>OZ004600.1:39625543-40242570 GCA_963924605.1 Malthinus seriepunctatus
GTGCATAGTGACTTTAAATGTTATTACTACAGAAAATACCTATTCTTTCTGATTATGTGAAAATAGCACTCGTTTTGTACTACTTTTGATATTAAAAGTATTGAAGTAGCTACTTTTTTGTAACTACATACAGGTACAGTCAACCTCACAATTATTGGCCACCCTGGCTATACACCAGGGTGGTTATTAGCCAATAACGACAAAAGGGCAGAAGGGGAGAGGGGTTGTTGATTTACTACTTGTTGGCAAAATAAAGTTACCCTTCAATTTAAGTAGGGGGTGTTATGATGGTTGCATCCACAATTCGTGCTAAGTGTATAGCCAGGGTGGCCATTAATTGTGAGATAGACTGTACTAGGTGGTCAAACATTTATTACTGGTGCTTTAAAATGAAAATCAATAGAGATAGAAAGAAAGTTTAATTAAATAATTGGTTTATAAAAGTGTCTTCCACGACATATATTGCATATCTTCATTTTATTGTTAATAGAAAAACACTGACAACTCCAACTATGATTTTTTTTAAATTATACCATATTTAAAAAATTACGTCAATCGATAGAACTTTCTATTTTCTTTAAAGCTGTGCAATCATTTTTTATCCCTAATGACTGAATAAATAGTATCATATAGTGATAGAGTAAGTGATTTTCCACAGTCTAGGTGCGCGCATGAGACAAATAGCTTTCAAGATTTTGCTATCCATATTTATTTGTATCATACGTATACCTAGCGCCTGTAATAAATGTTTGACTACCCGCTATACTATATTATCTTGTTTAATGAGCGTAATGTCATAATTATTACACAAGGATGAAATTGAAAATACGAGCCGGAGGCGAGTGTTTTAGTCATCCGAGTGTAATTTAGCCATTGCGCGAGTTAAATACAGTAGTCTATTTACAACTAAGTATGTAGGTACCTATGTAGTTTTGATAAATTTTACATAAATCGAGTAATTATTTTTAAATAAAATGACGTTATATGACAGTTCTAAATAAAGTAGTTTTATTTTAATTTAAAAAAATAAATAAAACTGTACTATTATTCATTTTATACAGTTGTAAAGGTATTTTGTAAAAATATAATTATAGAATTTGCGGATTTATCGGATTCATCATTGATGCAAATAGGCTCTCGACACAACTTTTGTTCATGCTGTGGGCATGGTAATAATTGCATTCATTCACAGACGATAAAATCGTTCATTTAAACTACTAAAATGCAGTTAATGCAATATTTTTATCTTCCCTAACTACAAAACCTCTAAAATATAGTGTTTCATTATTTGTTTCCTACCTCTAAAACAGATTGCAATTCAATAAAAAGTAACAAAACAAACAGAACAGGAAAATAGATTTTTTTGAAACACCTCTTTTTCAATCCCATGTGGCAGTTTTGGGATCAAATTCTTTCCCTTTGTGTTACAATAAGAGAATGAAACAATGACACATCTTTAAAAAAAATGTTTTTTGACATTTCGCTTCTTTTACACCATCTCGAAGAGAGTACGCCTATCTAGTTTTGTAATTTATCCGTTTTATAATTTTCAATCCTAATTTACACCCTCCTTCTAATAAGATGCTTTCACTCAAGTAAATTCGAATTTTCTTATTATACTGAACTTGTGTAAGCTCATCCAGAATTAAAATCAATAGATCTGTTGACACAGACATGCCGTGCGAGTGGAAGGGCAGTTCGGCAAACGGGGAAATGGGTGGACGAACAGACACTTAGCAAAAGTGTTTGAAAATACTGTTTATGCCGAGGGGTCAACCACTGCTCTGAATTTGTACCACTGACTGCAGTTGCCTTCCCATGACTGCATTATGCTATGGCTGCCATTGACTGCAGATGACTACCGTTGACAGCTCAATTTTGACTGATGACTGTAGAGACTGTATAACCCCTCGGTTTACGCTGTAATAGTGGAGACTCAGAAAAATCTTAATTAACAATTTTGAAAACGCGGAACTTATAATTGAGACTTATACCTTAAAAATTGTTTCTCTTTCAAAATATGCAAAAATATAAAGTTTTCCATTTATACAAAAAGTTAATTTGAAAATAATTTAAAAATCCGATGTTAAATTATTTATGTGCTTTTCCATTCCACCACTGTAATTTCCTCTTTTCAACTTTGAACAGCATGTGTATCTAACACACGCTATACTTTGATCATGGCAACTGCTTCTGTAAATTTTCGTAAAGAGCAACAGTTGATCTTGAGAAGTGCATTTGTCCCACAGCCAAAAATTTAATATTAGGAACTGTCATTTAGAAACTCGTTTCAAAATAATAGGAGTAACATTTTACAAACCATTCACTTTAGAATTTACACACACTTCTGAACCAACGGTTAGAGGTAGATCATAAACTGGAAAGTTACAGAAGGGATATTATATAATTTGATTATCGTTCAGAAGAGCTAACATTTTAATAATTTTCATTTTATTTTTATTTTATGAAACTGCGAGTTAGTGAGTGAGAGAAATATAAGGAGCAATACTTCCGGAAAAATGCAAAAAGTCGTTTGCAGGAACCTTTTCACAAAGTTTATTTTGTTAAGAGAGTTATTAACTTTTCAACATTGGTTAACTTTGACATAAAGTTTCTGGAAGGTGAAAAATGAATTAAAACGTGCAAAAACCAACTAAAAACTCTTCGATAGCCATCTTCTAAAAATATCAATAAATAAAACTCTATGAAAATTCTAACTGAAACAACTTAATTTTCAATAAAATTTGAAGTTTGGGAACAATGTAGAGGTTACATTTTTAACATCATTACTAGAGATGATGGGAAGCTAAAGGCCCGTTGTTACATATTATACCTCGTAGATACATCGTTTATCTACACATTACTCATCTTCCACTGATGGAAATTCCATTAGGTGCACTATAGGAGAATAATTTAACGTCCAAATATGAAAATATTTTAAAGCCGTAAAGTCTATTCGAAAGATTTAAAATTTATGTTTCAAGTTCACCCTTAAGTATCTAATTAGTAATAAAGACATGACAACGATATTTTAATTGCCATCATTTACACTGCTCCTTCTATTTATTAGCGAGTGTCTAATTTTGAATTTAAAACAAATAATATGCAAATTTTAATCAGATACCGCAGCCTCTTTTAATTGTGTTACCATCATAAACCTTTTCATATCGTAATCAAACAAAAACAGTCAAAAATATTTAAAGCTGTAATGCTGTGTGAATAATTTACAGTTGATGTAGAAATCATTAACGTATTAAAATAATATTTAAATTAAAATTTATTAGTTGGTTCCATTATTATAATTGGATGATAGAAGGATTTATGTATTTGAAGCCATATTTTCACTAAACGAAAATTAATTTCTATTACAAAATCCTTTATTAGAAGCTAAACGTGTGGCGATGAGTCGATATCGCAATTACAATATTATGCATTAACATTGATTTTGTAACAATGAACGAAAAGAGGGAACATAAAAAGAGGCTATAAAAACGACAAATTCAATAAAATCGCATTTTAAGCCAAAAATCATGGAAGAATAAAAATCGCTCTTCCACAACATCGACTTAATAGATGTTTCATTAAAGAGATCACAAAGTGTTAAACGTGCCTTTTATTCTAAATTTTTCACAAATACGTAAATATTAATAAATAAAAAAATATAACAGTAGAAAATAATGTCTATCCATTAATAAAATTTATCGTTACATACCTGTCGAACAAAAACGGCGCTCGACGTTGCGATGGCTGCTGGCGGGTTTACGTCGTACGCACACAAACACACACAAACTCACGTTCCTTTGAATCAATACCGACGCCGGCGCCGCGGCGTTACAAAATTTTCTCAAGAGTTAAAATTTATTACTGTTTCAATTTAAACTTGCAATCTCTTCTTTTTAGTGGTATTACTACCCTTTTCGGTTAATTCTCTCTTTCACCATATAAAGTATAGGAAATGTATTAAAATTACTACATACTTATTTAATGAATTCAAAATGGGCATAAATTAAAATTATATTTTTATGAAATTACTCAACAATGTAATTACAAAGTCTTTATACACGTTAAATACATCTCATTCTTTTTTACATTCTGAAATACCACAATTACACTGTTATTAAATAACTTGTTCATTTAAAATTAAAATTTGCACAATTATTAAAATAATAATAATTTTGGAGATCCATAAAACTAATTTTTGTTTCAGAAATTCCAAAAATAAATGTCTTAAAATGGTAGTTCAATTGGTATTCAAGAAGGAGGTATAAATGGTCATGAATTAGAAAATTTTAAGCCTGCTCGAAACGTACCTATTTATCTAAAGAATTAATCACTAAGAAACAATTTCCTATTGGATTTTCCATTGTCGTTCTTTCTTCAAAATGATGTCGATACTTTTTTTTGAAAGCTTTGTGGACAAGGTAAGTGTTTTTATTTTATTTGAATTATTTTCCAAACTCGCTTTTTTGTAGAACATCTTAGATATATTCATAACTCGATTATAAATAATAATTGTACTACAAGAGGTTCTACAAGAGCTTTTCCAAAACTTATGAGCTTCTTAAGTTATTATCATATGACATTACAAGTGACTGACAAAATGTCAAACTACAAAGAGATTATTACGAGCAGCTTAGACAATAATTGTCTCGAATTAAGATCTCTTCTAGCCGACCTATTTAATGATATGAGAGCAAACGTTCCCTACCCTACTATATGGGTGGTTGGTAATCTATTTAAAGGAAAGGGAAATGTTTGTGGCACATGCATTAACTATAGGTTTTTGACACTTACTCTAAGCCACAGAAAACTATAGCATGCGAGAAATAAGGCAGTAGATAATTCAGATCAATATAATAAATGATTATCAAATCAATTTCAAATACTGAACAGTGAATAACGTACTCGTACTAAAAAACCTTAATCAATAACGCACAAAACTGCTGTTTTATTGACTTCAAAAAGAGGGAAATATAGAAAAAAACTATTAAAAATTGAAATTTGCGTTAAAATGATTTAAAAATCTATTAATGCTTGCTACATGTATCCAATTGAGTACTGCCTTTGTGACAAGTAAAATCCAAACAATCCAAGCGTATCAAGTACTTAAGTAGGGATGTAACTTGTTTGATCTTCTATTGCTATTCTACAGGGTGAATTACTACATTTGAATCTGTTGACATCTACTTTATTATTAATAATAAGTGGTAAAGAGGGAAACAACATCTGTAAAAAGTTGTATGAGAACAACAGTAAAACCTCGAGTAAAACACTGAAAATTATTTTCAGTGACCTATAAAGGATGTCCAGCATAGGTTCCGTTGTTCGTTTTTTGACTTGGGTGATTGCTGAACTCAAAATAGAGTGATGAAACCGCATTTACCTTGGTCCAAAGTAACTAATTAAAAAAGTTAGTGTTTTTTGAAGTTCTTAGAAATTAATCTATAAATCAGCGTAACTTTTGAATAAAAAGTGATAGAACAACGAAATTTATGTATTGTACGACCACCGAAAGAAAAACTTGCTTAGCAATGTGCGTTCGGTTTATTACGCTTACCATAGCGTAACTTTTTTTCGACTTAACGTTGTTAAATATTCAACTTATGTGTTACTGTAATTAAATAATTAATTTACTCATGATTGACTATGGTTTTTGTAGAGAAAACTCCTCGCCCTTTCTCCCGAGCTTTTCTTTAGGTGATCGTGCTATACCTGCTTTTCTTTATACGAGGAAAAACCTGGCAATCAGTAGAAAACGATATGATTATTCGAAGGGGTTTCCATACCTCTTCCTTGATGCCAATATACGCTTAACTTTTTGTCAGGTATAATGAGATCGGATAAAAATTGACAATTACAAAAAAGCGAAACTTAAAACCTGTAATAATCTGACTATCTTCTAGTACTTAGAAGAAATAGTAGGGTAAAGTTGGGGAATACCGGCCCCTTAAGGAAAGTCTTGAATGACCTGGAAGGTTTAAATGAAAAGACGTTAGGGAATATAATATATACATGTTTATTAGAAATTAACAAAACAGTTTGAAAAAAATATAAACAATTTTATTATCCGTATTATCCGCAGCTTGGGGTAATATCGGCCAGGGGTGTCAATTACCCAGAATTTTGTTCATTGGCAGAAATTGCACACAAATGTTTTCTTTTTTTCTCCATTGGTATATTTAATGTGAGCTCATCCAGAACAGATCACACATCTGTTGTTGAGTTGCCGGTCTTTTCTCCGCAATTTCTCCGCAAATAATGCAAATGTCCTCGTTAACTTCGGCGTCTGACATTTCTTCATCCCCATCACAGTTATCGTAGGTTACCTTAGCGTTCCTTCTAAGCTTTGGTTTCTGTTGTATGGTGTTGATGTTTTTTTTCTCCACACAAAGATTGCCGGAATTCACCCATAAAACAATAATTTAATATCCAAAAAATTATTTAAAAATTGCTAAATTTACGTGGGTTTTGAGTAAACTGTGAGTGAAAGAAAAACGAATTTAGTTCATTTTTATACATACAAACAATCTTTAGAACTTACCCTTATTGAAATATGCAGCCTTAACCACACAGTTTTCTTGTAGTAGTACAGTCAGCCTCACAATTATTTGCCACCCAGGCTATACGCCAGGGTGGTTATTAGCCAACAACGACAAAAGAAGAGAAGGGGAGGTTGTTGATTTACTACTTGTTGGCAAAATAAGGTTACCTCTCAATTTAAGTAGGGGTGCTATGATGATTGCATCCACAATTCGTGCTAGGTGTATAGCCAGAGTGACCATTAATTGTGGGGCTGACTGTACGGGCTATTCTGTAAAAAATTACATAACTTGCTACTGCTGTTAGGGTTGACCGGAGACTTTAAGCCGCTTTAAAATTTTAATTAAGGCGGGAGAAACTTGACGACCGGAATTACCCCACGGGCCGGTATTCCCCCACTTTATCTAAACATTTAAAAAAAATTTGGCTACAGTTTTCTCCAAAATTTATTAATACAGGGTGATTCATGAGGAAGTGCAAATATTTTGGGAGGTTGTAGTATGGATTATTCTGAGTAAAAAATGTCATATCAACATGTGTCCTATTGTCAATAGATACAGAGATACGGTCATTTTAAGATGTTTTAAAGTATAGAAAACAAATAACTTATTGTTGATTTTCAATACTAACAATTAAAATTAAATAAATTTACAAGACAGTTCAAGCAAAGGTAAACACCAGAGACGAATAATTATTGCTCACTCGAATTGTGAATTGTGCGGCGCTCATAAAGGAACGCCAAGATGATATTAGAAAAGCAACAGTAGTATTACAAAGTGCAATGAGGTTGGCTGTGGGATTTTTGAACTATTACTGTAAATTTGTTTATTTTAATGGTGAGTATTAAAAATCAACAATAAGTCATTTGTTTTATACTTTAATACACCTTAAAATGACCGTATCTCTGTATCTATTCACAATCGGACACATGTTCATATGACATTTTTGACTCAGAGTAATCCATACTACAACCTCCCAAAATATTTGCACTTCCTCATGAATCACCCTGTATAACTAGTAAGCCAAAATCCCTAGTACCTAGTAGAGTAGGTAGTAGTTGTGTTCTGATTTAAGCATTATTACTTTCTCAATAGAGGAGATCGAGGATGCACCATCGGTTTTTTTTGCTACACTTTTTTGCCCACCCATTACGGTATGAACTTGAACGTGGTACAACGAACTTCTCGTTTTTTAAATAGAACATCCAGTTCTACACAAAATGGTTCATATATATTTGATCGAAGTCCAAGATACAAGATAATTAATTTTTACTGTAAAATTTAACACCAACCACATCTTGCCAGTTGAATCAATTTTCTTGTGTCACGAATTAATCAGGACTACATGCTATAGCAATTATAGCATAAGAGGTCTATTCTCTACCAAAACCGCTAAATTTAGAGACCGTTAAAAATTTGTAAAACTCGCAGACCGTTAAATTCTTAAACGCAGTTCTTATTTTCTAACATCAACCTTTATCAGATAGCAGATCGCTATATTAGTTAATTTAGCAAGATACACTGGATATACGCTGAAATATATCTATTTTTATTGGCCGTTTTTTAAACATAAAAATTAGCAGTTTGTGTAGAGAATAGACCTAATAGCCACTTTAAAGCAGATTTTCATATACAGGGTGATATTTGCAACAGTTGGCAAAAATTTGTAAATTTAATCTAAGACCATTGTATAAAAAGTAAGTTTACTTATACAATGCTAAGACTATCTATATATCCGTGGGTCTTACTTTATGCTTCACTTATTTGAATAATAGATCTTATTGGAGCGCTCATTCAGATATAGTATGGAAAACAAAGTTGAACGAGTCTTGATGACTTTGTCTTGTGCACGTATTAGCATTTGCCACTTGCCAGCAAGGTATGAATATTGGATTAGTCTAGTCTAGAGAGAGAACAGATAGAAACTTTTGTCTTCAATTGTTATAAAGATGGAGTTAATGGAGCTACCCGAGTTAGTATAAATAGATAGCTAATAGGGTTTTCGAAAGTACCTCACTTTTATATGGGAAAGTACGAATGAGAATGGTATAAGAACTGGAGTACTGGTGTACGTGTGGAATGTGTGACAATCTGGACTCGAGTACATACAGTGGATGACTGTCTGGGTATTTTATTTTAATTAGCAGGAAATAGAGTATTGTGGATTGATAATAGGAAATATGAATCTTCATTAGATTATACCTACTAGGAATCTAATATAAATAACGTGAATAAATAAAATACACGATTTTGAATTTTATTTATTTTTTATACAGCATTTTTTGTACCTTTTTGAGATCATAGAGAGCCATTGATCGCTCACGTGCGAAGCACGCTTTCTATATCATTCAGAATTTGAATTATTAAATTATGGTAGATGTAGTATACTATTGATACTATATCTACTCCCTACTAGGGAAAGAATATAAAGAATTTATTTTACGATATCTCTTCATATATTGATTCTGTCCTACTACACTGTGTCACTGTGTCAGAAATATCGAATATCTGGCGAACCGGCGAGCGCACTTAGCATAGGAATGGCTTGGCTTTTAGTTATATTTTGTTATTAGCTAGTAATGAATGAAAAAACTTTAGTCTCCAATTTATGTACCATCTTGCAATAAAGTCTTAATTGCTAAGCATATTAATGACTCGTTTATCAAATGTTACATGTTCTGATTAAACCGTCTTATAAATTTGAAGGGAAAAAATCTGATAAAAAACAAGATTTTTTAATAACTATGAAGAGGTAGAACGTAAATAAAGGTGTGCTAATTAAAGTTTAATTAGAAGGTGCCAATTGCTTATCAGTCTTCATCACTCCTTTTCCATTATCTTTCTGTATCACAGTTCGAGTTTTTCAATTAGGAAAAAGTTTTACAGCCACTTTACAATGTTGGATTTTTCATAGAAGTTAAAGTGTAGGTAGTTAGCAAATTTTAATTATAGGATCTTTTATCTTTTGACTCTGCATGCTTAATTTTAAGTTTTGTTGTCTCCTGTAGTTGAAAAGAAATAAAACATTTAAATACAAGAATTTGTCTTTGACTGCATTAATACCTAAATGCAGGTTAAAAATATTTTAAATGATGTATTTCAGCTTTTTATAAGATCTAAAACCTACATCTCACCACAGTTCACAGTTCTAATATTGAAGTTTTGTGAGAATTAAAAATAATAATCCGTTATAAAACAGGTAATTTATTAGATTAGTAGTTAAAGTTGCATAAATACCGTATAATAACATATCACTATTATAAGCACCTAAATGCTATTTCAAATCAGTTTAAAAATGACACAATTTAAGTAGGTAATAATTACTACCTTTAGTTAAAAACATAATTGCTAAGTAAAAATATAACAAAACTTAGGGTTACTACCAGATTAAACAAAAAATTAACGTTTAGATATAACAATAATATGAATATAATTTGTAAAGCTGTTCAATTTATTCAAGGAATGCTTTTCCAACGTTGCGCTTCCAACGTTAAAGGTTTACTTTCCCAACGTAATTTGAAATTTATTGTTCTTTTCAAGTATAGAGCAAATTATTAAAAACATAGTTTTTATATTTTACCCCATACAAATACTTAAATCACGAATTTGAAAATTTTCACAACCAACAGTTGAAATTAAACAAAGATAATTTACAATTAAATCGCTTTTAAGATCAATATCAAAAGAACTCTTCAAACTTTCAACAGTTTTCTCCGATTTAGGATCAAATAAACCCATGTTTTCTTTGATTATTTGATACACATTAAAAAAATAATTACAAAATTCGTATCCATTATATAAAAGTAATGGCAAAGATGGTTGAGTAGAATTCCCTTTAACCGGAAAAATATTATGTGTGAAATCTAACCCATTGGACGATCTTTCCAAAGTAGATAGTTTATTCTTTAGGTCTTGATTTGCTACATTTAACTGCTCTCTATAATATCAATACTTAAAAATAAGTTGTTAATGGCATACTCTACTTACATCAATTGTTTTATTTTAATGAACTCTTCTTCGATTAGTTCTAAAATACTTATCGTTACGTTTTCTTTTACGAGATCAAAATTTGGCATAGTTGGTAAATGTGCTCTAAAAAACGAAACTTAAAAATAAAGTCTTAACTGTTTTATAATTAGTACATACTTTTCAACGTGTTTTAATTGATATGTTAAGTTATTTAAAACTTGAGTAATTTTCTTCGACTCTCGTACTGCTGTTTTCCATTTTTCCATGTACTCTTTGATTATATATTGGCAAAAGGTTACTATATTCTTTTGTACACGTATTGTCACCTCTTCATTCATTTTTATTCAAAGAATTTTAAGTTTTATAGCAAAAAGAGTGAAAAATAATAAAACCTTAACCTAAAAAAGTTAGTGGTTATGTTTTTTCTTTGTGACGTCATATGTCATATTATCGTACAGGGTGTGTCTAAAATATTTTGTACAGAACTAAAAAATCAGTTTTGCTTAAAATAAACAATTCTGTTTAATTTATTATTAAAATTTAGTTCTATTTTAGAGCACTGAAATATGTTTTAGTTATAATAACTTTTACTGATGTTTAATTTTTCTTTAGGATAATTATCATGGTAGTAAGGTCATTGTTCTTGTTTATCTATTCGTTTGTAGCGATTACACGTTATATTTTTACTGTAAACTTTCTGAAAACTGGTTTTCTTTTCATTCTGTAAGTAAAATATCAAAAATATTTTCAAGATTTTAACATTTTTCAAACGTTTATTAATTCAAAAATAATAATAGAACTAATCAACTAATAAATAATTAGTAAAATGGCTCAGAGACGGACTGGCCCAACCGGCGATCGCCGGTCAAGTTAAGCCCAAGTGAAATTGGAGCCAAAATGAAAATACGAGATAGAAAATATAATATAAGTATTCAGAATTGAGTTTATACCTATTAGTTATTTTAGTGTAGGTAATATGCGGGTTTTAGGGGTGAACGGCTGCAAAATGACTCATAAAGGGCATATACAGTGTGTCGCATTTAAAATGAAGACATCTCCATATTTTCACTATTTGAAAGAGTACAGGTTTGAATTTTTGCACCGTGATACAGATTGACTAGCCTACAACAGCCTAGTCGATAATGGCCCTGATCTGACCAGCCAGAGATTTTACTACAGCCCAACTTTCTGGTTTGTGCAAGTGAACGATTTTAGTTTTCATGCAACAATTTATTTGTACAAATTGGCATGTAGTACAAGTCAATTTGCGCAAATTGCATGAGCGTGAAAATGGACCTTTATAGCAATTGTTCAGATCATTTGATCCTTTAGGGTTTTATTGCTTTATGCATTTTTCCCAATCCATAGGTATATGTTTCTTTTTCGACGCTAGTTCAGAATGGTGCGAAGCTTCTGCTTCTAGACATCTTGACCACTAGTTTCCAAACTTATCTAGAATCTATAGACAATTAAAGTGCTGAGCAGACCATAAACGTAGGAAGAAGGAAGAAATACTGGATATTAACAGTTAAACGTTTAAAAGCACCAAAACATTTTTACCGAAACTCTGATAGATCTGCGTTATCTAGACGTTATCCTGTAAACTGCAACTAAAAATTAGCACTAAGGGATAATCTTGATTAGGAATCTTTAGTGACTGGAAGGACTATTACTTCTTTGTAATTGTATTTCTATGCCTTTTTGGGACCATTCCAGATCTTTCTGTATTTCAATTGGAAAACGAGCTTCCAGTATTGTTCTTGAAAATAGCAAAAATGTGAATAAATGGAGTGTAACTTTTGGATTACTCATTTTTGTTAAAGGACGAAAATAGGGATTTTTTAAATATGATTTAAAAATGCACCAGAAACTTATTTTCATATACAAAAATCAAATCTATAGGTACAATATGTTAATGGTCTTGTTAATGTTTAAAACATCAACTAAGATTATAAAGTTAGATTTATACAAAAAGGACAAAATAAATCTACATTTTATGCCCTGCTTATAAGAGCATAATTTGGTCGTGTAACAAAATCGTGGCTCATCCTTTCAAAACAATTCGTAGTTTTATTCAAAAATGTTTCAGTTCTTAAAAATGAAAAGCAGCAATTATAAAACAATTTTACAAACATCAAAGTGCATTACGTCCTTATCACACGTAAAAAATGTGCCCAAATCATTCTCTGAAGTTCCTACGTTACCATGCGCACCCATAATAGGACATTCTTATTTATTTGTACCAGGAGGTGAGAATTTTATTTTCAAAATTGCACCTAGATACATTTAAGATTTTCTAATTGTTTAGGAAGATATTCATCAGAACGCTTAACAGAAGCAATAGACGATATAAGTAAATCTCTAGGACCAATCTTTAAATTAAAACTAGGAGGAAGCGACATGGTTGTAACAATAGATGCAGATCATGCTGAAACATTATTTCGTAACGAAGGTAAATTCCCCATACGACCTCCATTTCCAGCCTTGCTACATTATCGCAAAAAAAATTTCAATAGTATTGGAATTGTGCCAGGAAATGGGGAAGAATGGCACAAATTTAGAAAAGGAATTTTACCTTTGCTGAAAGCTAGTGTTATTAAAACGTACGCTAGTAAACAGGAAGAAATTGCAGAAGAATTTGTGGATTATATTAAAAGGAATAGAAATAAAGACTTTGTAGTTGGCGATATTTACAATCATCTTTTAAAGTTTTCTATCGAAGGTACCCACTATGGTGATTAGTAAAAATAACTTTTCTGTACCATCATTATTTTTAGCCATCTCTGTTGTAAGTCCTGGATATCAGTTTAAATGTTTTGATGAAAATCAAAATGCTACGAAAATTAGCGAAGCTAGCAATAATTTTATGGATGGTTTATATTCAACTCTGATTAATCCGACGTGGAAACTTTTTAAAAATTCTGGTTATAAAAAGTTAGCTTCTTCTCATACTGTAATTCATAGGTACTTATTTTCAAAATTTATTATTATTACCATCTTCATATAAAACGTGCATTTGTAGCATCATTAAAGATCATTTAAGAATCCATAAAGAAAATTACGAAAATAACTCCATGGAAAGAAATTCTTTTATTTATACTCTTTTAGATAACAAGCTTTTGCTTTGGGAAGATGTAGTCATGTTAGCAATTGAAGTATTTTTAGCTGGCATCGATACTACAGCAACCACTGTTGCTTTAACGTTACATTATTTATCTCATAATATCGATATACAAAACGTTGCGAGAGATGAATTCTTGGTGGATAACTCAAAAAATCAATTTTTACGTGCATGCATAAAAGAAACTTTACGAATTTCACCAACAGCTGGTGGTAATAGTAGATTTTTACTAAAAGATACAATAATTGGCGATTATAATATACCGGCTGGTGTAAGTTAAATTTTAAGAATTGAAAAAATTGTTTCTCGCAGACTTTAGTTTTAGCTTGTGGCTCAGTAACGTCACAAAGCGAGAAGTATTTTTCTGAACCTTTAAAATATAATCCACAAAGGTGGTTACGTAGTTCAGGTACAATAATACATCCATTTGCTTCGTTACCATTTGGTTATGGTCCTCGAATGTGTCCGGGTAAATATTTAGCTGAACAAGAAATGATAATACTACTTAAAAAAGTAAGTCGAGCTAAAGAAACATTAAAATTTTACTATTTTGTTATGCATATTTTAGATTTTACAAACTTTTAAATTGGAACCGTTAGAATCTTCAGAAATTGGTATGGTATACCGTATGAATCGTATACCGGATAGAAAAATAAACATCAAATTTATTAATACAAATTGCTAAATATTTATTTCATCGTACAACAATACATATGTCTTCAAAAGTACACTGTTATTCGCGATATTTCATTATTTACAAATTTGACTTATTTTGATATTTTCTTTATAATTTTGTACAATAAAATCTGATTAAAGCTTAGTGACGTTGATTTAAAATTATTAATAATTTAATTATTAATATTCTAGCATTATATTTATTTATGATATACATGTTGTTCAATTTATTTATATTGTCGATGTTCACTATAAAAAATATAGTGGATGGTGGTTTACCTTAAAATTTCAAATTTATTGTATTTTAATCAATACTACAACATAACAGTGCATTTAATATATTAGAGTGACCACAAAATTTTATTTTAATAAATTATTTTTTTTATTAATAAGCTAAACTTAAAATAATTTATTCGATCACTACGCAATTAAAGTTTAACTAAACTATTGCAACATTTCCATTGAATATTTCGAAGGAATGTAAGATTCAAATAATAACCACACTTGAAAAGAATGAAAGAAAACATTATTTAACTAATAACAATATTAAAAACTCTTTACCCAACAGTTTCAAATATAAATATGTACGCTTAAATCTAATGCCTATAGTAAATTATTATGGAATTAATGGTTCTGAAATATTTATGCGAAACAAGAAAAATAAAACAATTAATTCTAAAATATCTATTAATATAAAAAAAATTAAGATTTGTAAAATTTTCCTTAATTTATCCACACAAAATTATTCTAACCACATATCATTACTGTCTCAATGTAATTTCAATTAATCGATAATAAGTCAATGTTTAATAAAATAAATATAAACGTTAATATTTTAAACTACGTAAATTACAAAACGTTCAATTTTTAAAATCGTTTAAGTACAAACATATATTAATTCTTTTAACACGTCGCGCAAATATATCATAACCAGTAAGACCTAAAACAACAGGGCAACATACAGAATAAAATATAAATTTATAAAATCACAAGAATTAACCGTATTTAAAATTAAAATCATTAACATATTAACTAAACCTTATTTTTTAGTATGTCCATAAAAGTTTTTGCAAATAAAAAATATAAAACGTTTATATACAGATTTACAAAAAATTAACGTTACGTATTTACAAGAAGTAAAAAATAAAACGTCTTTGGCAAACGCACTATTTTTACAAACTAAAATAATTTTAAAACTTAAATTTATCGAGCTAAAGCCATGGTCTGGTCATGGAGTCGAATGGCTGTCTCATACTTAAGGCTGGGTGATAACTTGGAGGGTATCCACCTGGAGGTCCCAAAAGACCTTGATGCAATACACCCGCTTGTAAATACTGTTGATATAGAGGTGAACTCGGATCCATCAAAGGCGGTGTTTGATGTGGTGACATAAACGAACCACTGAGGGGATAACTAGGTGGCCTCGGTTGAGGAGCACCTATGAAAGGATAACCGGCAGCTGCCGAAGGAGAAGGTTGATGCGACGTTCTCGATTGTTTATCACCGGTGTCGGGGGTAGATCTATGATGAGCCGCCGCCGCAGCTGCTGCCATGTAATAATTAGGCGCGGTACGATAATCTTCCAAGAAATTTGGATATGTATCTTTATCTCCGTACAACCCCGAACTTAAACCTAGTCCAGTAGGTGTAGGACCAAAATTAAATGCACTACCAGGTACAACACTTGCAGTTTTTAACGATATTGCACTAGGTTCTATGCTAGAAGTGTTCTTCAAACCTGTGTAAGATTGGAAGCCCTGATTTGCTACAGCACTATTGACAGGTTCGGTAGAACTTGCCGCAAGAGTCGTTAATTTACTATTTTTGCGTCTTTTTGATTTCTTCTCAGGTTGTTGAGAAAATGATGCCGCTTTTGATTGATTAGCAATTGAGGTTTGAAGCTCGGTCATTTGTCGATTGTACAAAGTAGATTGTGTAGCTTGCATTTCGTGGTTGTAAGGCATAGCTATGCTGGATTGACTGAACATGGGTATGTTTGACGCACTAGTAGCCATAGTTTTGCCATAAATATGAGGTCCCGGTAACCCTTTTTCGGAATAATAAACATTATCTGTTGAAAATCGATCGACTATATGCGATAGATTTGGTAAATTACTTCTCAAACCTAAAGACTGATCTACATTAAGGCCGGATGGTGTGCTGTAACCTGGTCTCGGTATTGGCATGTCTGGTTTGTAACTATTCGAGACATCTAGTAACCGATTTTCGGTATTTTGAGGTATAGTTATGTTTGTTGCATGAGGTGTTTGTTTTTGCTGATTTAAATTTCTATAATCCGCCGCTTCGTTATACCGCATCATCATTTCGTTATTTTGAATATTTTGCGCATTTGTAGGCACAGGCGCTTGTAGTTCACCCGATTTGGACGCCAATGTAGATGGCGGTCTTCCGTAATTCAAGTTATATTGAGGCGGATTTCTTGTAAAACCAATATCTGTACCCGAATAACCCATATTTGTATACTTGGACATATCAATTTTTTTAGGATCTTGTCTAGCGTTTAAGTCTAATGGTCCTTCTGATGGTGGATTCACACCGTAGCTACTTTCGTTATAATTATATAAATTCGTTGATGAATTGAAATTATTTACATTACGCATACCTTCTTGATTGATATCTCGTGTCGAACTAATTGGTATTTGAGGTATTAAATTGTTGTTCTTTGCGTAGCCTTCATTTCGTGTATTTGAGGATCGTGGATTAGGTATATTTTGATGAACATACTGTTGTACTGCTGCACTTCTGCTGCTTGGTCTTAATTCTTGTAGCTGTGGCGACGGATTTGACGGTGGTAAACCCAAACTGTAATTTCTTTCATATGACAAGTGCTCGGTTGGTTGATTATTTGGAAGGTGAATTGTAGTGTCTGTTTCGTTGTAAACTCGTTTTTTAACAGGAAACATTGCAGACGAATGAGATTTTTCAGGTATTCTAGTTATTTGCTGTTGAGGCTGTAGAGATTCGTAATTTGTAGGTTGTTGAGATGATGGTGAATGTAATTGAGGTGCGGCAGATGGGGAAGCTGTTGAATGATAGTTCGAGGTATTTGGGGTTGGCGGTTGTGGTGCAGAATAATTTGGAGAATGAACGTTTTGATAGTTAGGAGAATTAACGGCGTGGTAAGCAGGAGGCGGTTTTGCTTGATATTGATCGGTTAACGGTTTGGTAGTGTCGTAATACGTAGTCGGTTGCTGGTTAGGATTACTCTGCTCGCTATTGTACGATGGTGTAGGTGGATTTGAATAATTCGGTACTTGAGAATAATAAGAATTGTTATATGCATAAACGGTACTTTCTGTAGTGGATGATAGTGTGTATACGGGTTCAGAATATTGTGGATATGGCGACTGAGGATTACTTCTAGGACTACACGATTTATCAGGGCTACTTTTTGTCGATACAGTATCTTGATAAAATCCAACACGAATTTGGCCGTTTACTGTAGGATATGCTGACTTTGGCGATACATCTGGTCTAGGTGAGGCCATTATTGGGGATGCACCTGAAGGAGATCTATGTAACGGTGATGGATATGGTGCAGGATATGCTCCAAGTCTTTCATCTATGCAAATTCTGGGAGAATCCATGTCTTGACTGAAAGAAGATCTCTCAGACACGGTGCTTCCTGTGCTCATCTTACGTTGTCTTGGTATGGGTTGACCTTGAGGTGCAGCTGGACTATCAGGATTAGGAGATATTTCGGGAGAAATAACTTTACGAGATTCACTTTTCGATTTTTCATCACCAGCTTTAGTCAAATCGTCACTTTTGCCATTATCTTTTGTATCTACTTTTGAATCGGGTTTCTTTTGATTTGGGACCACTTTAGGAGCACCAAAAGCTTTAAACCAAGCACTTAGATTAGGCGTCGCTTTACCGATTGCGGATTCGTTGCTAACTGGAACTTCAACAGTAGGTTCAGGAACCTTTTTATCAGACTCCTTCGCTTTTGAGACTTTACTTTTTACAACTTCGACGTCTTCAGATTTTGCAACCGCTGTAACAGGTTCTTCTACTGGTAACTTTTTCTCGATTTCTCCTTCTTTTTTTGTGTCATCTACAAATTTATGTTTACCGAAACTATCTAAAACAGATCCTAAGCTTAATTTAGGCGCACTCTCGTTAGTTTTAACAATTAAGGAATTTCTCGTGTCTTTAATTTTAGATAATATTCCTAAAGGAAATAGTTCATCTACTTTATTGGTATTTTGAACATTTGATAACAAATTGCCCTTACTTTTGCCAGGTTGTAAACGATCAATTGTTCTTTGAACTTCACGTTTTTTAAGAAATTTAGCTGGGTCTCGATGAAACGTTCTTCTTTTCAAATCTTTACTTAAAGCGTCTTTTCTTAAACTTGGTTTGTCAAATCTTTTACGGTGTTCAAACTCCTTTCTATTACCGAGGCTATCAAACTCATCTCCGACGTCGTGAGATGGCGAGTTGCTAGCAGAGCTAAATTCTGACGATTGTGCAGTACCGTCTAACCACTTATTAATATCTTTTAAAGTTTGTTCAGTTGCTAAAGTTAAAGCTTCGTATTTTATATTATTTCCAGAATGTTTGGTTTCTTTTTTTGGAATTTTCTTATCGAAATGAGTGCTATCGAATGTATTACTTTCGTCATCAAGGTCTGTGATTTTTTCAGTTTTTGATTTTTTTAATTTAGCTTTGTTAACTGCACTTTTATCAGATTTCTTATATCCTTCTTGAGATTCAGGGTTCTCATCGTCAAGATTATCCTTGTACTTGTTTGATATTTCACTCTTAGCTTTTAACTTTTCAATAGTTTCTCGAAGCTTGTTATGCTTATCTTTTGGTTCTTTCTGTTTTGGCGGTGATAAAGAATGTTCCCTGTATTTTGATGTCTTTTTGTTAATTTTATCGAAGTTGTCTTTATATGAACTTTTTTGTTTTCCTTTACCTAAGAAAATATACATTTAGAAAAACAAACAACTTAATTTGTAAATTTTATTACCTTGATATTTTGACTGTAGTTGTTCTTCATCACTAAATTCATAAAGTTCGTCGTCTTTTTTATTGTAAATAGAGTCAGGACTAGTTGGAACTGATGATGGTGGAGGGCTACTGTCCCACTCTTCTCGACTCAAACTACTAAAGCTACGACTCCGACTTCTAGCTTTAGCTGTAATTGATTTTGATTTGCCAGGCTTTCTACCGATCTTTTTCTTTTTTCCCTTCTTTTGATCATTTTTATCATCTACCTTAGTTACAATCTTTTCTTTTTTTATTTGAGGTTTAATATCTTCGACATTTTTTCTTTTTAATTGTTTTTTAGAGTTTTTAATATTTTCAGACAAGTCTAAAGAACAACTTTGTTTACTTGTAGAATCTTCGGAGAAAGAAGGTTCGCGTTTTTTATCAGTATGAGCTGCTAGTGTTGGCTTACGTAGATTAGCAACTTTGTTTTTATTTACATTTGCTTTATCGTCTGGTTTATTATCTGGAAATTCAACAGCGATTTCTTCATCAGACGAAGTAATTTGATCTAAATAACGGTCTGTTGCTTTTTCAAATACAGTTAATAGATTTCCAACCATTTCCGTGTATTCTAAAAAGTGCAAAATATAATTGCAGTAATTGCATTAAAAAGTAAAGTTAACAAACCATTTTCAGCTCCATTGTAAAGACGACAATTGTCCACTATTAATTGAAAATCTCCTCGAAAACGTGAGTATGATTTGTAATATCCAGCATCTAGACGTTCTTCCATTTTTTGTAAATCCATAGGCTTGCGAATTACTGAATAATAGTTTGGGGCATATTCTTCTTCGACTGGGTCAACAAATGGCCATGCATCGTCATGATTTTTGACGTAATCTAAAATTTTGTGCATACCCGTTTGAAGATCCTCGTCAGTTTGGCGAAATCTGAAACGTTAAAACATTAAATTACGAAACACCATTAAATTTACCAACTTACATAGTATCATTTATTATTATTTTATTTTAAATCATATTTGTTTTTATTTAGAACACACATTTAACACAAAAACATTCAATAATAAAACTCTTTATTTTGTCGAGTCAAATGAAATCAAAATTCTAAAACAACGGATGTGGCCATACGAGGAAATTTTTCCAATTACAGTAGAACCCCGTTATGACGTACCATCAGGGGTCGAAAAATTTGGTACGTTATAACCGGAAGTTCGTTATAAAAACACAATAAATAAACAAAATATTAAAATGGGACCGAAGATTTAGTCCGTTATATCCGGAAAAACGTTATAAAGGGGTACTTTATAACGGGGTTCTACTGTATTTTGTGCATTTCTTTAAAAGTTTATGATGAACCTAGGACTTCTGCGTGTAAGCAAAATTTTTATGTATAAACTAGCTAAAATCTAATTTCATTTTTTTGAAATTTGGCATCAATTGAAGCTCAAAATATACATTATTTTATATCTTCAGAAAGCTAATTTTACGGGCTTTCAAAATATTGAAAAATATACAGGGTGTTCCATTTAAAATAATAAGTTTGAACCCATTTCCGGTTAAACCGGAAATCAAAATATAAAGTGTTTGATATCATCTAATAGCTAATTTTACGTGCTTTCAAAATATTGAAAAATATACAGGGTGTTTCTAAAAATTTTGGTATTTTTGTAATTTCCGGTTAAACCGGAAGCGTTTTGTTAACTGAAAATAGTGTCATATAATAGATATTCATGGGATTTATACATATATCTATTTTCAAGTTTTCACTTTTATTACAAAAGAAATTAGTGATTTTTGAAGTTTTGACATTAAAAAAATCGTTACTCCAAAACGGCTCGAGCGATTTTGATAAAAATTTATATTTCGATAGAGAGTTACGTTTTCTGTAACATATCCAAAAAGAAAAAATATGGCAGAGAAAATTTTGAGAAAATCCATTTCAAAATTTTGACCTACTTTGGCCCCTTAAAGGTAGGCAATTTTGAAACAATTTTGAAAATCGATTTTTTTAGGACGAAAGCCCTATATTCTGGCTGTAAAATGCCGTTTCGAAATTTTTATAATAATAATTACCGGCCAAGTTATAAGGGAAAAACCACAAAATGGGACAATCGTTCTATTGGCCGCCATTTTAAATAAAAAGATTTGAAATTTTTTTTTCCAATTGGGGCTCAGATGTACTATCTTATAGTCAAGTAGAAACGAATTTGGCCAAAATTTGCAAATATGCGCCCAAAATAACCACCTTATTTTTGGACACCCTGTATAGATTTCTTATAAAAGCTTAGTGTGCCGATGAAATAATTTAAAAGGGGTTAATGTCAAATTTCATCAAAATCGGTTCAGAAGTTTTTGTTCCAAGGTACATACATACATACATCCATCCTGACATTGTGGTTCAAAAAATCGAAAATTTTTTTTTTAATTTTTGGAATTAGGGTGACTCAAAACGTCGAGAAATGTTAAAAAAAATTTTTATTATTATTTTTTTTTTTTCCTCGATTATAACAACTTTTTTTGGATTGGAAAAAGTTAAAAAGTAATTACAGTCGAAGTCTAGACTGTACAGTCAGCCTCATAATTATTGGCCACCCTGGCTATACGTTTAGCACGAATTGTGGATGTAACCATCATAGCACCCCATACTTAAATTGAGGGTAACTTTATTTTGCCAACAAATAGTAATTCAACAACCTCCCCTTCTGTCCTTGTTAGCTAATAACAACCCTGGCATATAGCCCCAGAGTGGCCAATAATTCTGAGGCTGACTGTACAGTAAAAGTAATTTTAAGAATTTAACAAATTGAGAACTCATAATATTTATAACTAAATTCGAAAGTATTAATTTGTGGCTGCACATTGAATTAAATTTGTTTTATCGTTAAATGAGAGGTAACACCACAATTAAATTTTTATTAGAAGCAGAATTTAAAAAAATATATTTGCCCTTTGGTCACTTTAATATGTAATTACAGAAAGAGTACGGTCCGAGTTGATTTAGATTTGTAGGAAACTTTTACATAATTTATTCCGAATGTTATTTTTTAATGTACAAAAAGCAACATAAATACTTACACTAATGAAGTTTTAAGCTTTTTCTTATGTGGATTAGAAACTGGTTGGATAACTATTTGTCCTGTTGCAGATGCTAAAGAGTTATTGGTTTGACGTCCAACAGTTGTTGAATTATTTGGATTAACAGCTTTTGTTGAAGAGGTTGTAGTGGTTTTAGTCTTTTCTATAGTTGCTTCACCTTTATTCACCGTTCGACTAGATGAGCGTATTGCACTAGAACTTCGGTCTGAAAGTTGACCAATTAAAATATTATCAAACTAAATAATAACAAACATGCAGTACTATCAAATTCAATCAACAAAATTGATTACAAGTATATGCTTTGAAATTTGCCAGTGTCATTATTGGTTTTTAAATAAGCTTTGGATAATTGGCGCTTTGAATTATCTTACCTCTACTACTATTAGAGCTGGTGGAATGTTTCCTGGTTTTGGGTTTTGGTTTTTTCTCTTTCTTTTTGCCACCCATCTCATACCTACTCTTAGATTCGTCACTCTCACTGCCTGGACCTTCACGAAGTCGAGATCGACGCTCATAAGCTTCTTGTCTTCTTTGTTCCAATTCTTTTTTCTTTTTTAATTCATCGTCTACTTTCTTTTTTACCTCATCCTCTTCTTTTACAGAAGGATCTTCAACTGTTTTAGTTTGCTCCTGCATCAAAAAAATATTAAAATGTACAAAAACTTAAAAATTGAGGGCTTTGAGTTAAAAAACCTTAACTAAAAAATTAAGCCTTGCTACAAGGCCAAGGTATGAAGTGTCAAAAAGCTGTAGCTCTATGATTGATATCTTCCAAGTTGGCTTCAGCTATGCTATAAGTAATGTTCTCATACAGTGGTTACCTTAAAAGTTTTATTTTATCAATTCTCAAAAACGTTAGTTTTGTAGTTAAAGTTGTTTGACTCTAAACCCTTGAAATTAAGTATTATGTACCTGTTTTCGTTTTGTGTCTAATCTGCTGGAAGTTCTTCGGGGTTGGTTTTCCAATAGACGTTTACGAGCTAGCCTTTCTTTTTCAGAAAAAAGCCTATGTAATTCAGGTAAAAAGTTTTCTGATAAAGTACAATAGAGCTGTTTTTCTGACTTTGATGCTGATTTTTTGAACTTTTTAGCTAGTTGAAACCAATCTTCTTCGGTAAAGCAAACTACTTGCCACACAGATTTGCCTTTTTTGTTGTTTTTAGTATTAAAATCTTCACGATACAACCTTGTACCATAAAAATACCAATAAGCTGATTCATTATTATCGTAACCTAAAGGTACGACTCGAAGGCTATCCGCTTCCAAATTTTTTAATTGTTCCAAAACGTCTTCTGAATCTAATCGAAAATCACACAAAGCATATAAAATATCAACTTTTGTTCGCAACGGTAATAACTGAAAATCTATATCTGTATTAAATGGATTATAACGATCGTGCTCTTTGCATTTTTCGCGAAATAATCTTCTTAAAAACATCTGATAATTAAACGTAGATATTTCATTGTTGGGAAGACACCCTGTTAAAAGTTTTACAATAAGTTCTTGTAACCATGACGCTTCCTCGGTGCCATCGGTTAAAAGAGCTTCTTCTAAATCCTGAAAGATAATCGTTAAAAATTTTTGATAATATGCAACGAATTGAAAAGTACCTCTATGTCAAAATCTAATAGATTAAAAGCGGTACGAAAGAGAGAACAAAAATGTGCTATACTTGGTACTTCCCACCATGATTGAATATCTAAAAATATGTAAATAACAATAGCTAATCGTAAAAACAATTGGTTAAAAATTTACACAATTGTCAACACACCTAGGATACTAATGAAAGTTGGAAACATAACCTATACTGTAATCAATACATGTAACCTCCTCAATTCACATAAACTTCCATCAATTTCTCTTAAAAGGTATGAGTAAATCCATTTTCACAACTACTGGAATAAGATGTAAGTAAGAATTGAATTTATTTCACAATTTTTTTTATAAAATTGCCATCTCTCAACCAAGCTTTGGTAGAGCTCCCGCAGTTACTGTGGGATAAATACAACAACCATCACCATTAATGCTTGAAATACACTGCTACGTAAATTACTTCGATGTGAACAAAAATAAGCTTTAATATTTACCATTCATTATTTAGAACAAATTAAACTAGTACGTGGTACACACAACTGTAATATACATAATGATTAATTGAATTTTGAATACCGGAAACAGTAATACCTATCAGCTGAAATACTTTACGTACTACGTCGTTTCAACGCCAAAACAACTATGGGAAAAACGAACTAACGAACAAGTCCTTCTCTACTCGTTTTCTTCGGTTAATCCAGCGTTGTCAGTTTCTATACATTTTTAAATTTTTAACTAATATTCAATTGTTTCCTTTTTTAACACTACTAAAAACATTATAATTTATTTAAATAAAAATATCGTAGCAATCGCAACAATAATCTACATTATAAACTTGGCTACTAAACAGTGGCGTAACAAGCATTTCTGGGGCCCGTGTGCAAAGTTAATAGTTTAACTTTTTCCAATCCAAGAAAAAGTTGTTATAAATAATCGAGACAAAAAAATAATAATAATTTTTTTTTGCATTTCTCGACGTTACGAGTTACGCTCATTCCAAAAATGCAAAAATTTTTTTTTAGATTTTTTAACTAAAATGTCAGGATTTATACCTATGTATACATCTCCCCCCTAGAGCAAAAACTAAGGAACCGATTTCGATAAAATTTGATTTTAACCACTTTAAAATTATTTTATCGGCAAAAGTAGCTTTTAATAAGAAATATACAGTGTGTCCAGTATAACGTGCACAGCATGGGGATCTCGGACACCGTAAGAGATACGAAGTCGGTTAAATGGAGAAAATTGTGCAAGATTTTATGGCCACTTCGATGCTGCTTTTGTTTAAAAAAAAAATCTATTAACACTCTAGATATTTAGGAAAAACTGAAAAATTGCATTTTCTTTAAATGCTTATAACTTTTTTATTAATGGAGATAATTTCAATTTGCAAAAAGTGATAATAGGCACTCCTTAAACGCAAATAATTAATTCATAAAATAATTTTTTTAGTGCGCCGTTTTGGAGATATGATGCAAACTTATGTTTTTTTAAATACAAACCTAACCTCATTTTTATGTTTTTTAAAAGCTAATTTTATTCTCTTTTCAAAAATATAAGGGTTGATAGGGTTGATTTTTTTAATTCCTTTACGGTAATACAAAAATAGAATATTTTGTTATTTATGTTCAAATAAATTTTAAAAATCAAGTGCTATAAAACAATTTCATAAAAAAGAAACAACTGAATTAAATAAATAAATATCTAAAAACGATCAAAATAATTCGAAAAAAAGTACCTTCTAAAAAAATTTTTAAAATTAACCTATCAACCCTTATATTTTTGAAAAGAGTAAAAAATTAGCTTTTTAGAAACATAAAATTGAGGTTAGGTTTGAATTTAAAAAACCATAAGTTTGTATCATATCTCCAAAACGGCGCACTAAAAAAATTATTTTATGAATTAATTATTTGCGTTTTAGTAGTGCCTATTATCTCTTTTTCGAAAATTGAAATTATCTCCATTAATAAAAAAGTTATAAGCATTTAAAGAAAATGCAATTTTTCAGTTTTTCTTCAATATCTAGAGTGCTAATAAATTTTTTCAAAAAACAAAAGCAGCATCGAAGTGGCCATAAAATCATGCACAATTTTCTCTATTTAACCGACTTCGTATCTCTTACGGTGTCCGAGATCCCCATGCTGTGCACGTTATACTGGACACACTGTATACAGGGTGTCCAAAAATAAGGTGGTTATTTTAGGCGCATATTTGCAAATTTGGGCCAAATTCGTTTCTACTTGGCTATAAGATAGTACTGGGAAACCAGCGAGAGAAAAGAAATAGTTGAACCTCGCGCAGACGTTCTGCGCAATTCTCTTCGTTTCATATCGTATATGCCCACAGTGGGCGACAGTGACAGACTGTGACCAAATATCTGCGCAAAGGTTCAACTATTTTTTTCCTCTCGCTGGTAGTACTGTACATATGAGCCCAAACTGAAAAAAAATTTCAAACTTTTTTATTCAAAATGGCGACCACTAGAACGATTGTCCCATTTTGTGGTTTTTCCATTATAACTTTTTCGGTAATTATTATTATAAAAATTTAAAAACGGCATTGTACAGCCAAAATATAGCGCTTTCGACCTAATTAAGTCGATTTTCAAAATTGTTTTAAAATTGCTTACCTTTAAGGGGCCAAAGTAGGTCAAGATTTTGAAATGAATTTTCTCAAAATTTCCTCTGCCATATTTTTTCTTTTTTGGATATGTTACAGACAACGTAATTCTCTATCGAAATATAAATTTTTATCAAAATCGCTCGAGCCGTTTTGGAGTAATGATTTTTTGAATGGCAGAACTTCAAAAATCTCTAATTTCTTTTGTAATAGAAATTAAAACTTGAAAATGGATATATGTACCAATCTCGTGAATATCTATTATTTGACACAATTTTCGGTTAAAAAAATGCTTCTGGTTAAACTGGAAATTAGAAAAATATTAAAATTTTTCGGAACACCCTGTATATTTATAAATATTTTGAAAGCTCCTAAAATTAGCTATTACACGATACTAAACACTTTATAATTTGACTGCCGGTTTAACCGGAAATGGAATCAAATTTCTTAATTTAAATGAAGCACCCTGTATATTTTTCAATATTTTTAAAGGTCGTAAAATTAGCTTTCTAAAGATATTGAATTATATTTTAATTAATAAAACAACGGATGTGGCCATACGAAGAACTTTTTCCTGTTGTATTTTATTTGTGCATTTCTTTAAAAATTTATAATTTAAAATTTTCTTTAATGTATTTCATTTATAAGATATCAAATTAAATTTTAATAAACAAAATATAAAATTATAATTTGACGAAAAGAAAAAAGTTCTTCGTATGGCCACATCCGTTGTTTTTATTCATATTTTTTGGAAAGCAGTAAATTCTAAAATTAAGGTCACGAAGCTACCGATTAGAAATAAATAGTGTTCTGAGTTCTGACACATTCTGATTCTCTGCGATCTTTAAAAACAGTGCCTCTACTAGTATGTGGCTCTAGTGGCACTGGATGTTTTTAGGCTAGGTGCCTTTGAAAGTATCCATGTGGAGAAAGGCTCGGGTGTTTACCCTCTGAAGAGCCACAGACCCACAGACGAAAATGTTTGACTTCACAAGGTTAACTGGTTAACGCGTTTTAACCACAGACTTCTACCAATATAAATAAAAAGGTTAAAAATGCTTCATGAAAAAATATTATTTTACATATAGCCATAGGAATCCCCTCATATCTGAATAACAAGGAGGTCACAACGTCGCACAAATGTGTGGCGTGTATAAACGAGATACAGTTCTTTTACTTTGGTGCCGCCACTTTACGGACTTCATTAACGCAATGTGTAAGACAGTGATGTATGCAATTCCTTGTTCGACCGAAATTCGCACCTGCCTGGTTCTACTTTAAATACTTTATATACTTTGCTTCTACCTAAATAATTAGACGGCTCAAGTTCGATGCGCGAAGTGCTAAAATAGAATGCCGCCATTTTTACCTTTTCAGGAGGCGGCTATTTCAAACTAACGAAGTTGTAAACAAAAATTATGTGATTTACGTTTTTTTATTTGTTACAATGAGGTTTCAATATTGTGTTTGCTTAAAATGTTGGTTCTTGTTAAAAAAATTGTGTTTTACAACACTAATAAAGCTGCCGGAAGAACAAATAAAAAGTGCAACGTTAAGTAATATTGTCGAACTTAGCTAAAACGTATTTCTTTTCTTTTAATGTAATTCTTTTATTTAAATTGTTTTTGCAAATACTACATGAGCATGGGGCTGTTTATTGAAATAAAAGTCATTATTATTATATTAATAAAACTCATGAACAGTTTGGTAGTTTGCCACTACTGGTGGTAAAATAAAATTAATTTAGAAAATTTTTGTCGAATATTGCTTTCCACTATTTCTGCCGAGTAAGTTTTGGCTAAATTATGGAGCCGTATTTTCAAATAACATCGTACAGTACACTTACGGAGTAGTAAAGTGTAGTAAAGTGTTGAGATCAAGAAATGAAGCATTAACTACGCGCACATTATTTACTGAGTCGGTAAAAATGGCTGCGCCAATATGGACCGATGAAATTTGGATGCGCAGTAGATCTTACCCGGTCTAATTATTTAGGTATAAGTCTGTGGTTTTAACGTTGTTAATTTCTGGTGCTGCTGAGATTTTGGCGCCTTCTTGAGCTTTAGTGAGTTTAGTTCATTGGGTAAAACGGCAGTCAAAATTAATTAAAAAAAAAAACTAAATTTGGGAGAAAGTGACTAAAGTGGCCTTGCACCCACCCCACCCCGGTAGTTACGCCCCTGGTACTACAAACTAAAACAATAGAAAGTATTGAGTACGTGGTCGACTTGGCAACAGCGCACTTCACTTCTGATTGGTGTAAACTTTCAGAAATAAATTACTGTACTGTTATTTATTGTTTTAGGTTTGTGTGGTTAGTGTTCACCAAACAAGCGATTTTGTCTTTGATCAAAAGTTAAAATTTTTTTAAAAGTTCGAATATTATAATGGCAGCAAGATCCGAATTTCCTCTAGAAGGAGTCGGCGTCAATGGCCCTAATTTTCTTAAACATGCACTTACAAGTTGTACAGATCCACTCAAAGCAATAGAAGAGTTTCAGGTATGAAATTACCAAATTGTTACTTAATTTAATAACTGACAAAATTTTTAGATTGCAAATGGCATATTACTTCCATCTCTGCGACCCATGTTACCATTACTTGACTTGCACGGTGTAAGGCGATTAGACTTTCATACATCCGTCGTAGAGGTAATTACCAACTATTAATCTACAAATGTTTACCATATTATTTTATAGGAATTAAGAGAAAAATTAATATCACATATAAATGAAATTGGTCAAAAAGAAGGCAAGGAGAGAGATCGTAAATTAAAAGAACTGCTAGTAAAAAGCTTCCCGGTTGTTAAAGTAAAAGCTTTGCGACCAATTGTTATGTGCATTTTAAGAAATACTCCTCAAATTGATGATCAGTATTTGAAAGTTTTGGTTCGTGATCGTGATTTATATAACGATACCGATACAGAAGTTAAACGACAAATTTGGAAAGACAATCAATCGTTATTTGGCGACGAAGTATCTCCTTTACTTAGTCAATACATAAGTGAAAAAGAAAATATATTGTTTGATCATCAAAATGTTGCTACACAATTTTTTGGGCCTTCACCCAAAGTTAGGCGTCAAGGAGAAGTTGTGCAAAAATTAGCGCATATGATTGGAAATAGTGTGAAGTTGTACGATATGGTATTACAATTTTTACGAACTTTATTTTTGAGAACTCGAAATGTTCATTATTGTACATTGAGAGCAGAATTATTGATGGCATTGCATGATTTAGAAGTACAAGATATAATTTCTGTGGATCCTTGTCATAAATTTACTTGGTGTTTGGATGCTTGTATACGAGAAAAAAATGTTGATATCAAAAGATCGAGAGAATTGCAAGGATTTTTAGACAATGTTAGAAAGGGACAGGAACAAGTTTTAGGAGATCTTTCTATGACACTTTGTGATCCTTACGCAATTAATTTTTTAGCTACGTCCGCAATTAAAATTTTACAACATTTAATTAATAACGAACAAATGGCTAGGGTAAATTTTTATTATTTTCAATTAGAACATAATTTTATTTATTTTAATTCGTAGGACAACACAATATTGATACTGCTGTTAAGAATGTTAGCTTTAGGTTTGAGTGCTTGGGTAATGATTGATTCCCAAGATTTCAAAGAACCAAAATTAGATAGTCAAGTAGTAACAAAATTTCTACCAGCTTTAATGTCACTTATGGTCGATGACCAAGTAAGACATTTATCTGGAAAGCTGCCACCAGATGAAAGAGAAGCGGCTATTACAGTAATTGAACATTCGGGACCATTGCCTGATGCTGTAGAAGCTTACATTCAGGAAAGCTCCGTAGCCAGTATATTAGCAATGTATTATACGCTACATGTTACTAGACACAAAGACAGGAGTGGATTATTGAGAATTTTGACAGTTCTTGGTAATTGTAAAGATGATAGGGCTTTTGAAGATCCCTTCTTACATTCAATGGTAAATTATAAGAAGCTATTGCTTACTCGGAGATTTATTACATTATTTTTAGGTTTCATTATTAATTCATATGACTGATGAGTTTGCAACTGCAGATTTTTGTACAGGATTATTTGATGAATTCTTTTTTGCCGGCCTTGCAAGAGACAATGTTACAAGACATTTACTTAAATTATTATGGTATATTTACCCACGTCTTCCAACAAATCGACTACATACTTTGATGAAAGCTTTACAACCTACCAATCAGCACACAGAAAAGGTTCATGCAGTGTATCAAAGCATTCAAGATAAAATTAATTCTCAACAGGAACCAGTATTACCTCCAGATGTAGATCTAGACATTAATTCACCTCTTATGAATGTTCCTACACCAGCACCTTATCATCAACCAATATAATGATGAAAATTATGAGACTTTTTTGTATATAATTTATTGAACAAGATATTTTTTAATTATATAAAAAAATTAACATAAAACGTTTAAACTTAACAATTTCATGCATCGATTCATTTTGTGAGGCTTAACGTCATCTAAGTAACACTTGTTTTCATTATATCCTTAATTAGTGGAGTAACCTGCTTACGTGACAGTGTAATATTGTTTTGTTTGAAGTAAATTATATTCGAAAACTTCAATTGAACTTCTTCTAAGTTCAAATCAGAATTTTTCAATTTGTTTGATATAGCTTTTGCAAGAGTATTTTCTATATTGTCGCTATAAATAGCAATATCTCGTCTAACTTCATTATTTTGTGAAACATCTAATCCCATAATTATCATTGTATTAACTTCATTTTCTTTACAAAATGCTTGAATTTCTTGAATAACATTTGGAAGTTGTAAATACTTTTCCACTAACATAGGTAACCCTGGTATAGGTATCCCATCAATAACTTTAAGATCTTTAGATAATAACTGTTTGGGACTTAAGTGCGAAACATCTCTATGAGCGGCCCGTAATTCGCCGTAAGTTTTGGCAGCATCATTTTCTAAACCATACTTTTCTACAAGTTGATTTGCTACCTTAACATCCAAAGCTTTCACTATACCTGCCTTAGGATCAAAGCAGATTGTATCAAAAGTTATGACATCTACAAAGTAATAAGTAGTAAATGGAAGTAAAACTTTTAAAAATTACCATGAAGTAGTTTAGCAAGAGAGTTACTTATTGAATAATTAGAATCCAGAAACTTATTTCCAATTAAAGTAGCACAACTTCCTACTGGTTCAATTAGAGTCTCAACTTGACTACTCCACACTGCATTTTGATCGATAGGTCTGTGATCAATAATTTCAACAATGCTACTTGCTAAAAAAGCATTTTGAGGTGCCAGTACATGATGATCAACAAGACTTACAGTTAAATGAATGCACTTTTGAAGTTGTTCTAAATTAATATCATCTCTGTAAACAAAAAGTGAGTTTCAAGAACTTGTAATAACGAATCACGCACCTAAATACTAAAAAATTACGATCGATGTTTAGCTTTTTCAATACATAGCAGTTTTCAGTTTTAAAATCCATTTCATTTGCATTTATGTTTAATAATGGAATTATAATAATAGACTTTGAAGGGCAATTCTGTAAGTAGTTAAAATAAGCTAAAGCAAAAGCTGAAATCATGGAATCTAAGTCACACGAAATGTTGCCCATAACTATATTTACTGTTGAAGACGTGCATTTTATATTTTTCTAAAAACAATACTTAAGTAGTTATTATTAACTACTATGTTTTTGTAATATCGACTTACAGAGGCTTGTTTTGCAAGTTTGATGAATTCAATAAAATCATCCATGCTTCAAGAAGGTAATTAATATAATTAAAAGTAATTTTTGATTTGTGATTTTAAAACCATCTCTTCTAACAAAAATATTAAATTAATTACATTGGTTTACAAAGTGTTTACATGTGTGATGATGATGTAATTCATGTAATTTACATAAAAGTAAAAAAAAAGACAGCAAGTGTCAGAAATCATTCAAAAACTGCGAACTATTGCGCTTGCGTGAAAGAAGTATAGTATGTGTCTACGACTACGAGGTGTTCTCAGAAAGTAAAGACTGGTAAAGACGTCGGTGTAAATGGATATTATTTAACTTCTTTTTATTATTTTTAGTTGCCGCGAAACAAAGCCGAATAGGTAAGAAGTTCGATTGGATTGAAGTCTTTCATCTTCTAGCCTATCATTCTTCAACCTTCAAATTTTTGGACCAAAATGGTAGATAAAAGTAGATAAAAGACCTAAGTGCTATTTGGGTTATGCTTATACAAGTAAATAAGTCGACTGATTGGGTTATACAAATGACATTAGAAATGTTTTTTGCAAGTTCTGTGAAGAAGATCCGAAGTTTCATCAAATCAAGACCTTTAGTGGAAAGTTTCAAAAGTACTTACCTAACCTCACTTTGTTGATAAAAACTTCGGTAAGTTAATAGGTAATTATTTGTTAATTGTTAGTATTATGTTAATGACTGTGTTAATGTTTGAAGGTATTCCATGTGAATAATAGCCGGCCACAGACGGAAACTTTAGAGCACAGGATTGCGCTCAGGATCAGCACTTTTGAAGAGTGGTATGTCTGCGAGAAAAGACGCAAAATTATGATGTTTAACCGCCTCATAAAGCACCGTGCCAAATCTGTGGTCATTAACACAACGCAAACCAACACTTTTGCACGAGGTTTTGAAACGCTCCAAAATTTCCATCTGTGGCCGTCTAAATTGGTACTTTTATGTTAGATTAAACTCAACTTCCAGGGTGAAATTTAGGTACGTAGGTACGGTCAGAGTAGCCACAGCGTTTGCCGCGAAAATCAACCCTCTACCACCACCCCTTCGGGTACTTCTCTCTTGTGAATTTTTTAAAAAACTCCCCTGAAATAGGCCTTGCAATATGACAATGACCTTGAAAATTCATATATATTTTCAAGGTCATTGCGAAATTGCGATACTGAAAATAATTGCCACAGTGGAAGGATTTCGTTTGGCCTTGGTCAGCAGTCGCCGGACAGTCACTAAATTAGATTTACACCCCAAACGTATTTAATGTGTATCAAGCGGTATCTAATGTCTAAGTCATTGCTTAGGCTACAATTCATTAAAAATATTATTCTAATATTTTATTTATCGTTTTTAGAAATCATGTTGTTTGGTCGTACAGAGATTTTTGAGCTTGTGGAAAATATGGATCTCAGTGGATAGTGAAAATAATTGAAATAAGTGTAACACCAGCTAAAATGTACAGTTTTCTTAAAACTCGTTTTATAATACTATAATTTTAATTTATTGTATTGATAGATTTGTCTTTGCATAAAATTCAAAATGTTACTTGTATACTAAATGAAAACTTTTGTAATAATTGCTTTAGTGAAAAGTTATGTTAAACAATTATCCTTGGTTAAACGAACCAATTAGGTACTATAAAATTACTATTGGGCAACTAAAATTTTCGTAAATGCCAATAATTCTAAAACGCTTTTACTTCTAGCAACATTGCAAAAGAGACCCTTTTTTGAATTTTTGAATTTTCTATGCATACTAATTAATAGAGAAATTGGTACAGTGGCACCCCTTAACACTTCACGAGTTATGAAACACTGTACTATTAATAATTTATTGCTTGTTAATTCCTCTATCGTATGTGTTTATTAATTAAGAAGTTGTCAAATGTTGTAAATTATGCCCCTTAATTTTGATTGTAGTAATTGATAGATACTTGCTTAATACAAACAAGGTGCTTGTTCTCTAAGGAAATCGAAAAACTCCTACTAAAATATAATATTGGTCTCTCTTGAATTCAGCAAATGAATTTAAACTACTTTAGCAAAAAAACATGTTTCGGGGGTTAAAGGTTACCTCCTTAAAGCGCTAGCTATATAGGGTGATTTTCTTGAAATTTCTACCACAATGTGATTTTCATAATATATCAGCTGCATAAAAACATTTTTTTTTTTGATATGATTTCGAGAGAACAAATATTGCGTTTTTCTTTCAGGAACTTACTGTACATACAAGTTTGTTGGTCTTCTGATGACACACATTAAATATAATAATTATTGTAAAACAATGTAACCAGTCTAATGAAAGTACTTTAACATACATATGTTAAATTTGGTTTTAATTACTTTAAAATCTTTTTTATTATACTTGCATTATAATCTGCCAATTTCACACTAAAAAGCGTTCATAAAATCGTCTTTATTGCACAAGTGCTCTATAAAGTCGTCTAGGTAACAACAATAATATTAACTGTTGTGCGACTGTTGTTCTGCAATGTAAACACAAAGCATCTCTGTGGCAACAAATATATCCAAAATCGGCATGCTTAATTTTCAAATTTTAAATACAGATTTTTTCTCTTTTATAGAGGTCTTAGTTGCAATTATAATAAAAAATAGCGTATAATACTCGTGTATAAGTAGACTTTATCGCATACGCGCCGTTACAAGCACTAGCAAGCTCGCGCTTGTAATTTTCGTCGCTAATGCGATAAAGACTTTCTTATACACATGTATTATAATATACTATTCATAATACTTATAATTATTAATTAATATAAATTAATTTATTAGATTCAGTTCTTATAAATAATTGCAAACCAAATAATAAATAATTATTTAAGGAGGTTCAGGCATGATTTAAAAAATGTCAGAATCTTTTCAAATTTTAATATGGTGTTTTTGAATGTGTTAGACGTCTACTGTTAAAATTTCAACATAGGTTTCCAGGAGTTTGGCGGAGAAATTAAGCTCCAAAAATTGAACTTTTAACATAGGCTGTATAGCAGTTTATACATTTTTTACTCTTCGATCTTCAAAAAATCAGTTTTCAAAATGTCAGAAATGTAAAAAAAACATTTCAATTTATAGTTTAATAACGGAGGAAAACGATGAGACCAAAATAAAGGTACCTTACCAGGAATATAAGAACTCTATTCATTATTTAAGGAATAAAATTTCAGTATTTTTCGTAAATAAAAGACGATGTGAGTAAATCATGGCAACGCCGTTTTAAACGTGATATTACCGCGAAATGTCAATTTAAACTGTAAACTTCATGTAAACCTTTAGATAGTTGGAAGCTAGTTATTGTGTTAATTAAATGATATTTTAAAACAGCAAATATAATTTATATTATTTAACAAATGAAATACGTAAGTCTTTTAATCTATTTGACCATAATGGACCAACAAAACTTATAAATATTATTAACCTATAAAAATTGACTTTGACAAACATGAATTTAAGAGCAATGGTACCAACCTATATATAGGTACTGTAATGTTAGCCCTGTTGCGAAGTTTCATCCCATGTTATAGCCTGACGTTTTTCAAAAATATAAAAAAAGTATTAATTAAAATATGATTGTGACTAAAAATATATTCTTAGAAAGAGTATTTTTATAATCAGTTAACACTTAACATAGCACAAATAGCTTTGAAAAATTCCATAATTTTATTATTTTAAGTTTTTGTATGTGACGTCATCCCATATAAAAGCATAGGAACGCCCCTCGCCCCTCACCTCTCCCCGTTGGCATGCCTGATCCCCCTTAAGTAGATCACTAATGCCCTTATTTATAGACAGATCTCAAGCACTTGCTCGTACTCAAGTCCGAGACGAGGCCGGTTGCTATTGGTTTCTATTGTATTATACAATGAAAACCAATAGCAACCGGCCTCGTCTCAGTCTTGAGTACGAGCAAGTGCTTGAGATTTGTCTATAAATACGGGCATAAATCACTTATTGTAAGAACCGTGCGTGGGCTTTCTACAATAAACAATTATTGAACATGAATTTTGTCTTTCATACAGCGCAAAGATTTTTTTCAAAATTTACTAATTTCATTAAGTTTTGCACCTTTCCTATAGGCAACCCAATATACACATTTTAAAGTTACATTGCGCATATGTACTGATTCTGATTAAATTAATGCTCGAATACTATTGGTTAAATTTAATAAAGAGGGGCGATAATCACCACCAAAAGTTAATAAAAGGCCGAGTTTCGCCATAAGTTGACTTTTTTATCAGCAACTCAGATCTTCAATTTTTAGAAATTTAAGGGTTACTCTTGTTGAAAATCAACTTTGCTTTTTGAAATTTTTTTTGAATGGAAGTTGTTCCTAATATTATTCTAAGTATTTCTACTAAGTTGTTGATCAAAAACTTCATAAAAAAGTGTAGAAAATGGAATTTACTAATTAATAATTATTTGTAATAATATTATACTTAAAATTTAATTTTAATGAATTGTAATACTTACTTTGTCCAAAAAAACTATAATTGATATGATTACTTATTGTAAAGTGTATAATGTATTTTTAAATTTGATTGTATTTAGGTAAATAATTAACTTTTGTGTTAATTACATACTGCTATTACTTAATAAATGTATTGAAATTATGTGTATTTTTTTCTGCTTATCCACTTCAATAAGCTCATTTAAAATTAAACCCCTTATAACAAAAACAGTCAAATATGTAAATCTTATTTCGTGCAGCTGTATAGGGTTTATTTATCAACATTTAAGGGATGTCAATTAATCATTAATGGTAAATAATCTTTATACACATATATTTTCTTTTGATCCTCTATCTCTTCTAGACCAAATGTCTAGTGTAAAAATCAACTTATTTTGACATAAAAAATGTCCAAATGTGTCCAAATTTGTTAAAATTTGCTAAGAATGACGGTATAAACCAATTGATGTATTAGGAGAGCAGAAGTGTTATAAGATATTACTAAAAATAAAAATATTAAATTATAAGAGCATTAAATGCACAGCCTTATCTTCACGTAACAAGAAAAGCTTTTGATAAAAGTTTTTACGTAAAGCTCTTTGCGAATTTAATATAATATTTTTGTTTTTACTGATATCCTATAACACTTCTGCTCTCCTAATACATCAACTGGTTTACGATTCTTAGACAATTTTAACAAATTTGGACACATTTGGACATTTTTATGTCAGTCCCTCTATCTCTTCTAGACCAAATGTTTAATGTAAAAATCAACTTATTTTGACATAAAAAATGTCCAAATGTGTCCAAATTTGTTAAAATTTGCTAAGAATGAGTGTATAAACCAATTGATGTATTAGGAGAGCAGAAGTGTTACAAGATATTACTAAAAATAAAAATATTAAATTAAAAGAGCATTAAATGCACGGCCTTATCTTCACGTAACAAGAAAAGCTTTTGATAAAAGTTTTTACGTAAAGCTCTTTGCGAATTTAATTTAATATTTTTGTTTTTACTGATATCCTATAAAACTTCTGCTCTCCTAATACATCAACTGGTTTACACACCGATTCTTAGACAATTTTAACTAATTTGGACATTTTTATGTCAAAATGGGCTGATTTTTACACATATATTTTATTTTGTCTCTCTATATCTTCTAGACCAAATGTCTAGTGTAAAAATCAACTTATTTTGACATAAAAAATGTCCAAATGTGTCCAAATTTGTTAAAATTTGCTAAGAATGACGGTATAAACCAATTGATGTATTAGGAGAGCAGAAGTGTTATAAGATATTACTAAAAATAAAAATATTAAATTATAAGAGCATTAAATGCACAGCCTTATCTTCACGTAACAAGAAAAGCTTTTGATAAAAGTTTTTACGTAAAGCTCTTTGCGAATTTAATTTAATATTTTTGTTTTTACTGATATCCTATAACACTTCTGCTCTCCTAATACATCAACTGGTTTACACACCGATTCTTAGACAATTTTAACAAATTTGGACACATTTGGACATTTTTATGTCAAAATGAGCTGATTTTTACACATATATTTTATTTTGTCCCTCTATCTCTTCTAGACCAAATGTTTAATGTAAAAATCAACTTATTTTGACATAAAAAATGTCCAAATGTGTCCAAATTTGTTAAAATTTGCTAAGAATGAGTGTATAAACCAATTGATGTATTAGGAGAGCAGAAGTGTTACAAGATATTACTAAAAATAAAAATATTAAATTAAAAGAGCATTAAATGCACGGCCTTATCTTCACGTAACAAGAAAAGCTTTTGATAAAAGTTTTTTCGTAAAGCTCTTTGCGAATTTAATTTAATATTTTTGTTTTTACTGATATCCTATAAAACTTCTGCTCTCCTAATACATCAACTGGTTTACACACCGATTCTTAGACAATTTTAACTAATTTGGACACATTTGGACATTTTTATGTCAAAATGGGCTGATTTTTACACATATATTTTATTTTGTCTCTCTATATCTTCTAGACCAAATGTTTAGTGTAAAAATCAACTTATTTAGACATAAAAAATGTCCAAATGTGTCCAAATTTGTTAAAATTTGCTAATAATGAGTGTATAAACCAATTGATGTATTAGGAGAGCAGAAGTGTTATAAGATATTACTAAAAATAAAAATATTAAATTAAAAGAGCATTAATTGCACGGCCTTATCTTCACGTAACAAGAAAAGCTTTTGATAAAAGTTTTTACGTAAAGCTCTTTGCGAGTTTAATTTAATATTTTTGTTTTTACTGATATCCTATAAAACTTCTGCTCTCCTAATACATCAACTGGTTTACACACCGATTCTTAGACAATTTTAACAAATTTGGACACATTTGGACATTTTTATGTCAAAATGAGCTGATTTTTACACATATATTTTATTTTGTCCCTCTATATCTTCTAGACCAAATGTTTAGTGTAAAAATCAACTTATTTTGACATAAAAAATGTCCAAATGTGTCCAAATTTGTTAAAATTTGCTAAGAATGAGTGTATAAACCAATTGTTGTATTAGGAGAGCAGAAGTGTTATAAGATATTACTAAAAATAAAAATATTAAATTAAAAGAGCATTAAATCCACGGCCTTATCTTCACGTAACAAGAAAAGCTTTTGCTAAAAGTTTTTACGTAAAGCTCTTTGCGAGTTTAATTTAATATTTTTGTTTTTACTGATATCCTATAAAACTTCTGCTCTCCTAATACATCAACTGGTTTATACACCAATTCTTAGACAATTTTAACAAATTTGGACACATTTGGACATTTTTATGTCAAAATGAGCTGATTTTTACACATATATTTTATTTTGTCCCTCTATCTCTTCTAGACCAAATGTTTAATGTAAAAATCAACTTATTTTGACATAAAAAATGTCCAAATGTGTCCAAATTTGTTAAAATTTGCTAAGAATGAGTGTATAAACCAATTGATGTATTAGGAGAGCAGAAGTGTTATAAGATATTACTAAAAATAAAAATATTAAATTAAAAGAGCATTAAATGCACGGCCTTATCTTCACGTAACAAGAAAAGCTTTTGATAAAAGTTTTTACGTAAAGCTCTTTGCGAGTTTAATTTAATATTTTTGTTTTTACCGATATCCTATAAAACTTCTGCTCTCCTAATACATCAACTGGTTTATACACCAATTCTTAGACAATTTTAACAAATTTGGACATTTATTATTGCAAAATAAGCTAATTTTTGCACTAAACTTTTTAATTAGAAGAGATAGCAGGTTGATGTAAAATATAGGGGTAGTTGAGACGTTATGGAAAGACGCCTATCAATCAAAATTTGATTATTTAGCCCCTAGCTCAACAAGGTGTCATAATAATAATATTAAAATAGATTTATTAAATGTATTTAAAATACCATTAAATGCTCGGCCTTATCTTCACATAACAAGATAAGCTTTGATAAGTTGAGATAAGCTTTTTTGCAAAGCTCTTTGCTATAAATTAATATTTTTAAAGATATCCCGAACTCCTTCTGCTATGATGTCACTTCTAATGGTTCCCAGTTGATTCTGATCAAATTCTGGTATTAGGCTATTCTTTTTGTTAATAAGAACAAACTCGATATTAATTAAAAGATCTTTATTACTGAATAGATAATTTGTTATATTCACATTGTTAGAGACATTACATAATACACATTATGTAAGTTAATTAACTTAACAGTTATAATAAAATTCACAATAAATGAGAACTTATTAAGAAAATCTTATATTAAAATATAAACAACAAGTAGTAACATTAATTTGATTTACATTATAATGTGTTACAATCAAATAAAAAATACAAAATTTACAAAAATTTTCATTTTTAAAAATGTATTTTGTACACTTAATATTGAAGTAAATGATTTAATATTCATTAGATTTACTTAGAATAATGCCAAGAACAACTTCCAATCAAAAAAAATTTTTTAAATCCAAGTTGATTTTCAACAAGAGTAACCCTTAAATTTCTAAAAATTGAAGATCTGAGTTGCTGATAAGAAAGTCAACTTATGGCGAAACTCGGCCTTTTATTAACTTTTGGTGGTGATTATCGCCCCTCTTTATTAATTTGAACCAATAGTATTCGAGCATTAATTTAATCAGAATCAGTACCAATGCGCAATGTAACTTTAAAATGTGCATAATGGGTTGCCTATATGACAGGTGCGAAGTTTAATTTTATTGAATTTTGGAACAAGTAAATAGTTTTGAGTTACTTTCAAAGACAAAATTCTCGTTATATAATTGTGTATTGTAGATAGACGTTAACAAAAAAATACCCAAATTTTGTAATTAGCATAAATTATGATTTGGTGGTCTCCTTTAATTATTATTTTTAGTTTACGTGCAGTACTGGTACTGAATCTAAGAAGTTAATCTCTACTAATTATAACATAAGTAATATGTAAAGATTATCAAGTAATTTTTTAAACTAGTTACATTGTTTTACTATAATAAACGGAATTATTATATTATCTTTACCTCAACTTTACGTTTATTATTCAGAGTTTTCCAGCAGGAAAACTTCTTCAATAAGTTTCTGGCAAAAAATTGAACATTTGTCCTCTTGAAATCATAATATCAAAGAATACATTCCTAAAAAGTTATAGGCTCTCTCACAATTGGGGTTAAAATGTTAACTTTACCTCTTAAGGAGATGGAGCTAACTTTTAAACTCTTAAAATGCTAGTTCTTTGCCAAACTAATTTAAATTTATAAATGATTTCAAAATTGGCAAATTATTAATTTTGGTTCCAGGAATTCGCTGCAAAATTTTTCAATTTGCTCCGGGTTTAACCTGTTTTTTTTAAACCAAGTATTTATAATTTACTACAATCGAAAGTAATGAGAATTTTACAACTCTTTTGACAACTTCCTAATTATTGTACACATACGTTAAAGTAGGGGAAGGCGGGGTTCATTCGGACAGAGGGCACTTTCGGACAGTTCAAATTCACTACCTTAGAAAGCGATTTAAGTACTCAAATTAAGCGAGAATATTGTAGATAGGGTCAGCCTATAGATAGTATCTTGTGCGTTTAGTTTCAATTGTTTTCTTGTAATACTAAAAACATTGTTTTGGTGGTACCGAGTAGAGTTTTTCGCTCTACATTCATAAGCATATACACCCCTTATTATGGACTTTTATATTATTTCATAAACATTACCTTAGAACTACCTTATTTAGAAGTAATTTGACGAAGAAACTTCTTGTAAAGCTAATCTCAAATTTAAGCTATCCATTTTTAACTAAAATATTACACTGCGGGGTACATTCGGACAAACCTATATGGGGTAGATTTGGACGTGGTATTTTATTTTCTAAAAAGAGGAAATAAAGGATTCAGCCTCCCCAATGTCGAAGATTCATCAACTACAGTTAAAGGAACTTTAAGAATTTAATGTTACATAAAATTTAATGTTGATTTTGGTATCTATAAGATTTTGTAATTATTAACTTTGCTACTTTGTATTTTTTTGCCAAAAAATTTTGTATCTTAGTTGTGTAGGGTCTGTTTAACGTTCCTATTACAGTTGGAGTTTTTAGAATAAAAATTTAGTATATTTTTGTTATTTGAAATTCATTAGTCCGAATGTGCCCCACCACTGTCCAAAAGTGCCCCACTAGTGGGGTACATTCGGACAAATTCAATTTTTTGAAAAAAATTAAAATCTATAAAAATAAATGGAGATTAAGAAAAGATGTTTAAACACAATAAACTACATGTATGTATGCTTCTATATAACCAGGTGCCGTTTCTTAAATGTTATATTTGGTATGCTAAAAAGCCATTTGACGAAAAGCGTCCGAATGAGCCCCGCCTTCCCCTAATTAACAAACAGTTACTAATTGTGTTTCAGAAATAACAGTAGTAAGCCCATAAATTAACAATTATACAGGCTTTTTATATTTAGTTCAATTAAGAAACAAAACTTTGAGATTACTGATGTTTCATATCTTGCTTTGACTAAATACTAATGATAGGTAACACCTTAGGAGTGCATTGTGTAATTGAGATAAATAAAATGTTAACACTACTTATTTTGGTCCATAGAATAACTACCTAAAGCAAGCACTCAAGCTATTAATTGCTATTGATCTTAATTAAAACCTTAATGTATAAATCTTAGTAACAGATAATTTTTGCTTATTAAAGGGAAATTTTATAAAACATTAATCACATCGTTCATTTTCGTTAAACATTTAAAAACCTCAAAGAGACAACTTTGCCAACTATAATACAATCTCTAACAACGCAAAAAGTTAATAAAATACGAAAATTATTCTTACACTACTTTACAAATTAGTTAATTAACAAACAATAATTGGTTGAACGTTTTTTTGGTTCAGTTAACATGAATTAACTCTTTCAGTAAAGCAATTATTACAGAAGTTTTCATTCATAATAGTACAGAACAACTAACATTTTCAATTTTACCCAAAAGTCAAATCTAACAATATCGATATAATTAAAATTACATTATTTAAAAACTAATTCAAAAATTTTACAAAAATTGTAAATTTTAGCTGTGTTTCTTCCACTTGTTTCAATTATTTTCATTATCCACTTGGCCCATATTTTTCATAAGTTTTCAAAATTGCTCTACGGTCGAATGATTTCTAAAAACAATAAACAAAATATTAGAATAATATTTTCAATGGATTATAAATAGCCTATACTTTAAATCCACAAATCGTTACCTTATTTCCAAAACAAGCAAAAATGATAATTTCATATTTTGGTGCCAACGTGTTCTTTGACACATTGCTCATCTAATATCAATACGTCTTTGCATCCGCTCGGCTACGCGTCGCTTCGCCTTGCAAATGCTTGCCAAACAAAGTTGCACTTTTAATCCTAATAAAACAATATACTTACTAATGTACGTACAATTAATTTTAAAAGAGTCATTAAAAATAATAATTTATAATACCCACTACTTACAGCCATCATCTATATCAGTTCCTGTTCCATTTTGAACCATCAGTACAGTCATAAATTTTCTTTTTGCCAGTTCTTTAAGGATTTGAACTTTAATAAACACCATTTTATGGTCAGACAAACATTAATCCATACAGACACTCCAAAATGTTCCTTATCCAGATCACTGAAGACATTATTAATACGACAGATACATCTCTTGCATTCTCTTTAAAGGTGATGTGAAGACCATATCCTCTGACCAAATCAGACTTCATTCTAAGAAAATATTACAGAGATTATAAAAATTGCCAGGACTTTTTGCAATGCCATCAAAGGCAATAGAAAATATGCAAAAAAACTCAATTTTTAAAAGATCAAGAGAATACCAAATACCTACAAGTTTTTCCAATTGGATTATGTTTTTTGCAAAAGCATAAACCAATTGGACTACATGTGTGGAGTATTTTCGAATAACTTTACCAATTTTTGTTTACTATCCTCAGACTTTGTTGAACAAAACTTTAAGTAAAAAAATAGGGTATTATAAGCAGTAAAGTACAGTATGTGAAAAGTTAATCCCAGTATTAATGCAAGACGTAGGTAAGCGGATAATGTTTTAACTAAAGTTGAAGCTAGAGTTTAAGTTTCTTTTTAAAGAAATATCTTATCTGCATGAGTTTTCGTAACCACATGTTGTTCTACTGCTGTTCTTAGCTGATTAGGTGTATGTTTAATCGTACCTGTAATTCAGCTCGATGTGTAAGCAAGGGTTGATTAATGTACTTGTTAGTTAAAAGTTATAATAGGTGAAAAATGAATTCATCGTATAATTTCCATTTCTTATTTTCTTATATTGTCTTATAGAATTAACTTTTTTTGTTTTTATTTGAAAAAGAAAATTGCTTGAAGGGTAATAACCTAATGAGTAAAATTAGATACTAAATATAAAACTTTCTAAAAGTCCTCTTCAAAGCAAAGAAAATGAAGGCGTTTCAAAACATCTGAAAATAGAAAATAATACAACGGAAACAAAACTAAAAATAATGTCATCATCATCATCAACACCACAGGCTTGAGGCGATAAACTTGATGGTTTCGGGGATCTTCGCTAATTCTGCCATTTATCAATGGCACAGCCTTTATGTCTATTATGTTGAACAACGTAGATTTAAATTTAATTTTTTGAAGTCTTGAGAGTTCAAAACAAAACCACGTATACATTGTAAATTAAATCGTTGAAATTGAAAAAAAAAACTGCATGAAAAGTTTAGATTTAAATTCAGAAAAAAATATTAACTCCACTTTTGTATTATGACCAAGTTAAAGAAAATTAAAACGTTCAGTGATTTATGATATTTGAAACTTTAAGAAAGAAAAATCTTTACAACTATGGCGCTAACGAGTTTTAAAGTGGGATTTTTAAAGATGCTCTATTCCTGAATTTATTTTCTAATTACAGTTGGAGTTCATTACATCTCATCTTACTCAAAAACCTAGTCTTAAATATGTTAAGAGACTTGTGAAATGTGGTAATTATGCAAATAATCTTTAACATTTTGTAAATTATTGGAAACACGATTGAACTTTGTCGGATCTCTGTCAGCTTTCTGTCGGTTCTCAGTAGGTTCTCTGTCGGATCTCAGTCGGTCTCTGTGGGTTTTCTGTATCTCTCTGTAGACTCTCTGATGCTCTCTGTAGACTTTTTCTGTTGGCTCTCTGTCGGTTCTCTGTCGGCTCTCTGTCGACTCCCTGTCGGTTCTCTGTAGGATTTCTGTCAGTTTTTTGTCGGCTCTCTGTCGGATTTCTGTACGCTTTCCTTAGCCTCTCTGTAGGCTCTCTGTCGGCTCTCTGTCGGTTCTCTGTCGGTTCTCTGTCGGCATGTTTTTGGCTGTAAATAAAATAATCCATATTACTATTTATATGTATAAAATGTTTGAAAGAAATATGTTAACTTTCCCCATTGTTTATTGATCAACAAAATTGTACAATGTAAACAAGAAGATGTTTCATAAAAGTACTACGTTGTATAAAAGAGTAAATGGTTCGATACACATACAAGTAGCTTCAAGTTATAAAAAGTATTTTCACGCCATTTTCAATTTCTTAATCGAGTGTGAAAAATCAATTACTATCTACCTATATTTCGAATTATTTACGCTCAGTAAATTTTTAGCAAAGAAGTAACACAAAATAGCTATGATGTGACGATAAGTTTCAATTTTTAAAAAGGATGTGCCTCTTAAGAAATCAAACTTGTCTATTATAGTGCTTGCAATATAAGCGTTCCGAAAAAGGCTTAAAAAGTCAAAGATATATAAACCAACCCCGTAAGTAACACCCGGTTTGTCTAATTCTCTCTTTCTTAAACTTTTGTATATAGTTGTCTTTATTTGTATTCAAACCTAAAATTTAACAGGTAAATATGATCTGCAGTTCTCAAACTGTGCGCTGGCAGGATTAAAATTAAAACATTAGGTAACAAAAAATAATGAATTAAATACTTTTTTAATGAATTAAAAAAATTTAAAATATTAAGTACGTTTTTAATAAATTACTCTTCTCAATTTAAACTGTTTTAATAATTCTAATACAGAACAGTTTGAGAACTGCAGACCATACTTACTATTGTTAAATATTATGTTTAAAAGCAAATAAAGACAGGTATATACAAAAGTTTAAGAAAGAGAGAATTAGACAAACCGGATGTTACTTACCCCCTGGGGTTGGTTTATATCTTTGACTTTTTAAGCCTTTTTCGGAACGCTTATATTGCAAGCACTATATGATTGCTGCTTGTTATTTTAAGGGTCTAAATGGGCCTAGAAAGTTAATTTAAAAGTATACCACAATTTAAATAGTTCAAAAAAATGTATTTATGAATCCTTAAGTAGGAGTTACAAGTCATGATAAAGTTTGGCCGCATGGCGGTAACTATTCTTTTGGCTGTTCTTAATTAGTATTGAAGGGGGCCAATCTTGCTTTACGAAAAATACAAAATGGCGGCCATTTTTCAATGAAAGAAATACAGAAAAATAATTATTTTTATCATAACTCAAAAATAGTTGCTAGAGAAAAACTTCTTGGAAAAAATATATTGATAGTCCTGGGGCCTGTAACAGAAAAAAGAGGGTGATCGTATTAAGGCCCATCTTTTGGGAATAAGCTATTTGAGTGCCAGCGAACACGAAAATCTGGTTGGCTTCCACAGGCAGTGGCTTAAGGCCTCAGAGCTGTTAATAATAAATTTCTAATTGGTGAGGAAGGCGGGAAACCCACCTGAGAGGGATGGCAAAGTAAAATCTTACTTTTTATGTAAAAAGTAGTTACTTTGGCAGTGGACAACTCAAATACCGTTTATGAGTCACGAGTTAGTGTTTGCAGGTGTGTAGCATAAAGACGTTAATTTCAGTCCAGCTGCCACGCTCTCAGAGACATTGTAGAGAGCAGCCAATTTTTTTGGTCGATTTTTTTTATAAGAACGATAAAATGTCAAAGTTGCATCCCGAATGCTGTCATATTTCTTACTTTTTTCCTTCTTTAAGAATTTCATTGAAGGATCCTGAGGGCTTAAGCCACTGCCTGTGGAAGCCAACCAGATTTTCGTGTCCGCTGGTACTCAAATAGCTTATTTCCAAAAGATGGACCTGAATACGATCACCCCCTTTTTTCTGTTACAGGCCCCAGGACTATGAGTATAAAATTATCTATAACTTTATTTCCTGACTTTGTCGATTAATCTAATAGTTCAAGAGAAAAATGCTTTACAATAGAATGACAGTTTCTTGGTTGAAGTGTCTTGGACCTGTAAGAATGTAGGAAGTCAGTTGCAGGATGATATGAAGTAATGAAACAATTCCTTTATCTCCCTGGAAGTAACCAAACAGCAGCAAAAGAATAATTTTTGAACTCCTTTAGCTTGTATTTTTGCTTACTTTTTGATTTGTAGAAGGCTGAAATTTTACTTGACGTTTAACAGATGCAAACTACAAACGTCAAGTAAAATTTCAGCCTTCTACAGATTAAAAAGTAACCAAAAATACAAGCTAAATAGTTTATATTCTTTTGCAACTTTTATTACTTCCAGGGGGTTAAATTGGAATTGTTTCGATATTTCATATTATCCTGCAACTGTATGGCATAAATGGCTTAAATATTGTCCCGATCTGTATAGAATAAAATATGGCAAGGGGTTTATAAAATAACATGTAATTATTTATTTCTAAATTAATTAGTAGTATAGGCATTTTCGACTTTAATTTATCTCGAGACGGAATTAATTATTAGAAAGCTAATTTCTTCTGAAATACCTTCTATAGGTTCCCCTGTATTTCCCCAGAAAAATCCCAAGAAATCCTCCTTGGGGAACCCTCTTAAATTTTGAATAAACGGCCATCATCTTGCATTTTTCCAAGAAAACGCCATAACTCAGCAATGGACAATCATAGGAAGAGGCTGTTGGTTAGATAATGAGTTTTTACAAACAATATGTTCTATAAAAATTTTCTATTCGAGCAATGGTTTTCTCACAAAATGAAATTTAAAAGAGCTATGTTTTCAAAAATAATATTAAGCAGGCAGATTGCTAAGGTGAAAAAAAACATGCGCTCTGATGGACAAAAAACCGTTTCACTCCGAGACGAACAATGATAAAATTACAATAAAAATATGAATTTAAAGCTGAAGGCTTCAGCTTTCATTTCCATATCTTTTGAATTTATTTTTGTTACATCTTGTGGTATTAAATAGCAAATGAAGTTTTTCATGTACCATTTTTTAAACAGTTCAAGATATTTTGTTGGAAGGATCATTTTAAAAAAATTTCCTCCAAGGATATTGTTCCTTATGAGTTATTTTTCAAAGTTATGTCATGGGAAATTAATTACATATTTATTTCAAAAAAGCATAGTGATTTAATATTGCTTTACTTTTGGTAAATTTTATTTTCCACAAAAATTTAGATTTAAAGTGCTGTAAAATGGTTAATATGAAAGGTATTGAAGAAACTACAAACTCATTATGAAGGAAAATATGTCTACTTTTTGATACATTCGTTAGATTTTACTTATTGTCTCAAGTTTCCTTTTTCTATTGAATACATTGAAGAAGTAGAAAAATAGGCGATTTTTTCTTAAAAGTCCTCCTAAATTAAGAGTACTGTACATTTTTAACAATCGCTTAGGCAAATGAAACATTATAGCTGATACTGTAATATACAAAAATTACAACGCTTTAGGATTGACTGGGGCTGCAGGAGTAGCTATTAAATTTTGTTAAAAATTTCGACAATATCCAATGGTGTGGAGATATTTCAACAGTATCATGCAACTATTCTAAAAAACGACTTTTTATGCCTTTTTACAGTTATATAATGCCTCCAAAAGAGTTAATTGTGTAAACGAGCACATATATACAGGGCGTTTGATATATCGTGTGACAGCAGATATTCCGACTTTTGTCAAAATTTTAAATACATATTGTAATAGGTAGATTAGGGTGCTGATGCTGGTGCAAAAGATGAACTCCTCAGACTTGGTACTGGTTTGCACGGGTAATTGTCAAGTGAGACCCTTACTAGGCGCTATCATTCGGAGTCAGCTGAACTCAGGTTTTCGGTGGAATTACGAGTTATTTTCTTTTTTCTTTGGTTGCCAGCTCATAACTCAGCCGATGTCGTTCCCAAGCCCGAAGGAAGAAGGAGGAGGTGAATGAGTTACAACCACTGAACTCAATAAATAAATGGAACAGTATTATAGAGTTTTACTGGGAACCAAATTGAATCTGCGCAGGGAGAAATTCGTCATGCGCAGTTTAGTTTAAAAAGTCTGGGAATTTAAATCTTAAAGCTATACTATTAAACAATAATAATAATAGAATATTTTTACTATAATGATTAATACAAAAAACAGAATAAAATAAATATTTTATTTTCACTCCATAAGAAGCGAATTAACAAAAAATATTTATGTGCATCTGAGGTTATGTTCATATGTTGATTTTGAAACGTAAACACAACCCACGCGCTAAATGCGTGGTAGAGGGACAGAACCACGTGAACTTAGCTCTCACGTCGCAAAATGCAAAGTGCGCAAACTCAGGTACCCTCTTGAAGTTAAATTCTTAGCGACTTTCGACTTTATTGTTTTCTTCAAATGTGAACACATTTTCACGCGCAGATCCACTACTTTATCGTTCCAGTTATTATATTCATTTCAGTGGTTACAACCTACAACCACCTGAGTTCAGCTGACTCCGAATGATAGCGCCTAGTAAGGGTCTCTCTTGACGATTACCCGTGCAAAGCAGTACCAAGTCTGAGGAGTTCATCTTTTGTACCAGCATCAGCACCCTAATTTACCTACTACAATATGTATTTAAAATTTTGACAAAAGTCGGAATATCTGCTGACACGATATATCAAACGTCCTGTATATATGTGCTCGTTTACACAATTAACTCTTTTGGAGGCATTATATAACTCTAAAAAGGCATAAAAAGTCGTTTTTTAGAATAGTTGCATGATACTGTTGAAATATCTCCACACCCTTGGATATTGTCGAAATTTTTAACAAAATTTAATAGCTACTCCTGCAGCCCCAGTCAATCCTAAAGCGTTGTAATTTTTGTATATTACAGTATCAGCTGTAATGTTTCATTTGCCTAAGCGATTGTTAAAAATGTACAATACTCTTAATTTAGGAGGAATTTTAAGAAAAAATTGCCTATTTTTCTACTTCTTCAATGTATTCAATAGAAAAAGGAAACTTGAGATAATAAATAAAATCTAACGAATGTATCAAAAAGTAGACATATTTTCCTTCATAATGAGTTTGTAGTTTCTTCAATACCTTTCATATTAACCATTTTACAGCAGTTTGAATCTAAATTTTTGTGGAAAATAAAATTTACCAAAAGTAAAGCAATATTAAATCACTATATTTTTTTGAAATAAATATGTAATTAATTTCCCATGACATAACTTTGAAAAATAACTCATAAGGAACAATATCCTTGGAGGAAATTTTTTTAAAATGATCCTTCCAACAAAATATCTTGAACTGTTTAAAAAATGGTACATGAAAAACTTCATTTGCTATTTAATACCACAAGATGTAACAAAAATAAATTCAAAAGATATGGAAATGAAAGCTGAAGCCTTCAGCTTTAAATTCATATTTTTATTGTAATTTTATCATAGTTCGTCTCGGAGTGAAACGGTTTTTTGTCCATCAGAGCGCATGTTTTTTTTCACCATAGCAATCTGCCTGCTTAATATTATTTTTGAAAACATACCTCTTTTAAATTTCATTTTGTGAGAAAACCATTGCTCGAATAAAAATTTTTTCTAGAACATATTGTTTGTAAAAACTCATTATCTAACCAACAGCCTCTTCCTATGATTGTCCATTGCTGAGTTATGGCGTTTTCTTGGAAAAATGCAAGATGATGGCCGTTTATTCAAAATTTAAGAGGGTTCCCCAAGGAGGATTTCTTGGGATTTTTCTGGGGAAATACAGGGGGACCTATAGAAGGTATTTCAGAAGAAATTAGCTTTCTAATAATTAATTCCGTCTCCGATCTTATTATGCCTATACTATAGGCACTACAGGTACATAAGTTTTAAGTAAGTGTTAGTTATTTTTTACAAGAACACTTGCACAGAGCAGTGAAGTTCAATGATTTCTTTATGCAACTGCATGCTTTGAACACTTATCTGTTTGCATCCATTACTTGGCACGCTTCATCAACCGTAGGAATATTGATTCAAACTGGCAGGAGGCTTATTTCTTCCACCCATACTAGCAAGGATCTGGCGGTTTGATTTCAGCCCAGATACTCGCTTGGTATATGGAACGCTTACAGTGATGCAGAAGAGCATTGTTGGTAGGAGGCAGTCTTTCTGGATTTTTATTTTTTGGGAGAATGTTATCTTTCTTAGGTCATTAATAGTACCCTCATTTTGACTTTCATATATTCTAATAAATATACGTTCAATTGATTTGAATTCCGATACGTCCAAATCAAAGAGAGTGAATGGATGATCCATATCTTTAACCATTACTTCTGTACAGAGTCAGGACTCTCCTTCAAAGCATTAAATGCAATTCTCTTAGACCTTCCTTTTATTGAAGAAGTTGAGTCCGAACCCAGTGAGTACATGCCAAAGAGACAGGGCATGGCTTCGAAGGTTCGAAGTGATCCGAGGGCTGTTGCAATTCTTTCAACGTCAATTATTCTTTTGCTACTTCCTGATCCGAAACTGATAAACACTTGGCAGTATTCTGAAATATCAACGATGTTTTTGTAATGATAAACTAAAATGACGACTACATCGCAGTCAACAGTACGAACCAATACTGTCTTTGCTCTTTCTTTCAACGCGTGAAGCACGTGTAGCACTATCCTCGTATCAGCTTTTCTTCATGGTCACACTTTTCTGATGTTATTTCCATGCACTACGTGTCTGACAATTTCTCCTGCAGTGATGCAAAAATCATTTTCTATCCTTTCAAGGTTGGTAATAGCTTCTTCACTCAAATATCTAAATAATTCCTGCTTGTTTTGTGAGTGGGGCAGAAAAATTGACCAATCTTTGGACGGCTTTACATTTGGACCTACTTTTAGTCTAGTATCATGGCTCCGATCGTCACGTGTCTCATTTTTTATAGAAATTTCATTATAAGAGTCTCAGACTACGAGTAATTATTTTACATACCACACCTTGTTAGTTAAGCACTAGGTATTTTATAGAATTTGATTAGTAGAAATTCTACTACAATATAGTATACCGGGTGACACAGGGGTTTGGAACACTCTTATAACTCCGTTATTTGTCAACATATCAAAATAAAATTTGGCGTTGATTATACTCACATAAATTGCAATTGTTTTAACTACTTGTGAAAATTCTGTCACTTCCGATTACGCTGGAAATGAAGTCAACTTTTGATTTTTAAATAGAACACCATAAATATTTTTACTTTTTTGAAACCTACATTAAATTTTGAATACAGTAGCACCAAAGAAATTAATTTTATAAGCAAAATAAAATTTATTTTTCAAAAAATAATCAGTTGTCTAGAGTGCTGTGATGTGGTAGAAAATCATCGGTGAGAGCTAATTGCACTATGGAAATTATGTTTGCACCACAAAAGTTGAAGGTTGGTGTTGGTTTGCCTTCAGAAATTAATTTCTGACAGCTCCTTTCAGAAAGTAATTTAGTTACATTTTCCTCAATAACTTCATTTTTTCAAATGGCATCATATCGAAACAACTCCATCGTTGTATTTAGAAAAAAAATACTTTATCTGAGGTAGAATTGTTCCGATATGTTGTCATTTGAAAAAATGAAGATATTGAAGGAAATGTGACAAAATTACCTTCTGAAAGCTCCACAACACCATCCGCCAGCTTTTGTGGTGTTTTCACGGATGATTTTATACCACATCACAGCACTCTTGAAAGCAGCGTAATTTTTGAAAAAAAAATTTATTTTTGCTTATAAAATTAATTTTTTTGATGCTACTGTATTCAAAATTTAATGTAGATTTTAAAAAAGTAAAAATATATACGGTGTTCCATTTAAAAATCAAAAGTTGACTTCATTTCCGGCATAATCGGAAGCGACAGAATTTTCACAAGTAGTTAAAACAATTGCAATTTATGTGAGTATAATCCACACCAAATTTCATTTTGATATGTTAATAAATAACGGAGTTATAATAAGAGTGTTCCAAACCCCTGTGTCACCCGGTATATTAAATTGTACAATGTTACAATTGCAATAATTAATTTGTTTAAGTCTAACTTTATTACAAGCGTCTAAAAGTAAATTTAATTTTGATCTGGCTAATATATTTAAAATTTATAAAATCTGATAATTGAAATTTCATTCGTTCGCCGAAAGTAAGTTACAGTAAACGTATAAATGAAATGAATGGGATACCAGCCAATTAGGAAGTTTTGAATTCAGAATCGAATATCATTTAGATGAAAATTCTACATTTACATAATTGATTTATTAAGAGCTTAGCGTACAGTATGTATAAAAATTTAGGGTTAAATCGGCCAATTTGAGGATTTGGCTTCATTATCATTTACTTATAATGTTAACGAATTTCCGTCCATACTTTAATTTCTCTCTTTTCATTTTACAACAAGCTTAATGAAAATTATTTAACAATAAGTCTATTCTTCCTGTCCCATCGTGGGGATCTCGCTTATTATTAAAGATAGAGAAACGTTCAAATTAGCAAAAATTATATATTTCTGAAGACTTTTATTTCTACGAAATGGAAAATTAATTATCTCAAACCATTTCTGAGATATTTTAAGATAATAAAAATTAGGGATTTACGTTTTCTTTGTGTAACTTCGTAATTTAATATTTTATCAAATAAAGGTATATAATAAAGGTATAAAATAAAAGACACATACAGGCTTTTATTCCGGCTTGCCTGCGCACCTGCGCAAGCCAAAACTTCGCAGGCAAGCCTGCACTGCATGGTCTAGTGTTCAAGAATGAAGTATGTAACAATCTATGGCTATTTTTGTTTTTCTATGATCGCAAATGTCACTAAAACTAAATGAATTCGAAAATTCCTGAAAAATTTAAATTTCGAAATTTTCATAATAATTCTAAATATTATAGGTATAGTTATCGTTTTAAGCTATTCTGTACAGTCTGTTCTGCTATTGAAAAAGGAAGTTTGGTTTGTTACATTTTTGGACCACCCTGTGGTGCTTAGAAAAACTGTTTTTTTTATCTCGAGAACAGTTTGAAACAACTTAATTTTCTTTTTATATCGTAGTAGTGTACAACGCACTCCAGAGACCATGTAAGTCTATTAATCAACACTATAGCAATAGTATATCTCTTCAAATAAGCAAAATGTCCCTGTTTTTGTGGAAATGTTTTTTTAGAAACAACTTGTATTATTTATGTGATTTAAAATCGCTAAAGAAAATCATCGTAGCTTGATTAGGGTGGAAATGTGCAAGTGTCTCATAAAAACTTTTGGACAAAACATTTATATAATATACTTAATATAATTTACTGCTTAAAGTTTTGGCAACTACATGAAGGGCCTCTTTTTGCAATTTCATTTCCATTTGGTTATGTTGTAACTTTTTAATACTATTATAACTATAAGCACCTATTTAAATACAGTAGCAATAAAATTGTCTACCACAACCAAAAAGTTTCTAAACGACAAAAAGTTTTAGCTTTGCTATTACCATTTTTTTATTTAATGTTACTAATGTAATAAGTTTAAAAAATATATAAAAGTATGTAAATTTTAATAATCAATTTCATAAGAAAAATTTTTATAACTTACCCTTAAAAAGAAAGTAAAATCAAAATTAGGTTGGTTTGAAAATTTTTATATAGCAGTAATTTGAAAATATTATTTGAGAAAATGAACTTTTGTGAAGATTAGTATAAAGCTACCCTTGTTATAAAGTAAATTAATCAGAATTTTGCACAGATTTATTTTGGAAAATTTAAGTAAATTAAAATTCACTAAGCTAAAATATTACAATTTTTCACAGTGGTCTCAAATGTCGAAAATTATTAGAAAATTATTTTGAAGGGTTTGTTTTTGTTTATTTTGGCAAATAAAGTAATTCTGAACTATTTTGATAGATGATATTTTCCATCGCTGGATTTAGAATTTCAAACAGTTTATTTAAGAGATCCCATTAGAGAAACGCATTCATCAAACGTAACACGCATATTATATCTTTAAAGGCCCGTCCAGACCGCAGCGCAATACTGCGCCAAACGTTTGCGAACGTTCACGAACATTCACACACAATTTGCGCGTTAACGTCCTAACTGCTGCAACATTTATTAAAAATGTTCGTGTTTGCCAGTGTTCCAGTTTATGCGCGGTGTTGATGAAGTCAACATGGAAGACAACAGCAAAATAGCAGCTACTGCTTTTATCATTTTATGTGATGCGTTAAACAAAAATAAAAGGAGAAAGAGACGTTACTGGATGACAAATGTATTTAAAAGTAGAAGTACATACAGCGGGAGTGACTTATTATGTGTTTCAATACTGAACGTACTCGAACAAACTAGAAACGCGCACTAACCGCGTCCAAACCAAAGTTGTTGCAGCGCGCAAATTTCTTTGATGTACCGACAACGATCGGAACAGATTCTGCTACGCGCGAGAGAGTGCGACCTAGCGCGTTCGTGCGCAGTTTACCGTCCTAACCGGTCATGTTTGCTGAAATTTGCAACGTTCGCAAACGTTTGGCGCAGTATTGCGCTGCGGTCTGGACGGGCCTTTTACTTTATAATACATACGCCAGGCTTGATCACAATCACGCAAGTTAAAATTTGCTTTTGTTACATGAGTGGGTACGAGTATAAAGTTACAAATCTATTTATGTATATTGTTGCAGACAACGATTAAATAATAAATTTATTAACCCCCCCATAATAATAAGTTTTAATAAAGGCGTAAAACATCATAGAGCAAAAAAGCCGATCGGGACAATCAGGATAATTTATAGATTTTAAGCTAATTATTACTTACTTTGTACTAGTTAAAAGATTTAACCTATATACTTCGCTCAAATATGATAAGAATCGTTTCAAGTTTTCTAAAAGAGGTTTCAAAACCGACGTAATCGTTGTTGCATCATATTTAATAAAATAAAATGCTATCTCTTTTGTTCACTAAAGCCCTACTTGAGTTGAGGTCTTTTAAAACCAGTAAATAGAGGTAATGCGTCATTCCACGATTTTCCTATTCTATTTACCCTTAAACTTCAAACATTTCAAAAATTATTAATTTTGTATTAGTACTAAATTACCTATCAATTTTCTAATTAAATGATAATAGACTAAACTCTGTTCAGCGACCAGAGGTGGTGAAAAAGATGAACTCTTGAGACTTGTGACTGGTTTTCACGGGTTGCGGAAAATTGCTCGAAAACAATTGCTCGAAAGAAAATTGCTCGAAATCTATTGCTCGAATAGAAAGTTCCTCGAATGGAAAGTTCCTCGAATGGAAAGTTGCTCGAATGGAAAGTTGCTCGAATAACAATTTCTCTAAAACACAATTGCTCGAAATAATGAAATAAATTACTTACATAAATGCAGCTTTATCATTTTTTCTAAAATTTACTTTGTTGTTATAAAATAGACCTTTAAATGTTGTCCAAATGAGCATAAATTAGTAGACACATTATTTTTTTCTGATATAAATAATAAAAAGTTACAAAGCGATTTTACCAGCGTACCCCAAAACTCGGTACAGTGATATTTAAAATATTATATCTAATTATTTTTGAACCTCAAGCTCAATCACGAAAAAAAATATTTTGGCCGTTGGTCTTCTTATTACTATAATCCGTTCACTATTTATTTGCGCTATGGTTGGCCATGTTAGGGTGATAGAGGTAACCCAACGTAAGGTGAATCTACCACGTGATGACCGTTAAAGTTGCTCAGTAGATTAGTGCGGTCGTTGCTTAGAAACGAACGTAGACAGTGCCGTCGTATAGTTATTATATTATTATTGTCGAAGCAAAATAATTACAAGCATTTTAATAAAGAGAAGATCTCATACACAAAGTATTAAACCAATATTTCATTATTATTAGTACTTCAAATAAAATTTTAATTAAGTAATTATTTTAAATTTTGACAACTTTTAAAAATAGTTTTTTTGACAGAAAAAATAACTAGCTCCGCCACTGCGCTCTGAATCCACGTCTCGCGCAGGTTTGGTCACGTGGTGGATTCAACTTCCGTTGGGTTTACTATAGATTCCACCCGGTATACATTAGAAAAAATCAGTTAGATTAAGTATTAGAGGGAACCCAACATAAGGTGAATCCACCACGCGATGACCGTTAAAGTTGCGCAGTAGATTAATGCGGTCGTTGCTTAGAAACGAACGTAGACAGTGCCGTCGTATAATTATTACATTACTTTGGTTTATTACGTTAGTGTGGTTGATTTTTCCTAAATACTTTAACCGGCCATTTCGTCGAAAAAGTGCTAAAAAATAAAAAAATGCCTATCGAATGGTAGCATAAAATTAATACGTTCCCATTTGAAAAAATTTAGGGGATAGGCGTAACTCAAAAATAATTGAAGAAAGAAAATTTTCAAGTACTTACATATTCTCAAATATAGATAAAAATTTCATAAAAAATTTCTGTATTGAACATTATTTCCAAAATGAATATTAACGTCAATGAATCGCCGTTTCCATATTTCTAACTAACCCTGTATATATGCTCGTTTACATAATTAACTCTTTTGAAGGCATTATACATCTCTAAAAAGACATAATAAGTCGTTTTTTAGAATAGTTTCATGATACTGTTGAAATATCTCCACACAATTGGATATTGTCGAAATTTTTAACAAAATTTAACAGATACTCCTGCAACCCCAGTAAATTCGAAAGCGTTCTAATTTTCGAATATTACGAATATATTATCATAAGTATTATTTGTATATCATAAGTATTATTTGTATCTTAGTGTGTGCTAATAAACAATAAACAATAAACAGTATAAGCTATAATGTTTCATTTGTGAAAATATACAGTACTTTAAATTTAGGAAAAATTTTAAGAAAAAATTGCCTATTTTTCTACTTCTTCGATGTATTCAATAGAAAAAGGAAACTTGAGATAATAAGTAAAATCTAACGAGTGTATCAAAAAGTAAACATATTTTCCTGCATTTTTTATTTCATTTTTGAGATTAGTCTTGAGTTTTTGAGTTTTATTACAAATTTAATTATGTGCCACACTAAGTTATTTTATTTATTACAATTTTTGTAGCATTTTTATTTTTTCTAAAATTTACCTACATCATGGTGGAGCAATTGTTGTGAAAGAAGCCCTGAATTTAAAAATTCCGGCGTCACTAATAGTTAGAAGTATTATTTTTTGTTTACTATATTTCGATTTTAAGTTTTGTTAGAGTTTAGTTCAATTTATAGTTGTTTCGATTAAACCAAGTCTATTTTTTTAGAACGAAAATTTAATCTAAAATAGCAAATACGTATTATAGCAACCCTTGATTAGGTACATGCGCTTGAAAATCATTTTCTTGATTACTTTTCTAAATTGACAATTAAAAGTATTAAATAGAGCAATAAAGGATTCCTAAGATTTATGTACTTTCGATTAAAGTGAAAGTTCATTATCGACAAAAAAAAGAATACAATTTACCAGGCGAATTACTATAAAAATTGGCAGAACTCGGACAAATTTACATTAAGCTGTTATATGTTCAATGTTCATTATATCCATATTCATAACATACTAAAAGTCTCCTATCATAGGGATGCTGAAACCTTCTTAAATATGGCCTTCATTTTGAAATTTTTTTAACTTTGGGTTATTAAAATATTTTCAAGGGAGATAATTTATGCAGAATTAAAATACCAACAAAATAATGTTATGTTTAACGAACATATTTTCACGTATAACAGCTTAACGTTAATTGTCTGCAAAAAATAATTTCCCTGTGCTATGTTAGGAATTGTCCAACATCCCCAATGACATTTATAAATAAATTGACTATTATATCGACAATATGACAAATTAAAAATTGTCTTTTTAATTTGTTCAAAATGTTTTAGGTCAGTCAAAATAAATTTGATTCAAATGAAATTTGAAAGTTGTGTTTGCGAGCTTATATATTCCTATTTATGAAAAAAATGTAAATTTAATCAGGCGAAATAAGGTAACTGAATAAGATTCCAATCGCTCTTTAACTTGAAAAGCTACTAAGACATTTTCAGGTCGTCTCAGTGGAGTCCTTATTATGTAGTGTTTTTGTTCTCAGCTTAATAATATTGCTTCTGAATCCTTTATAAAATATGAAAATGGAAAAAACAACTCACAATGTAATTTTTTATAAGAGATGGCCCAACTGATGTGGCACGGGGCTCGTAGATACACCGCATGTAGAATGAATTCTTGCATATAGAGAAATATCACACAAAAACATATTTATTTCATTATACATACTGTGTATGTTGAAAAGACAGGGGGCCATAATGTTCCAAAACAAATACAAGAGTCTTACGCCACTGGATCGATTTGATCAACAGATGCTTTTTTATGAACTACATCTTTCAATAAAATTTAACGATGATAAAGAAAACTTGTTTGTGGCGATAAACTTAAATCAAGTCGTTTTATGAAATTAGTATGAATAACTCGATAGTAAATTTCACTAGTTGGGAAGGTAACTCTTGTGGGAATGTAGACAATTGGACAAATTACACAAAGCAATGATAAAGCCTCAAGTTAAAATTAATAGAGTGTAACTGTTTAAGCTAAAGTTATGTTCTCGTTTTGTTTCGAAATCTTAACTCTTTACAGAAGATAAAATTTTGATTATTGATTAATTTGGAAGCAAACACAAAACGATAAGATACGGTTGAGTGATCAACTGATGCTTTGAAATTTAGTACAATTACAAGTGAAGCAAAGCTTGATATTGCATTAAATTGATTCAGTAATTTGAAGTGGTAGGTATGACATAGATATCAAAGCAAATAATATAAAAATTTTGTCTGAAAGGGATTCCAACATCAATTTGACTTAATACTCCTTGATAATAAAACTTCGATATTAGTGTTATTGGTTGAACATCTGTTACGCTCTTTCGATTTAAAACCGAAAAGTTTTTTATTTTGGAGATGATTTAGTATTTGTGGGAAATAATAAAAGAATTACTTTTATATTAGTTTGAAGGTTTTCTTATACCTATTACAATTATTTTTTTGGCTCAAACTTAAAAGGTACCGATTATTACTGTCTTCAACATTAATTATAATCATAATCATAAACATGAAAAAAATTATAAAATGCTTTCTAAAAACTTCTATCAAGTTTTTCCGATAATCGTGGCTTTATGGCACAAATGACAGGGTGTACTAGTGAAACAAAATAAAAAGAAAATGACGCGTATTCTTAAACTTATATCCGAAATTGTACAACTTTTAAGCAACGTCAAGAAAATTAATTTCCTTTTTCAATATTTAATAAAATAAAATTGTGAGAGTTGCCGATAAAAGTTGAAGTCTTTTCATGCAGTGATTTTTGTCTTCATACTAATCCCTCTTTTACCGGAAGTGTAGTTAAAGTGTATGTGTGCTTTATATTTTGAACACCAGAAAGTGAAATTAATAGAAAATGATTCTTTTGTTAGGTTTTCGCCAGACTTACCAGATCATTTAAAAATAAATTACAGTCTCAAGCTAACATATTATTGAAATGGCGTAAAAGGGAACTTTTTGTACCGAGGTTGTAGGTTTTGACGGACGAGCAAATTCTACGATGAATTTCAGGTGATCGTTTAGTTTTTCTGGTTGCCAACTCAAGAAGTCCGATTAAAGACTTTTCCAAAATATGTGTTCAAGCATTTATTTTACAGTACTCGAAATAGCATAGGATAATCATCAATAGACCCATTCATGCTCATTATGAATGATATAAGTTAATCTATCTAAACGTGCACATTTTAAACATTTAAACCCGCACAAATTTCAAGTTAGTTAAAAAACTGTCGAAACTTATGTGGACGTTTTTGTGGTTTTTGCTTATCTCTCGAAAACAGTGGGTGCTAGGGTAAAAATAATTGCCTACAATATTGTTGTTATCGATTTTTTCTCAAATCCTTATAGTTTTTGCGATAACCGCCCACAAAAATTTTCAAATTGCTATAACTCCGTACCAGTTGAATAAAGTAGTAAAGGAAATTTAATAGCCTTCAACTTCTTTTCTGAAGACTTTTACTGTAAAACGACAGGCAGACGTGCTAAAGGCAAAAGTTGGAAAAAAACGTGCGGCAAAAAATTTTCTTTCATACATTTTTGCGAGCGGATATTTCGAAAACCATAAAGAATGAAGAAAAAATTAATAGAAAATTTTATAAACTTCCATTTTGGTAAGGATAATTTTTTCGTTTTTGAAATATAAGCGAAAACTTAAAAAACGGGACTTTTCCATCCCCTCCCGTCCTTAGCCATATACGTAGTTAGGAGCGAGAACTTAGTATTTTTACCTGCTAACTACTCCAAACACATTCTGGAAGAAATTTTTTTTATCTTCTCCATGTCTTCTATAACCTTTTCATTGACTGGACACTAGATTAATTCCACTGGCAGTAAAACGTAAACGTGACTAAAAAAATGTGGTCATTGATCACGAGTTGTACAGGCTTGGTGTTTTGCACAATTTAATTTTACTTTAATGTTCATATCTTCAAAATCGATTTCAATATGTGGTTTTTGAGGAACAATCTCGAATTTCAAAGCTTTCGAAGTGAAATTTTTAGGTATGAGGAAGTTCCGGAAGTTCGAATTTTTTAAATTTATCTCCAAGGAAGTTGGTCGACCTGGTCTGGTTTCTTTGATCAAGTTTCCTCTTTCTTCTCCAAACTACTCGGAAATCCGCTGTCGCATTACTTCCGACGTAGTTAGATGTATTTAGAGAGCTCTTTACTATCTCCTCAGTTTTGCCGTTCCGGTCTTTAACTTGGCATTGTCTGCTCTGTCGTGTTCCGTCTTTTGTAGCATTTTCAACTAAAGAAGTTTTTGTTTGGAGCAGGTTTTCTCCATCCGTCCTCGGCTCCGAGTACCTACTTAGTGCCGAGGGTTTCTGGGCTGTTTGCTGCTCTTTCTCCAATTGCTTTTTAGTTTGATTATCCTGTGTACCAACTCTGTTATGGTTTTCCAGCTTTCCTCGTCTTGGAGCATGATGTAGATTGGCTGGAATCAGAGTTTTGACTGTCAGCGACGCCATGATCCGCATCTGATGTTTCCAGCGGTAGCAGTGGAACAGGGTATGTTCTGCGATATCATCTTCGTCGCAGTGTTCGCACTTGGGAGAGGCCAGCTTTCCGATACGAAGCTTGTAGGCGTTGAAGCATCCGTGGGCTGTGAAGATTTGCGTCAGATGGTATGACGGTTCGTCGTGTTTCCTCTCTACACATTGTTGGAAGTTTGGTATGAGGGACCGGGTTCATTGGCCCTTCTCTGTTTTCGTCCAGCGTTGCTGCCACTGCGTCATGCTGTTGGCGCGGGTTGTCGGGTTTTCATCGCGCCTAGTTGCTCTTTCCATGGCGAGCAGGTCGATGGGTGGCAGCGATGCCACATATAAACCTAACCTAAGTAAATCAAACCTAACCTAAATTGAATTAAGAAAACGTGATAATTATATAGGAAGGGACATTACAGAGCTTTACAGCTAATTATAATGTAAACGCGATGGAAACATAAAATGGCGATTTTCGTCTCACTTTCTCTTATAGGCAACGAGTGCTAACACCCTTTCCTGATATATTATTTTCCAAGAACCTAATAATGTAACCTACCCAAACCATGAATTTTATTTTTTATTTAGTTTAAGTATGATTTCTTTATTTTCTGAAAATTAGTAATGTAGAGATAAAATTACAGCAGTCTAACTCTACCTCGCTTCAGCCTGTAGTGAAGGAACATTAAACATTTGTGAGTATCAAAGTTCTCCAGCTATTCACTTAATGTAAAAACGATAAAACAACTGTAAAACCCTACGTATCCCGTATAACCACCTAATCACCATATTTGCTTTATTAAGTTAGTTCTGGTTGATTGCTCCCAAGAATTAATTTTAATTGAAAGAAAATCTTTTTGACGACACCCTATCTAGAGAAATAACCATGAAAATAAATAATACTAAAAGAATACATCTTGGAGGCCTTTTAAACAGTTTATCACCAACATAAAAATTTTGTAGATCGCCAAGGGGATTATGTCGATTACTATAGAGCACGAACAAAAGTTTCTTTTCACTCTTGATTTTCAAATTCAGCAAAAGAACTTTCAAGCCACACTATGCAGATTTAAAGATACCAATATTATAATTTTGCGTCGTTGGAAAATTCTTATTGCAAGTTTTGAATAATTGCAGTGAAAGCAAAAGTTTTAAAGTTTTCTGTTTGAAAACAAAAGAAACTCTTTTAGTTGCAAGTTTTTGTTTGAATAATAAGATCTATATCATATCTGGAAAATGTAGCTAATTTCAAAGTTTGCGACAGTTACTAATTTGTTTACTCAAATTTTTTGTCTTACATATTTTGACGAAGGACTAACAAGTTTTCAAGTTACAATACCGACCATAACGAAAGCTTTCCCTAGTTTTGACAAGAAAGTTTAGTATACGAATGACTAAGTTATGTTAAATTATATTACGACATATTCATTTGCGTATTTGTTACAAAGTAAGACTTGATGGTTTTACATTTTGTTTGTGGACTGTTTAATACATAATTCACATATCTTGTTATGTTGTTATATCAGCAACTTAATGTCTTTCTCTCAACACTCGTAATTAACTTTTTAATTTTTGTTGTAAGGATCGGAGCGGTAATTATGAAGAGATGGTCTCGTAAAAGCAATTTCTTTTAGGTATTTTTGAATTTTGTCTCTTCTTTCAAATTGTACAAATTTTAACCATCCAGCTACGAAGACGTGAGTTTTCAAACAACTCCCAACTGTAATACAAAGTTTTACTATACATATATTGAGATGAATGGTGAGGAATAGAGTTTTTAACCGTCTCTCTTTCAATTAAATTGTAATCTCGGTTTCTAGAATAGTTTAAACATTCTCAGCATTTGTACTTCCATAATTATTTAACAATCGATTTCTCCTCGCAGCTCATGATGCTTTCCTTTTAACCGATTACAAAGTACGAGTATGTTCAAAATAGTTGGTTGCCAAAACGACCACACTCCAAAGAAAAAATTTAATTTTAAATGGTATAGTATATAAATTTTTGTCTACGTCTACTTCTAGTAATAACTACAATAATTTATCTTACCTTAGGTTACATCTCAAATTCTTCAAAGGAAATTGTACAATCTTTTGGTGATATCTGATATGATAAGGCATTTTATTCTCTTTCAACAGCCTTAAAGTTGATTTCCATGTTTTTTATAGGCAAAGTGCACAGACACTTTGCTTTTAGCCAAAAAAATAATATTCAAGAAGTAAAGAATGTTACTATAGGGTATTATCTACTTTTTTTAATGTAAAACCAATTGCTTATACATATTTTCCAAACTCAAGATTTGAATTCGAATTCACATAGCGAAAAAATCATTTTCAATTATAAAACGTTTAATTAATTAACAGAACATTTCAATTTTGTGAAGGAAACTGAAAATGTTAATCTTGAATTTATTATAGGTATTCTATAGCAGCTAATATTCGTTTATTCTGACTGTTTTTATTTCGATATTTTATGTTTAGGTAATTAGGAAGTTGAAGGTTTTCTCTAAAACTTGAAAACAACTAAAAACTTATGAATTTAAAGTTTTAAAAGTTTGTATTTTTATTAATTAAAATTTAATTTAATATCTTCAGAAACCTAATCTTACGAGCTTTCAAAATATTGTAAAATATACATGGTATTTCATTTAAATTAAGAAACTTCATCCCATTTCCCGTTAAACCGGAAGTCAAAATATAAAGTGATGGGTATTGTGTACCAGCTAATTGTACCAGCTTTCTAAATATTTAAAAACATACAACGTGTTCTTAAAAATGTTTTATTTGTAGTTTCCGGTTTAATCGGAAGTGTTTTGTTAACCAAAAATAGTGTCAAATAATAGATATTCGTGGGATTGATACATATCTCAATTTTCATGTTGTTGTTTCTATTTCAAAAGAAAGTAGATAGTTTTAAAATTTTGACATTCAAGAAATCATAACTCCGAAGAGCGAATATTATAGCCAATATTTTGGCTCTACTTTGCCTTTTTGAAATTTTTATGATAATATCGGCCAAAAAAAAAACTTTAAAATTGAATTTTTTTTTCAATTTTACCTTTTTTTTTTTTTTTTCAAAAATAAATAAAGCTCAAATTTGCAAATATGGATCCAAAATAACTACCTTATTTTTGAATACCCTGTATAGATTCCTTATAAAAGCTAAGTTTGGGGATGAAATAATTTTAAAGTGGCTAAAAATCAAATTTCATCAAAATCGGTTCAGTATTTTTTGCTCCACAGAGTTACAGACAGACAGACAGACAGAGGGTCTATGACAGACATTTTAATTCAAAAAACCGAAAATTTTTTTGGCATTATTGGAATCAGGAGTGTTGAGGATCAAATTAATTAAAAATAAAGTAGTAGTTTGGGTAGAAATAATAATGTTGTAATTTAATATATTTATGTCAGTTGTTAATAAAAGTCAATAAAAGATTATTAGTCAAAGTCTTTAACAAATGGTCCTTCGAGAGTTTAAGAAGCAGCCCTAAAGAAATATAGTAAAATGTCAGACGAAATTAGAAGAAGTCAACGGTTAAGGGAAAAAAATTTAAAGAATGGTGAAAATGGAGAGAGCAGTAGTCAAGTCAAAAACGGAGAGAGAAATAGTCAAGTCAGTAAAACCTCTTCGTTTAAAAGAAAGCAAGCAGAATTGGAAATAAGACTAGAAAAGAAAAAAATGGATCAAGAGGAGTTAGTTGCTATTGAAAACATGGAGAAAGAGGCGTTGGAAATGAAAAAAGAGGCGTTATTGAAAAAAAATAAAATTCAACAAGAGATTTTAGACATCGAGCTACAAATGCGGATGAGTCAGTTAGATGTGGACGAGAGTCAAGCGAGTGAAAAAGGTTCGGGAAAGAAACTGTCAGTATCAGGTGAGTCATTAGAATAAATGAGTCAGAGGTCTATTGTTAGTAAATGGGTCAATGAGCAGGCTGCTGCATCAGTTAAGAAGTATTACATGTACGACGAAAATAAAGAAAATACTGCTGCGTCAGTTAAGAAGTATGGTGTGTACGACGAAAATAAAGAAAATAGATCTCCTAGATTCGCTCATATGTTATCACGACAATCGATATCTAAAGAATTACCGACATTTTCGGGAGATCCAATAGAATGGCCCAACTTTTTATCACAGTATATGAATTCGACCAGATTATGCGGATTTTCTCGGGAGGAAAACCAATGTCGTTTACAAAAGGCTCTAAAGGGAAACGCTCAAAAAGTGGTACAATCTCTTTTGATCATGCCGGAAAATGTCGAGGAGGTAATAAGAATTTTGGAACAAAGATTCGGCCGTCCTGAAAGTATAATCTTTCTTCTCTTAGACAAAATAAAGAAAATTGAAATTATTAAAGAAGAAAGATTAGACTGTTCAAGCTTAAATGATTACCTTTTAACAGGTCCAGATTTATTTAATTCATTACCAAAAATATTATTAAATTTTAGAATTAAAAATATAGCTTTTGTAGCTGACATAAAAGAAATGTTTCTACAAGTTCTTGTACGAGAAGAAGATCGCTGTGCTCAACGTTTTCTGTTCAGAGGTACAGACAGAAATAGAGCTCCAGATACTTATGAAATACAAGTAGTATTTTTTGGTTCAACATGTGGACCATGTCTGGCGCAGGAGGCAAAAAATAAAAATGCCAAAGATTTCATAAATATATACCCAGAAGCAGCCACAGCTATCATAGAAGATCATTATATGGATGATTATTTAAGTGGTGCAGACACGGAATATGAAGCATTAAAACTGATAAAACAAGTTATATTAATACACAAAGAAGCCGGGTTTAAAATATGTAACTGGATTAGCAATTCAAAAAAGGTAATGATGGGAATTGAAAAGGAGTTAACGGCTTTGGGAGAAAAGGGATTGCAGGAGCTAGGAAACGAGAGAATATTGGGGCTCTTATGGAATCCCACCCAAGATTATTTTTCATTTAAAATAGAGTTCTATAAAATACATAACGATATCATCAACGGTGTACGTCGACCAACTAAAAGAGAAGTACTAAAAGTTGTAATGTCAATATTTGATCCCTTAGGATTTATTATCAATTTCGTTATTCAAGGAAAGATTATTTTACAAGAAATTTGGCGTGGAAAATTAGGTTGGGACGATGAGATAAGCGACGAAATGAATATAAAATGGAAAGTTTGGTTGCAAGATTTGAAAGACATTTCAGAATATAAAATAAATAGGCAATTTACGAAATTAGACAGAACGTCATGTAAAATACAATTACATGTATTCTGCGACGCTTCGGAGGCTTCTTATGCTTCTGTTGCATATTTGCGTTGGGAACACGCTGATAAAATTGAAACTAGCTTTGTTATGGCAAAAGCAAGAGTCTCGCCATTAAAATACATTTCTATACCAAGACTAGAGTTATTAGCAGCACTTATGGGAGCGCGATTGGGAGAATTTATCAAATCATCATTAAAAATCAAAATTGATGAAATAATTTATTGGAGTGACTCCAAAACAGTCCTTCTCTGGATAAAATCTGAAGCTAGAAGATTTAAAGTATTTGTAGCTCAGAGAATTGCTGAAATTCAAGAGCATACAAATGCTAGTGAATGGAGATACGTGACATCTGGAAATAATGTGGCAGACGAAGCCACAAAAAGAACAAAAAATTTTGATGTTACAGAAAAAAGTCGATGGCTAACGGGTCCAGTATTTCTTAAAGAGAGTAAAGAAAACTGGCCAACATATTCAAATGTCTTATTAAATAATCCAGAAGAAATAGAAGAAAGAATTGAATTTGTACTTTTGACTAATACAGATGACTGTGCGCCAATTATTCCCGATCCAAATCGTTTCTCCAAATATGAAAGATTACTTCGAAGTACGGCTTGGATGTTGAAATTTATCAAAAAATGTAAAAGAGAAGACAAAATAGACAGTAACGAGGAACTTACACCGTTTTATATCTCTTTGGCACAAAATTTAATTATTAAACATGCCCAACAAGAAGCATTTTCGAAAGAAATAAAAAATTTGAGAGCAAATAAACCCGTATCTTCAGATAGTAAATTATTTATTCTGAATCCTATACTGGATGATAAAGGAATAATTAGGTTGGAAGGCAGACTTCAAAACGCAAAAAATTTAAATGAGTCAGTAAAAAATCCTATTATACTAAGTCCGAAACAAACTATTACCACAATTTAAACACATAATCAAATTAAATTGATAAGTGAGCTTCTTGTTAAAACTATTACAACATATTATAGAAAATTTACACATTTATACATGTGTGAAGTTTTAAAGTTTTTTGATTACAAATCAACTTATTCGACATGAGAAAAAAGGCGATACCAAACCGGGAGTCGAACCACGGCCCTACTGATTGCCGGTCAGTTGCTCTACCCGCTGAGCTATTTAGTTCGCCTTCCCTCTCATGTCGAATAGTGCGTCAAACCAACTACAAGCTGGATTAATTGAACGCGAAGAGCTCGAAAGTATATCTGTACTGATTAATCCAGCTTGTAGTTGGTTTGACGCACTATTCGACATGAGAGGGAAGGCGAACTAAATAGCTCAGCGGGTAGAGCAACTGACCGGCAATCAGTAGGGCCGTGGTTCGACTCCCGGTTTGGTATCGCCTTTTTTCTCATGTCGAATAAGTTGATTTGTAATCAAAAAACTTTAAAACTTCACACATGTATAAATGTGTAAATTTTCTATAATAAACTATTACCAAATTAATAATTCGATACTATCATGAGAAAAACGCACATTTTGGAAAAGAAACGATTTTAAATAAATTAAGGGGTGAATTTTGGGTATTAAAGGCTAGGCAAGCAATAAAAGACGTTACATTCAACTGTCAAGTTTGTAAAAATAGAAAGGTTCAGCCAGATATACCTAAAATGGGACAATTACCCTCTTGTCGAATAGAAGTTACAGTAAGAGCGTTTATTAAAACAGGTGTGGACTACTTCGGGCCGATAGAAGTTGCAGTAAAAAGAAGTCGAGTAAAAAGATATGGCGTTATTTTTACTTGCATGGCAACAAGAGCTGTACACTTAGAGATTGCAAATGACTTATCGACCAATGCATTCATTCACATTCTACGACAGTTCGGCTGCAGAAGAGGTTTTCCGGACGAAATCTATTCCGATAATGGTTCCAATTTTAAAGGAGCAGAAAAAGAGTTGAAGGATGCAGTAATCAAGATGAATCGGGATAGTGAAATTACAAAATTTTGTACAATGAGAAACATTAAATGGTTTTTTAATCCTCCACTAACTCCACATATGGGTGGAAGTTGGGAGCGCCTAATTCAGTCAATAAAGAAAATTTTAAAAGAAACATTAAAATGTCGGTATCCACAAGAGTACGTTTTAAGAACACTATTTGCAGAAGCAGAAAATATTATTAACAGTAGACCTCTGACACATGTGTCTATAGACTCGGGGGATGCGGAGGTTTTAACCCCGAATCATTTTTTAATAGGCCCAAAGTATTTAGCTTTGCCTTGCATCACAACCTGCACAAATGATTTAAATATTATAAGTAAATGGAAGGCTGCCCAAAAACTATCAGACTATTTCTGGGATAGATGGTCGCAAGAATATTTGCCCACTTTAGTTAAAAGCACAAAATGGTACAATGATAACAAAAATATTAAAATTAACGACGTGGTAATTCTTGTAGACAGTAATACACCCAGAAATTTGTGGTTAAAGGGGGTAGTTGTTACGATCTTTCCAGGGAAAGACGGAAAAGTGAGAGTAGTGTAGGTAAAGACAAAAAGTGGCATTTTTAAGCGGTCAGTGGCCAAGCTATGTGTTTTAGACGTTTCACCATTAAATACCGTGGGGGAGAATGTTGAGGATCAAATTAATTAAAAATAAAGTAGTAGTTTGGGTAGAAATAATAATGTTGTAATTTAATATATTTATGTCAGTTGTTAATAAAAGTCAATAAAAGATTATTAGTCAAAGTCTTTAACAAGGAGGACTAAAAACGTCGAGAAATGAAATAAATAAAAATTTCATTTTTTCTCTCTCGATTATTACAACTTTTTCTTGGTTACAAGTTAAAAATGGTAATTCATTAAAACTCATAGGCTCGTTTTTTTCAGTTGCTGGTTAACCAGAAATATCTTAATTAAAATTTTAATTTTATGATTAAAGGTTTTTCAGTTATAGAGATTGCCAAATGTAAGCGAACTTATATGCGCAGAAGAGCAAGTGAGAAAGCTGTTGAAAAAGATGCCAAACATTGTTTCATAATGATTTTCACGTATATGTAACCTTGGTTATGAGGTAGTACACAATTTTGCTTTTTGCGCAGGTAGCTTACATTTGGCCCCTATACGTACCTAAGTACTGTTACGTTAAATTTTATTATTACAACAAACAAAATTAACCAGCAACTGATAAACCGGGCCATAGCAATAGGGTATTTTCCAATTTTTTAAAATGTATCTAGAAAGTTACCTTATTGATCATTTGATTACACATTAACTGACATTTAACACATGTAACTAAGCAACAAACGTGATGTGTACGATTCGGAACGTCACTTCCGTTTTAATTTTCATTTTGAACCTGTAGCATTTAATGCTTTTACTAAAGCACTTTTTAATAAAACTTTTTTGATTAACATATTTTTAGTGTGGCCAAGTCATTGATAATCGACTTTGCTATGCAATAACGCAGTAATAATCGATATTTAAAAAATTGGAAAATACCCTATTATGGCCCATTTAAAAACGAGTATTCTAAATGATACTAACCCTAATCTTAAACTCTCACGAAATTGTTAAGCCGGAGACACACTCTCAAGCTGTTAGTCGGGCTTGACCCGCCCAGGTCAAGCCTGCATAAGAAAACCGGAGCGTGACGAGGATGTATACATGGTTCAGGGAACCTGCACAATCAAACCTCCGTATGTAGAGGTTCGTGCAGGCCAAAACTGTGTTTATAGAACTTTTAAATAGTTAAAGCAATTGTAGGGATTGACATATGTAAGCGACCCTGCGTAGAAAGCAAAATTCATAACCAAGGTTACATATACGTCAAAACTCTTGTGAAAACAATATTTGGGCATCTTTTTCTACAGCCTTCTCACTTGCTCTTCTGGGCATGTAAGGTCGCTTACGTTTGGCAATTGCTATAATTTAAATTATTTTAAAGAAAATAGGAAATATCTATTTATGTCGTTTTTTATAACATCGGGGCCCTGACTCCTAAAGGGACCTTTTGTAGAGCCCTAAGGTCCTCTAATTTTATGTTCAAAATTGCTGTTCCCTTTTTACAAAATTAATTAATGAAATGAAATGATTATACTTCATTAGCTTATGTATACCAGGCGGGGGCCCCTACAGAAATGCGGACCCTGGGCCCAGGCCCTTCGGGCTGATGCTTAAAGATAGCACTGATATCGATGCCAACAACGTGGACAACCTGCTAAAACTTCTAAAAGTGATCGAAAATAACAACAGATGGATCAACAACAAGATTAACATCAACACAATCAGGGAAACAAATTCAAAATTATTACCCGAAACCAGATGCATTAATTTATTTTTGACTTAGCAACACAACAAGGAAATAGTCTTTCGAAACATCTCGGTGCAGAGAATAGACATCAAAGTTAGAAAGAAGACATGTGCCAAACAGAGGACACCCAAAGAGCATTTATGAAATTCAGAAAGATTCTGACCAATACAGATTTTGATCTTGAGCTTAAAAAATTCGTTTTAGAAAATTTCGCTATGAAATGAGGTTTGACCAGTTGATCAATCATGGGTTTAAACTAAGTTCAAGTTCATACACTGTAACTTGGTTACGTTATGGTATAGTTACAGCACATGAGATTTGTACGTTGTTAATCTTAAAGTTATTTTAAACCGAAAATATCAGAAAATAGGAGAAACATTTTTTCAATTTTGCAACTTCCTTGCTTTTACTGTTAGATAAGCTAAACTACCTCACGAAAGATATTATATATGAAAAGTTTCATAACTTTTAAATAAAAATGATATTTTAGTCCCATGAGCATTCACTTAGGTCCAGTATTATAAAGCCTAGTCAACCGAAGGTTGACTCGTGGCAGGTTGAAATTATAAGTAAATGTCAATTTCACGAATTTGTCACTTGAGGTTGAAAGTCAACCTAAGATTGAGTTTCAAACTTAGTTTATAATACTGGCCATATCTGTCATCTATGATACTGGTCCTTAGGTAGTTATCCAGTTGTTAATTATTACTTCATAACATAAATAAATCTTAGTGAAAGCACAAATTTAATTAATTTTCTAAGTTTTAAATAAATCTCATATTCTAATTATTAAGCCCTTAAACCTGATGCTTGCTAGGCATTTGTACGGATTAAATAGCTCAACAACAGTAAGTTTAGTTAGCTACAAAGACATTGCAACAAGATTATAAAATTTTCCCTTTTGTAAGATTTCCAAACACTTGACCACAAAGTTTAGACTTTTGTGTACGAACAAATAATCTTGAATATTCTCACAAACCAACTTACTCAATTTATCATGCTCGTATTCATACAATTAAATAATTTTGTGTATCATTAAACAAACATCAAATAATAATTACTCATCTTTTGGCTGTTTTATTAAGAACAAAATTTAATTAAATTGTTACAGAAGTATCAAATTTGTTTCTTCAAGCCAAGAGGTAATTACTAAAACTACCAATTTAAAATTAAGTATTACATAATTAAAAGATACAAAATTTAAAAAAGACCACACAAACTCATCCATTTTTGAAGTTAAAAGAAGTTACTTTTTAATTAACATACAAATTGTTATCATTTTAATTAAAGTATCGTAGAAGATTTAATTTAAAATTTAATAATTGGAGCAAGCTTTTTTCTTTTTTGTATACCTAATAAAAAATTAAACAAAGAAAGTTACTTTTATAAAAACTTGAAAGTTTAGATTTTTCTAAAAGAAAGTTGTTGTTCAAAATTATTAAGAAATTTGTATAACATGCCAACCTTTTTTTCAGTATCGAATTAAGGGAGATTAAAGGGAATAATATAATTTTTTAACCTAGATTAAATAACAATGCTGACATAAATAATCGCTAATTGCGTTTCTACATACTTTTCATACAAATATTCCATAACTTGTGGTTTTCAAGTTTCTGACCTCCTTGCCTATTGAAGCAGTCTTGTGGAAAATGACATTCCCTATAAATGGATAGTGTGATTAGCGATGCCGTTGTTAACTTTAAATGTGTAAATAATGAAACTTAACTACAGACCTCGAAAAAGACCTTTTTAGATGAGATTTTTAATCCAAACTATAAAAGTGACCTTGTTCATACTTCGATGAGGCTTCTAATCCAAACCTCGAAAGAACTTGTTTTTTCAGAGATTTTTTTACTTAAAATTGTCGTGTACTTGCAGCAGTCAGTGGCGTAACTGTGTGTATATTTTTATATGGATGTGAGAGATAAGGGTTTTTAAAAGAACTATTTGGCTAAAATTCAGACCATCGACGTATGGTAATATGAAGCAAAATGATTAGGATCGATTGGACACAACGACTACAAATCAGAGCATCTTAAAGTCCCGTCCACATCAATAAAAATTTGCGTTGTACGTTGTATTTGGCGTAAATTTTCTCGTATGCGTCGAATTTTTTGTTGGTGACTGTACGCCGCAAAAAAACTTACACAAATAATTTCGCGATGTACGACACAAGCTGTCGGCTTTTAGTCAACTTCAAAGAGATTTGCGCCCCACAGTATTGTAAACTTGCTTTTGAGTGCTTTTGTTCAACTTTACCCCGTAAATAACTAATAACTAGTGACAGGTCATGTCTTATTTTATTAAAAATTAGACTGAATAAACTGATATATCTACCTGTTTCGTAACTTTTCCAACCGATTGGTGAAAATCGTTAATTTGTTTTTTTAATTTTGGAAATTATTTCTTCTTTTCCGGAAAATTTTCGGAAATTAGTTAAATACTGGCACACATCATCGAATTCCCTACAATTTTGTATCATTAAATTTTCAAAATATATCGGGAAATGACCGAGAAAAATAGGAGAAAATTTTAAGATCAACATTTTTTTTATTAATAAAATTTGATCATATACTCACGAAATCTCACGAAATCGGCGCAGCATTGGGATATCGGAAACTATAAGAGATACAAAGTCGGTTAAATGGGGAAAAAACTTTTATATAGTGTGCCCATTTTGAAAGTGTAATTAGGTTTTGCAAAATTATCATAGCCAACTAGATATGAGGTAAAAACTGAAAAAGTGCTTATTTATCTTTTGCTAATAACTTCTAAAGTAATGGAAATATAAAAAAATAGTTCATATAAAAAAAATAGATATTTCTAAGCTTTAGTCAGTCGCGTGCAAAAAAATTTTTTTAGGGCTTAATTTGAAAGATATGACACAAACTTACCTTTTTTTAAATACAAACACTATTTTATTTTAACTTCAAAAAAATGCTTATTTTTTTCTCTTTTCAACGATATGTAACAATCAATAAAAAAATTTCTTGTTTTTATCAAAAAAAAATTTTTTCTTATTTTTTCAAAAATTCTGTTCAAGTCGACTGTACAGTGTACAGGTACATTTTTTATTAAAATTACCGTTTGTAAGAAAATAATTTATGTCAGTAACCTGTACCAGTCGACTTGAACATATATAATAAGTATAATGAACATATGATAATTTCGCAAAACCTAATTACACTTTCAAAATGGGCACACAATATAAAAGTTTTTTTCCCATTTAACCGACTTTGTATCTCTTATAGTTTCCGATATCCCAATGCTGCGCCGATTTCGTGAGATAATACTTGGCTTTTTAATTTTAATTTCGATGTACGCTCATACAAATATGTGACAAGGCACTAGTAAATAAATAGACGATAGTTTGGACACACGGACACGATGTTTATAGACACCTATAAACGGCTTTGTTGTCAAACTGCATTTAAGTAATAAAACAACGGATGTGGCCATACGAGGAACTTTTTCCTGTTGTATTTTATTTGTGCAATTCTTTAAAAGTTTTTAATTTAAAATTTTCTTTAATGTATTTTTTTTTCATTTATAAGATATCAAATTAAATTTTAATAAAAATAATAGATATTCATGGGCTTGATACATATATCCATTTTTAAGTCTCCATTTTTATTACAAAAGAAATTAGGGATTTTTAAAGTTTTGACATTCCAAAAATCATTACTTCAAAACGGTTCGAGCGATTTTGATAAAAATTTATATTTAGATAGAGAATAGCATTGCCTGTAACATACAAAAAAGAAAAAATATGGCAGAGGAAATTTTGAGAAAAATCATTTCAAAATTTTGACCTACTTTGGCCCCTTAAAGGTAGGCAATTTTAAAACAATTTTGAAAATCGGCTTGGTTATAACAAAAGCCCTATATTCTGGCTGTGCAATGCCGTTTTTAAATTTTTATAATAATAATTCCCGGCCAAGTTATAAGGGAAAAACCATAAAATGGAACAATCGTTCTATTGGTCGCCATTTTGAATAAAATGTCGAGAACTTCAATAAAAAAAATTTTATTTTTTTTCTCGATTATAGTAACTTTTTCATGGATTATTGAAGTTTTGACATTCAAAAAATCATAACTCCGAATCCGCATCATACAAGTCTTTAAAAATTTACAGTTAGATAGAGAATCATGTTGTCTATCCAAATCTGTATAAATCTGCCGGACCAGTTTTTCAGAAAATCAATTTCTAAATTTTGCCCTACTTTGGCCCTTTAAAGGTAGGCAATTTTGAGACAATTTTGAAAATCGACTTCTTTAGAACGAAAACCCTATATTTTGGCTGTACAATGCCGTTTTAAAATTATTATAATAATAATTACCGGCGAAGTTATAAGGGAGAAACCACAAAATGGGACAATCGTTTTATGGGCCGCCATTTTAAATTAAACAACTTGAAATTTATTTTTTCAATTGGGGCTCAGATATACTATCTTATAGCCAAGTAGAAACGAATTTGGTCCAAATTTGCAAATATGCGCCCAAAATAACCACCTTCTTTTTGGACACCCTGTATATATTTCTTGTAAAAGCTTAGTTTGTCGATGAAATAATTTTAAAGTGGCTAAAATCAAATTTCATCAAAATCGGTTCAGTAGTTTTTGCTGTAAGGGGGGGGACATCCATACATACATATTGCACGAATCTGGAGAGAAAACGTATCTAAGGAATGCGGGTTCTGTCCATTACAATTAAATAGCGGAACTCACAATTTGCATTACGTTCCTTGATTTTACATCCATATTAATTGTACCGCTTTATTAATTAGTTCAGTAAAATAGGACGACATTTTGCTCTATAGGGGATATAATTAGAGAAAAGCTGAATTTTTCAACGACGAATTCTTAGGTCATATATACTTGAAAACTGCCGAGTCCCCCCCGTGCGCCCGTTTGCGTTGTCTAGAATTTGGATTTAAAGATGGAGGATTTGACTACCGTTGATTGCGCTGTATCTCCACAAGTAACAATCCGATTTCAATAATCTTTTTTCAATTAGATAGAAAATAAAATGAGTAAAGTTGTAAAGTCGCCAAAATTGCGGTTTTAGTGTCCTGATTTGTATGTATGAAAATTTCCGTAAATTCGCTTCTAATTTTATGCCCTGTTCATTTTCAAAAAAAGTACAATATAAAAAAACTTTACTCATTTTATTATCTATCTAATTAAATAAAGATTATTTAAATCGAACTATACTAGTACTTGGTGAGATACAGCGTATTCAACTTTAGTCAAATCCGCCATATTTAATTCTAAATTGTAGACAACGCAAGAGGTGGAGCCGGGGAGACTCGGCAGTTTCTAAGCCTATATGACTTAAGAATTGATTCCTAAAAAATTCAGCTTTCCCCTAATTATTTTCTCTAATTTTTTTTATTTCACTTTAATAAAAAGCCAATTTCGATATTATGGACTCCTAATTTTATTGCCTGTACATTTACAAGAAAAATACAAGAAAAAAAAAATTTTCCAACTAAATTATGTATCAAACTCAGAAAAGATTATTTAAATCGCATTATTACTTGCAGAGATACACCGTAATCAAATTTAATCAAATCAGAAATCTTTAATTCAACATTGCTGATAACGCAAGCGGTGGAGCGAGGGGGACTCGACAGTTTCCAACTATATATGACCTAAGAATTGATCTCTGAAAAATTCAGCTTTCCCCTAATTGTAGCCTCTAATTTTCGTTTTTTCGCTTTCACATAAAGCCATACAAATCATGGCGCGAAAACTGCAATTTTGGCGATTTACTCAGTAACCGATTTTTTTACAATAAAAATTTAAAAAAGAAAGATATTCTATTAAACGTGAGCTACATCTTTTATTTGAAAAGTTTTTCAATTACTATATTACCGTACAAATTGTAGGTAAAAGAAGAAGAATTGAAAATGAAAATTTCTGTAAATCGGTTCCTAACTTTAAGCCGTGTACTTTTTCGAATAAAATACTAGTATAGGAAAACTTTACTCATTTTATTATCTATCTAATTAAAAAAATATTATTGAAATCGGATTGTTACTTGTGGAGATACAGCGCAATTAACTGTAGTCAAATATGCCATCTTTAAATCCAAATTCTAGACAACGCAAACGGGGGCACGGGGGGGACTCGGCAGTTTTCAAGTATATATGACCTAAGACATCGTCGTTGAAAAATTCAGCTTTCCCCTAATTGTTTCCTCTATTTTTTGGTATTTTACTATACTAAATGCAGTTACACAAATAAATTATAAAGATAACGTCGCGACGTTATAATGACGACTGGTTTGGACGATTGCACTTTACCGTCTACTTCATTGGCGTTACAGAATTTAATTTAATAAAAATTAATTACTAAGATAGCAGTAAAAATCAAACTCACGGCGCCCATGGTTTCCATAGAGATAGTAGCCCCGCTCCTTTACCCCTAACGTTTTCTTTCCAGATCCGTACAATACATACAGTTGAATTTTTAAAAGACTACCGACACGTGACTTTTCGACTACTCAATAAATAACATAGGTTTAACATTTTTATATTAGTAAGGGTAAGCATAGAAAAAAACAGAAAATACAAAAGTTGTGTTTCAAACACTAGTAAAAGTAAACAACGGATGTGGCCATACGAGGAACTTTTTCCTGTTGTATTTTTTTGTGCATTTCTTTAAAAGTTTATAATTTTAAATTGTCTTTAATGTATATTATTTCATTTATAAGATATCAAATTAAATTTTATTAAAAAAATACAACAGGAAAAAGTTGCTCGTATGGCCACATCCGTTGTTTTATTAAATATTCTAGCGTTATCCTATTTTATAAAATTTACACTGTAAAATATTTCATAAACGAGCTTTTATAAAAGAACTTTGTCAAAGAGCTTTTACAGTCTAGTACCGACTTTACTACTAATAGCAGTGATAGTGGAACCGACGAAAATTTGTGTTACGGGTTCTCTGATACGTATTTCTTAAGAAACTGAAACTTTGACTTCACTACTTAGGTCATGAATTTCTTTAAAGGGGTTGAAAGGGGAGACAAACATGATTTATTGATATTGAGCACACGGATGCATAACCCGCGGTAATAATCGACGGTTGGAAGCGTTAATTGTAATACCAAACTGACGTTTAGCGACCGTATTAGCTCATCCCCCTAACAATGTTATCTAAGAAACTATTATTATTAGGAGCATTATGCAACATTATATACTAGAAATAAGTCAAGTATGCTTGCACTAAAAGTCCTCTTTGCTTGGTTTCAAGTACAAATTGTTAATTTAACCCTTATAATAACAGAAAATGAAATGTTAATTTGTAAATAGTTTTAAAAAAATTGGACAAAACTCAACCTCACTTTAGTTAAAATCTCATTGTTTTGAAAATAGCTTTCATGCAATGTTGTTTTCACTTAGTTTGTCTTTTTATCCCCAACAGACCTTACAAACAAAACAAAGTATGTATTTAAAATTTCAGGCCATGTTTGTTTCTAAATAGTTATGCTTTAAATACGTTTCGGAAGGATGCTCGATGCTGGAAATTGCTGTAGGACAAAGAATTGGACATGCTACTGTTTCAAAAATAATTAAGGAAACCACTAAAATTTTATGGAATGTTCTCAATCCAATTTATTTAAAGCCTCCTAGTCTAGAAGATTGGGGACATATTTCAAACGGTTTCTTTAAAAAATGGAACATGCCTAATAATATTGGTGCTGTAGATGGCAAACATATACACATACAAGCGCGAAAGTTTGGAGGATCCATATTCTTTAATTATAAAAAGAGCCATAGTATAGTACTTACGGCTGCCTGCGATGCTTTCTACAGGTTTACACTTGTAGATATTGGTGCAGCAGGAAGCAATCACGATTCAGTGGTATTTCGAGAGTCTGGGTTTTAAAAAACAAAATGGTCTTGCCAGCCGACAAAGTTTTACCCAATACCAATGCCTCCATTCCTTTTTTATTAAAATTTAATTTGATATCTTCTAAATGAAAGTTTTAATCTATAAACTTTTAAAGAAGTACACAAAAAAATACAACAGGAAAAAGTTCCTCGTATGGCCATGCACATCCGGTGTTTTAATTTATAAAACGAAACAAAGTAACACGCCTTTATCAAAATCTAAGAGTGCGAGAGTTAGTGTCATTATTAAACCTCCTCTTGAGCGTTGTTAACAAGTTAGCTTCCTTTCTAGTTAAATCGAAACCACTCGAAAGCATACAATTGATTGCCTTTCAAACAACTCATTGGCTTGACATTGTTTAATTATTAAATTAAATTGTTTTTTTTCTATCGTAAATGAACGCTTCACAAACACAAACCTAAATAAACCTATGCTACCTACTATGTCGTAGACTAAAATTCACATTGCTCTTATAAATTAATTCATCAAACGTAATTAAATTAGAATAAGACAAAATCTGCTGTTTTTTAAAATAGCTATTTAAATTTGTTTTTGGTTTTATACGCTGGAAAATTTGGAAATATTGCCATAGAAAACAAACAGTTTTATTTTATTTACAATTGGCATTACCTACTATTTGAAATAAACTAACAAAAGTTGTCTGACATACTTTATTTGTTTTCCATGGCACTCTTTTATAATTTTGAGCATGCCAAACCACTAATATAACCTATAACTCGGTTAGTTATGTGTAATTATTTTGATCTCTGATGCCCGGTTGCATAAACGAAAATTAAATTTTAATCCGAGAATTAGATTTACAATCCTTTGATATGGCAACGTTAAACACTCTAATGTCAAAGTTTCACGTTTGTAACTAAATATTACAGTTTGAGGTTAAGTGCTTTTTGTGCTGAATTTTGAATACAATTTGTCAAACTTTTTTATTTTTTTATTTTATTTTATTATTTTTTATTTATTTATTAATTTTTTATTGTGCAACGTTGCCATATCTAAGAATTATTAATCTAATTCTTTTATTAAAATATAATTTTAAAGTTGAAAATTGTTGTATCTCTGCAACCAAACCCTTTTTCAATTTTCCAACTACATAGGTACATCCATGGTACATCGCTAAATCTGAAGAAAAAATTCTAAAACTTGGTTCGTTTAACCAAAAAAACTAAAAATGTTAGTTTATTTTTATGAATATATTGTAGGTATTTTTGAAAAGATACTACATGGAGAAGTTATCTAAAAAGTCTCCACTTGACCAGTTTACATTTATTTGTTTTTCCAACCACTTCAATTTTTGAACATTATCCATAATTAAATCGAATATTTGTTTACGAAACTGGAGTAAAGTGGATTAATTTGGCTCTGAGTACAAAAGGTTTGATCGATTATATTGACACTTTTAATTTTGATTGTTATTGCCAATTTGAGCACGTTACACATTATTTAAAAAAATGTTATCCTTGAATTGTACAAAATAATTTCGTATATTAAAAATTCAATCTGTGGAGAAATGCGCAAAGTTAAGATATTTTAGAAAGATCTCAAGTAATTATTTTAAAGTTAATCAAAATATTAGGTAGAACCGCTATATTTAAAAAAAATACAAAAATTGACCTACAGCACTGCAAGTATGATACTGAATTGTTTTCCTGAAAACGATTCTGAGACCCAGGAGCGTAAGAATAACATCCGTTACCGGATATTCTCGAGGATATTCTAATATTTTCCTAAGACCCTGGTAAGTAACAAAAACCTCAATATTGAAAAGTGAAAACTTACGTTTATTATGAAGTCGTCAAGTCTCATCACTCTTCTAAACGCATTAATCTTCAGGCTCTGCAACAAATAACGATTATTGCATACTTTTCATCATAACAATAAAAATAAAATAACAATTTAATAAAAAATTAAGTTAAAATCAATAATTAGTTATTTAATCAACTAGTGTGTTAACCCATTAACGCCCAGCGTCGTCATATGACGACAGAAAATAAAAGCTGTTTCTTATGACCTTTTGCAACTTTTGGCTATTTTAATTTTTGTGAAATCAAAATTTTTTTTAATTGTTAAAAAACTTTCCAAAACTTTTTTAATAACTTAAAAAAATTTTTTAATGGCTTAATAAGGCCGATTAATAATGGAGAACTTTTAACGAGAACTGAGTAGCGAGCGCGTTAATTGTTGAGATTATTAATCGGCAATTAACACAAGAGTCGACTTCTAAATTTTTCCGTTAATCCCCTCTCATTAAATTGCAGAAAATCTAATTTTATAGTACGACAATAATTCAAGTTTTAAATAATATTGTACAATCAAAGATTGTAACCAACAGTGACAACTAATATCAATATTTTAACGTAATATTTGGTTTGGTTTGGTTGTCTATACCATAATTGATCGTTTATATTATTCTTATTAAAGATAAATTTCTTATTGAAAATGACATCCATTAACAATCGATCAAGGGAAATCAGTATATTATTTAACGAGCGTAATTTCATAATAATTTATTACACTAGGTCGAAATTTATAATACGAGCCATTATGAGCGTCAAATGCACTATTTTATTTACAACTAAGTATAGGTAAAGGTATCTAGGAACGTCGTTTTTGATAAATCTTGCATAAATCAAATAATTATTTTTGAATAAATTGACACTATTTGACAGTTGTAAATAAATTATGTTATTGATTTGTAATTTGTCCCAAGTACGTTCCAACACAACTACAGCTTTCGAATTATTGACACGATAAATCCGGATACCTGCTATATACCACTGCTACTCAGCAATAGTTACACGCTACATAAACTAAACTATAATAGTTAATAAAATGTTATCAATTAGTTAGGTCTTTTTATTATCATCGCTTAATCGTATTAAGCTTTGGACATTTTCAACACATATCAAATAAATTTTACATTTGTAAGCAACAAGTGCTTTAGGAAAAAAATTAATTGAGAACATAAACGCAGATTAATAAATAAAAAATACTACTAAATTATTATATCCATTACCTTATTTATGTACACACATATTTTATTAATTAAAACCACCCTCGACTTATTTAGAACGAAAACTTGTAACCAAACACTTTTGGGAGTTTTTGAGAAACTTGATCACGTTTTAGGATCATAATAAAAATTTTTTGAATTTCCCTAAGGCCAAATGTATAAATTAACCAATGACAGCACATAAAATAAATTTGAAAAGTAATAGAAAGCAACAAGAACGTTGTAATTTGCACATCAATTGTATTTCTTTGGTAGGTTCACAACAAAATAATCGAGGACTCTTCAAGGTCTGTTAAAATAAAAATTATCAAACTTATTTACTTAGTTAAGATAAAAATGGTTTAACTAATAAAATATTAAAAGCGATGGATAAGTCTGTGGCGTGTGGCCGTCTCCGTCGGTTCATGGCTTGCGGGACTTCAGGGCTGGCAGCTGTCGCTGATACCGGCTGATACACTGCGGGACACGTTTTGTAGTGAATAGCTGCTTCGTGAATCGTGAGTCGTTATACTCAGAGAATGTGTAAAAATTTATCAAAATCAGGATGATTAAATGCCAAATAAAAAGTTTGTCTTTGTTAATGGGTTGCAGAACCTCCGTAGCTGTCGATAGTGTCGACTGTCAAATAGTCAAGTGTGGAAAATGTTATGCGATTTGTAGTGGATGTTTCGCTTTCACTAGTGTTACACAAAAATTTGTACAGTTGTATTAAAAAATAAATAAGTTGACAAAACGATACGACACATCACACGGTTTTTCTTGTTCTTATCCCTTACGTTCACATCGATTTTCAAAACGCTTTTCATAAAGTCTTTATTAGTCATATTTTACCTCATAAAGCCGCCACTGCATATTGCATAGAATTGAACATTTTACTCACTAGATAAAATAAATAGTTCCGCTACTGGGCTCTGATACCACGCTCCGTGCAGATTTGGTCACGTGGCGTACTAATTTTTCGTTGGTACTACTCTAGGTACTAAAATTTTCTAATTTTCCATTGTTTTTTTATTCTAAAATTTCATTAGATATTGACATTTGTCAATTGTCATAGGTATGACAATTTTTTTGCCATTTTTATAAAAAACTATAAAACAATTTTATGTATCAAAATCGAGATAAAAATAGGAGATAACATCATTACTCAAAAACAATTGATGGTCGGAAATTGAATTCTATATAAAAGTAAAATAGAGGTGTCCCTAGATTTCAAAAAAATATTTAGTTTCAATTTAAATGAATTTGTAGGTACAATACTTTATCTACTCATTGTAATAGGCATGTATATTAATGATTTGTTAATGGAATGGCAACTAATGAACTAATGCCTTTTTTTAACAACAAAAATAATAATGAACAGGTATTAAAAAGAGTTAAAAGCTTTATTAATCCATTATTTAGGTGTTACTGTAAGCTGATTTGACATGTTCTTGTCAACGTACTGATTAATTACAGTAAAACCATCAAGTGGTCAATAAACTACGTGGATAGATTTGATAGTTTAATTTACCTATAACCTACTAGCTCATTTGTTTTTAGAAAAATTAAAAAAATTCATGATTGGCTAAAAATGTACAGTTGTTCCAGGGAATCTTTGCCGCTGTATGTCAAGATAAGTCGACATACGTCGTTACAATTTAGAGTCATATTACGCAGCGCCAACAAAGATGATGTAGATGCCACACTACTTATCAGATTGCGTGTTTTCATTTACTTAGCCGAGTTCTCCACCGGCAAAGATCCGCTGGAACAACTGTATATAAAAATGTTCGATTATTTACGGAATAAAATGCTTTCTCAGGAATGTAATTTCTGTCTATTATAATTAAGTAACTAGTAAAACTCATAACTTGCATTACATTCCTTCATTTTACAATGCAGTTGCACAAATAAATTATAAAGATAACGTTGCTACGTTATAATGACGGCTGGTTTGCACTTTACCGTCTAACTCTATAGGCCTTGCTAAGACTTTAATTTAATAAAAATTAAAAGTAATTACTAATAAGATAGCAGTATAAATGATAAGTAGTAAAAATAAAACTCACACCATCTATGGTTTCTATAGACTCTATAGTATAGAGAGCTCCCTTTCACCATAGCTTTTCTTTCCGTAATCGAACAATGTAAAGTTTAATGAGTTCTCAATTGCTCAAGTCTGCATTTGCAGCATTCAGATCATATAACTGTTGAGTTATCATGGGCTCAATAGTATACTTTTCGGATCTCTCCCCTATCCCCGCCATAGATAGATAAATGTATTTTTCAAGTTATAATAGACAGCTATAGAGAATGAGTGATCAGTAAGCTGTTGGAAACCGAATGCGCCCAATTAAAATGTAACACACTGCATAATTTTTCACCGTCTTCTGGGGTGGACCGGATCAATCGATTTTGCTATCAGGTTCAAACAAACGTGAGAGTATTATACCACGATATTTACCTATTTAAGAGCCACGTTTTAGTGCAACTCATTGTCGTACGGATCCCATGTCCCATGTCTACGAGGTGATTTAATAAAAAATATAAAAATGACGTTTTATATAATAAAAATCTCTCAATTTACTATCGTCTTCAAATATCAATTTCCCAACGTCTTCAAATATCAATTTTTATTCGTTAACAATAAGTGGAGAGCTAATTGAAATTTTTGCTACTAGAAGAATTTTAGTTTTAATACTTTTGGTGATTTAACTAACCGGAAAAGTTCTTGGCAATACATAATACATTCCATCATTATTCTTGCACACGCAATATAATTATCAGAAAACAGGCTACTGTTAACTTAACCATATAACAGCTTAAATTATCCCAAAAAAATTTATTTACTGTATTAGGAATTAAATTAAAGTTATTAAAACAAAATTCACAAAATACGACGATTAGAAATTACATAAAAACGACATTCAACAAGCACTGAAATCAAACAGGCTGTATAAATCAACGCTTTATTTATTTTGTTAGCGCGATGCTAAGTACGGTGCAATGGGCAGTGCGGTGGGTAATGTGGGGTGCGCCATCGTGGCCTCCTATTATGCCCTGCCCTTTATTTAATCAACTAAGCAGCTTAGGTTATTGTATGAGAACTTCTGCCTAAATTAGGTCAAAGAATGCTCCTTATATTGTTTTTACCAAAGACCATCTACATTATTAATTAAATTATTTTATTTAAAAAATTATTATTAAAAAATTATTTGTAAAAAATTAATGGTATAGAATTGAATTTTAAATAGGTACATAATAATAATTATTTATAAACAATAAAAATTATCTATAAACGATGTGATAAAAAACCATTAAATTAGAAGGACTTGGCCAAAAATTAACATTTTTTAAATATTTTTAGACGTCTGTCTCATTTTATATAAAGCCTCTTTCTCTCCTTTTTCTTCAACTTTATCCTGGTTTTTAGGTTTATAAACTTCATCTTTCAATGAAAAAAAATAATTTTTGCATTTTTAAATATTTGATAAGGTCTTTTTGTAACCCATAATCTCTATGTAAAATTAGAAGTTCTTTAGAATTCCCTAGAATTTCCTGCTGAACTAGGGTATTTTCGCAGTCACTGCAATTATATTTTTTTATAAGTTTATATACAACAATATCCTACAAAATATGCAATAACAGAATTTTCCAAGGTTTCAGCTGATGGTTTTAGAACTTCTGTATTTATCTTTTGTTCTTCCACATTTATTTCTTCGCAATAATTGTTATCACCTTCTTCACCGCTGGAATACGCAGACGGAATTGATGAAGACGATGGTTGTGGAAGTGGATCCACGGTTAGATTTGGGATGATCGCGTATATACGAGTAATTTAAATCGTTGTAGTATTATTAATTCAATTGTAATAAATTGATAGATATTAATAATTATTAGGTACCTTTTTTATTAAAATTATGTTCTTTATTTTTCACTTAAAAATTAAAGTTATGAACTTTAGGGATTATCATAAATCTTTCTCACAATGTAACAAAATAACAATAAAAGAACAATAGCAAAGGGTTCTACTCCAAAAGAGGAAACCTGAGTAAACTAATGGTATTCAGGTAAAAACTGATATAATACTACACAAACGGTTAACCTGTTTTTATCCCTTTCTTTGTTGCTCTCACATAGATATTCAAAAAATATTTCAAATACGCCTAAAAGGTATGCAATTGCACCGCTCAATTTCTAACCAAGGCTTGCAAGTCTTATGTAGATGGTCTTTGTTTTTACTTAGAAATCACCCTGTAAACTTTGATATTAACTATTAAAGTTTGTCAAATCTGATATGGTAATAAAAATAAAGGTGGGCGTCTCACAATGGAATATTGTTTCCGGTAAAATTCAATTTTAATATAAAACAATCGCTGAGTTTACTGAAATTTTCTGGCATATTATTGGTCTTTAAAGACGGACGAGGAAAATAGTTTTCCCGAACTCAATAATAAAATGTTTTTTGGCGAACATGGTATTGAAATCAAACGTGCTATCATGCAAAGTGACTGTGTTATACATACGAAGACTGCATTCTTGACAATGTTGAAATTCCACAACAAGCAAGAAGCAAGCCATTTCTTAATAATAAAATAAATTGAATACCACATTTCTCCTAGAGAGCACAAAATACGAGTACATCTAAAAGAAAAAAGATTATCGGACATGCAACATCTTTTATATACAACACGTATTGCATAAAGATTGTCGTCTCTTGTGGAAAACAAATTCGTATATTAAGGGAGTAATGTAATTTAAAATAACTGTTCTTTTTTCCTTGTTGAGAAAAGAGAGAGTGCTGAAAAAGAGCGTTTTGGTAAATTAAATATCGTTCTAATCGAATTAAATATCCTTCCACAAATATTAGTTTAATTTTTTTAAAAGGGCTTACGTAGACACTAATAGAACTTCACCATCTAAAAAGTGAAAGTCGATTTGCTTTCTTTATTCTAAAACCATTGAAAAGTTCAAGATCATTCCTTCAGAATTTCTTATTAAATTATTTTTTAATAGTTTACCATATACTCGTAAGTAAACTAATAATATACAAATAAGTCGATTAATTTTCATTCAAAAGAAAATTTTGGTTTGCGTCTGCGCTTATTGCAAAATATCAGTGTAAACTGAAAACGCGCTTTCATTCGGCGTCGCGTTGTTGATGCTTTTAGCATAAGCGTATCTACTTACTGACACAGTGATCTAAAAAGGCGATAAAAACAATTTTCAAAGTTGAGTGCAACTTTTAGCAGTTAAATTCAACTAATTTATGTAAGTTGAATTTTCATATTTAATCGAATTAACAAAAATTAAAAAAAAAAAACTTTTCTAAAACTTTTTCGAAGTTTGCACTTCCGAGTGAAAATTTTTTTTCTTTTTATATAATTTTAATTGGTTCCCGAGAGAATTATAGCTAATGAGAGAAAGTGTTGAACATCAAATTTTTCACATCTTTGTGTAATGAAAAATTACCACCAATTTTTTTTTAAATTAAAAAGTCTTTAATTTGTTTGTTGCTCCAATATTAAGCCAACAATTCATCTTGAAAAGTTTTTATTTAATCGAATTAAGTTGGGCAGTTTGTTAATAATTTTTCTTGGATGAAAAAATAAACTAATAAAAGAAAAGAATAATTCCCATTTAAAACGGTTATAAAAAAAATTAAGAAGCGTTTTCGGTTAATTAAAAATCCGAATGATGTAAATGAAACTCATCGGTATAATTTAATTATAATTTAAAAATTAATTTGAGAGTTTTATCGAGGGTTCTTAAAAAATTATAAATTTATTAATAAGTATAAATTTTGCGTAATTTAAATTAAATTCCTACTTTGATTAAAACAAGAAAATAGAAAATTAAAAATTGAAACGGCGATTTTTTAAGAAACGTTCCAAAGATTCGGGAAGTGATTCTTTGGGTCATTTCGTGAAAAAATGTTCACATGTACGGATATGACTCCTGAGGGAACCCTTCGAGAAAACTCCTGAAAAATAGTCGTTTCAGCATAATTTCGAAATTACGCAAACATTTGAAACTTGAACGCTATATGGTTCTACGTGTGAAACTTTTTAAAAATAATTTTTTATTTCTTTAAAAACGTTTAAAACTACAAAAATATGACATGTATTGCATAGGATGGGCTGTTGAAAATGTTAAAACACTACAAGTAGTGAAATATAATTTCCTAAAAAACCGTTAATTTTAGGCATAGTAATCAGAATTTATTATTAATTAAAAGAACAAATGCGTTCCGTGTTAAATTTAATGTCGAACTGAATTAATCTAGAGCTTTATAGTACGGGCTGTTAAGTTATTCATTTTTGAACTGCTCCAAATATCATCATTTAAATTAGCTTTAAAATTAATTAATGGTAGCGTATGGTCTTGACTAATTGAGTCAAGAAAATTCATTCAACTGGAAAGGTGCGGTTGATCTGTTTTTAGTGTTAAGTGCTGAGACATAAATCTTGGCAAGGAACAAGGACCAAAAATTAAAAAAAATTAATTATCTTGGCAGACTCAACTGAAAATACAACTTTTGACACGGTTTTGTGAAGATAGCGGGAGGATAATGGTATGACCTAGAAATAAACTGGGTGTTCCATTTGATAAAACTACAAAAGTTTGTTGTGCTAGGGCTACTTCCATACCCCAAACCTTTTGCAATTGAAAATAATCGTACACTGTAGTACTCGTAAGGCTACGTTTATGTTGGAACTGCGATAAGCGCTAAAAGCGACGATTAGAGAGAAACAGATAAAATAAAGGAATTTTTGCAATGTTTTATTTTATCTATTTTTTTCTAACCGTCGCTCTTAGCGCTTATCGTAGTTCCAACATAACTGCACCCTTACGGCCTTACTCATGTTTCCATGAAACTTTTTAAAACCATGTTCTTATATTTTTATTTATAGTAAGAAACAGACAGAGCCTGTACTTCACCCTGTATAAATATAGGCGGAGTGCGGACGATGGGAATTAGCGACTCGTAGTGGTCAAATTTGTAAGTTTCGTGGTTGGGCAGTTCAAATAATTTTTTTTTAAATATTGATAAATACAAAGAAATGTTTGATTTTTATAATAATTGATATGGAAGCAGTTTAGCAATACGCCTGTCTGTACATTTTACATAATTTAACTTTTCCTTATGCTTTGATAAAGTCATATGATCGAAAAAATAAGTTATTTTGTTATTTAATTTTTGGACGTTTTTAGACTCCTCGAGTCCAAAATAGCAATGAAAACCCTAAAATAACTCTTTCTGATTAGTATAGCATATATTTCGTTAGATAAAAATAGTTTATAACTCCATATCTTGAGATTTGCTTTTAAGAGTATTTTCGCGCCATTAGTAGTAGTATAGGGTTTTAAGGACTTTGCAAATTGCGCCAAGCGATTTTACTTGAAATTTTGTGGTTTTCTATGTTTTATATTTACTAATGTGCTTTTTTAATATGTTAATATTATTTATAACATTATTTTAAATCAAAAGAAAATTCTATAAAATGAAACGTCAAACCTAACCTAAAAATTTTAATTGTCAAATTATGAAAATAAATTTTTATTTTAAAAATAACATATTTTGTTGCACACTGTGGCTCTATAAGGCAAGACCAGGCTCAGTGTTCTTTTTTATGAAGTTTTGAGGGAAAACTGTAGAAAGAAATGCTTTTATCCGCATTTTTGGCAGACTTGAGGCAATTCACAATTGACCAATTAATATAACTATCACCGCACATTTCTGTAAATTTGCTCTTCGTTTGAGTTCCCTAATCCATGAATGACGGATTTGATATGTCATTTACTTATTACCTGCACAAAATTCGCACTCGTTTATAAAATTACAAATTTGCATGCATGTGTCAAGTGCTATTTCCAACAACGTTACTTATGCCCGTATTTATAGACAGATCTCAAGCACTTGCTCGTACTCAAGACTGAGACGAGGCCGGTTGCTATTGGTTTTCATTGTATAATACAATAGAAACCAATAGCAACCGGCCCCGTCTCGGTCTTGAGTCCGAGCAAGTGCTTGAGATCTGTCTATAAATACGGGCATTACAGACATGCACTGCGCACTCTCGTTAAATTTACAAAATTGCATTATTAGTTGATCCTTGTGGCATCATGTCGCTTCTGTCGCAATTTTGGTAGTTTTCGTCATTATTATATTTGGTAGCTAATTACCGTTTCTGTTGCTACCATTATAATAATATTAACTAAAGTAAAAAGGACGTTGCTACTGACAACCAGTGTTTAACTTTCAACTTACAATTTTTCCAAGTAATGTCTAAAAAATGTCTAATGTGGAATTAATTTAAATTCATCAAATTTTTGAATTGTGACGAGTTTTAAAGTATTGTGTTATTATTTCTACAATTTTTAACAAGGACTAAAAGTGCTCAATATAAAAAATGTAAGTAAGTGTCGTTTATTTTCACGTGATTTTCAATTTCATCATTTCATCAAATAACTGGAATTTACTTAATTCTAAATAAATTTAGAAGGTTCGAGGTACAATGTTTTTTACTTGTGTTTTCTACATTGCGAGATTTCTCTAATGAAAACTTAAAGAAAATATCAGATGTGAGGTTTTTATATTTTTTATGAGATTTTAACTTGAGGTATCGGGTATCGGTAACTCATTAGAGAAATAATAAGGAATGTAGTTCTTTGTCTGTAAAAATTAAATCTTATGGTTATGACAGCTCTCAAGAAAAATTATTAGAGAAATGTTATAATGTAAAAAGACCGTAATAAAATGTAAATTTAAAACAATATGTAAGACTTGTATAATTTCTAATGTAAATAATATTGATATTTGTGCAAACGAAAAGTCTTAATAAAGCGAATTAAATTATAATAATAAATTGTTTTTATTTTTTCCACAATTTTCAGCAAACAGCCTGTTCCAACTTTTTTAATTTCAGTATTCTTGCAATTTCTAGCTTTAAAATTGCATAATTTTACTGAATTGCTTTAAATTATCTGTCTTTTAGCGTATTCAAAAAGTTTTTTAGTACAATAATAGTAATATAATATTTGAAATTCCCGCCACTTTTTGAGTATTTGAGCAGCGCCAGACACGCAAGATGCCACAAGGATCAACTATTTTTATTATTATTACTATTTTATCATTATTATTATCAAATTTTTACGATTACAAAAAAGGAGGCGAGTCGCCCATCTATTTCTACCAACATAATATCCGTCATCTATGCTTACAGAAGTTACCGGTAGTGGCGCTGATGCTAACTTGCACGGGGCCTATACAGTGAGAAATAGAAAGCATAAATCATAATCCATATATTTAAAACGCGAAGGCTTTTAGATATTTTAGATAGTCAGCACTAATTTTTTGCCCTTTAAATTATGGATTTCATACCTTTTTTTAAATAATAAATTACCATTACCACAGTTAAATACTATCTCGTATATCCCCACTTCAACGTCGTTCAATTGAATGACTGACGCGCCTATCGTGCATTTCATTTTACTATAAACAACCATCGATGTTAGCATTATAATTTTATATTAAATTTTAAAAATTTTCATTATTCTAACGTATTCATATTGATATCTTAAAATACTTCGTCGAATCTCGACGGGGGTGACTACTCGTTAGAATAAAACATTAAAAAAAGTTGAGAAATTCTTAAACAAAATGTTCTAAAAATATAATTGAACCACCATCAGAAAATTTTTCTTCATTTACTAGCACGGTTATTTTATTATAATTTTAATGTAGAAGCGAACGCGAAACTATGTGTAGAATTCAGCCAACATTTAATTTCTTAAAAGCTTTTCTTTAAGAAAAAACTAAAGTATCTAAGCTAATTTGGTGAAAAGTTACTTTTAGTAACGCAGTAGAGGCGGTTGTAATCTGGAGAACTCTTTTGATCAATCTGAATTTAATTAATTAATTTAAAGCGGCACAAATTGTTAAAGTATATTCAATAGTGGCAATTTATCGTGTTGTTTGGTAACAACATATGTATGGTCCTGAACTTTTATAAAGAATAGGGCGGAGCCAATGCGCTATAACGAAAATGTGTCTGGTAACATCTGGTCGCATCAATTTTAGGGATACGCAACGTGTACGACGCAAAATGTTGGCTACGCCCTGTTCTTTATAAAAGTTCAGAGGCATAACTACATAGGTGTACCTCAGAGCTATTCAAAGCTATTAACATGTATAAATTTCCAGCGCTCGTAGTTAATTAACAATTGAAAAATGGTCGATTTCAACATAAACAAAAGAGCTGAAAATTAACCTCTTTACAGTCAATTCAAATAAATTTAAGTTGAATATAGGACACCCTGTGTAGAAACTAGAAATAGCGAACGGAATTGAAACATTGAATAATGAGTTCCAAGGGTAGTATCGTTGTTAGAAACCTCTATTGAAATGTCAATTCAAATTTTAGTAAGAAGAAAAATATTAAAGTGTACTAATTATTAATTGTAGTAGAAAAAAATAGCATTTACGACTCGAGATAAAATCCGTTTTTTTCGTTCGAAAGATTATTTCACTCACCGGCGCCGGTACGCGTTCATCAATTAAATTCCCATCTCTCGAAAAAAACTTAAAATTAAAATCGTAGTCCAGTAAAATAAGGGTTTAACTTCGGCATGAAAGTCAGAAAGCTAAATACTTGTATAAACCAATGTTTTGACGTTCTAAAGACTTGCTCAAAAGTCTCATAAAATCTCGTGCCGCGCGTCAAGATATTCAAGGTCAATGATCACAAAATCTCGCTTCCTATGCATCCTACCTCATTAGAGGTTCTCATAAAACTTGTAGATCATAAAATTATCTACAAATTTGATCGGATTGTGAAGAGAGTGCGAACTTTTTTTTTATAGAATACTATATATTTTTTATATTAATTTATGGATACTACAAAAATTTTTACATTTAAAATTATAACACGTTTCTATACCTATTTTCAACTGTTTTAAAAAAAATTGAATTTTCCAAAAAAGTGACGTTTGGACGCCTCTCTTGAAAATTGCCTACTGACTGTACCATCATAACAGGAGCTACCGTAAGTTTCAGATATTTTTCTAAAATCCTTAGACTAAGCTCTGATGTTACAATTTTTCTCTAATATTTTACAGGGTGTTCAAAAAGTGCAGACTTTAATAGGAAATTTCAAACCTAAACAACTTTCTAATTCTAAATGGAATACCCTGTATTTTTTGACAGTTTTGGATGCAGAAATAAATTTACTATCGTTTTGCATTACCTACCATTCCCTATACCTAAAGTTAGTATAGATACAAGCTTGTGGTCCTCCCACTCTTTTCACTATATTTCGAGAACAGTCGATCGTACAAAAAAATGAATTGAACGAAATTTCTAGAAAATTTTATGATCTACAATTTTTGTAAGAAGTTCTAATGACGTATGATGCATAAGAAATGAGATATTTGCAAAAAACAAATTTTGTTAACTTTGACCTTGAATATCTTGACACGCGGACACGAGATTATATGAGACTTTTGAGCAAGTCTTAAGAACCTCAAGTTATAGGTTTATGTAAATATTTTCCTTTCTGACTTTCATTCCAGGGTTAGCCCTTTATTTCATCTTATTTGACTGTACTATCAATAATGTAACACTTCAATTACGGATATTAATTCAAGAAAATAATTTTGTAAACGAGGGCTCTAGACATAATCGGATTTGTAAAAGAACTTAGGTATAGGTATAGCAATAATTTTTTAAGATGGCGAGCGGTAGGGATAAGTTAGCGCAGATTTAGCCACGCCTCTTTAATAAGTTAAATTACGTTTACTGCTGCGTTGGTGGGGTTGAATACAAATTTAGTTATCGGCTCATCCCCACCGCTCACTATCATAAAAAATTATTGCAGTATTTACATACCTATTTATAAGTTTAGTTTGTTTTGTTGTGAATATTTAATTGTCTTGTCTTGTATTATTTTGTTGTACAAGTATTTTGAAATTAAATTAAATTTTCGTTTCGGAACAATTTTTGGATCTAATTTTATTCACTAAAATTTCTTACTAAGCAGGATCTTTAGCATTTTGTTGACACATATTTTAATTAAATAGCACAAATAGTTGGAAGCGTACAAATTTTTGGGTAATTGCCAAATATAGGGTTTAGTTTAATAAAGTAAAAGAAAGGCTAGTCATGGCTATTTGCTAACAGAATCAAACCACTCTTTAAACATACAACCATGAATTGTGGTATTTTTCAGAATAGTTTGTGTTTCAGCGTCGGATGACTTTTGCAAATAAACTGCATGTTTCCCTCCAGCGCAAAAGATTTAAGAACTCTAATTAAAATTCCATATGATGTTCGCTTATACAAGAAAACGGCTTATACGTAACCGCTTGTAACTCGAAATACGCTTTAGTTAAAATAGTATCAAGTGGTATACTTTTAGTAAAAAATTTTTTTTTAATTTTCAAATTTTTCTTGTGGAATCATAATGTCCAAAAATTTTATTTTATTAAAAAACACTCGATTTCCAAAAGTACTGTAAATTTTAATAATTTTTATACAGTAGACGTACTACTTACTTCTTCAGGGGTACTTTTTCATTCTTCCTTCAGGGGGTGGCGCTAACTTTGAACCTCTAAAATACTAGTTTTTACTAAGAAAAATATTAAATTCGTTTAATTAATTTTATGGGGAAATTTAAAATACACATTTTGTGTCGCTTTAATTTTTCTTCTAAAACCAACCGTTCTTGGAAAAAAATTGAAAATTAATAATGATGATAGCAACAGTGACTGAAAAATGAATCAAAATACTTTTGAAAATCACCGACAAACTTCTAGAGTGAATTTTTGGGATCAAAGTAAGACAATTGTTCCTCTTGAAATAATGTCCAAAAACGCACTACTAAAGGGATTTTTCTAAATTTTAACTCCAACTTTGAGAACTTATACTTTGCGTCCTCTCTGTCCCAGGAAACTACTGTAGAAGTTTTTCGGTGTTATTCCTGTATAGAAAACTTACACCACTTAAATCTTTATTTGATCCTTTCTAAATTATTACAGTTTACAAGAACGAAATCCTTTGTAAACGCGATTCAAAAGGTACGTCTAAAAGCAGTTATAAAAAAATATAACAAAAAAACACATTAATAAAAAAAAAATAAGTTATTAAGTCAAAATTGGTATCTATTCATCATTTTGCAAGCAATTAAATTTTATATTGTATAACAAATATTATATTATTATTTGTTTTGTGTATAAAATGCGGTTAAATGTGGGTAAATGTAAATTGATTACATAACATTGATAAATCCATAAATTAATACACATAAATAGTAATTATAAAATACTAATTAATTTCCTTTTTAAAATATAAATTTTCTCTTCCCAAAATAAAATAAATATTAACGATCTAATTAGATTTGTATATAAAATAAATAGTTTTATTTTATACAGGGTGAAGTTTGATAAATGGCCTCTGAAAATTAGTAAGAACATCTTCTTCCTCCTCTCGGCTGTTTTCTTGCTCTAGAAACCACCTTTCTAATATTCCATTTCTAGCTACTCTGTCAAATCTGTGTCTTGCTTCATTCTGCTTACGTGTTTAATTCTCGTCTACTGTTATTTATCCACCTGCTAATATTCTCCACTTGGTAGTGTCTTAAGGAAGCACAATGTGTTTCCTGTGTTATTGACGTCATAAACAAATATTCGCTTTATCACGAAGCGTCGAGACTTAGGGGCCCACTGGTGTATCGTATCGTGTTTTTCAAATTTCTTTACGTAGTTCTTTGTTTCCCTTGTACATGTTCTGTTAGCGCAATTAAATTTATTTAGATTTAATATTTACGCAGGTTTTTACAAGTAATATAATTACGCATTGGAATAATTTTCTTTCGAGTAAATATTCAATTTGTTAAAAATACCAATTTATTTACTTATATGAAAAAGATTTAATTTTTTCAGCTGCTATCAATATTATACAAAAGAGTGAAAACTGAATTTGAATATTCTAAATCTAAACGATGTTGGGGTGCATTACATATGACTAATTAATATTAGTTTTTGCTTTCTTTGACTTTAAAAAAAGTCTATACACTATAACTTTAAAATACAGCAATTATTAATTCTAGGACGAACAACCTGGGTTTCCAAAACCAGAAAATTTGGTCAGGTGGTCACTTTTATCTTGCCCACTATGAGTATCTCCTAAACGGTTTCATGTCCTAAACGAAATTTAAAAAAATTGCGTTAGCTTTTGTGCTTTCTGAAATATTATGAAAAAACTGAAAACTTCAGAATCAGAACAAAAAATCCAATTTATTTATGCCAAAACTCAACATGGCGCTCATGTCAACTTATCAAATTTCAAATCAATCCCCTAAATAATAAAAGAGCTAGTATTAAACAAGCAAATGTAAGGTTTCAGTTTTTTTAAGATATTTCAAAAACCAGGTGCTCTATCGCAATTTCCTTAATAATAGCCTAGTAAAATAGATGTCTTGAAAAAGAAAAAATATCTAGCAGCGATTTTATTGCTGAAATGTGTTGAGGGTGGCCTCATGAATATGTGATAAAAATGCACCATCCGCACCCCCTCTGCTTACTTCAGGGAGGAGGCAAACGTATGACTACTTCTACTTTCCACCAGTTTTCGCCAAATTTAAGCAATGTAGAAAAAAATTACTAAATCATAATTTTATAGATGGTACATTTCTACAAAAAAGTGTCCTCAGCAAAACAAAAGCAAAATCGGTCATATGTCCAAATAATATTTTTCTGTTAAAATTACATCAACATTCATATGACAAAGTTTGCTGGTGAGCTAATAAATCACCCTGTATAGTATTCTATTTAAAATAAAAAAGTTAGTGTTAGCGCGCTTCCCACTCTCCGCGCTATATTTCGAGAACGGTTAATCACACAAAAAAATGAACTAGATCAAATATGTAGATAACTTTATAAGTTTTATAAAAATCGCCCATGACGTGGATGCATATAGGAAGCGAGATATTTGCGAATAAAAGATTTTTGTGATCTTTGACCTTGAATATCTTGACACGCGGCACGAGATTGTAAAAGACTTTTCAGCAAGTCTATAGAACGTCCAAACACAGGTTTATGCAAATATTTAGCTTTCTGACTTTCATTTCGAGGTTAAAGCCTTCTTTGACTGGACTATAATTCTTAAAGGACATGAAATTATGCAACTTCTCTCTAATTTGAACGATCTCGTATCTCTTAGCGTTTATGAGATCTCAGTAGTGGGCACACTAATGGTTACCACTTTGTATACAGGGTAACGCACAATAACTAATGATTTCAAAACAATTTTTGATGAAGACATAATTTCTTAAACCGAATCATTTAAAAGATTTATGCACAACACATGGTCGACTTCAGCATAAAGAATTATTTCTGGAAAGGTTATTAAAACAATAAGATGAATCATAGGCGTCCATAAGAGAACGTAAAGGTAGCTGCAGCGACGCCTAACGTCAAAGTACAAAATACGCACTATATTGCCTTTGTATTTTTTTAATCTCAGTCTTCAACACATATTATAATGCTGGGTTCACATCAGACGACTTTAGTGCTATTTTAATATCATTATTGTGAAAATATTTACACTTTCTAGATTCTATAGGTCTTTATTTTAGTTAAAATTTTTTTTATTATACTTGCATTATAATCTGCCAATTTCACACTAAAAAGCGTTCATAAAATCGTCTTTATAGCACAAGTGCTCTATAAAGTCGTCTAGGTAACAACAATAATATTAACTGTTGTGTGACTGTTGTTCTCCTATGTAAACACAAAGCATCTCTGTGGCAACAAATATATCCAAAATCGGCACGCTTAATTTTCAAATTTTAAATACAGATTTTTTCTCTTTTATAGAGGTTTTAGTTGCAATTATAATAAAAAATAGCGTATAATACTCGTGTATAAGTAGACTTTATCGCATACGCGCCGTTACAAGCACTCGCCAGCTCGTGCTTGTAATTTTCGTCGCTAATGCGATAAAGTCTTTCTTATACACATATACTATTTTAAGCTACCAACTTTTTAAAAACAATTTAATTACAAACATTTGCTTTACTTATTTACTAAAAATGTTTATTTAACTGGAAATGTTAGCTTTACCTGTAAAAGTTAAACTGTTAAAGAATAAAGTTACTTGAAATTATTTTTTTTTTATTATACGAACTTCCCACACACGTATTTGAGTTAGACCTGAAGTTTTTCATTAAATTTTCCTATTTTTACAAAAGTACTTGGCGGTATTCTCGTATGAGGAAAAGCCTAATTTCAAATTAAATAGTAGCTAACTTGAGGGTTTTTTATTGTTGAATGGTTAGCCATTTCACCATTTCTGTTGAAAGATAAACCATAAAATAGATTAGTAAATGACTGTTTTTGAGAACTAATTATGGCCCTTAATTAAATTAATGTTTCTGGAACAGTTTATAGTAAATTTGTAAAATACCACACGAACCTCAATTTCAGATAATTCAATAAATTGACATGTATTTTAATGTACATGCTGTGGTATGCTATGTGCTAATTAAAATTTTACTCTACAATAAATTATTATTATTTGGAAAAGTCGAAAAGTTTTGTAAAAGCTGCCGAGACACCTTGATCGTGTTACAAAGGGAGACACATGAGTATGATAAATTTGCCCTTCTTGCTTTATATATCCAAGTAGGGAATAGTGATCGAGTGACATTACCTACAAAATGTTATCAGACATCAGAAGTTTTAATTTTTTTTCAAATAGTTTTTTAAAATACGAACATTTAAATTTCTGTTAGTTCATGACGTAATCGTTTGAATTGCAGGCATGCAAGATCAATTTTTTGTCTTTGGATTTTTAAAAAAGAAAAATTTAGATCTCTAAAATGTATGTAACAATCTACGCTAACAGATTATAGTATATGAGTGTCGTGGGATAACATCTGAAGGTTTACAAATTATCTCTTATTCTTGGCAATGATCATGACGACTTGAACATTATTTACAGCAGTTTTTAAAAATTCTGAAAAAACTTGAAACATACCAACCACCTACTATAGATGGCTGAAAAAATAATTACCTAAATAGCTGATAAAGTGACGTGTAACTCCTATTCCCTATTGAGTTCATTAAAGAAGTTATTATTACTCAATCTTAGAGTTAAGATTCATATACCACGTAAGTGGAAACTTTAGTTGGCTCATCTCTAATCTCTTTACTAGTAGCACATCAGGGAGCTTCAATTTCAAGATGGTTATCCAAACCCAGACACCAGAGAACTATAAACTTACAGTTGCTTAAAGATTACACTGTACGTCAAAATTTGAACTGGTTTTAATCCAAGAAACAAACAATGAACCAACAGCATTGATTACTTAATAATTGAGAAAGGGTTTATGAAATTAACAATCGGCTGAAAATTTCCATGTATCTGGGCTCCAGACGTCCAGACCTTTCGCTCAAATCTAACAGTTCTTAAGGAAAGACCAATAAGTCCTGGAAGCACAATAGAAAAAAGCTCTTCCCACCAGATCTCTAGAGCAGGCCCGAACGGACCTGAGGAAAAGATTAGTTAGTCTTGAATGGAAAAATACTAATTTAATAATCGTTAACGACTAGAGAATGAAAATTAAATAAAACAAAAAAACTAATTTAGTTCTAAGAGCCGTTTTACACGGACTAAATGTCATATTAACTTTTTAGCACTGAATCGGCGCAAGGAGCAAAAGCACGAGAATCTAAGCTTTATCGTCGAAATTTCTATGCACGACCTTTAGATTCCTTACCTTAGATTCGCGTGCTTTTGCCCCATGAGTTGATTTAATATTAACGAGTTAGTAATACATTTAGTCCAAGTCAAGCCGCCCTTAGGAGCTTCTTGGAAAAACACATCTCCTTGACCCTGCAAGCAGCATTTCATATTACATTTTGATTAGGTACCAATGTTTTCTCAATATTTCGAACCTGCTGAATACGAAAGTTGCGGTTACCAAAGCGAAATTTTAACCGGAAGAGTTATATTCAAGATGGCGCCCAAAACGTACCTATTTAAAACGAATAAAAAAAAGTTTAGTTCGTCGTTGCGAGCTATGTATTCAGGCGAATCAAGGCTAAAATTTGTAACAACTTAAAAACCTTTAAACCGAAGAAACCCACGCTATTAGAAAATGTTCCTCATGGAATTTCACGTACTTTCATTTGCCAAAGTTTTGTACGTCTATTATATTTACATCAAAAATACTTATTTAGAATAAGAAGTTGAATAAGAAATTTATTTGAAATGGTTAATTTTAAAAAGGATCCATTCGTGCATCTCGAAGTATTTATCAAAAATTTCACTTTAGATAAATGTACCTACGAGTTGTTGGAAATTGTCGTAGAATTACTTTTTACGCGTCCCTGCTCAAATTTAAATACAAAGCTTCTCTTTCATTTAATAAAGTTACAGAAAAGTATAGTGAACTAATCTACAATTCGTTAGAATTTAATTCAATTATTTGTTAAAACTTGATAAATTTAAAGCATTTTAAAAACATGATATTGTTTGTAAGTAATATTGTTGTAATAGATTCTAACATATGACACGAGTGTGTGTAGTGGACAGGTCAACAAAACTAGCAATTTCTGTAATGTAGTTGCCATGTTTCAAGTTTGAAATCACTTTAAACTTTCCTAAGCAGATCTTTAGATTGTCAACTATTCAATTCAAACAAAATAAACTAATTCAAGATTTACTCACGATGTGAACTTTAACTTTCAAAGAAAATTTAATATAAAACAAAGCCCTAAGTGGCAAAATGCATGTAAACTCTATACTAACACGTTACGTTTTACTATTTCAGATGCCCAAAAATATGCCTAAGTTAGCTGAATGTAACAAAAGATAAAATAAAGTATAAAGTAGTAATTTTGAAAATTAAATTTTGCAGAAAAACAAAAACAAAAAAATTATGCAGGTGTCTTCACGTAAAGTAAAACACACTGTATATGCCAGACGATAAAGAACGATATTTTTGAAGTTAAGTAAGATAGGAGATTTGATTGGTTCTTAAAAAACGATTCTTGTACAAGCCCTCACAATGCAAGAAATTTTGTAGCCAATGGTGGAAATGTAATAACATTTCTTACTTTTGACCAACCATGTACATTATTACAATTATCAAATATTTATTGAAAAATACTGTATGTATAAATTTACCTAATCTTATTTACTGTGCTATTTTCAAACCTTTGAACTTAAAGTAATTTTTTTTCCAATTTGTTGCAAATTATTTCTCATTCAGTTGGTTCGTAATAAAATATATAAGGAAATTTGTGAGATACAATTCTGGTTTAGAATAATGACATTTTTTCTTTACGACGCAGAATTTAAAAATTGTCAACGAAAGAAAATTTATTTCAAGTGCATTATGTTTTCTCTAAATAGAACACTGTAAATAATTTTCCTTGACAAGTTTACTCAATAACAGTATATATTTTTTGACATATGAAAATATACATTTTCATTGTTGTAATCTAAGTATAAAATACAGGGTGATTACTTTTATGGTAGGTATACATTGCACATCAAGAAAAATATTTTTCTTGAATATTATTCAGAATCACGGTAAAATAAACCAGTAGTTTATGATATACGTGTTAAAGAGGTGTTTTATTTTGTGAGTGGGGAAGATTACGCCTTTTAAATCAAAAATTGTAACAAAATTCAAATTCAAAAATTTAGGTTATTTTTTGTTAGTTGGTACTTCTGTTTATAATATACTGACATATCTGACATTTCAAAAATTTTTAATTTAAAATTAATTTTTTTTCATTATAACGTTTAGTACACAGAATATAAATTATTTAAATTCCTTATTGAATATCGCATGTTAATAGCATATTTGTGAACAATTGGAAGTTGGCGTAGTTTACTCGTTTCACAAGTTTAAATAAATAGTTAGTAAATCGTCTCTACTTACCGTAAGAACAATAAAAAGATTTAAATAATAACACACACTAATATAAACATTTACTATCTTCAGTAGAAGAAAGTTACTTTGAATGAGCAAAAACCCTTATCTAGCGATTACATCTAACCCCTACACAAACCGCGCGAAATATTTCCCTAGTGAATCACATACTAGGAGAGACATATTGTGATATACCGGGTGACACAGGGGTTTGGAACAATCTTATAACTCCGTTATTTGTCAACATATCAAAATGAAATTTGGTGTGCATTATACTCACATACATTGCAATTGTTTTAACTACTTGTGAAAATTCTGTCACTTCCGATTACGCCGGAAATGAAGTCAACTTTTGATTTTTAAATGAAACCCCATAAATATTTTTACTTTTTTGAAACCTACATCTAATTTTGAATACAGTAGCATCAAAGAAATTAATTTTATAAGCAAAATAAAATTTATTTTTCAAAAAATAATCAGTTGTCTAGAGTGCTGTGATGTGGTACAAAATCATCGGTGAGAGCTAATTGTACTATGAAAATTATGTTTGCACCACAAAAGTTGAAGGTTGGTGTTGTGGAGCTTTCAGAAAGTAATTTAGTTACATTTTCCTCAATAACTTCATTTTTTCAAATGGCATTATATCGGAACAACTCCATCGTTGTATTTAGAAAAAAATACTTTATCTGAGGTAGAATTGTTCCGATATGTTGCCATTTGAAAAAAAAAAATCTTGAAACCAGAGTAATTTTTGAAAAAAAAAATTATTTTTGCTTATAAATATCATTTTTTTGATGCTACTGTATTCAAAATTGAATGTAGATTTTAAAAAAGTAAAAATATATACGGTGTTCCATTTAAAAATCAAAAGTTTACTTCATTTCCGGTGTCATCGGAAGTGACAGAACTTTCACAAGTAGTTAAAACAATTGCAATTTATGTGAATATAATCTACACCAAATTTCATTTTGATATGTTAATAAATAACGGAGTTACAAGAGTGTTCCAAACACCTGTGTCACCCGGTAGAAACAAACCTCATGGATGTTTTTGTTATCCTGTAATATGTAAAGTATCAATGTGCCCCTTGTATCATTGTGCCCCAACTCCCCTACTGTGTATACCGTACACATAAACGTGGCCACACTACCGTCGTCTAAGAAAAACAATAATTCTCTTATATCTAGTAAAACCAGAAGTGCTTTAATCCTCTAATATTTCATTTTAATATTTTTCTGCAATAAAGCTTTGTTTTAAAACCTTTTGTTATAGCGACACGACACTAAACAAACAGAAATTCATATTTGAAACTGAAGCAATAACCAACTAAAACAGTAAAGTTAGGGTATGTTAAAACTTAAATAGTTTGATAGAATAAAAATTTCATTTATATATTCAAAACAGTGTTTCTAGAATGTCTACGTAATGTTGATAGATTATTAGCGAGACTAGAAAATTCAATTTTTGATTATTACTAGATACATAAAATACATAAAATACGTGAATTTTTATTTTCGGTATTGAATTTGTCTTTAAAAAATGAAGTTTGAGGACGTGATGCCAAAAAGCAGTTTCTGAAAATAAAATTGAATTCTTTTGTAGATTTTAAATCTTTTCTTCATGATAACGATAAGTAATGAAACTCAACGTAAAATTAAAATCGGTTTTAGTTATTTGGGGCGTCCTCGTGGACAAAGCAGCGAAGGAATATTGAACAGGGATATTAATGTCTATGAAATGGCTACAATAAACATAGAAGGCATCGTTTAATTATAAAATTAATGATAAAGTCTCTATGATAAGTGATGATACAACTTTAGAACGTAAATCATAGATAGTGTGTATATAGCAACGTTTATAAATGCAAAAGCAAACTCGACTAGAAACACGAATGAACTGTAACGGAAATCATTTCCTGAATTACAACATATTTTTACAATGGAATATAAAATCGCTTTTAATATTTCAATATTTTATTACTCCCAAAAGTAAATATGGAATATTTATGAAAAAAAGATTGATTCACTTTTAAAAAATTATGGAAATATTTTTGAGTTTACGTCTGAAAGAATGTGTTATGTATCCGTGACCGGAAAATATGGAAATTTATTGAAGCAAATTTTCTGTTTTGTACTAATATCATAAAACTATATTTAAATAGGAAAGGTTAAATAAACTTTTTGGTTTTTCGTGACCTCTTTTGATTTGATTCTATGTCATTAAAATAGCCCTCCGTTGAATATGGATATAAAAAGTTGTTACAAACACTTTTAATAAAATTTTTACGCTATACTAGACAATGCAGGAATAATTAATTACTATTACCTGAGACTTTGGTTCATTAAATGTGTACTGTTTTTGTTTACGTGTTGATAAACCGCAAGGCACGCAAAACAGAGAACTAAAACTTAACATGAAACTAACTTTTTGAAAGTTTCCATGTCAAGCAAGTAAGTCCCTTATACCTGAAGCTACATTAATAATAATCATAATATCACACACATTCTGCATATAATATAAGGCTGATGACGATAAGTGATTCATGGCTATGAAGAAGAAATACCAAACATATTTCTAGTGTTACCCAAGTAACACCAGCCACAGTTTCGGAGAAATTTGGAAAAATATGATTTAGATAGGTAGGGGAAGGTGGGTGAATATCGACCACCTAAGGTATTTTTTGTATAAAATCTCTAAATTTTATTCAATAAATCTGAATTTTTTTATATGTCCAGAATACTTCGATGCTTCTTAGAATTATTGTAAAAATTGAACAAATTAACACATTCCTCTAAAAAGAAATGTAGAAGTCAAGCAAGTTTTTGAGGGGTAAAATTGACCCGCTGGGTAAAATTGACCCGCTGGGTAAAATTGACCATCAGGTAGGGTAATATCGACCAAAGTATTAATTTATATAATTATTATTTATATTAGAAAACACATTTAAAAAATATAGAAAACATTAAAACTATCCCCTTAGAGTGCCTTAGACGGTATTGTAACGTACTATTATGGGACACGATACATAGATACATAGATGTCAATGCCGCTTTTCTAATTCCTCGTTCATATTCTTGTACGACTTCTACTTCCTTTGTCGTAGTGCATTTTATACAAGATTGACGAGATGTTTTCCTTACATATTTTTTAGGCATCTAGGTACATAAATCAACATAAAAAGTCATTTAATTTTATATCGACGGAGATGGTCGATATTACCCCATGAGCTGTGGTGAGGACTTTTTCCAAAGTATAATAAAGGCCGATTGTTCGTTTGATTTTATTTTAACTCAAATTGTTAAAAACATAGCTATCTATCGATTAGAAATAGAAATATGCAACTATTTCTATTAAAAAAGTTTTTTTGACTTAAATCCAGCAGCAAAATATAATAAAGAAAACCGTAAAACCTTATTTTTTAGCACTGTAAAGCGCATGTGCGACACAAATATTTGTTATGACTTATGAGTAGTCAATGTTTGTAACATGAACCAAGAAATGATATAGTATGCTTTCTTTTATTTTTTTACGCTTACGCTGATCTGTAGGTCACTGGTCGATATTGGACAAAAGTCGATATTTGCCCACTTTCCCTTATTATTATTTCGTCTATACAAAGAATAAGTGTCTGAGCTTTCACAGCCTTTAATTATTTCAAGTTTCAATTATAAAATTACCTCGTTCTCTAATGAAAGTTAATTTCTAATTGTACACGCCTTTTAAACAAATGTAATTTATAAGAAATTAAAATTTGTAAATGCTCTCCAGGTATTTTCAGAATGTATTGAACGCAAAGTATAAATGAGGGTTACAATAAGGCTGTAATTGACTGAAAATTGTTGCCAATTGCTGATAAGAGCTTAATAGTTTAAAAATAGTTTGTTGATATTCTGTTCAGGTTTACAAAAAATTTACGAGGATAACCGTGAAATTTTCAATGCTATCAAAACTACTTTCTGAAATCAAATTTTTCCATTTTGACATTAGCATTAACCAATGAAATCGCTGTATTTCAAAAAGGCGGTAGTGTATTGGTCGATACTATAATGCACTATTTTATTGTACGGAAACTAATTTATCTATGACGTTACACACTTCAACCGTTTCATTTTTTATTTAATTAACCGAAAAGAAAATTAATATGCGTGATAAGCGTTTGAGAAATTTCAAAATCAAATTCACTTACTTTCGATTTTATCAAAAACTGAAACAACGGATGGGGCCATACGAGGAACTTTTTCCTGTTGTATTTTTTTGAGCATTTCTTTAAAAGTTTATAATTTAAAATTTTCTTTAAGGTATTATTTCATTTATAAGATATCAAATTAAATTTTAATAAAAAAAAAATAAAATTATAATATTTGATGGACAGGAAAAAGTTCTTCGTATGGCCACATCCGTTGTTTTTCGCCTTATGTTTATGAGTAGTTCATCACATATTTTTCACTAAGTTAGTGATTAAATTGTTATTTGTTTACAACTACTCTCAAATATAAGGCGAAAAAAGAGCGGAGAAGTTGACAAAAAATTACAATTTTCTATTATTTGAAAGTGCTTGGCAATATCTTTCTTTCAAAAAACAGTTTCACTCTCTACCATCGTTAGCTTCAACTTTATTCGTGGTTGAAAATTTTTAGTCTTTTAGCGATTGTGACTGTTTAAATAAATATTAGGAGTTAAAATTTGGTACAGTGTTTTTGTGTATGAAACTGCATCTTTTAAAAGCATTTACAAAATATTTGGACTTTTATTTTATTTTTAAATTAAATTTAAAAATAATTGAACTTTCAGTGGTTTTTATTTTTTTCTGCATAAACGAACTATCCGTTTCTACTCGGACCGGTCTCATTCTCTTCGTAATTTTATACATTACAAACTACCTAAGATGAATTTTTTTGCTAGCTTCAATGTGAGCAAAGATATTGTCCAAATTAGTAGTTTTGCTACAAACAAAGTACACCAGTCAAATAAAGATTTAACCTCAGAATGAAAGTTAGAAAGCTGAATTTTTGCATAGACCTTTATTTTTATGTTATAAAGACTTCCTCAAAAGTCTCATAATCATCGTGTCCGCGTCGCTAGATATTCAAGGTCAAACGTCATAAAAATCGTTTTTGTAAATATCTCGTTTTCTGTGCATAATACGTCCTTAGAGGTTACTATAAAACTTGTAGATCATAAAATTCTCTACAAATTTGATCCAATTCATTTTTTTGTGCGATTAACCGTTTCCGAAAGATCGCGCGGAGAGTGGGAGGCGCGCTAACACTAAATTTTTTATTTTAAATATTTTTTTTATATTCATGGATTCTACGAAAATTTCTAAATCCAATTTTATAACATGTTCCTCTACCGATTTTCAACCGTTTTTAAGAAAAATTGAATTTTCTAAAAATAGTGATGTTTGCGCGCCTTTCTTGAAAATTACATTACTGACGTTATGATGATAACAAGAGTTACATAATTTTCAGATATTTTTCTAAGAATGTTAGACTGCGCTCGGATGTTAAAATTTTTCTCTATTCATTTACAAGGTGTTCAAAAACTGCTGACTATTAGAGGAAATTTCAAACCTAAAAAACTTTAATTTTAAATGGAACACCCTGTATTTTTTGACAGTTTTGGATGCAGAAATAAATTTACTATCGTTTTGCATTACCATTCCCTATACCTATCGTTGATGCTTTTTACGTTATTCTATATCCTATCCAAGCTTCCTCGCCTCCCACTCTCCGCGCTATGTTTCCAGAATTTTGTAGTCGTACAAAAAAATGAATTAGATAAAATTTGTATAAAATTTTATGGTCCACAATTTTTATAATAACCTCTAATAACGTATGATGCATAGGAAACGAGATATTTGGATAAAAACGATTTTTGTGACCTTTGACCTTGAATATCTAGCGACGCGGACACGAGATTTTATGAGACTTTTGAGAAAGTCTTTAGAACGTCAAAATATAAGTTTATGCAAATATTTAGCTTTCTAACTTTCATTCCGAGGTTAGCCCTTTATTTCATCTAATTTGACTGTAGTAAAGGCAATTTTGACCCTGTTCCCGCACGCCTCTGATCTGGAAAAATCTCATCCATAATTAGATTAAATGTTCAAATTTATTCTATGCTTTTCAGTAGAAGGTTCTAAGCTTTCAAAAGGTTTGTTTGTGCAACAGTTGCCAACCGTTTGAAATCATTAGACGCATGCGCATATTAAATCCCGGGTTAGAAATTGAACGCTAAAATCAGGAATTATTTAAGATGATGATGATTAATGGAAAACAGCCACGAATAAAGCTGAAATATGGATAATGCCAAAGCAATTAAGATATTTATTAAAAATTTTTTTTAAATTGCTTTTGCCTAGGATTGAACCTGGGTGTGTAAGTAGAATTTTAAGGTATTAAACTGTTTAAAAAACTTCATTTTTAATAATTTTGGCATAAATTGAAGTTCAAAATTTTAATATTTTGGTAATTTCCAGTTTAACCGGAAGCGTTTCGTTAACCGAAAATAGTGTCAAATAATAGATATTCATGAGATTGATATATACCGGGTGATTAGCACCAAACCTGGCCATAGGGCAATTTAACATTATGAGTATTTCCAAAAATATATGAATTGTCATAGTAAGGTGCTGCCATGGTTACCAAACCTGGCAATAGCGATTTCATTTATCATAGGAAATAGTTTGAAAATTTTAAGCTGTCAGTGTGTGATTTAAAGAAATATATTTCATGGCAATTCATATATTTTTGAAAATATGCGTAATATTAAGTCGCCCTATGGCCAGGTTTGGTGCTAATCACCCGGTATATCCATTTTCAAGTTTTTATTTCTACAAAAGAAATACAAAATTTCTACAAAATAATTTCTATTACAAAAGAAATTATAGATTTTTTAAGTTTCAACATTCAAAAAATCATTACTCCAAAACGGCTCCAGAGATTTTAATAAAAATTTATATTTAGATAGACAATTACGTTGTCTGTAATATATTCAAAAAAGAAAAAATTTGGCAGAGAAAATTTTGAGAAAATCCATTTAAAAAATTTGACCTATTTTAGTCCCTTAAAGGTAGACAATTTTGAAACGATTTTGAAAATCGACTTGGATAGGACGAAAGTCCTATATTTGGCTATACAATGCCGTTTTTAAATTTTTATAATAATAATTACCGGCCAAGTTATAAGAGAAAAACCACAAAATGGGACAATCGTTCTATTGGCAGCCATTTTGTATAAAAAAATTTGAAATTTCTTTTTTCAATTTGGGAAAACTTGGCCCAAGTTTGCAATTATGCGCCCAAAATAACCACCTCATTTTTGGACACCTTGTATAGATGTTTTACAAAAGCTTAGTTTGCCGATGAAATAATTTTAAAGTGGCTAAAATTAAATTTCATCAAAATCGGTTCAGTAGTTTTTGCTCTAGGGGAGGTACATACATACATCGATATTTTGGTTCAAAAAATCGAAAATTTTTTTTTAGTCCAATCACATTAAACATTGGACCTCTAACTAATTAGTAACAGGACGGGACCACTTTTAAAAATTTTGATTTGGTGAGTAAAAACAGGGAAAAAAAAGTCTACCGTTTTTTTTTGCATACATACAAAGTTATAGGCCATTGAAGAAAAAGAGGGTGTTCTGCAGTGCTGTTTTGCTAAATACTTGAAAAGGAAACCAAATATCGATAAAATGTAAAGGACCAATCTTGTTGAGCATAAAATTACTAACATAAAATGTTACATGTTTTGAGTTTTGACAATCTATTAAGGTGGTACGACCGTTTTCTTAAAGTAGTCATTTTTCCAAATTGTTAATTAACAAAATAATGTTTTAACCTATTTGCAACGCAATTACAATTCTGAAAAAATTCACCTGTTATCTGACATTGTTAGAGAAGATATTCTATGAGTTTCAGATTGTTGCAAGCTCATTTGCCTAAATTATGGTTTTTTATTCATTAAAAAAAAGAATTTTTTTTCCGTTCTAGTTTTTTGTAGGTTTTACAACTTTAGAATTGGCTGAGACTAATTAAACTATGATAATCTTGTTCCTTATGAAATTTCCGACAAAAATTGACCTCTCCAATTTTCTGTGTCGTCATTTGTTTCTGTTTTATTCGCGTGCAAACTTGAAAATTAGCCTAACTATTGTTAGGCTACTTCTTAATTTTTATTGCCTGTTTCATCATTCCTCGATCTCCATTGCTTCGTCGTTTTTAGAATCAATAAATGGTTTTCTCTTGCCCATCGTCTTTCTCAATTTCTTCGTCACTGATAACACTCATTCGGTCACCTTCAATAACCTCTCGGGCCTGATCCTCGACAACTTTTTGAATAAGATTATCGTCGTCTTCTTTATCTTAGAATTCTATTTCTGAACTTATTCGATTGGTACACGACGTTCCTTGACAAGAAAGACATGCTGGAGAGTATCTTAAACAGGATTTGCAGCATTCGCACGCTTTACCACAAGATTCTTTGCATTTGCACGATATTACTCTCAGTAATTCACAGGTACTAAAACTAGTCTTAATGTTGTCATAGTTGGCATGAGACCATCAGACTGTGTTAGTTTCCAACCCCAATGGAGAATCGTTTGAATCATGGATCTAGCCATTTCAGCATTTGAAAGTAGACTCCCTGGAAATACTGTCATGTTGGTGCCATCATTGGTGGTAGCTTTGCAAAAAAAAACTTCAACGACGACAACATTGAAGCCAGCTCCCGATGAATTACTGAGAATAATATTGCGCAAATGCAAAGGATCTTGTGGTAAAGCGTACGAATGCTGCAAATCCGGTTTAAGATGCTCTCTAGCATGTCTTTCTTGTCAAGGAACGTCGCTTACCAATCGAATAAGTTCAGAAATAGAATTCGAAGATGAAGAAGACAACGATAATATTATTCAAGAAGTTGAAGGTGACCGAATGAGTGTTATCAGTGACGAAGAAATTGAAAAAGACGATGGACAAGAAAAAAGCTTTCATCTATTCTGAAAACGACGAAGCAATGGAGATCGAGGAATGATGAAACAGACAATAAAAATTAAAAAATAGCCTAACAATAGATATCTAGCGTTGGTGTTCGCGTGCATACTAATTTTCAAGTTTGCACGCGAATAATTAAGAAACAAATGACGATACAAAAAAGTGAAGTAGACAATTTTTGTCGGAAATTGCATAAGGAACAAGATTAACATAGTTTGATTAGTCTCTGCCAACTCGAAAGTTGTTAAAACTGCAAAGAATAAAAATGAAAAAAAAATCCTTTTTTTTAATGAATAAAAAACCATAATTTAGACAAATGAGCTTGAAACAATCTGAAACTCATAGGATATCTTCTCTAACAATGTCAGATAACAGGTGAATTTTTTCAGAATTGTAATTGCGTTGCAAATAGGTTAAAACATTATTTTGTTAATTAACAGTTTGGAAAAATGACTACTTTAAGAAAACGGTCGTACCACCTTAATAGATTGTCAAAACACAAAACATGTAACATATTTTTTGTTAGTAATTTTATGCTCAACAAGATTGGTCCTTTACATTTTATCGATATTTGGCTTCCTTTTTAAGTATTTTGCAAAAAAGCACTGCAGAACACCCTCTTTTTCTTCAATGGTCTATAACTTTGTATGTATGCAAAAAAAAACGGTAGACTTTTTTTCCCCTGTTTTTACTCACCAAATGAAAATTTTTAAAAGTGGTCCCGTCCTGTTACTAATTAGTTAGAGGTTGACCCCTATGAAAATCACTAAGCTGATTGGACTATTTTTGCATTATTGGAATCAGCGTGGCTCAAAACGTCGAGAAATGAAAAAAAAAATTTTTTATTATTATTATTTTTTTGTCTCGATTATAACAACTTTTTCTTGGATTGGTAAAAGTTAAAAAAGAAATATTTGACCTACTACAGCTTTTTCATAAACACTCAATCAAATTATCATTTGGAAGAATTGTTCAAGTTATGATGTAGGTAAGTAAGTAAAAAAGTAAGAAATTTCCAGTTTTCATGGAGTAAGGAAGTGTAAGAATAAAAATTTCTAAAAATATGCAAAAGTGGATTTACGGGCGCCGTTGCGCGGAATTATTAATGGGAGTGTGCTCCTTATTCTTTGATACAATTAATAGCCCTAAAGAAAGGCACTATCACAGACTACTATAAAGACTACTTTATTACTCTGTGGCACTATGAGCTAGTAAGAATGGGTTAACTTTAACATAAGTTTTTTAGAAGACGTGGTTGAACTCTTTAATGACCTTCGTCCATAAATTAGTGCAAAAACGAAAACGGTAATAAATAATCGCTGTCCAATGGCGCTCATTTTGCTTGTTTTGCATACATTTTAGCTATTGTTTAAACTCCCACTTAAATATCGATTAAAATGTGACAAAACGCGAAAAAAAACATCAAAAAACCCTGAAGGAACGTATACATATAAATTTAAATTTATAACAGTCGAGTAAACACAGACAAAATGTGTTACATTTATTTTTTTTTCAGCAACTATAATCAACTTGTATCAGAAAATTGAGTTTAATGTGCTTTTTCAAACTACAAAATGTTGATGTACAAACAACAAAGTCGCTAGTAAAAAAAAAGTATGATAGATTGCAAAGATGCTGAAAAAATTTACATGGCTTCAATTTCTCAAAAATTAAATAATGGCATTTTACAGGCCTGTTTACATCAGGCTAAAAAGATAGATTGTTAATCAGAATATTCAAAAATTGTCTCGTATTAGGATGGTAGGCATTAATTTTTTGTCTCATAAATCATATTACGATGTTAATGAAAAAGTTAAGGGATGACAAACAATTTTTTGTACTCCTGAAAAAATTTACACTTTAGTAATAGATGGATGACATTTGATTTTATAAAACAAACGGTAAGAAATTTCCAATAATAATATTTAACCTCAAAATAAATATAATTTTGATCAAATATGATCAAGCCGATCCCTTGTGGCAATTGATTGCTGAAACGTTTTTTGGTTTACTCAGCTTTAGATTGTTTCCGTAGAAATCCTACTTTTCTTGACCTTTTTTAAACCATTAACACTGTCAATCACCCATATCCTTTTATCATTAGAATCAAGGATTGCTTTAATATTTAGAAAGAATCTGAACTGTCTGCACTGATTTTAAGACAATAAAAAAAATTAACGTATAACTTTTGGATTTCATTTACTATTTCAAACTGAAACAGATTAATTTTCTACATCTGTTCTGTGTTTCTGTGTAGTATTTCGTTCTTGGGGGGTTGAATGCGCTTAATGACAATTAGAATTTCTTAATTGTAGTTCAAGACAATCCAACTTATTGGGATTTTTTTTCTTTTATACTAATTGATACAATTAAACTTTTTAAATTTGAGCTTTTACAAACGAAATTGCAGAGGTGTTAAATCTTGAACTTTTTTAATTATTCGAGACATAAATAATATTAAAAATGTAAATACCCGACTTTAAAGTAATAATGTAATTAAAGGGGGAGAAATTAAAGTAACTGATGAACACTTGAAGCCTCTAACAGTCTAGTGCAATTGTGCACTAAACGTCATTAGCTTAAGCTTTAAATTCAAGCGTGCATAGCATATAGTGTGTTTCACATCCGCGAGACGTCGAAACTATCGCATGATCGACGGTATATAGTAGATTTACAGAGACCTATGAACATTAGAGTGGCCCTTATTATAGGTGTTGTGGAATTTTAACCGCCCCCCCCCCCTAAAAAGTTTCGAAATGGATAGAAAAAAATTGTGTAAAATTTTCAGCTCGAAATTTTAACGTTTAGAGGTTCCGCACGAGCGGATTTTTCTCTGATTTTTCTCGTTTAAATAACATTTTTTAAGACTTAATTTTTACGACTTTTAAGTTTTAAATCTTGAATTTTTTGAAAAAAACCAGGTGCACGAAAAATTAGTTTGAGTTTATAAATTTGTAGTCTAAGAATACCTCTTACTAAAAAAAAAATTTCAGACCTGTAACTTCATTTTCAAAAAATTTTTCGAGGGCCTAAAAACACGTTTTTTGCTATTATATCGTGTTTTTAAGTCCTCGAAAAAATTTTTGAAAAAGAAGTTACAGGTCTGAATTTTTTTTTTAGTAAGAGGTATCCTTAGACTTCAAATTTATAAACTAATTTTTCGTGCACTTGTTTTTTTTTTAAAAAATTCAAGATCAAAAACTTAAAAGTCTCACATGTTATTTAAATGGGAAAAATAGACGGCTCGTGCAGAAGCTCTAAACGTTAATATTTCGAGCTGAAAATTTTACACAATTTTTTTCTATCGTTTTCGAAACTTTTTAGGGGGGGGGGAGTTAAAATTCCACAACAACCATAATAAGGGCCACCCTAATGAACATACTTGACAGAAAAATATATTTAACCTAAAATGAGCTAAATAGACAGGAAAGTCAGCGGCTACGATGCTTAGTTATTTACTGTGTTTTGACTGGTGTTTAAGTAGGTTTTACCAGTTTTACATAACACATATTTTTTTCAAAATTTTTGAACTTGTGGTTCAAAAAACGCAGTCTGAACTTAAACCTTAACAAAACGACCAAACCACCAAACCTAAAAAAAAGTACATCACACTAAACAAGTTTTAAAAAAATAGAAAACTGATAGCTAACAAGTATTAGCTGATATTAATGCATAGATGCATACGGCTGTAAAATTGTAATGTAAAACAGAAATTTGCTCACCCACTCTTTCTTCTGGAGGTCCTCCGAAGAGCCTGCTTTTCGAGGAGTCTTGTGTCTCTGTAAGTGAAAAATATCATTATCTCTAAAAGCGTATTTGTAGCCTAAAAAAATTAAAAAAATAAAATTCGAGTGCACGTTAGATTGGAACAACTAAAATTAATTTTTTTTTAATGTCAAAAACAGTAAAGTCGGTAATAGATCAGTTTAACCTGCTAATTTGGACAATATCTTTGATCACATTGAAGATAACAAAAAAATACATCTTAGATAATTTTTAATGTATAAAATTATGAAGAGAATGAGACCGGTCCTAACCCAAATGGAGAGTTCGTTTGTGCAGAAAAATAGAAACCATAGAAAGAAAAGGAAAACTTTTTTCCCATCAGAGGACGAATGTATATTTTTATGTATTTTGAAGAGAAGTATGTTACCTTCAATTTGCAACAGAAATATTTTTTGTAGGAATTAGGTCCAGGTGTTTTTCAATTATATCTACTGTATTTACTAGTGAGTTTGCGTTTTTAATTATCAGTCTAAACCTTGAGATCTTAAAAGAAAGTTAGAATGAAAAAAAACGTTAATGAAAAAAATATTAAATCCATCCAAGTTGATTGCATTTAAATTTTATTATTGTTAAACGCCAACTTGCAAATTTTGATAAGAATTTTATAAAGTGAAAATTTGCTTTTGCGACTAATCATTTAGTTAAATTTAGGATCAAGTTAACCATTTGTAAAGTTTGTTTTTCACTAGAGGCGATGGAGACGATCCAGTAAAAGCGATTATCTATTATTATCTATACTTAAAGCTTAAATTAGTTACAATTAAAATTTAATAAAATTCTACATTCTACGCGATTTTAGGGCGGTGATTATAAAGGACAAATAAAGTTATAATCCATTCACTCTTTATTTGCGCTATGGTTGGCCATGAACTTTTATTTTTTGGTTTGCCAAAATAAAAAGTTCCTATTAAGTTGACTGACAGCTCTTGACAATACCAAAAAAATGACAGACCACTGACAGACCAACTATTAACACAATTGAATAAAAGCCACTACTCTACAATACATAACCTAACCGATTTTTTTTTAATTTATACCGGGTGGAATCTGTCACCCTAACATGGTCAACCATAGCGCAAATAAAGAGTGAATGGATAATATTCCCATACTTTGTAAACATGGCAATATAGAAACGTTACAATGTCAAAGTTTAAAGTTTGAATATAAATATTAAAATTTGAGGTTAAGTTCTTTTTGTGTTGTTTATATTGAAACGTCAAACTTTGACATTGTAATGTTGTTACGTTGCCATGTCTAAAAAATATAAATTTTATTTTCGAGAATAATTTTATTTGTCCTTTATAATCACCGCCCTTAAGAGCCAAATAGTGAAATAAATGAATGTGCCTTGTAAGTGTTAAAGCGAATGAAAAATGTCGTTGAAAACCAATTTGTAAATTTTTTGTATAATCTAATCACAATAAATCTAGTTTCTTTAAATTGAGGTTATTTGAACATTTATCAAAGTCACTCTATTCAATTGATTTGAATTTGGCTACCTATTTAGAGTTAATATCGGGTATAAAAGAGGTAGAATTTTTACAATGTTCCATAGCATTAAATATATTACACCTATGACATTGTACATGATGTTGTAAATTCTTGAGACCTCGGGAATTAAAAGGAAAGAAAACAATAATTGTAGTTGATTCTACTAGTAGATCTAGATCGCCTATGGATCTCCTCAAGCTCGGGCCGGGTCACTAGGGTTTATTTAGGGCCTATATTTAGGTTTATTTATATTGTACAAAGGACCCCGCACAATTCTTATGGGAAATGGCCCTCGGTGAATTTTCCTAAAAATTTAGTATGTTATAGTATTTGACCTACCGAACAAAAGTCTCCATGGCCACAAAGTCCTAAACCTAATAGTATTCGTGTTGTGGACACTTAAAGTACTCATAATCTTGTCACACACAATTGTGATTTTTTGAATTTTATACATAACGATCACATTCACACAATTTTTATAAGAAATGGCCCTCGGTGAATTTTCCTAAAAATTTAGTACGTTATGGTGTTTGACCTACTGAACAAAAGTCTCCATGGCCACAAAGTCCTAAACCCAATATTTTTCGTGTTGCGGAGGCTTCAAGTGCTGAATAATGTTGTCACACACAACTGTGGTTGGATTTAACACTTAGAGTACCAGACGGGTCCATCGGACCCGAATCGCACTTTCAATTCAGTTTTTCTCATTCAAATTTGAAAAATGAGTTATTATTTTGTGACTTTTTCTAACTTCCTATTTTGAATAACTATTTCTAATTTTTTTCATTTAATCAACTTCCTTCCCTATGTAATAAAAAAAGCAGCGCCGCGTACCAGCCGGGTCCGACGGACCCGTACATATAAATGCGTTGTATTTTATGGAATTGCCTTTATTTTTTTGAGTATTTTGGATGAATCCGTATATTTCGGGGCTGCTTAATCGATCTGTAACTATAATGAATTCATTTGAGCATCCTTAAATTTCGTTGTAAAAATCTTTTTCTAAAAGGGGTCCAGTAAAATGATACTGCCCCTTTGGTTAATGAAATGAAACTTGGTAGATAGTTTACTGGAACCATATTCTGTACGATGAGATAAAAAAATATTAATAAACAATGCCTTACTGGCATGATTTCAAAATTTTTGAAAAATTGCTTTTAACAGCATTATAGAGGCAAAAATGGCGATTTTAGGCCCATGGAGTTGCTCAGATGGATTCCAAATGGTCACAGATCGATTCGACACCCTTAAAATGTAGGGTAACAATACTTTTCACGATAAGATGCCGGCAATATCCGCCAATATCAGATCTTTTAACAAGAAAGTACGGTAAATATCAGATTTTGTAAAAAGGGGGTGTGCAGCGCCCCCTTGAATATTTATTTGGTCTTATTGAACAAAATTACTCTACATGGTTCCAGTAAACTATTATGTATCGAGTTTCATTCATTTATTAACAAAAAGTGCAACGTAGCTGAGGTATTCGCCATGTATAGCCCTCAGAGCCCTCATTAAAGGGGGTGTACACTGTACAGCAGCCCCCATCGAATATTTTTTAATTCTCATTGGAAAAAATTAACCTATATGGTTCCAGTAAATTATGTGCCGAGTTTTATTCCATTAACCAAAAGTGCAGTATCATTTTACGTGTAAACCGCATTAATAGTAGAAATAAATACTCAGAGTGATAGTGAAATAAGCGAAATTCAGGAAGGGCGATATTGAATTATCAATTTTTTTTTATCAACATATAAACAAAATAAATGCATAAAAACGAAAATTAAAAAAAAACTTCAAAAAAATGAAAATAGACCTATTATTAATGCGTTCAATGTACACTCGGGTCCGTTGGACCCGGCTGGTACTTCTCGCATAGTTTTTTTCTTGGTACTCTAAGTGTTAATTATGGCTGGAAAAGTTTGATACAATTGTTATCTTTGTAATGTTGGAGGTTTTAGTAAGAATGCCTGGAATAGGCGACATTGATAATAGGCTGGATATTGCAATAAAAGGCGTGAAGATAATGATCTTCCAAATCTATATTTAGAAAATGATACAAGAGTATGTTTGAATCGCAATCAGGGTATTGAAAGATAATTAACGAATATTGAAGAAAATTCCATGTGTCTCCGACTAAATATTGTAAAGCAGCGAGGCAACCGAACTTGCATTTTTAAAATAAAATTCAAAAAATCACAGTTGTGTGTGACAACATTATTCAGCACTTGAAGCCTCCGCAACACGAAAAATATTAGGAATAGAATAGAATGGTTGAAATTTGGGCGCGTCAACATCTTGGTTATTTGCGCCACAAATTGAACATTTATTACAGTATAGAGCTGTAAAGAGGCTCTATCTGCTCACAAGAATAATTTAATAAGTTAATAAAAAAAAAATAAAAAAAAACAGACAAATAAATAAATAAAATAAAATATCACAGCCTTTTCTATATCACAGATGAAAACAGACAAAACAAATAAAAATTAAATATCACAGCCTTTTCTATATCACAGATGAAAACAGATAAAACAAATAAAAATTAAATATCACAGCCTTTTCTATATCACTATATATAATTACGTAGTCCTGTGTCTTTTAAAAACGTAATCAATATATCAAGAACATTGACATCGTCTCTCAGAATCTCGCTGAGAGTAGCCGCCATGCACAGCCTTTCTTTGTGGTCTTGGTACTGCCTACATTCTTGAAGAATGTGCAGTACCGTTAGAGGCGAGTCACACGCTTCACATACTGGAGGTTCCTCCCTATTCATTAGAAAACTGTGTGTCATATAACAATGCCCTATACGCAGCCTACAGACAGCAACCTCTTCCCATCTGTGACTACGACAGGAAGATGTCCACGGCTGGACTGTTGGCTTTACATCACGCAATTTGTTGGAAAAAGTATTATGCCAGACGTTTTGCCAGTGGCTCATAACAGCTCGATTCATCATGTTTTTGACGTCACTACTAAGTACAAATTGCGTAAGTTCGCCTGTATCGGCTGCTGCCTTTGCTCTTAAATCCGCTTTCTCGTTTCCTGGAATACCCAAATGACTGGGGATCCAACAAAATGAAATTTTAATATTTTTATTTCGCGCAAGATGTAATTTATCCTGGATCATGCAGATTAACGGATTGTTGGCGTATAAGGTATTTAATGCTTGAAGTGATGAGAGAGAGTCCGAGTAGATAACAAAATAAGAGTCAGGCAGAGTCAGGATGTGTTCTACAGCTTTTAAGATAGCAAACAGTTCGGCTACAAATACGCTAGTACATTGATTAAAAAACTTATATTCGAGTGCAGTATCGTCTTTTATGACGGCACAACCCACAGAGTTAACTGATTTCGATCCATCAGTGTAAACTGAGCAATGGTTACCAAAAGATTCCCGCAAAGACAAAAAGGCCATTTTAAAGACTGCAGAAGAGGTTTGTCCCTTTATATATTTATTCAGTTCACAACATACATCAGCACGTCCAAGTTCCCAAGGTGGAACTGTATTAAATCGTATTTCTACAGGTTTAGGAAAGTCAACATTAATTTCAGAGCACAGTTCCAAAACTCTTATCCCAAGAGGACGTGTGACGTTAGGTTTTCTTTCGTACACTGATCGTAGTTTGGGTTCAGTTACAGTGTAGTAGGGAGTTGATAACGGTTTGCTTTTTAGACCAGCTACATAAGTTAGTGCAAGCATTTTACGTCTAAGTGCCAAAGGCGGTTCCCCACATTCAGCACATAGGCTTAGAACAGGGCTGGTTCTGAAAGCTCCAGTAGCTAATCGAATTCCACAGTGGTGGACCGTGTTCAATGTTTGTATATACGATGTACGCGCAGAGTCGTAAATAAAACATCCATAGTCAAGCTTTGAACGCACTAAAGATCTATAGAGCCGCAACATCATGACTCTATCAGAACCCCAAGAACGATGTGATAAAAGTTTTAGCACGTTGAGACTTTTTAAGCACTTTTGCTTTAATGATCTGAAATGATCCTTCCATGTTAGTTTCTTGTCAAAGATTAATCCAAGAAATCGAACTTGATCAGACATTTTAATTTTGTTTTTTCCTAAATATAAAGAAGGTTCAGGATTATATCCCCTTAGACGACAAAAATGAACTCCTGTAGTTTTTGTTGAAGAAAAAGTAAATCCATTGTCAGTTGTCCATTTATTAATGTTATTGATAGTCAATTGGAGTTGTCTCACAGCAGTTCCCACAGTTTTAGCAGACGAGTATATGGCTAAATCGTCCACATAAAGTAAAGGTTGAACAGGGCCACGTACAAAATCTGTTATGCCATTTATGGCGATTGCAAACAAGGTAACGCTTAGTACTGAACCCTGTGGAATACCATTTTCTTGTTGAAATGACATCGAGAGAGTATCATTTATTCTAACCTGCAGAGATCGGTTCGATAAAAAGTTTTTAACAAAATAGGCCATATGTCCTCTGATACCCCACTTGTGTATAGTCATAAGAATTTTGTGTCGCCACGTTTTATCGTAGGCCTTTTCTAGATCAAAGAAAACTGCAATCAAATGTTTTTTATCTACAAATGCATTTTGGATTGCTGCCTCTAAATTTACCAGGTGATCAAGAGTGGAGCGATTTCTTCGGAAACCACATTGATGTTCCGATACTAAATTATTAGATTCTAAATACCACATGAGCCTTCCGTTTACCATACGTTCCAACAATTTACTAAGACAACTTGTGAGTGAAATAGGACGATAGTTTGCTAGTATTTTAGCATCCTTGTATGGTTTTACAATAGGAATTATAATAGATTCGTGCCATGACATGGGAAACACATCATTAGTCCATATGCTATTGAACACGTTTAAAAGCTTGTTTAAGTCGTTAGATTTTAGGTTTTTGAGAAATTGGTAGTGAACGTCATCTTTTCCTGGTGAAGAGTTTTTACATTTGTTTAAAGCAGTTTGTAATTCCCACATGGTGAACAATTGGTTGTATGATTTTTCTTGGTTCGTCTTAAAGTTAAGCTTTGTTTGCTCGATTGCATTTTTATGGTTGATAAAACTTGAAGGATATTCTATGGTTTTTGATACTTGAGAAAAATAGGATGCAAATTCGTTAGCAACATCAGCTGTATTAGATAAAGTGGTACCGTTTATAGTAATAGCGGAGATGCGAGGTGTGCTACATCTTCCTGCTATTCTTCGAACTTTCTCCCACACTTTACGGACAGGAGTCCTAGAGTTAACCGAAGATACAAAAGTTTGCCAAGATTCGCGTTTGCTATCTGCTATTATTCGGCGTGCAGCACTTCGTTTTTGTCGAAACTGCTCTAGGTTAATCACTGTCATGTTTCTACGAAATTCTTTTAAAGCCTTTTTACGTTCATTAATGGCATCTTGGCATGCATTGTTCCACCAAGGTACTGGAGGTTTTTTACGTATATCAGAAGTCTTTGGGATAGCGATAGTAGCGGCGTGAATTAATTTTCTGGTGAGTGTATTAACCACTGTATCAATATCTTGGGACATATCCAGATCATGCAAGTTAATTTCGTTAGAAAATAATAACCAGTCGGCTTTATTTAATTTCCATTTAGAGTGCTGTTTATCCTGAATGTCTAGACTAGTAGACTTTAACAAGATCGGAAAGTGGTCACTACCACAAAGATCTTCATGAACATAAAATGTAAAGTGTGTTGCCAGAACAGTTGAACAGAAAGAAAGGTCGATGCAAGAAAATGTTCCATGCGCTTGTGAGAAATGTGTAGCAGCGCCGTTATTTAGTAAAGTTACATCAAACGAATTCTCTAGGTTTTCAAGCATGCGTCCTCTGGCGTCTGTGTTGTTATCTCCCCACAGAAGATTATGTGCATTGAAATCACCTACTATGACAAAAGGTCGAGGAAGTTGACGGAAGACCTCCTCAACGTCTTCTATATTAAAGTGTTGGGCTGGAGGTAGGTATATCGAGCAGACTGAAATTTTATTTGGTACATACACTGTGACTGCAACTGCTTGCAGTTCGGTGTTTAGAAGAATTTGTTCAGTATGGATATTGTTACGTACCCCTATAGCTACTCCGCCAGATGCTCTAGCTACGTTTAAATTGTCTTTTCTAAATAACAGAAAATCCCGCAGAACAGGATTGCTGTCTTCAGCAAAGCATGTCTCCTGTAAACAGATTATACTAGGAGTATACTGTCTAAATAATAATTGAATTTCCGATTTCCTAGCATTGAAACTGTTACAGTTCCATTGTAAAATGTTTAAGGGGTTGAATTTTAACGTTTATTATTCCTGAATCTGCCATTCTTCGATTTGTTTCTCGTCTCTCTTGCATTTTGTAATTGCATAGGATCTATGTCCATTCCTTCTGGGCTTTCTGGGTCATTAAGTAATGCTGTATTTTGTTGCGATTTTTGTGATCTAGTTCTTGGTGGCAACGTTCGCATTAACTCGTCACCTGGGTTTGATGTATCAGAAGATACGTCGATTTCCTCCTCTTGATTATTCAGAGAGACTATTTGATCAGTAGATTCTAAAGAACGACTTCGTTTTTTAGAAGGAATTGTTTTGCTACGATTGTTAGATTTATCTTGAGTGTTGCTTTCTATAATAGCTTTCGTTACTACAGTTGTTTCCCTAATGTCAGCTGCAAAGTCTGTTTGTGTTGACATTTCACAAGTTTGAGTGGAAGCGTCACTCTTTTTTGATAAGATGGAAGCGTAACTATTAGTAGTAGCCTTAGGATTTAACTGTCTGTATTTACGACGAGCTTCAACTAATGACAAGCGTTCTTCAGTTTTAATTTTTTGAATAGCTAACTCCTCTTTATAAACAGAGCAATCTTTAGAGCGAGCTGAATGTTTTCCTTTGCAATTTATACAAAATGACGTTTTTTCGCAAGATTGACCGTGTTCTTTATCACCACAATTAAAACAAATTTGGTTGGATGCACAATTCTTCTGTGAGTGACCAAACCTTTGACAGCCGTAACAGCGCAAAGGGTTTGGAATATATAATCGGACGTTTAGACGATACATAGCAACCTTTAGAGTCTCGGGTGGTTGAGGCCTATCAAATGTTAAAATGAACGATGAAGTTGGCTTTAATTCTCCTTCTACTCTACGCATTATTCTCTCTGCATTTACAATACCTTGACCAGCTAAACACGACTTTACCTCTTCAGTATCTACATTAATAAGATCGAAATGTGAAATAACTCCTTTGGAGTAATTTAATTGTTTGTGCATTTCACACTTTATTGGCAGTTCACACATTTTCGTACATTCAATTAATTTTTCAGCTTGTTTAACATTTACTGTATTAACTAAAAGCGATCCATCTCGGAGTTTTTTAACTGAATCTACAGCTCCTGCAATCATTTCAATACCTTTAGATATAAAAAATGGAGATAGGGTAGTAAAATTACCACCATCCACTCTACTGATAACAACGAATTTATTCTTACTTATACCACTATCCGCAAAAAAAAGATTTTAATTTAGACATATGAGTCCCACGAGTAGCTAGGGAAATAAAAGTCCGCCACAACAGAGCCCCGCATGTCGCAGTAAGGCGGTTTATATACAACCGGAGGTCACCAGGTATCCGGAGGTAGACCGTTGGCGACGACATACCCTGTCGCCATTCATCCGCTCGGCACGGCCAGAAACACCTTCGGCTTGGGCGGTGAGGTTTGATTCCCCTGAGAAGCACGAACTGTGCTCCCAAGAGAATCCAGCCCCCCACCAGGCTGAGACCCTTTAGTCGCCTTTTACGACATGCTGGGTCCGAGCAGCGGTTCTATTCTATCCCCGGACACCGCACGGGTAAAAAATATTAGGTTTAGGGCTTTGTGGCCATGGAGACTTTTGTTCAGTAGGTCAAACACTACAACATACTAAATTTTTAGGAAAATTCACCGAGGGCCATTTCTTATACGTATTGTGTGTGACAAGATTATCAGTAGTTTAAGCCTCCACAACACGAACAATATTAGGTTTAGGGCTTCGTGGCCATGGAGACTTTTGTTCAGTAGGTCAAATACTACAATATACTAAATTTTTAGGAAAATTCACCGAGGGCCATTTCCCATAAGAATTGTGCGGGGTCCGGTAATGGCTAGTTTGTTTCTCGAAAAATTGATAGTTACGAGATATTGGGAAAAACTGCACTTCTACTGCACTATTGATTAGGGTTATTTTGTAATTACGAGTGATTTTATACAAAATGACATAATTTGATAAAAAAAAACAAATTTCCATTTTTAGTTTTAAATAATCGAATTGTTCAAAGTTAAAGTAGATGTCTTGTATACAGACTGTTTTGAACGAACTCGATTACGATGGTAAATACAAAAAAACAATTGAAAATCTAGTATTCAAGATATTTGCAAAAATAACTTTTTTTTTAAATGGAACATCCTATATATTTTTATGTTTTCGAAAAGAACATTGATTTTAAAGAATAAAATGTCAAATAAGTTAGCTCCTAAAATAAAAAAAAATTACCGTTTTCGTATCTTCAGTATTAAACGGATACAGTGGCCCACTTGGCATGACTACCCTGTATTTTTGCTAATTTAGTATCTAAATTTTACCAGGGATTCAAATCTGTATAAAATTACTGCCAAGGGGGTCATATTGCTGTATCCGTTTTTAATACTGAACCACGAGAACGGTAATTTTTTTTCCATTTTAGGACAAAACTCATCTAACATCTAATACTCTAAATTCAGTGTTCTTTTGGAAAACATAAAAATATATTGGGTGTTCCATTTAAAAAAAAGTTATTTTTTGAAATATATTGAAAACTAGATGTTCAATTATTTTTTTGTGTTGGTCATCGTAATCAGCAGTAAAAATTATGCGTCTTTACTAGTTTAACCAGCTTAACTAGCTCCAATAATAAGAAAGTTAGCAATGGTGCCGTTTCGTTTAAAACAGCCTGTATACCATGAACATCAACTGATCTTATAGAACACCGTGACAATACCTGTCATGTACGCATGTATCTAGTCAAATATTTTCACTACAATGCTTAAATGGCTAGAAGCTATATCCTGGATTTAACATTTTACAAACATCAAACTAGTTCGATAAATGTAACCCCAAGAATCAAATATGAATTATTTTCATGTAAAATAACAAACCAATATTCAATAAACGTACTGGAAAAGTGAATGGCATCTTTTTCTTTTGTAGGTTTATAATCGTCTTGAATAAAAATTGGCACACAAAACTATGCATTGGAATTATGTAGGTGAATAACCGGGATAGAATTAGCTGTGAGATTCTTCAACATTTTTTACTCAATTCCACTTAAGGGTTCCAGAAACACCAAACCTTTATAGCTCTTAAGTTATTACAACAGTTATTTGCACTTTCGGTTACTATTTTTGGATGGATTTAGATCTTTATTTCAACAGTATCCCAGCAAATTTCATGCTTATATCGAAATTTATATGGAATATAATTTTAAAAATAAATTTTTTTTTTAAAAGTCTCTGGCTTCCCAGCGTTACTTATCAAAAGTGGATAAGCGGATACGATGAAAGAATGTATTTCTTTTCTTTCCTCGAATAATATAAAATCTAAGGTGTTTCTTAAATTACACGTCGTACATTCATAAAGGCTATATGGCTCGAGTAAAAATCTAAAATCACACTTTCAGCGTTACATCTTGCATTATACTATTTAACACAGTGTTCATTAATGATTGGTTGCATATACTAAAAGAGCGTTTTAAGTTAGCTAAAAACAAAAATCTCTAAATTATTTAAATATATGTTGTCACGAGTTTAAATGACTAGTGACATTACGATATTGGATAAAAATATCGTGTTAAATAATAGCAGGAAGAAGCCTTACAGTATTACAGTCAGTTATTCAGTGAGCGCCTAAAGTCTGCAATAAAGAATTTCTTTTCTGATAGTAATATCAAAAAACGGTTGGACAACATGTCAAATTAATTTATTTTAAAACAAACATTTTCCGATTATTTTCATTTTTCTACTCCTCACCCCTTTCGAGCAGTGACGTCATTCAAGATTATTTTAAATTGCATTCCAATAGTTTTTGAGATATTTGGATAGATTATGAAATTATGATTTCAGCAATATGCACATGTTTGCCCTTTAGACTCATGGTTTCGAAGATATTAAATTTTTAAATGTATAGAAAGTGGTAGTTTTTTTAAATTAAATTTACGCAAAGAAAAATTTTTTATTGAAAAAACGATGCTAGCTCGGTTTAATATCAATGCTCAAAACTCACATAAATCATTTCCTAGTTTTTTCAATAAAAATTATTATACTGATGGATGATTATAGTATTATATACACAGTGTCAGAACAAAACGTATAGTATTACATAATATGGAATATGTACACTCGAATAAAAGATGAACTATAATTTGACTAGCTTTTGTGAAATTTACTTTGACAAGCGAACGTGGAACTACCACAATAGAATGCCAATTCAGCGCAAAGTTCACACGTTATAATGAATTTGATGTAACTGAATAAAAAATAAATTTCTGTGTGAATACCGCTTTGATGGCGCGGTATTTTCATTGCAGCCGGATCTAAGAACAGCCATATCTAACGAGGTTATATTATATTTCTTATGGCAAGTTCACCTTCAACTACTCAAATGAACGTTTCACCCAATTTCACTCATTTACTATAATATAAGTGCACATGACAAAATCTATTTAACACAAAACCTTAGGTAGTTAAATTCTTATCTAGGAATTAAGGCTTTGATTCAAGTATTTGTCTTAAAAATTACATATTTAACTTGATTTATTTTGTTTAAAAATTGTGTAGGTGTGTAAAAGGCACAAGAAATATAAAAGAAATGATTACGTCACGATAAGAATTGTTTGAGTTGGCTTATTTTTTACAAAATCGCCCTCTTTTGTTTTCAACTTTTATCTATTATAAACCATCATATCATTATATCTCCTAGTTTATCTCTTTTCGCCAGTACAAAAACATTTTAAATGTTGAACTGTTCCAATATACCGAGTGCCTTCAGAAATACACTCAACCCACGCGATCTGATAAATTTGTCTAGGCAACCAACATCTAATATAATGTGCTAAAATACCTACATCTAATAGTTAAATACAACAAACTAGTCACGTGGGTTGTGAGTGTATTGCTGAAGGTACTGTACAATTTATTTACTAATTAATGCACCTTTTAAAATCACCCACAATGACAAATTCGTATAATTGACCACAGTTACAGAGAAACTTGTATAATTAACGTGTTATATTTGTTTGTCTTGGTCACACGTTTCAGGAAATTAATTATTTGAGATAACAGCACTAATTAGTTAGACTCAAATACTGTGTATAATCACAATGGAAGTCGGAAATTAGTTTATTTTAAATAACGATTTACATATTTGTCACTCATAAGTCATAACCATTTAGCTTGCACATTATAGTGAGTATAGTTAATGGCGGATCTGAAAATTATTAGATCTATCAGTATAATTATAATCGGAAATTATTATAAAAGAGAAGCCGTGTAGCGAATTTAGCAATTAATAACTCGAGTAGTTCAAATTGGGGCAGTCGCCTCCAACGGGCTCCCTAGAACTACCAATGATAGCGACTTAAAAAACAATTTCTAATTTAATTAATTTAGGTCGAGTTTAGTATCGTTTGATATCGCTAAACAAAATCACCCTCTAGACCTGGTCACGTGTCGGAAAACTTTCGTGAATACAACTGTATGTATAGTGAAAACGTATTTGGATGAAGTTGGCGTTTTAACTCCTCAGCGGGGTATCAGCTTTATGTCAATACACACAATCACCCCATCGTAAATCAGAAGCTGTAGCTGTGAGCATTGTATATAATTTTACCCCTTTAGGTAGTCGCCGATAAGCAGGTAGCTGGACAGAAATACTCATTATTCTTTATATTAAATTTATGTAAGTATTTGAAATGAAATTTATATAGATACAATTAGTTATGAAACTTTTAATAACTTAATTAAATACTGCTAAAATTTAACCTGTTATATATATACAATTACTAATATTATAAAACATATAATTATTTAATTAAATATCACTGCTAAAATTTAACCTGTTACATACAAATTACTATTTAGTTATATAACATTTAATAATTCAATTACAAATTAGCGCTAAATTTGTTAATTACGTCTCTTTCAAGATAGCAGTTTTTCCTAACGCAGGATTCTTCTTCGACAGACCTTCAAGAAATAAAGGTACAACAACAGTAATTATTTATTGGCATTTAGTAGAAAATTTTAGAATAAGATGACAACAAAAAATAATTCACAAAATTCAAATTCATAAAATAATAATCTGTTATTGCTAAAAGTCAAATTTAATAAATATTTAACCCGCATCCAGTTTATAGTGACTTTCAAACATAAATTCTTAAATGTTACTAATTAAATGTTAAGTGGACTAATTAAATCATAGTTTACAACTTAAATAAGTGAAAAAAAATTTTTGTATTCTCGTTATTCACAAAAATTATTTTTAAAAATTTGTGAAGAAGGCTTAAGAAATTTCTAGAAATTGTAAATTGATTGTAACTAACTTTGCATAAATTTTTGTAATATGTTTATTATTCATAAAGATTAGTTCAGGTAACTTTTTTAAAATTTGTGAAGAAGACTTAAAGAATTTCTAGAAATTGGGAATTGAATTGTCCAGCTTTGGATAACCTTTTGTAATCTAGTTACCTCATTAGGTAAAATAACTGTTAAAATTTAGGTTTACATTATAAGGGTGGGTTCTATAAAATATGAGAATATTTAAAATTTGTCATTCGACTTTTAACTTTGGTAGCTACTAGATCTACTTTGATTAGTAATTAATCGCAATTATGTGGAGACCGTGGCCCGTAAATTGTGGTAACAGTGAAGTTGAAATTGACGTGGAAAATGTAGATAGTGAAATAGATGTAATGATTGACGTGGAAAATGCCAATAGTGAAGTTGATGTGATGATTGACGTGGAAAATGACAATAGTGAAGTGATTATCGTGGAAAATGTCGATAGTGAAGTAGATGTTATGATTGAAGTGGGAAATGAAGAAGTTCTAGAAAATTCGAAAAGAAAAAGACAGTACCTGCACTCAGCAGCAAAACAAATTGTTTTAAACGTATTTAATGGTAAGCAATGAATTTTTTTTTCACTTATTTAAGTTGTAAACTATGATTTAATTAGTCCATTTAACATTTTTTTTTTTTTATATATTTATTTATTTGTAGGTACTTCAACACTAATGTTATTAGCACCTCATTTAACATTTAATTAGTAACATTTAAGAATTTATGTTTGAAAGTCACTATAAACTGGATGCGGGTTAAATATTTATTAAATTTGACTTTTAGCAATAACAGATTATTATTTTATGAATTTGAATTTTGTGAATTATTTTTTGTTGTCATCTTATTCTAAAATTTTCTACTAAATGCCAATAAATAATTACTGTTGTTGTACCTTTATTTCTTGAAGGTCTGTCGAAGAAGAATCCTGCGTTAGGAAAAACTGCTATCTTGAAAGAGACGTAATTAACAAATTTAGCGCTAATTTGTAATTGAATTATTAAATGTTATATAACTAAATAGTAATTTGTATGTAACAGGTTAAATTTTAGCAGTGATATTTAATTAAATAATTATATGTTTTATAATATTAGTAATTGTATATATATAACAGGTTAAATTTTAGCAGTATTTAATTAAGTTATTAAAAGTTTCATAACTAATTGTATCTATATAAATTTCATTTCAAATACTTACATAAATTTAATATAAAGAATAATGAGTATTTCTGTCCAGCTACCTGCTTATCGGCGACTACCTAAAGGGGTAAAATTATATACAATGCTCACAGCTACAGCTTCTGATTTACGATGGGGTGATTGTGTGTATTGACATAAAGCTGATACCCCGCTGAGGAGTTAAAACGCCAACTTCATCCAAATACGTTTTCACTATATACGATTTATACAATGTTTCATGATATACACCATTTAGACTATAACAAAGTTTCTCTTTTTTCTCTGTTGCATTAGAAATTATTGAATAATTTTATTTCACTGTGAATACATGCACATATGTTGCACCTTAAATATTTCCCTTTGTATCCTTTTGTACATTGGGATTGAGTTCACAAGAGAGATAATATTTCTATTTTTCATTTTTATGAAGATGGTGTTATTTCAAAGGAGCTCGGTTTGCTTTCAACTCCACTAATTTACAAAAACATTTGATACTAGATTTCAAATAACGTTAAAGGTCTATTCACACACAGCCGTGATTGTTCTCTGCACAGTCAAATCACCGAGACAGTGAATTTATTTTAACCGGAGAGTACGATTCACACACATCAATCAGTCTTGTATCCGTCATTTACCTTCAGTGGTAAAACGATAAAATTTACAAGGACGTATATTAGTTCATAAAAGATACGCAAACAATAAAAAACTAATTTTTTTCAAAGGACAACTGCCGAAAAAATGTTCAAAATAAAAAATATTACTGGCACTTCTTGTTTTAATTCTTTTCCTATGTCATGACATATTTTAAATTTAAAATTAGTGTAGGTATTTTAAATTTAAATATATTTCTCATGAGACAAATCGTTCAATACAGGATACCTGCATACATATTCAATTAATTTTTCGTCATTAATTTCCATAATAAACAGATGAACCACTATTTAACACCCTACTTGCCAACAACGACTGACGGTGCTTTATAAAAATATCGTCGCCGACGATATCCTATATGACTGACCGGAGACGGCACAACGTCAAAAGCAAAATCTCTGAACCAAGACTGACGAGTGTGAATAGAGTTATTTAAAAGCACGTCTCCGATCATTCTTATAACAATTTTGGCGGAACGGAGACGTGACGTAACGGAAGCATCACGGTTGTGTGTGAATACAACTTTTTATGCACTCGCTCCACTCGCTCATAAAATTTTACGACAGTGTCAATATTACTTAGTTGTAAACATAATTAGCCAAACTTTATTTTCAAAGTTATTAATATTCCTCAACTTTAGAACAAAGTCTAGAACGGGCGTATTTAATAAAACGCTATAGCTTTGAGGCTTATGCTATCAATTTGTTTTACAAAATATTTCCGGATGTAAGCAGTTACGCCACAAGGTTGAAAAAATTTAACGGGAAGGGATATGTAATATTAGGAAGAAAATCAAAAAGTATGATGAAAACGATGCAGTAGCCCTTTTGACTTCAATTAATGAAAATTAAAAGTTTAGAACCAAAACCCAAAAATGTTTAGTATCATACCAATTAGGGTATATCTTTTTATACATATTTTAATAAAAATTATACGCTCTTGGCCCTTATTTTTTTAAAGAAAATATAAACCAGCACTGTCACTTCGTGAACCCAGTAAAATATTTATGACCAACATTATTAATATGGAAATGTTTTGACAGGAATTTTTCGGTCAAATGAAAATTCGGTTTTTCGTTTTTTGTCCACATGCATGTACTATTTGTACTATACCTAGGTAGGTTAAATAATTGAAAGATAAAATGCTTTTATCATCAGCATATACAGGGTTATTCAAATTCGACCGGCACCATGGGGATCTCGCTTATTTGAAGAGATAGAGAAACGGTTAAATTAGGGCAAAGTTGCAGAATAATCTGAAAAGAAAACTGCCCTAGCTGCTTTTGTTTTTGAGCTATTGACAAAAAACCAAAAAATTGATTTTCCGTTTTTTGACTTTATTTTCCTTATTATCAAAAATTTTTAAAATCTGACCGAACTTCTCCTAAGCCATAGTGTATTCTACACCCGATTCCGAAAACATATTTGATGTAAAACGTTTCGGTTTTCTGGAACCATCATCAACTTTAGTTTTTTAAATAGGCGCAATCTTTTGTTTTAGCACCATCTCACAGAACCTTTTTTGCTGATTTCAAAAATGTTTATTACTTGAGTATTTATTTTTAAATTTTGTACTCAAATAAGCTATTTTGTTAATAAAAATTGAGGATTAAGCTGCTCTAGAATTAAAACAAAAGCCGGTATAACAAAACATAAATCCATGTTTCGATTACGACTAATTTTATTTCTTTATTTGTATTTATTACAAAAATAACTGAGTAAACAATGATATTAATGTACTTCATAATTTAGGAAATAAAAACTTTAAAAACTTGTTAAAGGTGTTTAAATTTCAAAATCTCGGGTTGTAATCGAAGCATGGATTTATGTTTTGTTATACCGGCTTTTGTTTTCATTCTAGAGCAGCTTGATCCTCAATTATTATTAACAAATTAGCTTATTTGAGTACAAAATTTAAAAATAAATACTCAAGTAATATACATTTTTGAAATCAGCAAAAAAGGTTCTGTGAGATGGTGCTAAAACAAAAGATTGCGCCTATTTAAAAAACTAAAGTTGATGATGGTTCCAGAAAACCGAAACGTTTTACATCAAATGTGTTTTCGGAATCGGGTGTAGAATACAAAATGGCTCAGGAGAAGTTCGGTCAGATTTTAAAAATTTTTGATAATAAGGAAAATGAAGTCAAAAAACGAAATTTCGATTTTTTGGTTTTTTGTCAATAGCTCAAAAACAAAAGCAGCTAGGGCAGTTTTCTTTTCAGATTATTAATGGGCCTAAAATTCCGCAACTTTGCCCTAATTTAACCGTTTCTCTATCTCTTCAAATAAGCGAGATCCCCATGGTGCCGGTCGAATTTGAATAACCCTGTATAAGCAATGTTGTAAAATGCTGTTAGATTTTATAGAAAATAAAAATTAAAGATCAAAACAAAATTTAAAACATAAAATTATAATGAACTTAATTACAACAATAGTAAATTTGTTTTGAGATAAAACTTTTTATGCTTTTAATGTAGAACATTAATATTTAACTTCCTGAAAATATTAAACATAAGAAACAAACACATACAGTGCAAATACAAATAAAAACCCAATACTGCCATACTCATTGCTCAAGGTAAGACAACATAGGCTACTCATGTGCTCATTTTGTTTTACAGACATGTAATTTAATTATCCGATTCAAGTTAGGGGAAAAGTGCTATGAAAAGGACAGTATCAGTATCTTGAAAACCAAAAGGCATTTAAGTTTGAAATTTTAGTATATGTAACTTAATATACTTATAAACAAACTACGACGTGAACATAGTCCTATCGTTTAATACACCGGAAGTAGAGTGTTTTGTTTTTTATTCATATACAAAGTAAATATTGTTGCAAGTTTTGGAAGCTTCAAGATAGGGATGTATTTACTTATTTTACTTACTTTTATGGCAAAACGTATATCAAGGTATCTATTTATATGGACAACTATTAAAAACAAATTTGGTTTTTGCATTTTAGTTTTGAACAAATATTCTTAAAAAATGTCTCGGTGTCATGAAACGGACACTTCATGGCGCATTGAAACCGACGTTAGTTTTAAAGCGTGTAAAAGATAGAAATTTTTAATACATTGGAAATAGATGTTTCAAAAACAAAAAATATTTCTTTTGCTTTCAGATGTGTTCTGCACACGTAAATTAAGGCCACAAAGGAAATTTAAGCTTTTTTTGCAAAAAAAATTTTTTTGCACAATCGTGTTCTATTCTGTACTTACCCACAATGTTTATACTAATAGGAAGTTGATTTTACCAAACCATTGTATGTGTCCATAGAAACAATAAAATAATGATTTCGAAATATTTAACCAAAAGCACAAGGGTGGTAAGTGAAACAGATGTTTGAACTATTTGTTACTTTTATTCTTGTTACTGGGACAACATTGTTCTCCAGCGGTTACTATTTTGAATAAACTTTAAAATTATAAAAAATATTTACAACTGTCAACTAGTGTCAGTTTAAAAAATGAATTTATTATTAGTTATTTTTCACGATTGTGCAAAAAATAGTATGCAATACTCGGATCGTTAAGTGCTTTTCGTAACAAATTTCGAAAATTAGAAAAACTCGACCCTACGGGTCTCGTTTTGCTAACATTTTCTTGATTTGTTAACTCTGCACTTACCGACCATGTATTGCAATGTACTATTTAAATATTCTAGATTGTTTATTTTGTTATTATTAATTATTATAGCTTATTTTAAAAAAATTTTCATTTTGAACAAGTTTGTAAATGAATCTACAAATCAATGATATTAAGTTTCTTCAACTTTTTTGTGCGAATGTTGCAAAACTAAAGAATGTCCGTTTCATAACCCCATGTGTCCGTTTCAATGCGCAGGGTGCCATGAAACGGACATTTCCCGATTTTACTTTAAAAGCTTACAACTTTTCAGTTTTGATGAAAAACTTAGTTTTTCTGCTTGGTATGTTATTATGAATAATTGTTTTGTTACGTTACCAAGTATTTATTAGAACTTATGTTTTGTTCAGAAAATAGGGCTATTTGAAAAAAAGTGTCCTTTTCATTGCGTCTTTCCCCTACTACAAATTCGTATGTTCGTGTTTAAAACCAATAGCATAATAAATCATTTCCACACATTTACAAGAGGTCTTAAGTGGTTGATTAGTAACTAGCTGACAGTTGGTCAACTAATTAGAATCTTTTAGGTGACCGCACAATCGATAATTTATTACCCTACAACTTGACACAGGAGCCATAATAATTACTAATTTCTAGACCTATGAACTTGGTTTTACGTAGCTGCAAAACAAACTGTAACACGTAGCAAAACGTTATATTCAATGCGAGTTGTTGCTTTTAACGTCATATTTTCCTATATCTGATAAAGCTGTTACATGCAGAATATTAGTTTTCCAATGTAATGAGGACAGTACAATCCTGTTAATAAAAATTTTTGATAAAAAAAGTTGTATTTACTTTTGCTTTATCCGACAGATAAATTAAAAGCTTTGAAAAATTGAAAACTTTTTAATTAAACTTGTTCAAATCTTTACTTTTTAGTACGAGTAACATCATTTTAAAGCATAAAAATTTCAATCTGCCTGTTTGTCGCGTGAACACAATAACTTGCGAAAGAATAGATCTATTGATTTTACATTTGGCATATACTCCAGTACATTTAGCATTGGACCAAGGACAAAATAGCCTAAAGCTGAAACATTCGCTATATTGTTTAGTAGGTAAAAATGAAGAATTTAGTAAGTACTTAATGAAGAAGATATACTATAAGCTTCCTACGAAAAATAAATTATGGTCTCAGAACTCTTCTTCGTTAATCGAGAGTCTTTTAGAAAGAAAGATTATTACTTAACAAATTTTTTTTAAAATTAAGAATTTCAAAAACCAATTTTTTTTAAAATAAATTCGTAAAAAATTTTGCATATTAGGACATTAAAGTTTACATCATGAAGATGGTATTCCGGTATGGATAATTTATTTCCTCAATTACTTTGCCAGATCTTTGAATTTTTAGAAAAATTGGGTTATATGTTATATTATACAGTGAGATTTATTTAAGACTGGCCATAGGATTTTACATGTTAATTTTTAAATTCCTTGGGATATTTTATTCTATACAGAATATTTAAACTGTTTGTGCCATACAGTTGCAGAATGATATGGAGTATCGAAACAATTCCAATTTATTTTCCTGCAAGTAACCAAATAGCTGCAAAAAGACAATTTTTGAACTCCTTTAGCTTGTATTTTTGGTTACTTTTTAATTTGTAGAAGGCTGAAATTTTACTTGGCGTTTAACCACAAACGTCAAGTGAAATTTTAGCCTTCTACAAATTAAAAACTAACCAAAAAAACATGTTAACGAAGTTCGAACATTATTCTTTTGCAGCTATTTGGTTACTTGCAAGAGGATAAATTGGAATTGTTTTTATACTTCATATCATCTTGCAACTGTATAGCACAAATTCCTTAAATATTCCGCTTAGAATAAAATATCCCAAGGCATTTAAAAATTAACACGTAAAATCCTATGGTCAGTCTTAAATAAATCTCACTGTATAATATATCATGGAGAAAAAAATTAATGAAAATCAAAATATTATGGATGTAATTTAAAACTGAAAAGGTCCTATTGATCTACGTATTTTTTGTTTTTCTCTAGATCCGATAGATAATGAGTAATTTCTAATAACGTAAACTAGGGCGCTCAGCGAGGTCCATAAAACCTCAGTGAACAAAAGCGCGGCAGTTGCCATGACAGCTGGTTGATCGTGTGACGTCACGAATAAAGAATATTAGATAGAATACTACATAAAGAATTATGAAAAAAAACAGAAACAGTCGTTAGAAAAAGTCTTCACTGGCATTCAGACAGAAATCCCTCGAGGCAACAACCTATATTAGGTAGCTTTTTGACACCGTATGCGAAGAATGACTTTGACTGTGCCTTGGAGCACTGATGTTTAAAGTAAGAAACATACATACATTGTGATCGAACAGTTTTTATTGTTCCCCAAATAAAATAACCATAAAAAACACAAAATAAATAAATTACAGGAAACTGTATTATCGACCTTATGCAAATGTCACTTTATAATATAATAATAATATGTATTTCTCCATCAAAAAAAGGAGGTACAAAATGGCCGGCGAGTCAGCTACCATTTATCTAGTAGTTGTAATCAGTTTGAAAGAGATTTCCCTTAAGGTTATTTTAAAAGATTTACAAATTGAAATCGTATGGTGCCAAATCGAGCCTATTCAAGCTGGTGACGACGTAAAGGTATTCCAGACGCAGGCAAAATGATTCTTCGTGGAAGGTATCCAAAAGCTCCCGAGACCGTAAGATTAGTTTCTGAATGTCAACATTTTCTACTCCAAATCTACTCTATGATGGAACAATTGTTTAATTTAGGGATGCTTTGGTCTCCGTTAACACCCGGTAAAAAATCAATAGTACAATTTTATATCGTTACGGCTTAATTCTATTCGTATTTCCAATATTTTTTTTCGATTTACATACTTACATGTACCTATTTGTGAATTCCTATTAAGTATAACTTTTATATAAAAAATTTTTCACCACTCGACAAAATAAACAAGTGATAAACAATTTTGTAAAACGCCAACTTTATATTTTTAAAATATCTAGATAGCGTTGAAACTTTTGCCAGTTTTAAAAACAATATCAAATCGGACGTACAAAACGCTACATTACTCCCCATTTAACCCAATTTATACTTTTTATGGTTTAAGAGATATCAGATATCAATAGTGCGGATGTTGAAAAATGCACGCCGTGTAATTGATAATGTCGTGTGTTCTTTTTAAATGTTCCTCTAGGGTTCCAGTTTTTCTCATGTGTATAACGAGATTGAAAAGACAAAACAAGAAATACGAGCGATTATACCTAACATCCCAGCTTGTTATTGCTTTCTAAATGTTCTATAGAAGCCAAATCCAAACTAATAAGAAGAAAGTACGCATTGAAAAAGTCATTCGGACCCCATTCTAGAGGTTACAAAATAAATTTTAGATTTAAGTGTATTGAAAGATCCCTAACTTGATAGCTCGTTTGTAGGCAGATATAATTTACTAATTGAAATTATTTTGGTGCAAATTATACATTAATTGTGATAAATTGAAACTACTACCTACTTTATTATCTGGCATTGGAAATTTTTATATAAAATACATCAATTCTCTCTAATAAGCACATCCACAGCGTTTTGACTCGTACAGGGTATTCCAACGAAAAGCAGCCACCCTTAATAGCTCTCAAAATAATTTTAATCAACGATACTAAAAGGAAGATCTCTTCACGTAAAAATTCAACACGTGGAATGAACATAGGATTCGTTTTGAAAATAGCAATGCCTTATCTCAGTTCCTTTGGTTGACGTGTCAACCATGCTGATAAAATTATTCAAAACAAAATGGGGATAGATAAAACAAAATAATTTCGTAAGTATTGCTATTTATCGAAATTTAAATAGTGCCATAGTATAAGTATATATAGTATGCTATTCCGGTGTACGAAAATCGAAATTCTCCACCCATGACGTTAGAAGGGGTCAAGTTCAATCAAAACTTGAACTTTTGATGACTGATTATACCTGAATATTGCGCATTTGATTGGTGCGAATAGTATCCCTTTATATGCTTTCTCTGTCTTATATTGGCGCGACAATTATCCTTGATATGCTTTCTCTGTCTTACAAATTAGTTCACAAGTGGCCTCAGTTTGCTAAGGGTGGTAAGATAGCCCGTCGGCATACCTCTCAAATTTATTACCGTGGTAAAAAGTAAAGTACGATTGAAATCGCGCTCGTCGCGTCGTGTTGACCCCTCCTGACGTCACTAGACATCACAAAACTTGAGCAATGGCATACTATGTATACTTATACTATGAATAGTGGAATGAATTCCTTACTAAATTACCTTTTCAATGAGGTGTCACACGTAGTATGGCGGACATTTGTAATTTTAAAGGGGGTAACAGTGACGAGAACAGCTAATGCGTTCATGCCACGTGTATGATTTTGACAGGAAAAAATGTCTCCCTTAACATAATGTATTTGTTGATTTATCCGAAAGATTTTTAATTAAAAAATTATTTTGAAAAATATTTAAGGATGACTACTTTCGTTGGACTACCCTGTATACTCAATTACACTAACTGTTTCGTTCAGTTTTGTTAATCACTCACGCTAATTGTTATTAATAGAATGTGGTATATTTATTTAGTAATTCCATGCAAAAAGTTAGACCATTCTTGAAATGAAACCTATCTATTAATTTGTGCGTTTATATTCCTACACGCCATAAATCTCAAACACTCCAACAGATGAATATAAACCAATTAATTAATAATTAATGTTTCTCATACCAAAACTTAAAAAATAAAATTTTTAATTTAATTATTTACTTTTTATTTAGGGCGATTTACACAAAGAATATTAGATGAAGTTCATCAAACAAAAATAAACCAGTGTTTAATCGATGAGTAGGTACAACCTTCATTAGCCCTCGCTTTTATCATTAATGTATAATTTTACGCTGTATAGTTGATAAATGATAATTTTGTTAGTAATGAAAATGAAATACTCTCATGCGTTTCAATTTAATATTTTTGGTGCTGTACAAAAATTTAATCGTGTTACGCAACAAGGAACCAACCCTCAAAATCAAAAAATGAGATATAATGTATTTCGTGTCTATGACATGTAGGGGTGCCTACTGCACTTACTTTGAAACAATTTAGAATACGGAAAAATAATAATACGAAGCTTAAAGAAAACTAAAACCAACCTACACTAAGGCAAACAGAACTTTTAAAAAGTGATTATCTCGGTTTGGCAAATTAATATTAGGGTTGGTTCCTTGTTGCGTAACACCATTCAATTATAGTACTGGTGGAAGAAAATGAGGCTTTTTGCAAAATAATAAATGCTAGTAATAAATGAGCGTACCTCATAAGTAATTTAACTTTTCACATAATAGCCTATGGGCCTTAATAAAAAAAACTGGGTTGACACTATTAGGGCCTAGCTCTTGATAAACTATTTGAGTATCGGTCGGTGGTAAGAAAAAAAAAAGATTAAGATACACTGATTAACTCACTTGAGGAATGGAACATTTTATGTCACTTGACTTTCAAATTTTTTGTTACTAAATTGTATACCAGAAGTAATATAAAAATGTGTATGCGGGTTTTTGAATAAAAAGAATAAGAAGTGTTGTAAAAGTTCAGCGTAGTTACAGTGAATGGCCAATGGCCAGGTTTTAATGGTTGAATCGTTAATCATCAACCATTGAGAGAAATCGTCCAACTTTTAGTTTTAGTTGTTGGTATTAGTTAGTTCCAAGTTTTGGTAGTTTCAGAACATTTAATAAAAATTAAGCCAAGCCACCCTTGACTTTAAATCAACCTCAATAACCCGGTACAAGTCACAATTCAAGACGTTACAAGGTGTGAAGGCGCCGGTTCGTAAAGTGCGTTAGTTCAAAACGTGACAGTATAAAACAAAGATTTTCTAAACTTTCTACTAGAGTAAGCCCAACGTAAGATAAGTACACCACGTGACCAATTTTTTATAAGTTGTCAAAATTCAAAATATTAATTAATTTAAATTTAAATTTGAAGTATACAGTGGGTTCCCAGATGGACCTAACTATACTTGTAAACTTCTTTATTTTTAATTTTTGGAGAAAAAGTCATTCTTTATAAAGAGTTTTGCTTCTTCTGAAAAGTCCTTTGCCATAATCAAAATGTCGATGTAACATACAGAGTGTCTAAAAGTAGGGAAATGTTAAATGATGGTAAGAGTAAAGTACTGTGAGAAAAAATTAAAAATTTTAGAGGAAAAAGTTGTTTCTAATGATAATAGGAGCTCTCTGTTTAAAATTGAGTTAAGAATGATAGCATTTTAGACTAGTAGCGTTGATTGAAGGAGTTTTATGAAGATACGCATCGCTTAGTTAAAATGTGTGCCTGTTTTCCTACCAATATTTACAAGTTTCTTCTCCCCGCTGCCTACAAACTAGCAGTTTGGGTCGAGATGCTCCAATGGCAGAGCACCATTGCCACAAGGTCGACCCATCGTACGGCACATTTTGTTCCATAAGCTTGCGTATCTTGTAAAACTCCTTCAATCAACGCTAGTAGTAAAAAAATAAAGTTTTCCACCTTAAACCTCAATTTGAATCATTTTTTTAAATTGAAAATTTAATTTTACCTTTTCTTGTTTGGCGGTGAAAAACCTCCAAAAATTGTTTTTTGTTCAAAGAGTGAGTTAATTTGTTAATTGCAGGTTGAGGCAATTAAGGTTGATGAAAACTCAGACCCCTTTATTTTCTTTTGTCGAGTTAGTCGAAACATACGTCATCATGAATCATTTGGCGACACTAATATAAATTAGAATCTTTTGTGTTATAGGTAGAAAAACGTTTTCTCTCTTATTGAAAAATAAAATTAGTAGATAACGTGGGCTAACGTAATCGATTTTTAATTCTCTATAAAGTAATGAAAATGGAGATAATAAATGTTACTTATTTCGTCTCCTAAGATTTCCATTTTAGTAAGAGCAGAGACCGTAGAAAATCCACGTCATCTAAACAGGCTCTTTAAATTCGTGTAAAATTCTAATGAAAATACAGTAACAGATATTAAAATGTTGCGCTGGTCTGCTTGAACATGTCCTGAACAAAATACCATTAATGACGAGATGTCCTGTATTTAATACAGGACATCTCTTGTATGTAACTTTGTAATAGTCTTAATTTTCTAATTAGGAATAGGCTTACATAACTCAAACAAAAAAGTATTCCACGTTGACGTATGTAGGGTATAGTCAGCCTCATAATTATTGGCACCCTGGCATATAGCCAGGGTGGTGGTTCTGGCGACAGAAGGAGAGGTTGTTGATTTACTACTTGCTGCTAAAATAAAGTTACCCATCAATTTAAGTATGGGGTGTTATGATGGTTACATCCACAATTCGTGCTAAACGTATTTATAGTCAGTGTGGTCATTAATTGTGAGGCTGACTGTACATTATTATTCTAAATTTCGCCAGAGGATGCTACATTTTTTGTTACAGAAAGTCGTGCGAATGTTTCACACATGTTTTTTTATTATTTATTATAACCACTTGCAATGCATAAGAATACTTTATTAGTGTTTTGATGTATAACCCGGTATATAAACCAAAGGCGGAAACTTAGAAAAGCTTTTCTCAAATAAATCTCGAGTAAAAACCGCTCTATAGGTAGGTAATTATTTGCAATGTGTTTCATGCTGTCATAAAATCTAAATAATGTGCATTCTTTTATAACGTTTTCATAACCTCTGTTTACAGTTTCCCAACAAAAGAAATTTTCAAACTCAGAACTCACTATTTCCTTTTAATAAAAAAAAACTTCTTGGAGGTTAATATTACTTAAAAGTTTATTTATTTAAATATGACGTACTTTACCAATTTTGTTATGAGCAACTCAAATAGCCCACAATTTAAAAAAAGAATATTTTTATGTCTTTTATGCATCAATTATGAATCAAAAGTAATCAAAGAGAAAATTGGATTGAGATGTTTTTATGAAAATTAAAAAACTCACCTTCGTCAAACTGAAATGATGCACTAGAAAGTCCTTAATTAAAACAAAAAAGAAGAAAACGCTAACTAAAAACCACGACGAGATGAAACACGTACTAACCGGTACGAACGAATTGAACATTTAGGTAAAACTTTTAAATCAATTTATCTGTAAAAATTCAACGAATGTTATCAATTCTAACAAATAATGTGCAAAAATATATTGTTATCTACCTAAACCAAACGCTTATTTAAATTGTTATTTATTGTTTTAATAATATTTTTAATTTTAAACTAATAGAAAATCTTTATGCAATCCTTTAGTCATAGTTTTGGTCGAATAATCTTTGAATATCTCCGCATGCTAAATTCCATTCTAGATTCGAGTTTCAATATACAAATATAGACATTGAAAATATTTTAATTCAAATACATGCGATGAAATAATTGGCTAAAGCTTAAAATCAACCTTCGTTCTCCAAATTACTCTTTGTGCAACTTAAAATTATTCTGGGGCAAGTTTCTTGGGAGAAAGGAGCATTTATTAGCTTTAAAAGTTGACATCTGCTGCTGTGGCTGAAAACCATCCTTCTTAACAGCGTTCAAAAATATCTGAAAGGTGTCGATTGTCAAACATTACAAATATAAAAAATTTATTTACTCATGCACCAAGTGTTATTTTAAAATAGACATTGTTCACTTCTGTAAGGCTTTTAAGGTCTAGCCTCGGATTATATATTTTTGGATTTTAAAAAATTCACCCTGCATAGTTTTTAGATTTTCTTCATTAATTTTTACGTGGCTAGACCCTAAAATCCGCAGAAGGGAATGATACCTATTTGAAAAGAAATGATATTTATTTTGAAATTTGAAAATTGCCACTTTGTTTAATTTTTACATTTCGTGTTCTACTTTTTTTGCGGCTATGCTTTAAAACTCCCTATAAGAGGATTCTGCCAATTTTTAATGATACCTACTTCGTACTTTAGTAAATAAACCCCTTAACAGAAATTTGCATTTTGAAAATAGCGACTTTGCGTAATTTTTACAATTTGTTCTCTACTTCTTCTATTCTTAGGCCCTAAAACCCCACAGAAGAAGACAATAACTATTTAAATGATACTCCGTACTTTATTAAATAAACCCCTATAAGGAAATTTTGACCTTTGGGAGCTTTATATATTTTATTTAAATTTTGAAAATTGCCATTTTGCATGATTTTACATTTCGTGTTCTACTTTTTTCGTGGCAAGGCCCTAAAACTCTCCATAAGAGGATTATTTCAATTTTTAATGATTATTAGTCAATACTCCTAAATGTAATTTTTACAATTTGTTCTCAATTTTTTTTATTGCTTATCTCTGTTCAGCGAACATTATACAACTAAACCACTCCCCACAAACTTCTGACAAATAAGGTTGTGTGATTGTTATAAGCCGTATTTTCAAAATTCTATTCAAATATTGCATGCTTCTTGTGAGAGTGGCTTAGCTGCATCCGTTCGCTGGACAGAGACTAGACCCTAAAACCCACCAGAAAAGGACTTATTTTTAAATTTAATAACAGAGTACTCGAAGTTACTTGTTTACAAGCTCATTGAAAATCGTAAGTGTACGGTTGAGGAAAACTGCTGTCGTTTAGAACATAAAAAGGTGGAAATACAGTTCGTACTTTTTACACGGTTTTACCCGGGTGGGTAAAACTGCTAGCGTAGGAACGAAAAACGAACTCTTTCACACATTATACGTTCTAAATGACCGCAGTTTTCCAGTGAGGCGGCGTTATTGGTAACAAAAATTGTTGAAATGACGACAAATTATTAATTTTATATAACACTCCCCCATAACTGCTTCAAAAAACGCTAATAAATGTTAATAGTTGGATAAAAATATAATTTTTTAGGCTTCTTAGGTACCACTTCAAATTTTATCGTATATAAAAGGTCTCTAAAATTACACCAATAAACTATGAAAATTTAAGTTCCGCTTCTTTCAAGAGTGCTCAATTAGATCTTTTATTAACAAAAATGTCGTGGAAATAGCTTGGCATTTTATAATTTAAAAAAAATCATATTCGTTCCTAACAATGCAAGATTGATTTTAACCCAAAGAACTAAAGCAATAATTAAGCTATTCTAGTTCATTAGTTGATCTAGCATTCTAAATTATTTACCCATTCAATATTCCTTCCCATAAAATATGGTCTTAAGTGATAAGGGATTCAGTTTCATTTTCAGCAATCAGTTGGCAATTAAACATTTCTTAGAATTATCGTTAGCAGTAACTGAACCTAATCATCTACCCTTTTAATTTAATTAAGTCCTTTTTGGGGAAAACAATTCTAAAAAGGCTAAAGGAATTTCTAATTCTTTTGCAAGTGGAAAAGTTTCTAATGTTATTTTCCAACACTCTCTCGTCATTCACTCGAATTACAGGAAATTCGAAAGTGAAAAACATTAGAAATTTACTTTAACTTATAAGGAGAAATAGAAAAAACAGACGCGTTTCGAAATTGGCTTTTCAAATTTCAAATTTTTTTTCAATTTATGATGTTTTATCTTGCAACCGTTTACTAACGTTGTTTTCTGCCGTATAGAGACAATTTGAGGACAACGAAGGTGGAAATAGAGATTCTTAACCTAATTGTTGGGAAATTTTAAAGAAAAAATGCGAATATATAACTTAAAAGACACTGAAATGAATTAGATTTTTATTACTTTAATAAAAATATTTTTTCGGTAGTTGTAGATTTTCAAAATTATATTGAAGAAAATGGTTATTATTATAAAGTTTTTCCTCTCCCCCCTTAGAAGACTTAAACCAACCAAGTTAAAGTATCAAATTACTATAATTTTATGTGGTTTGTTTGGATAATTCTATGGCATCATTGTTTTTCTTGAAAAATCCCATTTTTAATTTTGTTAATTTTATGGTTCTGGAAAATGAAAAATTGTATAGGTACAATAGAGTATTTTCCAATTTTTTAAAATGTATCTAGAAAGTTACCTTATTGATAGCGTAATCCCAAAACCACATTTAAAAAAAATTGCGACCGTAGGTTTTGCCAAAAAAATTATTTGAAATTCAAACTATAAAGTTTCCCGCATAAAAGCGGCGTGACGTCATGGGTCGTTCCTGTCAATATTGAACTTCATGAGCTCCAACTTATTATAACCTGAATTACACATTCACTGACATTTAACACATGTAACTAAGCAACAAACGTGAATTATACGACCAGCTACGACACTTCCGTTTAACTTTTCATTTTGAAACTGTAGCGTTTAATGCTTTTTCTAAAGCAGTTTGTGAAAAAACTTTTTTGATTAACATATTTTTAGTGTGCCCAAGTCATTGATAATCGACTTTGCTATGCAATAACGCAGTAATAATCGATATTTAAAAAATTGGAAAATACTCTATAATACGTTCTGATGCAGTATTTTTTTATCTACAGAAAACCTTAACACACTTTAAGTCTAAAATAATTAGTGGATAAAATAATGAAACCATTGATATTCCTATGTTGAGTGGCGCAAGTCACCACCCTATTTACATAAAATGAAATATGAAATGTATATGGTCCTAATAATAGTCCGGGAGACCACCGGCGTATACCTACCCCGATCGAGTTATGTGTACAGACTATCATTAATAGATCGAGGTAATTTGTCCAACCATGAAAAGGCAATCCTGCCTGAGTAAATGCTGCCGGAAATGTCTTTTAAGAAGGTTTAAAGTTACGCTTGTAGTGTCATGCAAGTGTCATTTAGTTTGCATGTCATCCGCAAACTTTACACGTATTTTTTGTGGTCGCGCTGGTGACAGAACCGTCAAATACGAATAAATTTAAACACATTTCGCTTTAGTTAATTTAATTTGTTTTCGAAAATTCAAGATATTGGTGTAGTTTTTTTGTATATAATATTCAATCGAAGACCTATGCACCTATCGCATAGATGCGATATACGTTGATCTGTATAAAACTCTAGAATAATTAAGTTGGGTGCATTTTTTTAAACTTCTTCGGCCGGAGCAAGAAAACCACAATATCAGAAACATTCAAATAATTACAGTACTGGTAGAAACTCGGTTACATTATATTATAAAAATAAATTTCGCTAATTTTATCTTTTACTTTGGTAATAAATTGAAAAAATCATTTTTTGTTCTCCTTTTCTTGAAGTCATCCAAAATCCTCGAGATAGATTTTGAAAATTACATTATGTTTTATCAAATTAGATATTACACAACATATATTTTTAAGAAATCATGTATGGTGAGAAATTGCAGGCAGTGGGTGGCAGCCCAGAACATATTGAGGCACCTGCTCACCGATTCATTTTTGGAGCTTAAAAGGTGCTACACATTTCTAGTTTTGCACAAAATGACATAACACATTAAAGGTCTTGATGTCCTCTATCCGAAAATGCAACCTGCATCGTGAAAACTTGCCGGAAGTGACCGGCAGGGAAGGTTATTGGGGCACATGCTAACTGCTTCATTTTTGGAGCTTAAGATGATAGACTTTTCTAGTTTTGCACAAAATGACATATCAAATTAAAGGTCATGATGTCTTCTATCCGAAAATGCAATCCTGCCTCGTGAAAAGTTGCCGGAAGTGGGCGGCAGGGAAGGTTATTGGAGCACGTGCTAACTAACTAATTCTTGGAGCTTAAGATGATGCTCCAAGAATTAGTTAGTTAGCACGTGCTCCAATAACCTTCCCTGCCGCCCACTTGCGGCAACTTTTCACGAGGCAGGATTGCATTTTCGGATAGAAGACATCAAGACCTTTAATTTGATTTGTCATTTTGTGCAAAACTAGAATAGTGTACCATCTTAAGCTCCAAAAATGAGTCGGTGAGCACGTGCCCCAATAACCTTCCCTGCCGCCCACTTCCGGCAACTTTTCACGAAGCAGGATTGCATTTTCAGATAGAAGACATCAAGACCTTTAATTTGATATGTCATTTTGTGCAAAACTAGAATAGTGTATCATCTTAAACTCCAAGAATTAGTTAGTTAGCACGTGCTCCAATAACCTTCCCTGCCGCCCACTTGCGGCAACTTTTCACGAGGCAGGATTGCATTTTCGGATAGAAGACATCAAGACCTTTAATTTGATTTGTCATTTTGTGCAAAACTAGAATAGTGTACCATCATAAGCTCCAAAAATGAGTCGGTGAGCACGTGCCCCAATAACCTTCCCTGCCGCCCACTTCCGGCAACTTTTCACGAAGCAGGATTGCATTTTCGGATAGAAGACATCAAGACCTTTAATTTGATATGTCATTTTGTGCAAAACTAGAATAGTGTATCATCTTAAGCTCCAAGAATTAGTTAGTTAGCACGTGCTCCAATAACCTTCCCTGCCGCCCACTTCCGGCAACTTTTCACGAGGCAGGATTGCATTTTCGGATAGAAGACATCATGACCTTTAATTTGATATGTCATTTTGTGCAAAACTAGAAAAGTCTATCATCTTAAGCTCCAAGAATTAGTTAGTTAGCACGTGCTCCAATAACCTTCCCTGCCGCCCACTTATTTATAAGTAAATAATCAAGTTTTGTATAACTTTCTCGTTACATAATTCAACTTTTAATTAAAAAATAGCAATTTGTTGTAATCCTAATCAGATAGAGGAATTAAAAAAAGATTTGCTATCCCAATAAACACACAAAGCAAGTGGAGATTTAGTCAAGCGTTCGTATTTTTGTTAATTCATTTTAGTGCTTTTCTACAATTTATTTTTACAATGTAAAAAAGGTAAATAAAAGTCGTTAACAGTAATACTTTCTTAAACACATCTACATTTAAACGGTGTGTCTGTATATGTTTATAGGTATAAGAAATATAAATTTTTTATAACAAGGTTTTACTAAAAGTTAATAAAAGAGTAAAAACAAGATGTAAGCAATTTTTCATCTGTATTTTTTCTACTTAGTAAGAGTAGCATATATGCAGGGACGGGCCAGGCTATCTGGACACCACGAGAATGTCGTTTTGGAGCATCAATGTAGTTCTGGGTCTGTTGTTTGATCCCAGTCTACTCCTGCGTATAGTATAACACACTTAATTCTCCATGAGCATAAATTAAATACTTTAAGTAATAAGTAGGCTCTCTCAGAAATATTGAGGATATACACCATAAACATGTGTCTGAAGTTGAGCTTTCCATCTAAACTTTTGCTAATGAAGAGTATACAAAATAGTAGACAACCTCTGAATTTGCGTTTCACATAAGAAAACTTGCGTAGACGTAGAAAAACAATAAATGTAAACATTTCCTATTTTTTTCAATAAAATATCAAACACAATGTATACAGGGTGATTCAAAACTGTAGGAGAAAAATAAAATGTCTTATTCAGCGTCAAATTTTGAGTCAATCAATTTTTGTAATGTATCACAAGTAGGGGGTTGTTATTTAAGATTTTTTAATTGGGGTTACTGGAGCTTAGGGTGTAAGTGGAGGTTCACCACTTACTACGTCATTATATTTCCCTCTCCGTACTACCCAAACTGTGTAGGGCGATTTATGATATCTTTTTTAGTTTCGGAGATATAGCCCATAGCTCCCTTTTAAATTGACACATTGTATTACTTTATATAATGCAATTTTCTAAACCAATATAATAAAACCAGTATAAAAAAATATAAAATGCTTCAAAAGATAAAATATTTGTAAAAATATATATATTCTTATAGGAATACTTCTTAGTGCAATCTATAGAAAATCTATGAGAAACTTGATAATTCACTGCTAACATTTCTCAATAATGTAACAGTGGTTGTAACATAAATCTCAAAGAAAATAAAGATTATTAAAAATATTTTATAAATATCTAAAAACTACAACGGTTTACTTTTTATTGTAACAAGTTTCAAGACATTTTTAGCGAAGCAAATTATTTGTTGAAATTAAAATGTTAATTTTTAATTGCGAGCGACCGTGAGCGAATGAAAAATTTTAACCGTAAAAAATTGGACCTCCGAATTAAGGGTAGTTTATTGATTGTAACGTACTTACATTTAACAGTAGTATGATAATAAGTGACAAACGACTTTATAAACAAAATTAAATGGTTGGAAATATTGTATTCCCTAAGATAATCCCTCCTATCATTTTTATTAATAGTATATTATCCAAGGAGCGGGTAATGAGCATTACCCGCGAGTAGGATACTATACTTTATCCACGACTGCAAATATTATAAACCAAATATACATTGAATACGCGAGTACTTTTTGAAAAAAAAAATTTTATTTATTTTAAAAAATTAATTTTTTATAATGTAAAATTCAAAAATGTAAAAATATGTATGGTGTTGCATTTAAAAATCGAAAGTTTACCTCATTTCCGGCGAAATCGGAAGTGGAAGAATTTTCAAAAGTAGTTAAAAAAATTGCAATTTATATGACTATAACTCACAGCAAATTTCATTTTGATACGTTGACAAATAACGGGGCTATAAAAGTTTTCCAATCCCCTGTGTCGCCCGGTAAACCATTGAGTAATGTTGTAGTAGTCATTGAGTAATATGTATATTATTCAATGATTTGCAACTAGTGAGTAATGACACACATTACTGGTCAAAAATCATAGAGTAATGAACGTATTATTCGACGGTCGTGGATAAAATACTTTATCCGACTATTACATCCGACTATTACACACGATATTAAAAACTTATTGTAAAATGATGTTGTTTTATAAATTTCGTGCAATAAAAATTTTCACGTTTTCAGTTAGTCCCTCTTTTGCTTAAACTAACATTGAAAATTAGATTGCTAAATAATACGAAAAATTAAATATGCTATTCGTATTCATTGTTTCAAAAGTAAATGCTAACTTTCTTTAATAATAAAAATAAAGGTTCTGTTATTTTTGTACCATAACCGCACAGTAAATGCTTTCAATATAAATAATGAAATTAGATGAAGTTCAGTAAAAAGAACTCCTGTAAACAAAATTCGTTTTAGCATAAATTGGGGCGTAAAAAGAAATTTATTTATAATGCTATAAATACAGGGTTTTCAAATATTGCGTGGGTTTCATATCATAAATTTTCTCAATGGCTGCTCCATAGTGTAAAAGTTAACTGTACAAAAGTATTTTTCTCAAATATTGTACTTCCTAATCGCTTCACGGTAAAAGCCACTATAGCAAGTTATGTCAACCCAATAATTAATTTCTATTTTTTATTATTACATACTTTTTATTGCATACTTTTGCTTATCATTAGAAATGGGATAGTGCTTACTTAGAAAATGTTATATCAAGTTATATCTTGTATTGTGGGAAAATTAAAATGTATTTTTTATCAGTGTTATTACAGCATTCAATTAGAATAGTTTACTTTATAATAAAAAATTATTAAAATTTTTAAAAAGTTTATTTTTGAAATCAAAAATTTAACTGGCGCAGTCGGTAGGATTTGCAAAACGTTCAAAAAATCGGCGTTCTGTTTCAACAGTTAATTTGTGAATCGAACGAAAGTGACAAAAATAACGGATTATCAACTTCACCTGAGCATAAGGTAAGAGCCAAATCCTTTTACTTTTATCACTTCAAAACCCAATCGATGAATACGATTAAGTTATTGGAAATTAATGCATATAATTTTCAATAATCATAGTTTTATGAATTTATAATTAAGAAGAATAAATAAAAATTGCATTTTAAAGGGAATCAAATAAGAAACATTTAAGTAATAATAATTAATAATTTAAAATTAAGAAAAATAAATAATAATTACATTTTAAAGAAAACATTTAAGTAATAATTTTAATATTAGTTTAAACTTGTAAAAGTAACATTTATAAAGTTGAGCTGGAGGAAATCGTAGAAGAAATAGCAAGTAGAATTAGTAGTTTAAATTTAGAAGTAATCGAAAATAATAATTTAAGTGGCACAATGACAACCGTAACTGATAGACAGGTAAATTATAATTTGCTAAGATTGTACATTGATACAATTCCGCAATTTTCGGGAGATCCAAACACATTAGAAATTTTCTTAGAACACTGCGAATTTTTGATTGATACATATAAAAATGCTCAAAATTTGCTTGATCCAATTAATGGATTTTTGATCAGAGCTGTAATAGGAAAATTGACAGGAAATGCCTTAATGTTAGTAGGAAGTAGACCAGAAATTAGGGAATGGGATAGGTTAAAAGATTTATTAAGATTAAGTTTCGGAGATCAACGAAATTTAGACTGTTTAGTACAAGAGATGATTGTTATGAGACCCCTCAAAAACGAATCATTTTCACATTTCGGTCAACGAATTCAAAAAAGTAGAAGTTCCATTGCATCAAAATTGATTTCAATGAATTTAGCTGTAGAAGAAAAAGAATTTCAGATGAAAAATTACGATAGTTTGTCTTTAAAAACTTTTATAAGAGGTTTGAACGGTCGAGTCCAAGACATGATTCGATTAAGAGATCCAAATTCCTTAGAACTTGCAATTTCGTATGTTTTAGAAGAAGAAAATTTTATGTATAATCAGAGACAATTTTCTAATCAAAATTTTGGTCAAAATGTTCAAAAATCAAGTTTATTTCAAAATAACCAGCAAAACAACTTTCAAAATAATCCTCAAAATAACTTTTCAAACTTTAACCCTCAAAATAACTTCTATGCGCAATCACAACCCCAATCAAATTTCAATTATCAAAATCCAACTTTTCAAAACAATCCTCAAAATAACTTTTCAAATCATTCACCACCACAAAGAAACTTTAACCCTCAAAATAACTTTTATGCACAATCGCAACTCCAATCAAATTTTAATAATCAAAATCAGTTTAATAATATGCAGCAATTTAGACAACCTTTTCCGTCGCAACCTATTAATTTTCAACCAAGACAAAATTTATCACCACCAAGGTACCCCACAAACCAACAAGTTTTTGGTACTCCAAAAAATGTGTTTAAACCAACAGGTCAAGTACCCCAAAATAAACCAGAACCGATGTCAATTTCAACCAGAAACGCAAGTATTCAAAACACAAGTAGACCAAACAATTATTACCAAAATGCCGGTCCAAAAAATTTCTTCCGTTCTGAAGAATTACAGAATATCGAAACCAATAATCATGTTTCTGATCAAATCTACCAAGAAACCGAAGAAACCATAAATCTTAATCACTTTTTCGAAGAAGCTTGTAATAATTATGAATTACAGAACTTAACAAATACCCAAAATAAAAATGTAGTAAATGACACCCAAAATTTCAATCAACCAATTGCTACCGTTGCTTCCCCTTCGAACAACGAAACAGTAATTTTAAATTGTATTCAGGACAATAATAATCTGCCTTATATCTACATACCCAAATTAAATGCCAAATTTTTAATAGACACAGGTAGTTGTAAAAGTTTAATTAAACCCCGATTGGCTTATCAAAATTTCAAAAATTTTATATTCAAAGAACAATTCAATATTCAAACACCTCACAACAAAACTTTTCATGATGAAGTCGTTATGATACCAATATTTGAACCTTTTAAAATAAACGAACTTCATAAGTTCCATCTTTTCGATTTTAGTCAAAAATTTGAAGGACTAATAGGAATAGATTTATTAAAACAGTTACACGCAATGATCGATATAAATAAAAAATTATTGATCACCCCAAATGTCCAAATACCCATCATTTTCAATAAAATTAAACCTTTGGATACAAATGAAGTAAATTTTATTGACGAAACTCATTGTAGTGACAAATTAAACAAAGAAAATCAAGACGTTGTAGAATTCTTAAAAGTACTTGCTCAGAATGAAAATTACCAACAACCAAACACCACAAATCATATTTATTTTACAAAACCAGAATTCATTCCAATTTTCACCCAAGAAAATTTTAATAGAAACACGGTCAACAACCCAGAAAAACAAATTTTATTGAAAAAGAACGATCACGAAGATAGAACCAAAAGAAATTATCACTGGTCAAAAATAAAATTCAAAATTTTGAAATACATAAATTTTTACGAAAAGTGCCGTAAAACAAAATATGGATGTCACCCTCCATATGTTCCACTCGATTTAAGAAAACCAGAAATTTTTAATTTGACAGAATTATTTTCCTTTGGTAAAGTTAAAATCAAAAACAATAAAACAAAAAAAAATTATTTAAGTATATTAAAAAACTAAAAACACCTTTGTTACAGGAAGAAAATGTTTAAGGAATTAACATTTATGAGATGTTATCCCTAGGGCTTCTTCAAGAAATTAAAATTTCAGAAATTAACAATACTCCAGGAATTCTTCCTTTTAGATTAGGCAATGCTAAAATAGTTACAAGTAGGCATATATTTCTTTATCATATAGATTTACTTAGCATTAAAGTAGAATTAGACAATTTATGGGATAATTACCAAAAAATAAACTCCTCTTTATTCAATGGAAAAACTTTGTTCTCCAGTAATTTAAAAAATAACTATCAGCATTTGAATACTTTGATTACAGAAGCATTAGAAAAATTCGATAATATTAATTTCAATAATGATGTAAAATTTAGGCAAAAACGAGGCTTAATAAATTTAGTAGGATCAGTAGAGAGATTCCTTTTTGGTACTTTAGATGCTGAAGATGGTAAAAAATATGACGAAGCCATAAGAATTTTAAAACAAAATCAGCAAAAATTAGTTCAAGGCATTAACTCTCAAATTTCTTTATCCAAACAGTTAATAGAAAAATATTCAAAAACAATTGATAAAATAGTGTCAAACCAAAAGAAAATTTCTAATTACATCGCAGAATTCGGAAATAGATTAGAAAATTTAACTAATCAATTTTATAAATATACTGTTTACATGTCAATTTTTGATCAATTACTTATCAATGCAAACATAATATTCACCTTTTTAGATGATCTTGAAAATGCAATTACATTTGCTCGATTACATGCAGTTCACCCTGATGTGCTCACAAGAAAAAATTTGAAAGATCTTTTAGATGAACTTTTGATTCACTATAGTAAAAATGAAATATTAGACGTTGAAATCAATTCGTGGTATTCAGTCATTCACACAAGTTGCTACTTTTCTGAAAACAAGATCGTATTTATCATAGAAATTCCAATCATAAATCCTAAAACCTTTCAATATTTTCAATTATTTCCAATTCCGACCACCGAAAATACTATAATCGTTCCGAAACAACCTTATTTGGCTCTTGAAGAAAACGCTTATTAATATATGGAATCAATCTGTGTCCAAATCCAGCACCTTTTTATATGCAAACTCGAAGAATTAAAATTCGACATCGATGAAGATTGTGTAACAACCCTCATCCAAGATAAAAAATTTAGTTGTGTACAAACACAAATAACGCCTCCAAAACTAATATTTAATAAAATCAACGAAGAATATCTGATAGCAATTACAAATCAAAAAATCAAAATTAAAACAAAGTGTGTGGATGAACAATATTTTAAAACTTAAACAATAACTTAAAAGGAACAAATTTAATACAAGTGCCGGTAAATTGTAGTGTGGAACATAAAAGTTATAAATTTGGAAATACCCAAGGGTCAAAATTCGGCAAACCAATGGTGTTACCAAAATTAATCGTAGAACAACCTTATTATTCAAAAATTAAACCAATCAAAATAGATGATGTACCATTAGAAGAAATTCATAAAATTAAAAAACAAATAGAAGCCACCCACTTTTTGGAAATCGACAAATCAGATAAAACATGGGTCAACTACAGTTTAATAATTATTATTATCGTTATCAGTATTTTTGGAATATTTAAAATCTACAAAATTATCAAGAATTTAAAAAAAGAAACAGATATGGAGAAAGCAAAAGAAGATGGGCCAAGTTCACCTTCCGTCCTTTTTAGGCCAGAAGACTCTATCTAACATGGGAGGAGTTATGTCAACCCAATAATTAATTTCTATTTTTTATTATTACATACTTTTTATTGCATACTTTTGCTTATCATTAGAAATGGGATAGTGCTTACTTAGAAAATGTTATATAAAGTTATATCTTGTATTGTGGGAAAATTAAAATGTATTTTTTATCAGTGTTATTACAGCATTCAATTAGAATAATAATAATAATTTATTCATGTTGGTTACACAGCAGTGCTTACATATGTCAATATGAGAAAATTCAAGACTGATACACAGAAACAACAAAACATGTTTGAACAAAATCGAGTTTCAGACATTAAAACTCATCTGTAGAGTAACAAACCTTATCAAGTAACATACTTTTCACATGCTTTTTGAAGTCTTTTAGATTTAAACGTTTTATGCAGTTCGGAAGCCTGTTGTATAGCTGTGGACCATAGTAGTTCATACTGCTTCGACTTTTATAGACCCGTCCATATTGAAGCACTAAATCATCACCAGACCTGGTGCTATAATCATGCACACTAGATTGTGAAGAGTATTTGTCTATGTTTTTCTTCACATGAAGAACACACTCCAAGATGTAAATACTCGGGACTGTCAAAACTCTATACTTCGAGAAAGCCTGACGGCAATCCTCACGATAACCCATTCCAGCCACTAACCTAATAGCGCGCCTCTGAAGTCGAAAAATCCTTCTGTAGTGAGCCGATAATCCCCACAGCAGTATTGCATAAGATAATCTTGATTGTATCAACCCATGAAAGGCCAGGAGACCAGTTTGAGTTGACACCTGAGGGATCAGGCGTCTCAAAGCGAATATATTTTTTGTTAAGTTGCAAGCCAGTTTGTCGATGTGAGCTTCCCACGTGAGTTTAGGGTCCAATACAACACCAAGAAATTTTGCCTCACCTACATTGCTTTTAGTGCTGAATGTGATGTTCACAGTCTTATCAGTATTTAGGCATAAGTTATTGTGTTTAAACCAGTTATCTGCAGTGCCCTCTGATGCTTGCATATTCTTCTGCAGTAACATTACGTTTGACGACGACGAGATGATTGAAGTGTCGTCTGCATACAGCACCGTCTTGGCACCCCTGATATTTAGAGGTAGGTCATTAACATATACCAGGAACAATAGCGGTCCCAGCACCGAACCCTGCGGCACACCTCTAGTAGTACGTCTTATTCTCGAGTAGGCGCCATTATACCATACACATTGTTCTCTACCATCGAGGTACGATTTCATAAGCTCTAGACTCTGCTTGTCGAATCCATAGGCCTCCAATTTATAAAGCAAAACATCATGCGCGACGCAGTCGAATGCTTTGCTTAGGTCGCAAAATGCAACCCCTGTGAGGTCCCCAGCATCATAGCCCTCGTATATGTAGTTGCAGAGTTCAACCATGGCATCAACCGTAGATCTTTCCTTGCGAAAACAAAATTGATTTTTACAGAATAGCTGGTTTTCTTCGAAGTAAGAGGACATCTGACGAGCCAGCACCTTTTCAAATAACTTTCCGATTACCGGGATCAGCTATATGGGCCGATAATTATTCATGTCGTCCACTGAACCCCTCTTGTGAACCGGAATATCCTTAGAAAGCTTAAAGGCCTCCGGAAAACAACCTTTTCTAATACACAGGTTAAACAACTTTGTTAACGGTCCTATCAACACAGATCTAACACTCTTCAACAATACCATGCTATGATTGTATATGTCGTTGCTCACTGAATTCTTCAGTTCCCCAAAAGCATCCCGCACATGAACATTCGAAATCTCATTAAAACTAAAGAACATAGAGTCATCATTACATTTCACAGAAACAATCCCATCACAGTCATCAACATTTATACTATTAACAATATTTTCCGCAATGGAAACAAAAAACAAGTTAAAATCATCTGCCCTTAAATTTTGAGAGGCATGCTCAATATTTCTTTTATCGTATTGCTTAATTACTTGCCACGAAGCCTTGGCAATATTAGTAGAACCTGCAATGAATTTGTCATTATAAGCACGTTTTGAGTATGCTATTTGCTTTTTATATTCTTTTTTATATGATCGATAGACTTCTTCATTGCAGCCTCCTGATTTCGATGCTATTCTTAAAAACTGCAACATCTCTCTCATTTGTTTGAGTTTGTCATTAAACCATTTATCAGCCAACACATTATTACCAGCCTGTCCTCGGTTTACATTAAGAGTTTTAGTAGGAAATGCTACATCAATATTTACACAAATTTGATGAATAAATTCATTCGTCTTTACATCACAATCATCATTTGTATCTATCACAGATTCCCAGTCCACGTCATTGATTAAATTATAAAATTCATACATGCCAATCGCTGTGATATAAGCTACTTTTATTGATACTAGGTTATGATCAGACAGGCATGGATCAAAGTTATCAATAGTAAAGATAGTATCATCTATGTTTGTCAAAATATTGTCTATACAAGAATTTTTCCTGGTGTTATCTTTAACAGTCACTTTGAAACCATAACAGCTCAAGACATCATAAAATGCATTTGTTCTGGAGTCTTTGACATTAAAATTTACATTAAAGTCCCCATTTATAATGATATTTCCACCCAATTTCAGTAAAACATTACAAACCCTATCAAAAACATCTAGAAACGCACCAAAGTCACCCGATGGCGATCGGTAAACCGTTACTATCCGCACTCCGTATGATTTTATATACACAGCTGCCAGTTCACATGCAGTTTCCGTTGATAGCGAATTTATTTCAACAATAGCCTCACGTTCGATGTCGCCTTTACACATAATTAGAACACCGCCATTCTTTTTTACCTTTCTGCAGAAACTTCCGGCAACACCATATCCGGGAAGACCAACTAGGCCAACCTCCGCATCCACGCACCATGTCTCTGTAAAACATAGAACGTGGTATTCATCTTGTGGATCGCTTTTCAAGAAGCATTCAATTTCCTCCAGTTTGTTTTTTATACATTGAATGTTTAAATGCATGACCTGAAAACATAATTGTTTATTTAATAGCATTTTTTTTTTCATCCTTTTATTAGGAGCCGATGTTATGCTGTTTTCGTGCGCTGTGTCCTCCAATGAAAAAAACTATTGACACAGCAACCCTGGGGCCACATTTTAGGATCCATTACTAAGGCTAAATTTGATTTGTGTAGGGACACCTTGAAAGATGAGTAGAGTCCTGGAAATTTTGGTTCCATCATCTCACATTTGATTTCAGGTATTGCATGTTTTGTTGCATCAATTACATCCTCAACAGTAGTATCTGGGTGGAGCTTATAAACATGCAAGTACGCCCATTCTGTTGCAACTCTCAAAACAGTCGCATCACGGTTGTTCCCGATGATAGTTTTGTTAGGTGTTATTTTGTTTTTCTTTTTTTTGTTTTTTGCGACAGAACTCCAACCTGTTTCATATTCAGTCGAATCATCTTCAACGGTAACCTTAGTGGTACTTTCCACATTTCTAGTCTTCACGCTTGTCGAACGTGTCAGTTGATCCCCAATATTCCCCATTGGAACCGCTTGAGTCCGAGGAGAAGCCGCCGCCGAAGCATAGGAATTTGCAGCTTTCTTTCCGGGTCGTAATTCGGTTTTAGTTGTACTCACATTCTTAGAAGCATTTTGTGTTGCAGAACCTACCGGTTTTGAATTGCAATTTTTGTTCGCACTAACTTCATTCTTGTTTACATTTTTGTTTGAACCCACAGCCAACGGTTTGGCATTTGTGAGGTTAAGCAACCGAATTTGTTCACGAAGAGAGTCAATCAGGAGCTGCTGGTTACCAATAATCAAATCTCCACGGGTCAACAATTCACGTAAGTGTTGTATTTCTGTCATGTGTTGGTCACAATCAAGTACTGCCGGGGAATCTTCGTCATCTCCACAGCACAAAATGGTTTTTTTATCGATTGTTTTTACTTGCTTCAAGTGCTTCCCACATGAGGCATGCGTCACTACACCACATTTAATACACTTTGGGCCTGAAAGGGCAATTACTTTGCATTTTTTACAACCCTCTGCGTCTGCGACCTTGTTCACAGGCGCCATTTAAAACTAATCTATAGTAATAGTTTACTAATAGTTTACTTTATAATAAATTATTAAAATTTTTAAAAAGTTTATTTTAGAAATCAAAAATTTAACTAGCAAAGTTAGAAAACATAGTATACAAGGTTACATAGCTAATGTTAGCCCCATGACTTTGACATTTGTCAAAAATTTATTTACATAAATATAAATTTATTTACATAAATATAAATAAATTTTACAATAGGTATTGTCCGATTACGGAATGAAAAGCTTTCCCAGGAATGTGAGTTCTGTCTATTAAAATTAAATAATGGAACTCGGAACGAGGAAAGTAATTTGCATTACTTGCCTCGATTTTACATACATATTAATTGTGCCGCTTCATTAATGCAGTTGCACCAATTAATTATAAAGATAACGTCGCTACTATAGTGATAATAGCTCCGCTTCCTTTCCCCTAAGCCTTTCTTTCCGTAATTGAACAATATAATCCGTTTACTATTTATTTGCACTATGGTTGGCTATGAACTTTTGTTTTTTAGTTTGCCAAAATAAAAAGTCCCTATTAAGTTGACTGACAGCTCTTGACAGTGCCAAAAACATGACAGACCATTGACAGACCAACTATTAATACAATTGAATAAAAGCCGCTACTCTACAATACTTAACCTAACTGATTTTTTTCTAATTTATACCGGGTGGAATCTGTCATCCTAACATAGCCAACCATAGCGCAAATAAATAGTGAACGGATAATACATAATTTTATCCGACTGCAAATGACTGCAAACAATATTTAAACGAATTGTTGTACATAACCTCAAACTTTTTAACATAATAATAGAAGTAAATATTTATAGAACTCAGATAAAATAGGCACCTATTAGGCGCCTATTTTAGGCACCTAATAGGTACCTAGGTACCTATTTAGAATAAAAACTTTACATAAATGTCAATAGATGGCGCATCCGTCTAAGCATAATAGGAACCGTAAAATAGCATTTCACTGTCTCTAGATCGTAAAGTGGTTGCCATAGTAACGAAATCAAAATAATGATACATTGATGAAGACCGATTTTATGTCCAATAGTCGAAACGTAAAGTGTCGCTTTTTGATACAGTCAAATAAACAGTTAATTTTGTTTGAGAATATTCTATTAATAATGTAGCCAAGTTTTGTACCAATTTTCTTTGAGAATTTTGTAGGGTCAGGGCAAACGTCCCTTTCAGATGCTCGTAAAAATAATAACCTTTTTAACGTCAATTTCAGTTTGTTTAGCTCCCTCTTTTTTAACATGTTTCCATGTCGTTAGAAATGCACATCAATTTTCATTGGTTTTTTCAAACAGTTTATACTATGTGAGAAATCGTGCTTAAAACGGGTAAAAAGACTCATCAGAATTGATATCTTTGACCAGAGATATAAAACGTTTTCTTATTGTTCATTTAAATTTGCTTTCTTAATCTTTCTTTTAACTCTAAAATGCAAATTAACCCGCTAGCGGGCACATTAAACATTTAGTAAACGAAGGGCGGGGTCTCAGAAGTTTTAACAAAAAACAATAGTTTTTTTATTAGAAATGTGAAAATTTTTTTTATAAAGAATAAGAATATAAATATGTAAAATTGAAAATGCAATAACCAAAAACATAAAATAATTATTAAAGTTTTATTATTAAAAATAAAAAATTATTCTAAAACAATCGGAGTTATTGTTGGTTTTAGTTGTTTCCCCTTATTTTAGAAGTCTGAAGCAAAATAGAAAAATTTTCTTTCAAATCATCATACAATTAATTAATTAAGATAGAAGGAAAAATATTTTTCTAGTCTTTTTAGGACCTTTTGGCGTGGATTCGGAAAATATCATTACTCGGACGCCTAAGTCTTGCAGACTGAAAACGCTTACAAAACTGAAATGTGTCTTATGATAAGCTTACCGATGAAGGATATGATTGATTATGCCCAAATAATCAGCTAGAGTGAAAATTAGCTCTAGAGGTCCATTAACAACATAAACATTTAGTTTTAAATATCGAGGCGGTCTGTAAGACCTAACGCGCCCGTTGGCGGGTTAAGAGAATAATTGAATAAACTTTCAAATGCAAGTTGTAGCTCCCAGTTTATAGAATACCTATATTTCTTTTATAAAATTTTATTGTACAAAAATTGGTTAGTGAAATCTCCAAAATTGCGGTGCAAGCTCGAAGGGGTTAAAGGGCGGAAAAAAACGGGATGGGACAACTCGCCGCGGCCGACTCGCCGCGGGCCCAACTCGCCGCGAGGCCATCTCGCCGCGAAGATAAACGTACAATAATTGAATTATTGTCAAAGAAGTTTTTGTTTTGTCGATTTAGGTATTGAACGTGATTTAATTTTTTTATATTTTTACCTTTTTAACCTTCCGATGGGCAAGTGGTTTTTGGTTTTCCGCTATATTTTTGTCAATTTATGCGACTAACAGTTGCGTATCTTTACAACTCCCTCAATCAACGATTTAAGTTTCATTATCAGAACTATACACAGTAATTTCAAATATTTGACTGTAAATTTACAATGATTGAAGGATACACAAATGCCTACGTACGGTAAGCATTAATTTATAACAGATCTATTACTTATTCAAGCTTCGATAACTTGTTAGAGTAAGATCTTAATTAAATATTTGCACAATAGGTAACTTCCGCGTCTTAACATTGAAAATGTAATTTACAGAGTAAATACCCGTATTGTGTGTGTAATAATGCGATTAACTCTTATCGACGTATACCAACCCTAATTTCTTTTTATTAAAAAAATATAAATATAAAATCATAAACTCTTAAAAAGCACTTTTCAGAAATTTGTTTCAAAGTTTAATGGGGTGTGTTATGTTACAATTATTTCAGTTGAGCAGTCACAAGATTATGGATGTAATCCAAAATATCCAGGCAACATTCCAAAATCTTGCATATCTGGTCAAACACTAAATACAATCATCAAAGTTAAATTTCTTCTTTTCGAACGCTCAAATTCAATTACAAAAAAAATAAAATCTCTCAACGTTAAAATCATAATTCGGTTGTGCACTCAAGAAAATTTACAGGCAGGTTGTAAAAATACGAGTGTAATCATTAGGAAGTTTTAAAAACAACGTTTAAAAAAATTTCCCCTTATTGACTGATCAATTATAACTTTTAGAAAATATTAATCGAATAAGAAAAGCTCTTACATCCTACGTTATTTACACAGCTAAAAATTTATACAAAACAACAATACGATTACCTTTTTAGTTGTAGGAAAGTTGAAGGGTAGTTAAAATTAAAAAATGGATTTGGTGATAATTTTTAAAATCTTAAGAGAAATCGGACAGAAAAATTTATAATGTAAAATGGGCATTAAGACTAGAACATTCAAATGCAAATACCTCTAACAACTACATAAAAGCTCTAAACAGTAACCGAGAAGAAAGCAAGCTTTCATATTGATTAACAAATAAATTGCTATGACCTAGGAAAGTAGCTAGCATAATAGATATTACAGGTCTTGTTAGAAAAGTTATAGTTAACAATTACCATAATTTCCCTTTTTAATACCACATAAATTTGCAAGAACTCAAACACTGTTAAAGTCCATTTATCAGCAATTTCGCCACTAACCTAACAATCTATTACAATTTAATTTTACTTTTGGAGTAAATGCGATCGATATATCTAAAATCGCCCGTATATGTCTTTTATCTGGTGTAGTTCATTAATGATTGTTCATATTTATGTTCATCATAAAAAGAATTAAACTGCCGACTTACCTTAAGCTTTGTGTTGAGGTTATAAATCCTTGATTGATTTAATTTTCTGGCTATCCTATAACAATAAATTTTAATTAAAATATTGTTAAAAGTTGAAATTTATAATGTGTATGGTTTTTAGACCTAATAATTTATAATGGTCACGTTCACCTAACACTAGTGCTTAGTAGAAATATGTGCTCTATATCGCCATACGTTATACTGAAAATGTGGAAACACTACGAAGCATTATAGGGTCATGTAAACGTGACCAATAAGTCCAATGACTAAAGGACCGGTATTATACAAATATTCGTCAATCTCTGGTTGCTTAACTGTCGATTAACACGTTATTTCATGTCGAAGTTCTCCAATCTGAAGTTAACATGAATTTATGAACGGTGGGCTCTCCATTTAAAAAACTTCTTTTCAAAATTTTAAAGGACCCCGCACTTTTTACATGGAAAAACGGTTTCAGTCTTTTAGTAAGTTGTAGATTTTGGCCTCCTGAACAAAAGTCTCCATGGGCAAAAATTTCTAAGACCTCACCCTTCTGAGATAGGGGTCGTCAAAGTCGATAAAATAGATGGAAAATAGCCAAATGTCTTTTATTAAAAGAATTAAAATCTTTTTTATTACTCAGAATATTGGCAAATATACATTGTACAGGGTGAAGATAAACTATGGTGCCAACCAATAAAGCTTTCAAAATAAAGTGACCCGTATTTTTTTGTTTTGCTAAAATCTGATTTGAAAGGGCGCTAGCGGGGGCTCAAAATGGGTCCAAGAGAGAACATTGATTTCGTTTTTTAGTTTGTAAATCCCAAACCCCTAAACCGATATAGTTAAAACTTTGAAGGTACGCATAAAAAACAAAAGTCTTATTTTATTAACACATTACTTTTGGTATAGCCGCTAGACGGCGTTAGGTAAACTATCCTAACGACTTTGACGGCCTCTATCTCAGAAGGGTGAGGTCTTAGAAATTTATGCTTATGAAGACTTTTGTTCTGAAGGTCAAGATCTACAACCTACCAAAAATTCATGAAATTTGACTGAAACCGTTTTTCCATATAAAAACTGCGGGTCCTTGGGATCTTGGAGAGGATCTTGTTCATTTATGAGTGCTAGTGCTACATTATTTAGCACTGTACAGTGTACAACAAGAAGTTACTATGACTATTGCATACGTCTGTCAAATTAAACCCAGCAGCCAATGAAATGACTTAAATTTCAAATTTTCAGCCAATCACAAGCCAATTAAGTGATAAGTGCTATATAACACTTATCATTTTCGAATTATCAAAAAAGCACAGGTAACTACAACAATAATTTTTTTTATTCTTGGAAAAGCTAAAAAATCTGAGCGAAATCTCTACAAAGAGCAAAAATTGAGTTTTATTTAAAAAAAAACAACAAATAAATACCAAAAAATAAATTATTTATGAAAATTATTACATGTACTGTTATTATAATTATTACTTATAACTGAAGTGCCATTCTTGGCTGTGGCTTCACTTTCACAAATCGATGTCGATGTTGAGGACTGGATCAAGCTATTGCAGTTTTGACGCTGGTTTCTCATCTTTTCCATAAGATTTTGATGGTGTTCTGCGTCTAATTGTAAATAAGGCTTCATCGAACCAGCACTCGCGTGTCCGGTCATTTTTATAACTTCCTGTTCTTGTACCTCTACTTTTGTAAGATGAGAAACTGCTGAGGAACGCAGCAAATGATTTAATATTTTCACTCTTTTTGGGTCCACGCCAATTTTAATCAAAGCTTCTGCAGTCCATTTAGAAAGTTCGTTTCTACTTACGGGAACATTTTTATACCAGAAGTCACCTGTTAGCCATCGTGGATTAGGTGTTAAAAATAACCGATCGGTGGTTATCTGAGGCGTTCGTTTACTCAATAGCTTCCTATTAAACAGGCTAAAAGTTTATACTTTTATAGGTAAATAAAATGAAAATAACTATATTTTTATACCTAACAGAACACATAAATATCAGGTTCTACCCTTAGCGCATACTTTTTCTCCAAACAAATTTTTTTAAATTGCCTCCAAAGGTAGTTTCTCGATTTTCTTGTATTTTTCGGTGTCGTATTAGTCACAATTTTCTTTATACTTGCAACAGATTCATTACCAAAACGATTACTTGAATAAGCCATTTTTTAATGATTTAATGTGGATTTAATTCAATTTCGTTGACGTTACTTTTTTTGAAAAAAAAAAGAAATTGACTGGTTGCCTGGGTAATTACAAACTGAAACTACTCGATTGACAAGGATCAATTTTTTTCAAAGTTTTTATTAATTAGACTTTTGCAATAGTCCAGTAATAGTTATTTACGAACCATGTGCGGGAACACGATTTTCCCGCGTTAACGCTGTTTGAAAACACGAGCGACGTAGGAGCGAGTGCTTTTTTCATTGCGTGAACGCGGGAAAATTGTTCACGCATGAGGATCGTACAATGTTTTTTGTAACGAACAAAACCGTTATCATAATTCTTAAATAAAAGTTTTATTTGATTAGTTTTGACAATTTAGGTATACAAAGCAACCTACGACTTCATAGTCAAACTTCATTCTTACGTCAAACAAATTCTTACTTTGACAGTTAATTGTTCTAAAAGTTGCTAAAAATTGTTATTAGATGTAACGTAATAGTTTAGTTTGCCTATTTAAATGTTCAAAAATATGTTTCCTTACATTAATAAATACACATTACTTTATTTTATTACCATTTATTAGTGTTGTTTTGACAGTTTACTTCCCGGTGTAGTAGACCGGGAAACACTGTTTCCCAGTCGACCACAAAGTGCGTCAAACGTCACTTTCGCAGCAGTGAGTACAAAAAATATATTTCGTGCATAGTTCCTTTGCTTCGATAATACTGGCTAGGATGCATTCGAGCTTGTTGCTTGAGAAAATTTGAACTCCTGCTTCGCAGTCGTGCAAATTTTCGTCGCAACAAGCGCTCGTGCATCCCATTAGCCAGTATTATCGGCAAGTCACCCTAGGGTAATTTTCAATTGCTCTGCCGACGCGATATCGTATAAAATTCAACAAATTGTCACTTTTGACGTTAAATTTAAATTTAAAAAAAATTATCTCGTTGAATAACCCTGGGGCATTGATGAATCCTCATAATTTTGTCTATCTTTCAAGTACATTTTTTTGGAAAAACACCCCTCCGCTTATGACAAAATTATTTCGGTTGTTATCAATGCCCTAGGGTTATTACAGTTGATTATTAATCTCCAAGTAGTACAACATTTCCAAATTTATCAGTTTCGCATGCAACGAATTGATCTAGATCTAGGCTAATTCTAAATTTTCTGAAGGCTCTCAAACTTAGCCTTTTTCTAACATCGGGTTGAGAATCAGCAGAAAAATCACAGTCCTCCCAGAGTTCTTTATTTTTAATATTAAATAATTATTGCTTTTAAGAAGAAGCTGTAACACCGATCTTACGATCGAGTGTATTGTTATTCCTTCGACGTTGCTCAATCGAAGACGAGAGGGTTCGATGCGATTAATAAACAACCATACACACTTTTAAACAAAATAAAATAATTTATTAAAACTTAACATATAAAAAAACAAATTAATAATTAATTTATAATTATAAAAGAGAAATTAATAAAACTTCTTCGGGAAACAATGGATCTTTTGAACGCTGCTCCAAGAGGTAGGAAGTAAGCGATTGGGCTCAAAGGCTTAACCACTATTCAGGGAAAGATGCGATTAAGCCCAAAGACCTGACCACAAAGAGTGAGACGCGATTAAGCCCGAAGGCCTGACCACAAAGAGTGAGACGCGATTAGGCCCGAAGCCTGACCACAAAGGGTGAGACGCGATTAGGCCCGAAGCCTGACCACAAAGGGTGGGATGCGATTAACCCCGAAGGTCTAACCACAAACGGTGAGATGTACTGTGGGGGTACAGGGTACAGAGACTCCAGACCATCAACTACCCGCCGCACAAGGGAATCACACTAGATACAATAAAGCACTATGTATAGTGTATTAACACGGATGGTCACGGACTCTCACACGGACTTCTTTGAAATTGATGCTTGTCGAATATTTATTAATTCTACACCACTATAGGTTCTTATCACCAATCAGGACTCAACTTGTTATTTGGTGGGAACGTATATCTTACTCCGCACGTTTGGTACTCATATCTACGATTATCAACAATCTTTTACATTAGTGCTTTTTATGCGAATATGTATGTGGTGATAGATGCGGGCTTACAAGAGGCATAGAAAGGTGTAAGTTTCGGGGGGTACGTGAATTACAAATAATTTTGAAAAAGCATTTAAAATAATAAATATTTTAAAATATTAGGGACTTTATAAAAGAAAATTAAAATGATGTTAATAAAATTAGACTAGGCGCAAAAGTTAAAGTATTTTATGCAAGCGGCATTTCATATAACATTTTGGTAACCGATGTTTTCCCAGTATTTCAACCCTGCTGAATACGAAAATTGCGGTTATCAAAGCGAAATCTTAACCGGAAGCGTGATATTCAAGATGACACCCAAGATGTCAGCTTTGTTATTTTTGATGGAATCATTATGGACAATTAAGACAAATATTTTTATTGGTTCGGATAGATAATTTTATACCCTACAATTTTTATTAGAGGTAAAATTATCTTCAGATCACTCCTAAAAGAGCTAGAGTTGATAAAAGCACCAGTGTTGTATAAACCTTCTTAATACATAAAGCAGTATATGGAAGCATCTTGGTGAGTTCAGCGAGGTAGCTTTCCCAGTATCCATCTAGGATGTATCTGTTAAAACATGATCAGAGCAAATCAAGTCCATAAAAGTCGATCATAAAGAGGATATTGCGTCTTCTGTATTGACAACACACGGTGCTTCTCCCGACTCTCTAGACCCTTAAAGAGTGACTTTACTGTAATTTTTTGTAGACCATAAAATTATCTATCCGATTTAACAAAAATATTTGTCTTAATTGCCATAATAATTAATCCATCAAAACAAATAAAAAGAGCAAACATGTATATTACGACGATTTTTACGCACACGATGTCTTTAGCTGGCTTTCGCTCCTTAATAAGCAATCTAACGGTACTTTTACATTTAATAATAATTGTAGAGAACCTTGTATATCTAATTCAATCAAAACAGTGTTGTCCAAGATTCAATAATAATTCTTCCATCCAAATAAATCTTAATTAATAAAGCAGACAACCTAGTCGCCATCTTGAATATCGCGCTTCCGGTTTAAATTTCACTGTGGGTAACCGCAATTTTTGGATTCAGGGGGGTCGAAATATTGGGAAAACATCGGTTACCAATATGTTATATGAAATTCCTCTAGCATTTCGATACTGGGATTTTGTTCCAATTTCACGGTGCTTCTTCCGACTGTAGCTCCTTAAGGAGTGATCTGTAGATAGTTTTACCTCTAATAAAAATTGTAGAGTATAAAATTATCTATCCGAACCAATAAAAATATTTGTCTTAATTGTCCATAATGATTCCATCAAAAATAACAAAGCTGACATCTTGGGTGTCATCTTGGATATCACGCTTCCGGTTAAGATTTTGCTTTGATAACCGCAATTTTCGTATTCAGCAGGGTTGAAATACTGGGAAAACATCGGTTACCAAAATGTTATATGAAATGCCGCTTGTATGGTTAAGGATACGTTTTTTCCGATAACAGTCCTAGTCTAAAAGGGCAAAAAATAAATTAAAATTAAAGTAAATAATTTTAATTTATCGCGGAGAATGAAATTAAGCGGGTGACCTCGGGTACATTTACACTAGTTAGATGATACAAAAACGGAGGATCTAATAGTTGCTGGTGGATTATGCACGAGGTATTTTTAATAAAAAACACGGGCGTGCAAACGATGTTAATTTTTCCCGTATCAGAAGCAGAATCTTAAGGATTCGTAACACTCTGACACGTGTAGAAAAATGCATCGTTACAAAACTTCACTTCTGGTTGAGTGAATCGTCGCTTAGCCGACAATTCAACCTTTGGTTGGCGTTTATAATGCTCAAATTACAGTCTAACCTTAAGTTGAGTTTGAATCTTCGGTTAACTCGACATTAGAATACCGGCCCTAAGAAGCTATAGCATGCATAAGTACTTGATCAATGATCATAAATTTCCAACTCCAAGGAGCTAATAGACACAAGTAAAATGAAAATGATAATAAAAATGGCATGAAAATCGCTATGGAAATAATAGGTTTGTTCCTACAAACAATCGAACCAGTTTAGAACGGTTCGGAACTGAACAGAGCATGCGCACATTGAAGTTGGCAATACAAATTTCAATCTGCGCACACTCCGCCCAGTTACGAACTAGTTCGAGCTTTGTAGGAACAAACCTAATATAGTCAATGACTGTTTTCGAAAAAAACGTCTCCTTAACCATGTAAGCGGCATTTCATATAACATTTTGGTAACCAATCTTTCCCCTATATTTCGACCCCGCTGAATACGAAAATTGCGGTTACCAATTAATTCTGGAATTATTTTAGCCGAGACGAGAAATTACGTATTTGGACTAGAAATTATTGATATTCAGTTCCAAACAATCCGGTATTTTATGTTATTTTTTTCATCCGATGCCTACAACTCGAGTTAGTGGTCTTTTCAACAAAATTTCAAAGTTAGAGAAGAAGTTAATTATTTGATATAACGATATTAGAGATATGTAACTGAACGTCGGCGTGGGTAACTTCAAGGTTAGTAAACTAACGAATTGCATTAGGAGTACAAAGCACATTTTGATTTTATTTCTTCTTAGAATGTTACCCCATGTAAAGTTGCTTAATTTAGTTTAGTTCAACATTATTTTAGTTTTGAGTTTCCAAACAAATTTTATTTTTAGTTAAAAGCTTTTTCCGAATTTTCACGAGTTTCAATTTTAAATTTGAAAACACGTCACATCATAAAACGAATTTAAAATGTACATACGAGAATAAAGTGTTATTGCTCCCTTATTTTAGTGCGACATTATTTAAAGATTTTTTGTTTTTTAGAGTACTTAACTAAAAAAAACCTTTATATTACTTTCCATTCTCTAAACTCTTCCTTTCTTAATGTTATTTTTTCTTATTAGATTTTCCACAGATTTCGAATTTGCTTTTGAAAATCACAAATGCGCCTTCCTACCCCAATTCATGCTCTTAAGTGTATAATTTTTAAAATTAAAATTAATTTATAAATAAAGCTACCACCAGCTGAAAGCTGGAAGTTATTAAGTAAATAATGAACACAATTTCTATAATATGCGAGGCCTGTTTATTAATTAAGGCCCGATGAGCTGTGAAAGAAAAACGAAGATAATTAAAAAAAATAATACACATACACAACACACAAAAGTTAGTTCTTTTACGTAATTGCCTCGCTAATTAAGGCACTTTTCGAAAAGCGGCTCCAGTCATCTCCATAGAAAGTTATCGTCTAAGTATTCTGATTTCTGAGCTTTAGATCGTCATTGAGTTTAAACCGCCACCCTTTCATCAACCTCAGTTTCAACAGAATAATCGGATGTAATCCGATGTAAACTTTAAGAAAAAAATAGCCCTCACATAAAAGTAATATACCGAGTGCCCACGATTCAAGCGGAACATAGCCAAATAACACAGGGAATTACATTAATTTGCAGTTTGCTGTTCACTAGCTTCATCAACAATAACAATAATGATATCGAGAGTCATTAATTAAGAAGTATTTGGTATCAACAGACTCAGAAAATAGTTCTCTTTCAATCGATATCATTACCGTTCTTGTAGATGAAACTGGTGAGCAGCAAACTGCAAATGCAATTCCTTATGTTATTTGGCTATGTTAGGCTTTGATTGTCAGCACTCGGTATTATTATAAAACAATGGTGATCTAATTATGTTTTAAATCCAATATGTCTTGGAATTTAAATAATCTTAGAAGCAATAAAGAAATTTTCTTTTGTAAAAAGTAAAAGTTTGGAAATGAAAAGTCCAATTATATTATAACGAATATTTACATTTTATATTATGCTCTCAACTTGAGCCTTTGTAAAAATTTAGTGAATCCGTTCTTAAGCACTCTTTTGAAGGTATTTTATAATAAATTATTCAAAATTAATTCTTACTCGAAAGATATATAAGTCGACAAAGGCTTTCTTCCTAATTAAATTAAAATTTTGTAAAATAATGAAAAGCTTCACTTTTAGTATGAGAGCGCGTCAACACTAAAGAACACTTCACAGGTACAATTTTTAACAAAAGTTCCGAATGTATTTGAGTAAAATTTTCCGAGTAGGGAACGGTGTGAAAATGGGTGCTAAAAATTATAAAACGAAATTTTCTCTTCTGCCAATGCCGATCCATTATAGGATGTTAGGCACATCATGTCACACATGACAGCCTTTAATTTGTCTACTGCTGCACCAAAGAGACTTAGCAAGTTCTTCAGACATGAAACTCTTCTTCTTCAAAGATCTCTTTTACCAAGTACATTTCTTCCAGGCATTCTCAAGATCTGACGATACCACACATCTCAAGAGCTTCACTAAAGGCTTTCTTCCTTTGCTATAGAAGAATTGGGAAGACTTAGCAATTAGCAAAGTATTAGTTTTATTTTTGGCACAAATTTTGACCGTGACAACGGAAAAGCTTATCCATCTTGCATTTTATTTCTTGTTGTTCCACTGTCTCAAGACATATGTTGGCCCGTTTTAATTGTTCATTTTAGACGGCTACTTGGTTAAACGCATTTTATTCGAATTTAATCCCATGTACCTCTAAAAAATTTTAATTGTCAATATCAGAAGCACCCCTTTGTCTTATAAAACTGAGCACGTATACCAAATATAAAATCAATCAAAGCAAAAATGAAAATTGTGGAAACGAGCGTTTCCGATTTCCTATTATCGTCAATTATTGTCGAGACTAATTGATATACCCAAGGCTAACTTCAAAATTATTGTTAATTATCCAACATCGTTTAAAAGGTTACCCAACAACAATTATGAGAAAAGTCACCCTAACATTAATCCGAAATAAATTTTAAATCATTAGAAACATTCGTGCACTTAATTTAAATTTAATAATAGAAATAGAATAGAATAGAATTTTAAACTGTATTACAAAAGATGAAAATCAATGCTTTTTACATGGGAAAATAAATTTATTTTAGTGCTGGAATCGGCAAACTTATGATCATTGCACTTTTATAATCGAATTTTTATACTGTCGTTTTATTTAATTTTCTCCCAAACGAATACTAAATTTTTCGTGCGAAAAAAGCACTAAATTAAAATAGGTGTAATGCAATTTTTGAAATATTTCATAAATAGCAGCCGTAGCTCGTGAAAAAGTTTAGAGCAAATTTCGCGATGAAAACAATTTAAAAAGTATTTACAAAAAGGAATTAAAACGTGCAATGGCTTGGTAAAATTTTAATTAGTCGTCTTTGGAAGTTTTGTTTTGTAAGTTTTGTAAGTAATGCGGACCATTCACGTTGCCACTTGCCTTGAGACAGGCCTGCAGGTCAACAGTGTGCGCGCAAATGTGAAGTGATACTCCACCACACACTATTCAAGTAAATACGAAAGCATCATTTCGCATTTGCGCGCACACACTGTTGGCCTGCAGGCCTGCCTCAAGGCAAGTGCGAACGTGAATGGCCCGCAGAGTACATTTTCCTTTAGCTTTAGAATGTCTAAAGTCGTAGCTACAATTAGAAAAACTCTGATGTGGCCATACCAGGACTTTTTGGTGCGTATTAAAGCTATTTTTAAGCAGTAAACATTAATAATAAAAAAAATTTGCCCCATTTCTGGTTAAACCGGAAGTAAAGTGTAAAGTAAACCTCCTTTCAGTCGGTTTGCAAACTTTGTCTTCGTGCGACAAAATGCTACCTTGTGACACTTTTATTTACGTTCATAAAACATTGGGTGCATTCATCAGACGTAACAGTTGTGGAGCAGCTACCAAATCGTTCAGTGATTTATTTTATTTCATTTGCGTTATGTTCAACTATCTCGATACCTGCTCACTTAACAAAGCTACCGCACGATAGTAGCGTTAGTGATGTAGCGGTTGGTAGCTGTTCCACAACTATTACGTCCGGTGAATGCACCCAATATCTTGTTCAAAATTTGTAATTCTAATCTAAACAAATACTTTTGTTTCTTTAAAATATTCAACAATCTTAAGTAGTATAATTAATAATAATTAATAGGCCTTATTTTAATTATAATTAATTTTCCTTGTGGTTGAGGCTTGAATGAATAACAAGTAGTAAATTTTATAATCTTAAATTTTGTATTATTTTAGTTAAATTTATATTCATTAAGTTTAATAAATTAAAATTACCCCAATTTTATTCCCTATTTTAACATAGATACAGGGTGATCCGTGTCCATAATATTATACGTAACTTACGATAATCTAGAAAATTGTATGATAAATACAAGAGGCCGGTTAAACGGTTACCTCTAACATGCTGCCCTACTTTACGTTGCTATGGAGTTGTTGAGATGAGTCATATCGGTATCCACTTCCAAGTTTTATGAGAAAAACAATTATTTTGCTCCAGGGGAAAAAAGTAGTAGTTCTGGCCTGGTTGCGAATCCTAGAGATGTTAGGGCATTTTTTCTTTAAGCATGACGACAGTAAAGATCATAATGTTAAAGTGACTTTACAGCGCTATGATGAAAATCTCATTATGTGTATAATGAGTTATCCAGAAGGAAAACATATTTTTTCAACAAGATTGTGCAATTTCAAGACTTCGTTACCTAATAATACGTGGTCTCCACGTTACGTAACTACGGGAGGGCCAGGGTGGACCCAAGCCCACCTAAAATTTTGCTGACCGCACCTTGTGCCCATCCTGATAAAATGAATTCCACACAAAATATTTCGTCTTTAAAAAGTTTTATGGGCTACATATTATGTAATTAGCCCACCCAAAACAATTTGTGGCCATCAACATCCCATCTGATTTTAAGAAGCTAGTTACGTGCCTTGTGGTCTCTAATGAGCCCATTGTTTAAATACTTAGAAATGATGATTTAATAATCTGTTTCATTGCCGAACTTGGTATATTCCAAGAGAATTTACTTTTTTACATTTGAAAATCCTTGTGAAAATACATGTGAAAATAGAAGTTTATAAATCTTTATAAAGAACCTTTCTTTAATAACGCCAATCGTATTATACTACAATTTCTTAAACCTCGTTTATAAAATCTTTGAATACCTAAATTGATTTATTACAGATCCACTTTCTATATATCTTCGAAAGAGCTCACGACCTAAAGCAAAGCTTACTACTATCTTTTTATACTTAAGTTTGCCAAATAAGAGCCTCTACGAATAGAAAAATCTCAGTGAAAGAAGATCTTAAAAATGAATGGAGAAAAATCCTTGAAAATTCTCATTTGATGGATTACAGTTTTAATTATTTATGAAGGTTTTGCAGTAAAAATGTTTCTACTTAGGTATACATCTTATCTGCAAAAAATAAACTTATTGAGATTTAAATTAATGTAATATATGAGTTGATAAAAGAAAGGCTGTATTTAATTAAAATTCGCAAGATAAAAGAATTCTTTTTTATTCGACTGCATCAAAAACGTAAATACATTACGTTTAGAATATTCGACGTAAAATCGGCCTTTTCATCAACGTATCATTATTTTTATTTGGTTACTATGGCAACCACTTTACGGTCTAGAGACCGTAAAATAGCATTTTACGTAATTATGCTTAGACGGATGCGCCATCTATAGACATTTATTTGAAGTTCTTATTCTAAATAGGTAGATATACCAATTTTATCTGACATCTATAAATATTTACTCATACTATTCTGTCAAAAAGTTTGAGGTTATGTACAATTCATTTAAATATTGTTTGCAGTCGAATAAAATTATGGAACTTATTGAACTTATTTATTTTTATATCAAAGTGCTACCGCCCTAGGCCTTAAAGACGTTTCAACAAATCGCGTTGCTACGATAGTAGACAGTTGCTATTACCAGTTCAACATAATATAAAGTAATTAATTAGTAACGTGTTAATTAATCAAACAATAATAATTAAATAACTGATTTCGCTCTGAATTCTACCTTCCAGTTAAAAAAATTTTAATTATAAAGATCCTTTGATGAAAATTTTTGTAAAGAAATAGGTAATTTTAATACTTATTAAAATAAAAGAGCAGACAACAAAAAAATTTTTTACATAATATCCAATTATATTTAAGTATATACAGGGTGACCATAATTTACCCACGTTACATGGGTAACTTTGTTATCAGAAGAGATAGAGAGTCGGTTAAATTGGCAAAGTTGGGCAGAATTATACGGCCATTCAAATTACGTTCAGAAAAATTAACATTGTTGCCAAGTTTCTTAATTATTTGACAAAAACTAAAAAAATGAATTTTCTTTAAATGCTTATAACTTTTTTATTAATGGAGATAATTCCAATTTTCAAAAAATAGGTAAAAGGCACTACTAAAAGCCAAATAAATTAATAACAAAAATATTTTTTATAGCGCCGTTTTGGAGATATGATGCAAACTTATGTTTTTTTAAATACAAACCTAACCTCAATTTTATGTCACTGAAAAGCTAATTTTTTTCTCTTTTCGAAAATATAAGAATTGATAGGGTTAATTTTTCAAAAATTTTTAGTACTTTTTTCGAATTATTTTTCCACTCTTTTTGTTATATTAATTTATTTAATTCACTTGTTTCTTTTATATTCGATTGTTTCATAGGTAATTTGATTTTTAAAATTTATTTTGACTTAAATTAGTAATTTATTTTCTAAAATAAAAATTTTTTCTCTAGTACTAAAAAAATTTGAAAAATTAACCCTATCAACCCTTACATTTTTGAAAAGAGAAAAAAATTAGCTTTTCAATGACATAAAATTGAGGTTAGGTTTGTATTTAAAAAAACATAAGTTTGCATCATATCTCCAAAACGGCGCTATAAAAAAATATTTTTGTTATTAATTTATTTGGCTTTTAGTAGTGCCTTTTACCTATTTTTTTAAAATTAAAATTATCTCCATTAATAAAAAAGTTATAAGCATTTTAAAAAAATTAATTTTTTTAGTTTTTGTCAAATAACTAAGAAACTTGGCAATAATGTTAATTTTTCTGAACGGAATTTGAATGGCCGTATAATTCTGCCCAATTTTGCTAATTTAACCGACTCTGTATCTCTTCTAATAACAAAGTTACCTATGTAACGTGGGTAGATTATGGTCACCCTGTATATAAAATACTGGGTATTTTATTTCGATATAGAAGATCGAGAACCGAGTAAAATTCAAATTGATTCTTGTACATCCAAGTTTTCAAGTGTTCCAATAGAAAAGAATTGAGTCACGCAGGAATCAAAAATGCAGCTAGAAGAATTTAACTTGAGGAGCGGTAGAGATAAGTTCAAGCGGATTTGGCGACGCCTCCCTTAAACACGATTGGTTTAAAATAAATTCGTTTGTATCAGTGGCTACTAAATTATAAGTAACTAGGCGATTACTATTGCATAGAGGAGAGAAATACCAATCTAGGTATCTGCACTTCCCCTCAGCTCGTCATTTTAAAATATTATTGCTGTATTTTCTATTTCTACAGATAAACGAAATACATTGTAAGAACCTAACGCTGAAATTTTGATGCCTCCATTAAATTTTAAAAGTGAGTATGTTTCTTAAATTGAGACGAACTTAAATAATGTATTTTTGAAACATCCTGGAAAAACTTATTTTTCACAAATCATGAATTTGAAATAATCCGTACCCGCGGTACCACATTATACCCTGGTGGAAGTTTGACAGATGTTGTTTTGTAGCTACTTCTAATTCCGAGTCTCTCGTAAGATCACTGACGAATAGATATCTATAGGTGAGGTCAAATAAAGTGGCGCATGATTCATCGCTACGTAAGTTAAGAAAACGTGATTATTAGCGCAGTTTAGAAAAATTTGTCAGTAAAAATTCCCGCTGAAGCTTTCCAAATCCACCACATGTAGAAATATTGCACTAGCCCTGCATTACGATTAGAATAGGAGATTGTTTGATTAGGAGTAAAAATGTCAACTACTCACGAGCCAAAAAAAAGTATTTTTACTCCGTATTAAACATTTAACTTTTTCTTCTAACGTAAAACTTAGAAAAACCAAAAATAAAAATTTTTGAAGTGTCGCCATCTCTTGAAAATTATTTGTAGTTCAATTGTCAAATAGTTTTAAAAATTAACTTTAACTTGTAAAAAGAAGCTAATTATTAAACGCAACGAATAAATTATAACAGAAAATTTATAAAAACATTACCTACCTTTTTACATTACAAATGCTTAGAAATATCATTTTATCTAACCCCGCTATGAAATGTCAAATTTTAAATTCATTTTTGACGTTTTGAAACGTCCAATTTTACATAACTAGTGATGCTATGAAATATTACATAACTGAGGTAATATTACATAATGTATTTGTTTGTTTGCAGCAAGCTTTGATATATTATTGGGACCTCCGCAATAATAATTATTTTTCATTTCATAGCGAAGTCAGATAAAATTTTGTACCTAACACGTTATGAAGAGACTAATTTTATTTAACTCACGTAATTTACAAAACTCGCTTACTTCGTTCGCTCGTTTTAGCAAATATTACGTTCGTCAAAATAAAATTTGTCTTTTCATAACTGGTTAGGTAAATATCTATTACGTTACAATTTGTTGTAAATATTTAGGGTTAGAATTTACTTTTACTTCCTAGGAGGTAAAAGTAGAACTTTAACCTTACTTGTTCAGTAACAAATTGTCAACTTTTTTTGACGTTTGAAGAAAAATACGTTTGCTATGGACTTTTTCTTACACTGTAAAGAGGTGAATCATGCGCCACTTTATTTGGCCTCAACTATATTCCCTAAGTGTTCAAAAACTAATTTCAAACAATAAAAGTAGTTAAGTTATGGAATGTTATGGATCCATAACGTACGAGAAACTCGACCTAATTCAAAAAGAAGAAAACCTCAACACTTTTATTTTTGCAACTTGAGAAGTGGTAATATATCAATTTTAGCAAAATAAAAGAGTAAAAAAATAAATGAAAACATTTTCTCAAGAATTAAAACAATTTAAACAATAACAATTACCAAGCTGTTAAAGTTGAAATCTAAAATTTAACAGCAGGATGAATAACGTCTATCTCAATAGAAGCCGCGCTATAGTTAGCTAAATTTTGTGAACACATATTAGGAATGAGTCACTCTCTATAATTGTGGAATTGGACTTTAGTTCGTCGAATTTCAACGGGGGTGACCGCTCGTTAGTTTTAAACGGAATGCTTGAGAATTCAAGCTCCAATAAAATACTACTGAAACTAAAGCTAATTATCTAACACACGCAGTAAGCGAGATATCTGTCAACTTTTACCTGTAAAAGCATAATTAAATGTACCTACTTGTAAGTTTATATTTAATTAAGAACAAAATACAATTTCACTAATTTAAACGTATTTACCAGAATTGTCTTTACATTTCTCTTCTCGCCATTCAAGACTTAAAAACATCTAAATGCTGTAATTTCATTATTTTTTTTATAGAAACTAAAATGATATGTTACAATATCAATAAATTAAAACAACTTGGTATTGAGAAAGAAGCCTGAAAGGTATTGGGGCTACAATGAGATATTTTCATGGCATTTTAATGCTGCAAAACAGAAACCTCACAAAAAAGTTTGTAATGGAAACAGTGCTAAACACCTGAAATATTTGTAAAAATATAGAACGATAATATCTAATGAACATTGTGAACATGTCCCATCGTATCAAAAGTATAAAGCAACGATCATATGGCTTCCGTTCAGCTTTCAGTGTAATTTAAAAGTTGACGACATAAAATATAGAAGATCCGTTGGAAAATGTTGAGGTTGAAAATAAAGTGAAGACTTAGAGAAAAAATCTGTCCCAATTTTAAGTGTTCACAGTTAACAAACAAAGGCGTTTGTGTGAGTGGCTTTATTTTGTCAGTACCGTTCGTAACATAAAAACAAATTATTTACCTTTTTTCTGTTGTCGTCTTGTCGAATGCCTCCTTCTCCATGCCAAAATCTATTGCGGCTTAATCACTCAGTTTAAAACGAATCAAACCAATAATTATTGAACACAAAACACTTACGAACCATCAGACACTTATTTTTAGAGCAAAAATCGAATAACGAATTATTAAAGCTTCTATCAAGCTTACAACATCGGACTCGATTTTAAAAACGCGTACGCGGGAGAGTTTAAACTCGATTCCGAAAAAAAACATTTAACTATGTTGCGGCTGAAATTTAAAAATTTAATATGAAATATAGATAGTTCTTCTATTTCTTTTCTCGCCCAGTGGAAAAGTGACCTGAAAATAGAAATTTGATTTAATCGACGTCAAAAAAAGATGACTTTATGTCACTCAATATGTAAGGGTGAAGTTTAACTTTCCCGCCGAGGCAGAAAAAATTGTCAGCAAAGTACTTTTCTCTGTCTAGACAGACAAAGTAAAATCTTAACCCAACTTATTTTTTATTTTTATAACGTAAAAAATGTTTTCTAAGCATTTGTAATGTAGAAAATTTAATGTTTTTTAAATTTTCCTTTATAATTAGTTCGTTGCGTTTAATAATTAGCTTCTTTTCCAAATTTAAGTTTATTTTAAAAAATATTTGACAATTGAACTACATGTAATTGACAAAAGATGGCACTCTTCCAAAAATCAGAATTTTCAGTTTTACGCTTTACGTTTGCAGAAAAAATAAAATGTTTTATACGGAGTAAAAGTAGTTTTGTGTGACTCGCCTGTATTGCCAGACTCGCTCGGTACTGCACTCTTCAGCCAAACACAGTCTTGTCACACAAAACGTCACTTTGTCTCCTTATAAAACAAATAAATATTACTTCATTTTGTTTATTATTGACCGATTAATCGAACGGCCCAAGCGAGTATTGTTATTCCCTCGGGAAGAAAGAGAAGAGAAAGATGGTGACACAAATGAAGCAATAAATTTCAGATATATTTTAAAAAGGCCACTAAATAGACTAAAAAAGATGGAAATTTGGAAGTGAGAAACGGCGACAGCCCGACTCACCTGTTGCTGAAGTTCCTTGATATGTTTTAAAGCTTCTTCTATTGTTTCCTCGTTCATCATCCAACGATACGATCTGAAATAGAAATTTCATTCAATTGTTATTTTTATGTCTTTGTTTTAACTTTTTCCAATCCAAGAAAAAGTTGTAATCGAGAAAAAAAATAAAAAATTTTTTTTATTGAAGTTCTCGACGTTTTGAATCACCCTGATTCCAAAAATCGAAAAAAAATTTTTTTAATTTTTTGAACCAAAAAGTCTATGTATGTGTGTCCGCAACTGTGGGGCAAAAACTATTTAACCGATTTTGATGAAATTTGATTTTAGGAACTTTAAAATTATTTCATCGAGAAAATAAGTTTTTATAAGAAATCTATACAGGGTGTCTAAAAATAAGGTGGTTATTTTGGGCGCATATTTGAAAATTTGGGCCAAATTCGTTTCTACTTGGGTATAAGATAGTACATGTGAGCCCAAACTGAAAAAAAAAATTCAAATTTTTTTATTCAAAATGGCGACCAATAGAACGATTGTCCCATTTTATGGTTTTTCCCTTATAACTTGGCCGGGAATTATTATTATAAAAATTTTAAAACGGCATTGCACAGCCAGAATATAGGGCTTTTGTCATAACCAAGCCGATTTCCAAAATTGTTTTAAAATTGCCTACCTTTTTAATCTTAATTTAAAGAGGGAAGGGCTCAAAAAATTTTAATTAAAAAAATTAATTAGAGGACTTTTAAGACCTCTTTTTGCACCGAGTAGATAATCGCTTGTTTTTCAAATGTATCTGAGGCTTGACGATCATCAAAGACTTTTTTAAAAACAAAAAGTATGCACAACACCCATGTATGTATATTCCAATTTCACAATTATAGAGAGTGACTCATTCCTAATATGTGTTCATAAAATTTAGCTAACTATAGCACGGCTTCTATTGTGATAGATGCAGAAAACACGTGCCGCTTTAATAGAATAACGTACTTTACTATAATTTGACAGAAGCTGACAGAAGCTTAGTAGTAGAAGTGGATTCGAGTACGAACGATTGTTCATAATGCTATACCGAAAAATCTCGATGTAATCTAGTCTTCATTCTATAAATGACACAACTGTCTACATTTGTGAACATATAGTTATAGATTAATTTACAACAATGATGGCATTACCACTGTAGCACGAGACAAATCTCTTTGAAGTCGGTTTGAAAACTAACCGATTTGTTGAAACTTTTTTAAATTGGGCTCGCTACTTTTCTATACATTTTTTAACAGCCACTGCAGAATCCCATTCGGCAAACTCATATTTCTTATCTTTATCTTTAATGTATTCTGTTGAAGAACTTACAACACGCATCCAACAACAAATCAAGTTTTTTCTGAGAGTTTGAATAACATCAGAAGAGAGCTTTAACGCAAATTGTGGTGTTACCGCTTTAAAATAATTTTGAATTTGTCTCTATCGCAAACTTGGCATTCATAAAAATATTATTTTATTTCACTATTACAAGAATTGTTACAATTTTTTATATAGAGTGAATATTTTAATTAAAGTCAAAGTGGTAAATAATGATTTTTTAAAACGTTCAAAAAATATATTCTGGCGTCACAGCCTCAAGAGCGATAAATTCACCAACAAGGAAGGAAATGCCATAAAAAGAAGTTTAAATGAAAAAAGAATTTTAAGCGTTTGAGGGTTAGTTTTTTAGTTATGAAATTCATGATCCTACAGGGAAAAACCCTCTTAAAATATGTTTGTATTCACAAAAAACTAAAAATAAAGATAGTAAATGTATGGAATCAAAAATGATGATACTGAAAAATGAACATATCCCAGCACTTTTGAGTTGGATATATGAAAGCAAACATTTGTTACCTAAAAGCAAACATTAGCTTCACTAGAATTTTGTCACGGCATCGGCATTTGAAAAGAAAAAAGATTAATTTAAACCAATATTTTAGCCTTTTTTAAGCATTTTTCGTAAACCTACCTACTATTTTTTTGGGTTTATTAACAGAAGACTATTGGACATCAAGAAACGTAATATGTACTTTATTTTTAAAATGTAAAAGACCTTCAACGTGCTTTTTAATTAAATTTTCTACTGAAATCTTTATCTTTGGTTTAAATTATCTTTCAACATCAAAGCGATAAAAAAAAGTAAAGATCTCAAAGTATACAAAGCTATTCATTATTTATTATAAAATTTTGAAGTATGGAAAACTGTTTTCTGCCATACACACCCAATTGAAATTTAATTAAAAAATTATTAGTGGTAAACGACAAACTCACAATAAAATCGATTCAACTTTTGCTTGAAAAATTGAGTTTTCAATTAAAATAGGTACAAAGAAGGATGGTATCAAAATAGATTTTTTTGAAATTGGATGCTTCGTTATAAAATTAATAATCAAATTTTAATAAATTTCCAGATAGGTTTTCAAAAACGTCTTAAGAAGAAGCTGTTAATTTTTAAGGATCCGGCATAGAGCGGTTTCTTATTTTTGTATAGGTATACCCCCGGGTAGTTACCGGACCTCTCGGTATTACTTGGGTATTTTCTTGCTTCCCAATTAATTTTAGAAGAATAATATTTAATAATTATTTTAGAGCGTAAAATTCTGATTATTTGAAAATTGCGAAGTCGCAGTGGCCCAAAGCTCAGTTACAAAGAAGTCCTATGAACAAATCCAATTTTGCCCACCCTGTACATAGTTATAGGCCCTAACCTAAACATTATTATGATATTAGGTTTACTTACAAAATTATAAAAAATTTTTAATATAATTATAAACTTGACTGCACGCTTTTAGGGGATTTAAAAATAAACATTAAATCAAAGTGAACTGTAGTAGGCATAGGCTGCTCAAACACACCAAGGACTAGAAGTATATGTATTACGCTTCAGGTATTAAAATGCCAAGCAGGAGAGAAAGCAAGATAAATAACGTTTATAATTATATAAAATCTAAAGGTTTTTTATTGAAGTTAGATGAAGTTTTTCGATCCATTTAAAAAATATTTTTCAAACATATTAGGGTATATAAAGATGAGTTTTTATAAAACCCTTCAAAAGTTGAGTTTTGAAAGTTTTAAAATCAATACCTGCCATACTTTAAGTGTAGTGTTAAGTGATAGATGCATCAATTTCATTACCGTAAAAGCTGTTTTATAGAGTGGTAGATTAGCTAAACCCTCTTAGGTCACGAAAACAGGGAAAATATCTATTAGCTGCCACTTCAGTAAACATAGATGTTCGTCTGAACGTAAAACGTCGTATAAGCTTAAAAACTGACGAAAAACTCTATAAAATGTAGAAGACCATAGTCGGCTTTAGATCAGTGATTATACCAATCCTCAGAAAATATTAGAATCTGCATAATTATAAACCAAAAAACACAACATATCACCGTTATCAAAGCAATACTGAATGAAAAATATTTTTTCTATTTTGCGTTGGTAATACACTTATTACAAATTACAACATCGAAAACGATGTTACAATGTTCTACTTTAAAGTACTGATTCTATTTTTTTTTAATTTATTAAAAATGATTATTTTAACACATGATACCATTGAATAAATAGCCGTTACTCTACCAGGACAGAGCCTGCCAAGTAATCGTATGTGAATGCAATGGTTGTTTAAATATAGGGATTTTCGGTAAATTTCTACAATAGAAATGGTTGCTTATACTCCCACTTGAAAAGATCATGACAACCAATGATAATGTAAACTCGACGCAATAAATGAATCATCCAAAGCTTTCCAAAATGTCGTTTCCTTCGTATTTTCTCTCATGGGCAACGGTTGCTAAGCTCCTTGCGGATCTATTTATTCAATGAATGATACAAATTAATTGTGAAAAAATTGTGCTTAATTTTAAAAAATAGTTACAAAAAATTCTAATTAAGTAATACCAAAGTAAGAATAATGTAATTTTTACATAAATTTATTAGTATTTAATTAAAAATATTAAAATCAAACAAAATATAGCGCCATCTCTTGATAAAATCTTAAAAGCCTAAATAAACATCAGATGTCAGTAGCCAACTTATAAATTTAACCATTTTTTAAGAATCAATTTTTAATAGTATATTATAATACATGTGTATAAGAAAGACTTTATCGCATTAGCGACGAAAATTACAAGCACGAGCTTACGAGTGCTTGTAACGGCGCGTATGCGATAAAGTCTACTTATACACGAGTATTATACGCTATTTTTTATTATAATTGCAACTAAAACCTCTATAAAAGAGAAAAAATCTGTATTTAAAATTTGAAAATTAAGCCTGCCGATTTTGGATATATTTGTTGCCACAGAGATGCTTTGTGTTTACATTGCAGAACAACAGTCGCACAACAGTTAATATTATTGTTGTTACCTAGACGACTTTATAGAGCACTTGTGCTATAAAGACGATTTTATGAACGCTTTTTAGTGTGAAATTGCCAGATTATAATTCAAGTATAATAAAAAATAAATTATTGTTATATATTATTATATAGAAAAAATATAGTATAAAACACTTGCATCACAAAGGCTTTTGAGACATGTATTTTAATCTGTGATGTAAAATTATCGTAATTTAAAATTTTGGTTAACTTTTAATTCTTAGGTTTTCTATTTTGAAATTGGTAAAGTACCACCGTAATTTACCTCCCAAAATACGCAATATTGGAAACATTTAACTACATCATTGTACTATTTTAATTAATAGTAATTTAAAACGGTAAATTACGGTATTAAGTTGGTAATTTACGGTATTACGTTCATAATTTACGGTATTACGTTCGTAATTCACGGCAAAAATTACAAGGTAATGAATTAACGGTAACTGAAAACGGCAAATTACCGGTAATTTACGATAATTAATTTCACAATTTACAAAATAAATTACCACTCACATCACTGATTTTAATGTACTTAAACTTATAACATTAATGCCCGTTTTCACCGACGATTCGTAAAGTTAGGCATTACTTAATTTGACATTAGCATTTTTTAAGTCGAAATTGCGCTTCACCACGTTTCACCACGCGCACCACGGTTCCTAAATAAGATAAACAAAGGTATCTCTGTATATCAATATCGAAATGGTTAATAATTTTTATGCATCGGGTTAGGAATTAGTTTAGCGTTAAGCCCGATTTATAGATTGACGTCCGCCCGTCTCACCGTTAGCCGCAAGACGCAAAACATAAAACGTTAAAGATAAACCCCTGCAAATTCATGTTGTTATTTATAAATTGACATTCCGTTTCCAGCAAAACGTCCGCCCGTAGAAAACTTCATCTTTTTTGCGGTAAGCCAATCAAATCAGTTATTTGAAAACTAATGTCACTAAAATGTCATCTAATGTCTTATATTAATCGTTGTGCGCATGCCCCAAGTTAACGTAACGGCCATTTACGTGAAATTTGGGACATGCGCACAACGATTAATATAAGTGACATTGTGAAGACATTGGTTGACATTTTAGGTTAGAAATTGTCGATCGGCTTGTCAAAAACAAGTTCGTCGTTCAAACCACTGATTTGATTGGCTACCCGTAAGCCATTTCCTCAAAAGATAAAACTTGGCCTACTTTTTAAACACAGTTTTCCGTCTTATGTTTAACGGGAGACGGGCTTACGGCAATCTATAAATTAGGATTTGAGAGGTTATGTCCACGTTACGTCTAGCGGGTAGCGGCTTGCGGTGAGACGGGCGGACGTCAATCTATAAATCAGGCTTTAGGCAGTTCTTACGTAGGCAATTGCTTAAGAACCGTCGGTGAAAACGGGCATAAATCATACAAAGTACACATTCAAAAGTGTCTTTATATCTTTAACTTTAATTTCGGACTTTTAAAGAATTTTATTAAAAATTAATTATCAATAATCGACTACTTTTAAAGAAATTGGATATTTTCTAAAAACACTTAATAAAGACTAAAAAATAATTTGAATTCCCTTTTAAATTTTTAAATAAATAATCATAAAATATACAGAATGTTCCAGAATTGTTGGGAAACACCAGTCAATTGTTTATAAATTGTCAGTGAAAACACTACATCGAGTAGGAGTCTCACAATAATTCTAATAGAACTGAGCCCCAGTCTTGAAGAAGGCCGGCCCTGGCTAGCTCTTACTGATTATTGCTACATACGAGTATATTGAAGGAATATTAAATACAATAGTAGGTAAAACTTATCTATAAAAAAAGCTTTTTAGAAATTGCATTGTGTAATTGAATGTAAAAGTTTCGAGTAAACATTTTCTTATTAAAATTCCTATTTTTCTCATTCTGTGTGTAAGTACTTCATATCTCAAATATCTTCTTGCATAGTCAATAGAGTACGTGCCTTCGTGCTTTGAGACCACAGAATTCTATGCCTTCTGATAACATTTATCGAACCAAAAGTCAAATATTCACTATACACAAATTTCTTATTTTTACTTAAAAAAAATTATAAGGAGTTTTTCGAAAATATCTGCTTCAAATTCAAAAGATAAGAACTACGTTCAAATTAAAAACTTTAATTTAGGGCAATCATTTTCTTTTTTAAGTATTAGGTACACTATTCTAGAAATACAAAGTTTTAAATGAAGCAGTATCCCATAGACATTAGACATAGTGTACTAAATAGAATCTAGTCAACTTATATGGTTGAGTGTTACTGCACCATCGCGAATTAAAAAAAGTTCCACTTTATAAAGCACTATTTATTGTTTTGTCTTTGAACGTAATTTTCAACTCTCCTATTTGGAAAAGTCAGAATTTAAAAAAAACTAATGGCTATACTATATCAATTGTTTATTGAAAATATGCATTTTTGAAACACCATGTATATTATACGTACCTAAACAAGAATATTAATTGTAATTTAGCATACTAATACGTTTTAAGTCAGAGAATAAAAAGTGGAAGACCCACATTAAAAAATAGGGTGTAAATCAAAGAGCATTGCTTATAAGTTATAAGTACTAGATTGCATAATATTACTACCAAGAGCGATGGAAGATAGAGACTGGTAGAAGCTAAGACTGTATCTGAGTGGGATGTTCAAGACTTATTTAAGCATTGCTTAATGCATTACGTTGCACTAAAGCATTAGTAAATACCAAGAACGAAGAACGATTGATGAGGTTTCAAGTGCTCTAGTTTGAATCTTTAAACATCCTAAAAGCATCTCTAGTTACAACATTAATTTTTTAAGAAAATATACCATTTTAAAGAGCACTCTCGTTGCAATTTGACTGCATTTTCCTTTCACAATTTTCCTGCAATCGAGTCTTTCATATTTGAGCGTGTGACTACCACCTGTTGTTCGTATTGTGAATGAATCTATTAACGTATCAAATCTCAAGTTTTAACAATACTATTGCTGATTCTATATTTTTATTCTGTGTTACTTATTGTTAATTTTCTTGCTATTTGATATGTTTTATTTCGTTATTGTTTGTTATTTGAAAACTTTCGTTTTTAGCATTAGAAATAAAATTTGTACCAACTACATGATGTAGTTTATTGAATTTAAAATCTTCAAACACTAGAATGGCACCAGGAAGATCGCACATTTGCCAAACAATACATTTGTATATTTTTTTTATACCCGCTCCTTGGTCAGTTTTATTTTCAAGCTTTTTAAAAAAATATACCTAAAGTTCGGTCCAAACTAGCTTTGGGGTGGGCAATATTCGTCTGATTACAAAATTGAAATAGTTAAATATATCTGTTTCACTTACTATCGGCGTATGAAAGGAGATAGCAAGCTTTAACAAACGTCGACTATACAATTAAATGTACCTGTCAGAAACGTAGGTCGTAGAAATTTCTACATTATTTCAAACTTAAATGTCAGATTTTACAAATTTATATAATTTATAAATTATATGGATTAAAATAGGGAGATGAAGGTAAGTAAACAGCAAGTATAAATTACAACCTTTACAAACATGCAGAAAAATTGTTTTTAAATGCTAATTATTTGTAAATTTATTTAGCTCATTTTTCAAACTGAGCGGCAGATATTTCAAATATCTAGAAACATTTGGGTCAATTATTGGTACCACTTAAAAACACTAAAATGTGGAACAAATCGACATACGTTCTTCAAAATTTAATCCAGACGTTGCTTATCCCCTCTCAACTCAAACCTAGTTTGGACTTGACTATACTGTATTTTTGTTTTTTATAGAACGTTATTAATTTTTGAAATAAAGTGTTAAAAAAGTATCTGGGCATATTGAAGCTAATAAGTATCGTGATAATTCAATTTCACCATCTTTAATACAAGATGCTTTCACCTCGAGTATTATAAGATACAAGATACAAAAGTATCAAAGATACGTGTCAAAGATACATGACATGTATCATTGATACTGCCCTACCCTGACTACATGGATAGCCATTTTAACAATAATAACTTTTAAGCTTTTCAGGATTTCCTCAGTTTTTCTTCTTTGTAACAATTAAAATAATAATTAGCGTGAAGTTTTAATTCTCATCATCTTTCCGCTTTCCAATAAAGTTGGCGCTGCAAATTAATTCTAAATATATGCATGAAAATTGGATTTTTCCACTTTTATTTTATGAGGTAGGTACGAGTACGTAGTACAAAAATGTAATAAGTTGAAGAGTTAAAAAAAGTCAAAACAATTTAAGTCGCGCTTTTAAATATCAAATTATCATTATACTCATTTGACTAGGAAGATAAAATATCATTTGTGGTATGTAGAATTAACAACGTAATAAACTAATTAAAATGATACAAGATACAATGATGAAATTAAGCAAATGGTTTATCGATGTTGAGAAAAAATAACCGCCCTTGCTGCTATTTTTAGATATTTTACATGGACATTTCACTAGAGGCACATTTACTTTTACGAAAGTCTGAAAAGTGGTAGAGAACTCACTAAACTGAATAAACTTTATAACCACTCTGCATTTGAAATAAAATAGAATGAAATTCGTGCTAGTGTAATAATTGTAATTTACATCAGCGTACTATACGTTACATTTCCACCCTTTTGTAATTTTAAAGTTGTTTTAATGGAGAAAAAGTAAAAATAACAATTTTATTTCATTTCTCGACGTTTTGAGTCTCCCTAATTCCAAAAGTGGGAAAATAATTGAGTTTTTGAACCACACGTCCGTATGTATGTATGTACAAAACTGCAAGCCCGATTTATGCTGGCGAGCGGTAGGGATAAGTTTGCGCAGATGTGGTCACGCCTCTTTAATAATTTCAATACGTTTACTGTGAGATTCAGACCAATACGATGTGTTTGGGGTTCAATTTTCAAAAACTACGATTATAATATTGAGTTCCTTTTTAGGCCGAATTCTACATTACACGTTTATGCTTAGGATTTAATTTTAGTGTTAGTATAAAGAGATTTTAACAATAGCGTGAACCGGTTTATACTGAGACTAAAATTAAATCCCAAGGATAAATATGTATTGTAAAATCCACACTTAGTGAAACTACCTAAGAACGCTTTTCGTAAAAAGTGTAGCTATTAAAATATTTAAAAATCTAAAAAGCAGGCAGATTTTATTCTTATACACAAACAAATTCTACATTAATCAACCCTAGAGAGCATAGCTACTATCATTTATAATAAATTCAATAAGAGCTTGAATTTTAATTAATTTATTCCATTAGAAGCCAATACGTACGTATCCACACAAAGTTTTTTGTTGCTTGTGTTAAAAAATTGCTATTTTTTAACAATATTACATTTAAGGCATTATTAATCCTTTGTTATAGTCAAATAATCTATAATTATCATCTACTAAAACAGTGTGCTGTAGTAGAAGAGAAAATGAAAAACAAAGCTTGTTATTTTTCTACAAATTGGATTAATGATTACCCTTTGAAGCTGACACAAATATGTACGATAAAGAAAAATAAAGTGCCTACCACTTTTAGTAATTTGTAGGTACAACTGATTTATGGAAAAAGGCTATTATTAAGGTTTTCTTGTTTTTGTAACATTTACGTGTAAAATATGTGTTTTTTGCTTCATGAAAGAAATTAGACTATAATAAAATATCAACTTTACAAACCATTTACGTTACATACTAGTAAGTTAAGAAGGTATTGTGATCCAGTCAGATCGACCAAAATAGGTTTGAGTGCCCCAAATATAACGGGTGCCAAACAAATCCGAGAACATAGGAAACTTACACTTATTAAAATACTTCTGCTTAAGATACGACTTCTGTATTTTCTATTTCTTTCTATGCTTGATGCTCTTAGTAATATATTATTATAAAAATGTTAAACGTATGTTAATTGAGTAGTAGAAAAATCACGTGTCGGTAAAGAAAAAAAATCGAACTGTAGAATTTGATATGTGATGGCTCGCAGAAAATAGTTCACTTTCGATAGATGTCACTACAGCCGTTAGGGGCCATGCATACATTACGTTGCACGTTCAGGGGAGAGTCAACGAAATGTAACATCGTGTGACTTTGTGACGTCACGTGTTAAAATTTAAAATATTAAAACGCGAAATTATATGTAAACAAAAAACTTGAAAATATTACTAACTCGATTTATATTGATAAGGTTTATGTAAGTTTAAGTCGTCGGCGAGTGCACGCTCGCTGCTAAACGCTGTTGAGTTTATTAAATATTTTATTATTTAATGGAAATAAAAAAACATTGAAACTGCTGTTTTATTTTAATTATTTTTAATTATAAAATTGAAAAATAGGTGACGTCACACCAAGGGGAAGGTGGTTTCAAAAATGTGACCACCTGTGATAAGGACGGAGGGGGGTTTAAAAAAACGTAAAATTTGTGTGACGGATGGCCCCTTATAGATTTCTCTGGTAAGCAAGTAAGCAACAAACTGTAAATAAGTGATTTCTTATGTTATTTGGCTATGTTTACATCTGAAAGTCACTGAAAGTGGGCACTCGGTAATATTCTGCAAATGCAAATTGAAAAGAAGAAATATGTAATTAAAATCTAAAAATGTACAAACAATTCAAATTATTAAGTTCACTTTATTTTATACATGTCTACCCTCTTTCAAGATTAAATTTCTTTTATTTCAAATCGCATCTTTATTAAATTACGTATGTATGTGTTTTTTTATTAGAAAGCTTACATCCGCTTTTAACATTCAAATTTCCATCCTACATCTAGGCTTTTACTTTATCCCATTATTTTAACCTACCCCAAATTTTAATACTTATGTTGAAAGATGAAGTGTTTAATAAATTCTTTCACAAAATCAAAATTTCATTAGTATTCATTATTTTCAAAGAATAATTAAACAATAATACCTATGAGTTGGGAATAAACTTGAGATTTTAATTAATTTTTGTTCAACGAGGATATTTTTATACTAATTTTATCCTTTCTTTGATCTAATTTTAATTATCGATTTTAAATCAAGTATTTACTTCTGCAATATTGATTACATATTTACGAATTTAATAATGTTTTTTGCAATAAAGGTTGTAAACATCAACTCTAATAGTAAACAGCTTGGCGTCTTAAATAATAATAATACCTAAGGGGATTGTAAGATTAAAATTAATAGTTAATGAAATATTAAATTAATTTAAGAATTGGCATAGAAATAACTTTTTTGTACGATCAGTCATTTGAAGATATTACTGCATATGTTTTCACTTAGGTAAGTTGAATTTACCAGTTGCTAGGATATAATGCGCGACGGTAAGTGTTTTTACTGTTCTAGAACGGTAAAACGTTTTGTTGTCGACTTTTCAGCTACTTAATTTCATAAAAAAATACAAATGTCATTTTTGACATTTGATTTTTTTAGTAAAAAATTTATTTAAAATAAAATAGATCTATTATTTCTTTGTCTCTGATCGTACAAAAAACGTTATAGGCATGTCGAACGTTAAGGATTACCGGTCTCAGACAATAATTAAACCAACCTTACCGTTCTTCATACTTAATATACTATTGTACCTTAACTATGGATATGCAAGTATTAGAAATTTACACAAGTTTATGACCCAAAATGACGATCAAAATAACGCTTCTAACGAGGATATTGTTTTTACTCAACATCCAATGTTTTTTTAATTGCACCAAGTTCATTGGAACTTTTCTCACTAATTAGGCTCTTATTTCTTATATACAAATATGTCATTGTCTTCTTTGAACTTTACCCTATCAGGAATTATGAATATTAGTAATATCAACCGTATAGTAAAGTCGCTACCGGTTACGAGCGGAAAGTCTAAATATCGACTTTCGATATGATATGATCAAATGATATTCAGGCCCCTTCGGAGCCCCAGGCTAGAAGATATTTGCACTATTCGTAAGTACGACTCTGGTTAATAACAACTGTTACTGTTACCCCTGAAATTGGTATCGGTGTGTTATATTTCACAAACCATGTAATTATTTAGAGTAATAAATTTTCACCAGGAAAGTGTTGTATTACGCTAGAAAAACGTCCCTCCTCTCCTACCTAACTAAAAACACACGTTCATCTCTAAAACAAAGATTTTTGTTGTAAAAAAGCTTATGTAATTACTAATTACACAGGTCCTTGCGAGTCTCGGTGTGGTCATTGTCAAGAACAAAACAACACATTTATGAAGCACTTTCTCCCGCATAAAGTTCAGCAAACGCTTTAAATTAATGCATACCACTTATTGGCTTGTTGGGGGCAATTCCTTTGACTTTCTAATTTTGTAATTCAATTACATTACATCTTCTTTCTTTAACTTTAATATTATTCATTAAAAAATTAATTTTTAACAAAAACTGTTTAAAAAATATTAACAAAAAAGTTTCAGTTGCTAATTTTAAAAAAGGGTCGTTTATTGAATTTGTTTACATTTTATAGGAAATATAATCTTAAATTTTATATTTTAGTTAGTTGTCATTTTATATTGTGGAAATTAAAATTTTAATGAACTACAACTAAAAGACCAAAATGAGAATTTGAAGTTCAAAGGTTTTCATTTTGTCGTCACAAATTCTGCCACATAACAAACCCTTTATAGTTCAAACTATTAATTGTGTGTATCGGCTTCGATATGCATGTGTTAATCAAAAATCTATCAAATAGGCCAATACTATTTCATTCTCCTGATATTTATTATTATCGAATAAAGGCTTTGATGTGCGTAAAAGCAATTCTCTGAGCTTAGTCAACCGATCATATAAAGCTTTCTCTAATCCTATTTAACTTTCATTATTTTTCTGAATTATCTAACTCAGTTTTTAAATCTTTTATTACCTATTTTAGGTGTACTTGCGCGGCTCCGCACAGTGATATCAATGGTAAATTCTTAATGTTCAATGACTTGTTTCCTAAATTTTTTAGAGCTTAAGCGTATTTAGGTTTTTTGTAGAGAAAAACATATTGCATCTAAAGATATTACTACAGTAGACTCGCGATATAATGAACGAAAAAATTCCGGAGCGATTCACTGTATCAAACTGTTCACTATTTCGAAGTATTAAACTCAGGTTAATTATAAAATAAAGATAGGTAAATGAAGTTCCTAGAATAACACTCGAGATGATTTATTACTTATACACCGACACCTTTATTCAGAGAATCTATAATTTCGTATTTTTTAATGAGTAGTAAATGTATTCTTTTTGGCATTTTTTAAGTAGCGTAGAACTAGTATTAGCAGTGTGAACAAGAAACGAATGAACCTCTTTACAATGATTGTATATGCAGGTTTGTAATCAAAGTTTACTTCTTAGAAATAAACGCCATTAAAAATTTCTTACTACATATTTTAAAAAGTGCAAAAATACAAAGGGATAATATTTGTGATAGGATTTTGTAAGTTAATTTACTGTGTTCACTATTTCGAGTTCTCAAGTGCTCAAAGTGTTCACTATTTCGAGTGGTCAATGTAAAATATATTTTGTTCACTAAACCGAGTTGTTCACTAAGTCGATAAGTCATTATATCGCGAGTCTACTGTATTTACAATTTTCTATTTTCCGGAATCGTAAAATTAACGAAATTAAAAATGCAATTTTTCAAACAAAAAAGTGATGCCATCTAAACAAACCACATAAAATATAATGGCACCAAATTTACAAAAGATCAAAGTGGGTATGTCTGGGGGAGCTAGAGTAAACCCAACGTAAGATGAGTACACCACGTGATGACCGTTAAAGTTGAGCAGTCGTTTTGTACTGCCGTTGCTTAGAAACGGATGTAGACAGTGTCGGCGTATAGTTATTTCATTACTTTTGTCGAATCAAAATAATTATAAGTATTTTAATAATATAAAGATCTCATTCACAAAGTATTAAAGCAGTAATTAATTATTATTAGTACTTCAAATAAAAATTTAAATTGAGTAATTATTTTAAATTTTGACAACTTTTTTTGACAGAAGAAATAAGTAGCCTCGCCACTGGGCTCTGAAGCCACGTCTCGCTCAGATTTGGTCACGTGGTGTACTCATCTTAAGTTGGATTTACTCTAAGATCGCACATGCACATGTAATTTGTTTCCAAGGCATCATTTGTGAAAATTGCATTTCTAGCATTTTTAATTTAAAATTTTTAAGACTTGTCTATTATTTTATTAATTATTCTAATTATTTATTTACAGGGTATTCCAACAAAAAGTAGTCACACTTAATTCTCTCAAAATAAAATTTGTTTAAAAATCGCTAGAGGCGTCAACAAAGATAAGAAAGGAGGCATATTTTCCAGAAAAATAGGCACAGCTGCCCCTTGAAACATTTCAAATTACTATGTGCGACGCTTCATTGAAAAAATAATTTAATTAGGAATGTATTGGCACTATTAAAAATTTTTATTTACCTACTTGAAATTAACGGGCGAAAAAATCAAACAATCTGTGAGAGCTTATTTAAATTAAATTTTAAAAATTAGAAAAACCCACCAGGAAAGTTTTTTGATTTATCTATCAACATTCTGTTCATTTTGAACAATTTTATCACCGTGGTTGACACCAATGCTGAAGGAACTGAGATAGTGCGTTTCCCTCTTCTTATCTTTGTTAACGTATCTAGAGATTTTTAACTAAAAAATTATTTTGAGAGATATGGTTACTTTTATTGGAATACCCTATATGAACATAACTAACATAAGACATTATTCAGTATCATAACAGATGTTCTATTGTTTCATCTGATCCTTTATTCATTATATTACATCCTTTATAATTGAGGTTGTCAACCACATCAGTTTATTAAATAAACGGTGTCCAGTGACCGTATGATGCGTAGTCCATCCATCACGAGACAGTCTTAGAATAAATAAATTATCAATTTTTATTTTTTCTTACCGATAGAGAAGAAAACTATTGCTATCCACCCAAATATTAAAACTTTAGCTTTTGACAAATCATTTCATTTTGAGACTGCGCCTGGTCCCATGATAATACTTTTTTGCACAATCGTGTTCTATTCTGTACTTACCAACAATGTTTATACTAATAGGAAGTTGATTTTACCAAACCATTGTATGAGTCCATAGAAACAATAAAATAATGATTTCGAAATATTTAACCAAAAGCACAAGGGTGGTAAGTGAAACAAATGTTTGAGCTATTTGTTACTTTTATTCTTGTTACTGGGACAACATTGTTCTCCAGCGGTTACTATTTTGCGTCGTCTGCGTTGATCTGTCGTAGTTTTCGCTACTATCAAGTCATACCAATCCAATAAATTGCAACTAGAGGCGCTAGTGCTTGAGGGAACAATGGAAACTGTAATAACATGTTTTACACTGGAGTAATGTCATCATACTGTCACTGTCTATTTGACAACGACAAAATTAAAGCTACATTCAGAAAACAGCGACTGTACTCCCTCCTCTCATTAAGGTCTGTTCGTTTGTATTGAACTAGCTGCTCGGAGCCGTCAGTGCACAAATAACGCGTTCGTTTGTAATAGTGCAACTGCACTGAAGACGTTCGTTTGACAGGTGTAAGTTGTTCAGTTCTGCTTAGAACAAGTTCATTTTACTCCTGTTTAAAAGGAGGAGTAACTTGTTCGAATTTTGTTTGAATAGTTTGAATTTTGTTGTTTTCCGAATGGAAGCTACTTTATTAAAAACGGATGGGGGTGAGCCCATCATACAATTCGAATGCTATGCTTATTGCATACAAGGTAAGTTTCCAATATTTTAATAACAAATAAATGCAAATTTTTTAGCCTCTAAGCAATTTGTGGGACACATAGTGGGGAGCATATGCATAATTAATCATGTTCTTAATTACTTTCGTACTTTTGTATCTCGAAAAAAAATTAGGATTTTCATTTTTTTAGACGGATCTGAACGTGTTCTCCACGTTCCTGTTGGGGGGCATAATACTAGAGTTACGAGCATTGCTTTGCTGGACGACGGCAAAACGCAAGTAAGTCTGGTAGCAGACGTAGCCGTTTCTGAATTGCAAGAATGCAACATTGACAACAATGATATAGCACAATGGGATGAGAAAGCGTGTAAGCTTCTTATCTCATTGTATAAAAGCCATAAAGAGCTAATAGAGAACAAAAAAATAAAAACAATGAAAAAAATGTGGGAAATGGTAAATAATAAAATGGTACCAATGGGATATAAATATACTACTGCCCAAGTCGAAAATAAATGGAAAAGCCTAGAAAGAGCGTATAAAAAAGTCTTGTTAAACAAAAAAAAACTGGGAGAGGAAGAAAAAGTTGCCCATATGAAAAGTAAGTGCAATATTATATGCTTAACTTTTAAAGTACTTTATCTTCTGTTTTTTACAGAGAATTGGATGAAATTCTATCGGTGCGGCACAGCATCATTCCACTGTGCACGCTGGGAAGAGAAAGTGACGTACTTAATGTAGAAAGCAGGGAGTCGTACGAGTATAGTGCCCAACCAAAGTAACTTCAACTTCTTTGGGAATAAATTCATCTTATAATACTACCTTTATTTAATTCACGTTATAACAAACTTGTTAAATTACATTTACAGAACATCAACAGTGGCTCCGAATGTTGCTGGTCCTTCTCGAAGTGGCCCTAGTAGTTTTTTTCAAGACGATACTGGTAGTTCTCCATATGAGACTATCTGTTCTTCTGGAGAAGATACAATTAATAATAACTCATCTGGAGCACCTCCCAAAAAAAAATCAAAAAAAGTAGCGTAAGCGAGGAGTTGCGTAAATTGAGGGAAGTGATTGAGCAGAAACGTCAAGAGAAGCTGCATGCTGATAAGATCAAAAACCAACAAATGCAAGAATTGATCAACTGCATAAACAAAAAAAATGAATTATTAGAAAAACTTTTAGCAAAAGATGATTAATATAAATTTCTTATAAATTTTATTGCTTTAATTATTTGGGTCTTTTCTTCTATATAAGTTCTCACAAATACTATCACGTAGTACAGAAACTTCTCTGCTGCTGCGTTCTTGATATTGTAAATTATCAGGTTGCTCATCCACAGTGTTATCTTCAGGTATCAATTGTAAGTTATCATCAACACATAGTAGATTATGCAAAACACAACATGCTCGTATAAAGTGGCAAATTCGGGTAGGTCCTTTCAATTTTAAGTGGTACAATTGTCGAAATCTTTGTTTGAGTAATCCAAAACTATGTTCTATAGATACTCGACATGAACTTAATTTCGTGTTAAAATTTTTTTGTGCTGCATTTAAATGTCCATTATCTCTGTATGGAGTTAGAAGAGTTGGTAATAGAGGGTAAGCACTATCACCCAATATAAATTCACCTACAATTTAAACATTTAAAAAAAAAACATAACCCTCGTTTAGTTGTTCTTTTGCACCTTCATTACATAATTCGTGTAACTGATGAAATAAAGGCGAATTACGGAAAACTCGCGCATCATGTACTGAGCCTGGATATCCCACATATACAGTGTGTCCCCAGATGGACCTAACTATACTTGTAAACTTCTTTATTTTTCATTTTTAGAGAAAAAGTCATTCTTTATAAAGAGTTTTGCTTCTTCTGAAAAGTCTTTTGCCATAATCAAAATGTCGATATAACATACAGGGTGTATAAAAAATAGGGAAACGTTAAATGATGATACGAGTAAAGTACTAGTTCTGTGAGAAAAAATTAAAAATGTTAAAGGAAAAAGTTGTTTCTAATGATAATAGGAGCTCAGATATGAAATTTAAGTATTGTATCTCAAAGTTGATATTTTTGACTTCTTTAAAATTAAAGCAATAATTGTACAAACTTTATTAAAATGCATAATTTAGTGATTTAATAACAATAATAACATAATAACATCGATGATACTCGTAGATTTTCTGTAGAAATTAATATTTCCTACTAAACTATGGGCCTGTAACAGAAAAATGGGGGTGATCGTATTCAGGCCCATCTTTTGGGAATAAGCTATTTGAGTGCCGGCAAACACGAAAATCTTTTTGGCTGTCCAAAGCACTGATTTATGGCCTCAGGATCCTTCAATGAAATTGTTAGAGAAGGAAAAGAGTAAGAAACATGACAGCATTCATGAAGCAACTTTGACATTTTTTATTCTTATAAAAAGAATCAACAAAACTCAACTACTCTCTAGAGTGGCTCTGAGAGCGTGGCAGTCGTTCTGAAATTAACGTTTTTGTGGTACACATAAACTTGTAACTCATAAACGATATTTGGGATGCTCATTGGCAAAGTAACTACTTTTTACATAAAAAGTAAGATCTTACTTTGGCATTCCTCTCAGGTGAGATTCCCGCCCTCCTCACCAATTAGAACTTAATTATTAACAGTCCTGCGGCCTTAAGCCAATGCTTTGGGCAACCAACCAGGTTTTCGTGTTCTGTGGCACTCAGATAACTTATTCCTGAAAGATGGGCCTGAATACGGTCACCCCCATTTTTTTGTTATTGTCCCCAGGAATGTACTCGACTTGCTTCAAAAGAAAAAAATGTCAACTTTGAGATACAATACTTAAATTTTATATCTGAGTTCCTATTATCATTAGAAACAACTTTTTCCTCTAACATTTTTAATTTTTTCTCACAGAACTAGTAATTTACTCTTACCATCATTTAACGTTTCCCTATTTTTTAGACACCCTGTATGTTATATCGACATTTTGATTATGGCAAAGGACTTTTCAGAAGAAGCAAAACTCTTTATAAAGAATGACTTTTTCTCTAAAAATGAAAAATAACGAAGTTCACAAGTATAGTTAGGTCCATCTGGGGACACACTGTATATCTAAAAACTGTAACTTTTGGTTACAAACTGCTTGCAAAACCACTGAATGATAATCTTTACGGTTGAAATAGTCAGTAGGTCGATCATTAGGTCTATCAATTCTAATATGAGATCCATCTATTGACCCTAAAACCAGTAATTAGTGATTACTAATAAAAATATTGTATTAAATAGGTACTTAGATACCTACAATATTTGGGAAACCCTTCGTATCATAAAACAATTTTGTCTCCTGTTTTTCTAAATCTGTAGGCAACTTTATTATTTCATGAGACATAGAACTTAAGAACATCATGATCCTTGTTATGACATCGTAAAGCGAGCTAACAGACAGGTCAAATCTGTCTGCAACATCTCTGAAGGATGATGTCTGATGACCAGCAAACCACAAGAACACGAGCAAATGTTTTCTGGGTGTGATGTTTGATCTTGAATTTGCTGAATTACGTTAGAATATTAGGGTTAACAACTAATTATTTTATTATTCACTGCAACATACCTCTAGCAATCAAGTTATTATATATTTGGGACGATGTAAACTTCTCCACTAACGTCTCACAAAGATTTTTTGGTACTCGAAAATGAGTAATAAATTCTTGTTCTGAATAATGTTCTACTACCTAAAAATAAATATTTAATGAAATACTTGGGACAGCATTAGTAGTAGATATAAAGATATAATAATAGTTTGTTGAGATTTATAATTACCTCTTCACAGAAGTTCTTAATTGTATTTCTGCTTTTTAGATTATTATAATCATATAAAACGTTAAGCACTTCCAGTTCATCCAGTTCATCACTTTCATTACTTGAACTAGTGAATAGTAATACATCATCGTCCAGAAGCAACACTTTCTTTCCAATGCTCATTATTAATAAATAGTGATAAATAGTTGTTAGAATTCCAATATTTTTGGGTTAGGATTATCTGTCATGTGTGCATTTACCCAAAAAAACGTTCGTTTGTACGTTACACAAAGTACACAAAGCAACTGAAATAATTGTTCCAAGTTACTCTAGTGACGTCATTCATAACTGTTCCGAACAACTTGGTGCAATACAAGCGAACAGACCTCCGTACGAGATGTATTTAACTGTGCTGTGATTAGTGTCCCAAATGTCAATATGAAATTTGCACCAGTCACAACAAAATGTCTAATTGACTATCGGTAAAATAAATTCCTATGTTCCCTTAAGTGGAGCCATCTACCTTATTTTCACAGCATATCTCATCGCACGATTTTGAGCGATTGGTATTAGTAAGCGTAAAACTACGACAGATCAACGCAGACGACGCTATTTTGAATAAACATTAAAATTATAAAAATTATTCACAACTGTCAACTAGTGTCAGTTTAAAAAATGAATTTATTATTAGTTATTTTTCACGATTGTGCAAAAAATAGTATGCAATACTCGGATCGTTAAGTGCTTTTCTTAACAAATCTCGAAAATTAGCAAAACTCGACCCTACGGGTCTCGTTTTGCTAACATTTTCTGGATTTGTTAACTATGCACTTACCGACCATGTATTGCAATGTACTATTAGAAACTCGTATGTGGGCTTATAATGTGAACAAAAATTAATAAAAACAATCAATAGTACCGTCATCCAATAATGAACATGAGCGTAGAACTACATAGACGCTTTCGGTTAAAAGCCGCCTACCAGAAGTGATACTTTCTCTTGTGCTTTTTCGATTTTCTCTTGAACTACTGTAGAGATTTTGTATAAACTTATACTAGAGGTCACAAAAGCGAGTCTGAAAGTTTGTCCGGAAACGTTATAATCTTATGAAATTTTTTTGTCAAAAAGTCGAGTGAATATTTCACATCAGATTTTTTTAATTTTAAAAATTTGATATTCCAGCTGAATCTATTTATTGCTGGATTTTTTATTTTCTGAGCAAACCTAAACGCTTTAATTAAATTTTAAAAGGTCAAGAAATAATTTTAGTAAATAATAACCTTAAATGACTGAATTTAACGACACCTTTTTTAATCCAAAAATTTAATTTACAGGAATGCCTATTAAAAGTTCTCACCGAACACTCTGACTCTGCTTCCAATTTAAACTCACGATTTTATTAAAGGTATGTAAAAAATAAATTGTCATGTTTTTTCTTAGATCGTTGTATTTCTTTTTAATCCAATAAGATCAAACGAAACGATTTGTAGACATATATATTTTTATCAAATCAAAAAAGTATAGCATCAGATGTGCTATTTTACAAAAAAACGCTTCTGCTTTAGGCAATTTCCTCTAAATGCTTGACAGGAACGCAAGACAACTTCGGAACAATTTAAAATAATTGTGTTATCGATTACCCATATTTTATTATTTGAAGCTATAATACTCGTTATTTAATATTATTCAGGGAGTCGTGCAAATGTACGATGTTTGAAAAGGAACCAGTTGCGTTAAACCTTCATCGAGGGAGTTTTAAAATTATCATTATTACAGAAAATGAATTTGTTAAAATTTGCTACAAATTTTTTCAGGGCTTATTTCTAATAGGGATGTTCGAAAAGGTACATTAATCTCGGGAGAATATGAATTACAAAACGTGCGTCTTAATTCAAGTCTTATTGATTACCGGCAGTGATAGTTTGAGTTGTCAAATTTGAAGTAATTTATTTCCGTATAAATCCTCTTACATTCTTACAATAATCTTCACACAAAAGACGGAAATTTTTTATTATAAATGGTTCTTGTAAATGGCAAACGATTGGAAAATGGATACTAGTCTCTGTTTAGCGACCAGAAATAGCTAAGCCACTGCTCTCAAATTTCTGTCAAAAAATGTTGACGCATTCTTGTGTGATTGTAATAAACCGTATTTTTAAAATTCTACCAATAGAAAAATTCTATTTGAATATCGCGTGCTTTTTGTGGGAGTGTATTTAAAAAGTTTTAAATACTTTACACTACGAGGCCAAATTAGAATTAACCCCAAATAAGTTACTCCGAGAATAGCTATTTAAAATATTCAATCAACAAAGATTTAATGCTTTAAGCTTAATGCTTTAATGTAAATAAGTTACTCACTTTCGGAATAGCTTATCCGTGGTTTATATTTATACCTTGATTGTAGAACTGACCCTTAGACGATCATTTTTACGTTATAATTTTTTAAGTTATTAAGAAATAATTTTCTTTTCGTTTACATCTTTGGTTTTGAGTATCTTGTTAAAATAACATGTACCTACTAATGAGGAAAAACTTTAAATATTTTAATAAAGAACCATGCAGTCTTAATAATCAAAAGATTTTTTTAATTGAAACCACTTCAATATCCGTAGAAAACATCAAAATGCCGGTCATTAAAGATGATTGCATAGCATTCAGATTAATTTTTTACTTAGACTTGAAATATTTTTTTTATTTTCCAGCTCTTTTTCTTGGTATTATGAATTTTTTGCTAAATTTAAAAACTAATTTTGAATATGAAAAAAAATTAATTTTAAATATTAAAAATATTTAAATTCCCAAAGTTTTAGTTATTTTGTTTCTCGTATCGCTTTGTCTCAACGTAAAATTTCAATTGCCTTATTCTGTAATAAAAGAAAAATAAATTCTTCAACGTTTAAATATTAAGGAAAAAACCTTGAAGAAGCAGAAATTTTCTCTTTTAACCAAACTCACATATTAGAAATGACAAAGAAGTTTAGAATTATTTTATCTTACTTAAAGACAGTTTGGTTTCTTAGAATTTGGAAATCTTTTGGAAGAATTATCATCTAATCTAAAGTAATTGTTTAAAAATTGTAAGACAAAATGTTAAAGCTTTTGATGCGGCAAAATGTTACCTTTTGTACATCAGATTAGACTAATTAAAAGAACTCAAAATTTGCAACAATTTATCTAACGGTCCAATATGCCAGTGTTCCACGTTCTCTTTCCTTAATTAATTGCATTCTCCCAGCATACAGCAGCTCACAAGCTACTTATTTTTGTTGATTATAGTGTATTGCAGCACTATAAATAATAGTTATTTAATCAACTAGTGCGTTAATAAGACCGATTAATAATCGAGACATTTTAAAGCGAGAGAGTAGCGAGCGCTTTAATTGTTGAGATTATTAATCGGCAATTAACACACGAGTTGATTACTAAATTTTTCCGTCGATCACGATCAAGCACTGAATTAACAATGCAGGTATTTCGGGTTAATCTTTAGAAAAGCCTAAAGTAAACAAAACTATGCTCAGCTTTGCATGCCAATCCTAAAGGGTCTTCAAGGAACAAGGAACTTATTAAAAATACTACAAGTTCCGCGTGCAAGGATGCAAGTCGTAATCATAAAGGATTAACTACCGTAATAAATGGTTTATGGGATTTAAAAATTTATGTGTCCATTTGAGCTTAGGTTATGTTGAGGAATTAAAATTAATCTCTAAAACAAAAGAACCCGTCGGGTATGTCATGGGTTTTAAGGTTAATTCTTACAGATTTTTGGGCGCTAAATACGAAACAAATACGTCTTTTCTCAAACAATATCTTGTAGAAGACACCAAAACGAATTCTTCGATATCAGTTTTATAAAATTTTGTTAAAATAGCCCCTCAGAGACATTCTTAATTTCGGTTAAAATCAGATAAAATTTGGTTGCGGCGGTTCTAATCTACCTACAGAAACGTGGTTTGGCTTAAATTTTGAATAAGTATCGGCCATAATATTGCCAAATATTAATAGCCTAGAATCTAGATTGTAAAATATCTCTTGTATTGGTATGGGATGTATGTACTGTTAGAATAATATTTTTGGTGCTTGGATCAAATTCAATAAATGATTAACTTTGAAGACACTTTATTCGCAAACAATAAATCGTCAACTAAAACAATAATTAGATGAATAAAAGGTAACTTAAAAACACTCCGTTCACAGACAATAAATTGTAAGGTAAAACAATAATTAAACGAATACAAAACTAAAATTACTCCCGCTGGATCGAACGCGTGTTAACCTGTCCGGTCCTCGACTTCAACTCCCCCGTTGTTCCTTCAGTAAAGTTTCAGGTTGCCTTTTACCCTCGACGTGCTTAAGACGAGCTCATCGAGCTATTCTTGACAAAATAGTCCACGACCATAAATCTTCCCCTAACAGTACCTATTCATTTAAAAAATACATATTTTCTGTTATTATTCTGAAGGGTAAATAAAGTCTCAAATAATAAACCTTTCAAAAGATGACCGAAATTCCGAAATAAGCAATATTATGTGTATTCTTGTAACTGAAAAAAGTACCGTTCTTTTATAACCTATTGTATCTTCTTCTTTCTTTGTTCATTTTGTATTCACCACTTTAACATTCAAAAAACAGCTCTGGTTTAGGATGTATGAAAAGCACCTCTAATGGTTGGTACTTTAAAAATTTGCCAGAAATTATTTTCGGAATTCTTTTTTTGCGACCAGAATGCTTTAAGTAGAATATCCGAAGTAGGTACAAAAAACAAATATTTGTTCAATTTTAATTTAGCCCATGCTAGAGATTTCAAACATTTAGGTAGAACTATAATATTACCTAATCCCCCCTCCCCGGTAATTATTTTTATCCCCCCCCCCCCCTTATTACAAATAGTCACTGTCAATAGTCAGTCAAATTGTCAAAATTATTTTGCGAACAAAAGTTCTAACTGCATGCTACCTAATGGGATTTTAAAACTTCAATTGCCTATATCTGTGCAGGCTGATCTGCACAGGTCAAACCGGAGCCTGAAGGATGTCTAAACGCTCCTGTTTGTGCTGTGCAGGCAGCCTGAAAGATGTCCAGACGCTCCGGTTTGGCCTTTGCAGTGTACGGACCGGCTGCACCGGAAGGCAAGCATGTGTGTGTAGCGCAGGCTTAGAGGTTAATCCCAGTTAAAAGGTTTCAGGATTGGTTTCAGTACATATGTATAAGCAGGCATCAAATTTTAAATGTTTTCCTGCAAAACGTGCATGTTAGTGATGAGATCTACTGAATTTAATTGACGTCTTTGCAACTATCTTTGATTACTATCATTTTGAGACTCTACGTGGATACGGAATTGCAAACAATTTCCATTTGGTTGTTTATCTATACATAAAATGAAGAATTACTGGATTTTTATGTAGCCTACGTAATATTGGATTCAATGAAAACATAGAGAGTCTCAGAGAATATAAATATCGAAAAAAGAAGAATGAAACGATTTGAAAATGTTTAAAGTTGGAAAGATAATTAAATTTTTAAAAAAAACTTTTGAACTTTAAAACTTTAAAATTAACTAAAAAAAGCACTAAACTACTCAGTTTTGCTAAGTTTAATTAAACGAAAACACAGATAGAAACTATACAGTGGATGGATATTAGAATCACCCAACTATAGAAATCCTGCACTTTTTTAAATATAAAACTAAATACAACTGCCAAATATACAACGAAATTCTTTATTTCAGGATTCAGGAAAAAGAAAAACCTTTCCATTACTTAAAAATGATGTAAAAACTCAGAACTAAAAACATTATAACATAACTATTGTTATCAACGCTTCCCCCCCCTCGTTAAAGTTTTCCCGACTATACAATACTATAATGTTACCTCTTGTTTCGACTATTTTAACCTTCTGATAAAAACGCATTTTAATAAATCAAAACGTCAAAATAGTAGTTTGTTTTATTAGGAGTAAAAGTGTCACTTTTTTTAGGCGAGTCAATAGGGCAACTACTGACGAGCCAAAAAACGTACTTTTACTCCAAATGAAACATTTAATTTTTTCTTCAAACGTAAAACTTATAAAAACGTAAATAAAATTTTTTGAAAAAGCGCCATCTCTTGAAAATTATTTGTAGTTCATTCCAAATATTTTTTAAAGTAAACTTTAACTTGTAAAAAGAAGCTAATTATTAAACGCAACGAACAAATAATTATTATAACAGAAAATTTATAAAAACATTTTTTTACATTACAAATGCTTAAAAATGTTATTTTACGTTACAATTTGTTGTAAATATTTAAGGTTAGAATTTACTTACCTCCTAGGAAGTAAAAGTAAAACTTGTTCAAATGTTCAGTAACAAAATGTCAACTTTTTTTGACGTTCGAAGAAAAACATATTTTTTAAATTACCCTTTCCCAACTCAATAAAAATAGTATAGGAGATCTAATTCAAAAAACACCTTAACCTAAAACTAATTCCCACACAAATGATTCCTGTTGCAAATTGAAGTTAATATACCTCTATTCAACATACTAAAAATATACATTCGTACTCTGGTGTGAAATACGTTTTTTCGGCCTCTTCCTTGAAAATAACATTGCCTAAAATTATAGACTCGGATTTCAAAATTTTGTGCGCCATTTTGTTTGGCCTCCCGTTTGCGAACTTTTCGCTAGAGAGACATTTCTTTGCGAACGTACTGTTAAGGCGCTAGGCGGCGACGAACTAAAAAATATGTAATTTTTTAATGCCGCCGACATAAAAGTCAGAAAGGTCGGATTTGTTTTTTCTCGAAGGGGTGTCCCAAACCTTCTCCTGTTGATAGCGCCCGTTGAAACCACCACCGTTTCTATAGGAGAAGCGCAAAAAATTATTTATTGAGGTCATGTTTGCTTAAATTGCAATACTTTACATATAAAAACACGTACGAAATTGTGATAATATTGCCGAAATTCGAGGAGTCCTAACGACCTTAAAAAGTTTAAAATCTTAAAAATTGCTACACAGAACATAATAGTACACTGTCCGCAAAACACAAAATTAAAACAAATATCTTAAAAAGATTTTTGTAAGGGCAGTACGACCCCTCGAAGTTAGACGAAAATCTTAAAATTACAAAAGGATCATTTTTTTAAAATCCTAAAAACGCTTAAAAAAATTAAAACCTGGTAAATTGCCACATAGAACTAATAGCACACAGTCTAAGAAACACGAAAACAAGAAAAAAGTTTTCAAAAAAAAATTTTTAAGGGCTTTACGACTCCTCGAACTTTGGCAACATTCTCACATTTTGTACGTTTTATTTATAAGTAAAGTATTGCAATTTAAGCAAACACGACCTTCAAAAATAATTTTTTGCTCTTCTCCTACAGAAACGGTGGTGGTTTCGAGAAGCGCTATCAAAAAGGGAAGGTTTGGAACACCCCCTCGAGACAAAAAATCCCGACCTTTTTGTCTTTTGTGTCTGCGACATTGAAAAATTACATATTTTTTAGTTTGTCGCCGCCTAGCGCCCTAACGGTACGTTCACAAAAAAATGTCTTTCTAGCAAAAAGTTCCGAAACGGGAGGTCAAACAAAATGGTGCAAAATTTTTTTTAAAGCAGAGTCTATATTTTTGGGCAATCTTATTTTCAAGATAGAGGCCGAAAAAACGTATTTCGCATCACAGTACGAATGTATATTTTTAGTATGTTGAATAGAGGTATGTTATCTTCAATTTGCAGCAGGAATCATTTTTGTTATAATTAGTTTGACCTCTTTCATTACTTCTACTGTACTAAAAGGGGATAATAAGGATTTAACACGTAAAACGATTTTTATAGTTTTTCCTGCTTCTCTATAAACTTAAGACAAAAATATAAAATATTGAAATCAAAAATTCTTCCTAATGAGTTTTTAAATTTACAACATGCAACCTGCAGTGAGAAATTAATAATTTTTCTTACCTCACGCCTCTAACACGTTTTCTATTTAGGTTTTTTCTCTAAAGTTTATTGGGAAGCAGGAAAAATCTTGAACACCACACTGCGTTTCTATCGTGACTCTGACGTTTCGATCCAATCGAAATAGGACTAAATTGAGTTGACACCTCAAATTTTTTTTGTATTACGGCCCGGATTTAAATTTCAATTCGATCTAACGGTTCAAGTTAATTCTTTGAACGGTTCGATCGGTTCGAAGTGTCAACTGAATTCAATCCCATTTCGATCAGATCAAAACGTCGCGAGATAAACGTTCAGTGATGATGGTAACAATATCAAAAACTACAATTTGTCACATTTTTGCATTTTTCTTGTTTTAGGCAACACTAATTCCAAAAAATTAATTTCAATTTTCCACGTTAATGGAGGGTGATGTGCTAACCTCTTTACAAGCTTACAAGCAAATTTTGAAAGCATATGAATTAGGTACTGACTATAAAAATGTACTTAATACTTAAAGCTCATTTAATTCAAGCAGGCTCTCAGAACCTCTTTAAGAAACGTATTTTGATCCTCCCTAAGTGTTTCCTTATTCAAATGAACAAAAACGAGTTTAAGATGTTTATGGTTAGTGTTGTTTTTAGCCAAAATAACAAAAGGTGTCAAAAGGAACTAATTATTCTAAAAAGAAACAAATTAAAGAAAATATTTACAAAGTACAGGTACTTAATAAGGTAGGTCTTACTATGTCATTATTTTGACTCATTCTAAATGGATCTCGTTTTGCAACAATGATCTAACCTACACCTTGTTTTCTTGACATTTTTGTTTTAAAATGTCATTTTATGATGCCTTCTACAACAAATAAAATTAATTTAACTAACTTTAACTTATTTGGTGATGGTGATACTATCTACTAAAAGACGATGTTTTCAAAACGCAAATTTACTAAAGCGTTTTCAACTGTTTTATTAATTTGTGGAAAACTACATAATTGTGGGTTAGATCATTGTTGCAAAACGATATCTAAATATGCATCGCGAAAGCCCAAGAAAAGTAGGTAATTCAAAATTATCTGATGCAATGAACACAAACGAACTTATGTATTCCATAAATTTACAAGAGAAAACCGCTAATTAAAATCTAAAAGCGCCAGTTTAACCACTTAACTTCAACTTAATTCAAACTAACACTAAAATATACGAAAGTCTATAGACTTTTTCTCCTGTAACACAAAATTAATCACTTTTAAGACACTAACAAGAAGAGAATCTTTAATTTTCTTTTAATAAGAGAATCTTTAATTTTCTTTTAATAAGAGAATCTTTAATTTTCTTTTTTTTAGAGTTGAAATTACTTTTCAATTACAGATAAATTTTGTACAAGAAACTTCGATTTTTACAGGCTTTACAAGACTATTAAAAAACTGATAAATTCATTATTTCTTCGTGAAAATTTAGAACAGGAGAGAATACATTAATTAAGAAAACTTCGAAAAGCTTTAAAAATAAACGATTTTTTCTGATTCCTGCTTCACTATTCTCAAGTTTTCTTTATACAAAACTTATTTAATTTTGTCTACTAATGGACAGCATTAGAGTTCTAATTGACAGTTTGGATAACTGTTGTATACATATAATCTACTTTTTCCACAATTTTTGTGCACAACACACCTGTTGCGCAGTGCAACTACTTTACTTTGCGAGTTCCATATAGAAAGAACACTTCTGTAAACTGTACACAACTAAATAAACATAATACGATTACATTGGATTATATTGTTTTGAGATTTTTATACAAAAGACCAAACTAAAAATGAAGCAATTAATTCAATAAACTAAAATGTCGTTTTAATAAAACTAGATCTTTTACAGTTATAAATGTTATTTTATTTGAACATAAGAGATATATGACAGTTTCATAATGTTCAATGTATAGAATTCTTTCATAAGACAGCTGATAGTGATGAGCAGTCACAAAACGAAAATTTTTATTTGCAGACTGCCACTCAAAGAAAAATTAAATACGTTTTTTGGTGCACAGCTTATTGTTAATAAAGATAATATATTTTTTTAATTTTGACATAAGTATTACTAAAATCACCCTCTTATTTGAAAAGAAACTGCATCAGAAACCATCTGATCTGTCCTGGGATCCTGTAACTATTTGTGATACACGCTACGCCACTTACTCTCTACATGTCCAAGTCCATGTCCATGTCGCTGCCCTCCCCCCTGTTTGGAATTTGGAGTCGATGGATGCAATCGTTTGTGCTTGTTTGTGCTTTTAATCCCGTCGTTTGTGCTGATGCAGTTTAGATGATACAACGGAGGGGGGGGGGGCTGGCGACATGCTTTATGGTCATCGGGGTAACAAAAGGAATTTTTACAAGAATTTCCGCAAACATTTTGTGGTTTCAATTTTTTTGAGCAGTGCTCAAAAATTTTTGCAATTTCATTTATGCCATAATTTATAGATTTTAGTAAAAATGTAGTAGCATAAGTATAAATAAAGCACATTACAGGTAAAGACAGGTGCATTGAGAATAGTTGATTATATACTCTTATATAACTTATAATGTCATAATATTAGAATTTTGTTTATTTTCGTTACGGCTCTGTTTGATAAATAATAATATAAATCTTATTGTTTTGCTATAAGATGTTACTATTAGGTTCCTCTGAACAAATAAATATTAAAAATATTTAAATTTCTCAAATAAGAGTTTTACATGAAATTTTCTATTGCCCTAACAAGCACAATTGAAGTTTCTTAAAGCACAAACCAAGCACAATCGAATGAGCCCAATTTAAAATTGAAATTTGTAAAGAGGAGGAAGCATGTCTTCAGCCCCCCCCCCCGTAATATCTCGAAAATGAGTTGAGCACTAACGAAATAAATAAAAGCACAAACGATTGCACCCAATTTCGACTCCAAATTCTAAACGAAGGTTGGGCTAGCATGCCCCCCCCCCCCCCAAACGTTTTTGTTATATCTCTGAAACGGTGAAAGCACAAACGACGGGATTAAAAGAAGCACAAACAAGCACAAACGAAGCACAAACGATTGCACCCACTTTTAATTCCAAATTCAAAACTGGGCGGCAGCGACATGAACCTCTCTCTACCCCTGTAATACTACAAACTTTTAGCAATTTCGTTAATTATTGCTAATGTTTTTGCTAAAAATATTTTTAAGTACTTTCGTAATTTTATTCTTACTTTGAATGCCTAATAGTGTAGTAAACGAGGATTTTACTGCTAAGAACCCACGCCTTGAACGAATTTTGATGAAATTTTTTTTATTGAGTTCTAAATACCCTAAAGATCAAAGTTTATATTGTTAAAAAGTGTGCATTTGCCTCATCATCTTTTTAAACCACTTCTTGTGAATTCAATTTTGAAAATCATAAAAATTAGCTGAAAAAGAATTTTTATTTCAAAATTTTGGGTGCAAATGCTTACGGGTTTGATAATTAGTAACTAAGCAACAATTTTACGGAAAAAAATTTCAAAAATGCATGATGAAATTCTTATTAACATTTAATAAACAAGAGCTAGTGAAGCACTTCTAGGCATCGCAGAAACTTCAAATTTGGCACCAATGTATATAATGTCCTCAAGATTAATAAAAAAAGTCTTCAGGTCCTGAAAACCCTCTGGGAGTCTATTGAAGGGGGAGGGGGGACGCCCCCGTACTTTTTAGAGGAAATCGGACCTTTTAGGGATCTCTAGAGTGTAATGTACAATGACACCAAATTTCAAGTTCTTAGGATGCTTAAAAGTGCTTGTGACTCAAAGTAACAAAATCACAAGAATTGGTTAAAAAGACGATGAGGCAAATGCACACTTTTTCACAGTATAAACTTTGATCATTAGGGTATTTAGAATTTAATAAAAAAGATTTCATTAAAATTCGATCAAGGAGTTGGTTCTTCTCAGTGTTATTATTTTTCAGCAAATTCGTAAGATGACGTTACTTGGAGTTACAAGCACTTTTAAGCATCCTAGGAACTTGTAATTTGGTGTCGTTGTAGAACACACTCTAAAGATCTCTAGATAAGTCTAATTTTTTCTAATAAAAAACGGAGGTGTTGTCCCCCCCCCCCTTTCAATCTGCCCCAGAGGGTTTTCAGAACTTGAAGACATTTTTTTATTAATCTTGAGGACATCATATACATTGGTGCCAAATTTGAAGTTTCTGAGATGCCTCGAAGTGCTTCATTAGTTACTATTAAGTAAATGTTAATAAGAATTTCATCATGCGTTTTTAAAATCTTTTTTTCCGTAAACTTGTTGCTTAGTTACTAATTATCAAACGCGTAAGCATTTGCACCCAAAATTTTGAAATAAAAATTCTTTTTTCATGATTTTAAAAATTGAGTTCACAAGAAGTGGTTTAAAAAGATAATGAGGCAAATGCACACTTTTTAACAATATAAACTTTGATCTTTAGGGTCTCTTAGAAATCAATAAAAAAAATTTCATCAAAATTCGTTCAAGGCGTGGGTACTTCGCAGTTTATGCTCTTTTCAGTCTAATATGACTCCATTATAAATGAAAACATTGAATGAATATTCAAATATTCCTACAAAAAAATTTTAAATTTACCATTTTCTCTCTAGTTCACCCCCTGCAACTAGGGACTGCTTCCGATTCAAATAAATAAAGAGTTTTACTAATTTTGTTAGAGCCCGTCCACACACACACAGGTTAGCCTTCTGAACCGCTTCTCTGCCGCCTGAACGGTGTTCACACGTTTCGGTTTGGCCTGTGCAAGCCTTTGTGTGTGGGCGGACCATTAAGGCTCGTCTTCACACACAGGCTTGCCTTCCGGTTTGCCTGTGCAGACGGACCAAATTGGTGGCCTGCAAGGCCAAACCGGAGCATTGTAAACATAGCGTTCAGGCGGCCTGCACAGTCCAAACCGGAGCATTCAGGTGGCCTGTGCAGGCCGACTGCACAGGCAAGCCTGTGTGTGAAAGTCTTTAGATTTGTTAATACACATGATATTTTAAATAATTCACATATTTATAAATATTTAAAAGTCTTCGGAAAAAATTTAAAAAAATCTAACCTTAGTCAATTATTAAATCGATGGAACCTGGACTTCTTTTTTTAAAAAACCAAAAAGACACAAAACACAACTAAAAAATTTATGATTCTACATTCTACGTATAACCACACCAGACCGAACTGCGTTCAAATGAGTTGAATATATAAATATTAATCAAGAATATATCACATAGCACACTCGGGCAGGTGCTTATCGTAATAAACCGAACAAACAAATTAATATTAAATAATGTGTATTTCCTATTATTTTAAAAATTATTATCACAAATTATATTATCTTTTTAAAGAGTTGAAAATTTTAAATTCAAATTGTTTTAAAACCTACATAGTATATTTAATATGAGCACAAAAAAACATGTATTATAGAGTAGGTACAAAATTTAAAAAAAATAAATATTTATGATTAATTCCCTCATATAATAACAACCAATCAGATTTATTTATTTTATAAATAATGACCAATGACAGCTACTTCATACTGAAGAAACTCAAGCTAGCTTTTTTTTTAATTTAGCCGTGATTAATCCCTCATATAACCAATCAGATTACCCCAAACGAGGGATTCAAACCGAACCTAGCTTTTATACAACCCTGACTTATGTCATTATCTGTCATTATTTTTCTAATTTTTTAAATTCAAATTATTTTTGACGTTTAAGATTTTATATATTTTTTTTAAATTGTTATTAAACATTAAAATATTTGTTAGTAAATCGTAATTCATAACGCCCTGCAGCAAACCACAAACATAATTGGGAAATTAATCTTAATATATACCCCTCGAACTATGAATTCAATCAAGTATATTTCGGCAGCTAATTTATTTATAAAATTTTTTAGCAAATATTTTCGACTTAATAATTTGCGGTAAACGCCCTCGACCTAGCGGTCTTGGCCTAAAAGTTTACAAAAAAAAGCTACCCTTAATTATTCGATTAAATTCGTATCAAATACTGTAACTTACTGCTGCATCTTTTGATCTTATGCTGAAGAGCTGTGGACATGCGCAGATATCTTAATTGATGTTTATTCCCACCAACGCAGTGGTCAACGTATTTAAATTATTAAAAGGACGTGGCCAAATCTTATCTCGAACTTATCTCTACCTCTCCTGAAGTTCAATTATTCTAAAATAATTGAAGAGGTAAATTTGTTTTAGATCTTACTTAGGCATAGCCAGGGATGATTTTCTTCCATTTATTTCAATTCTGTACAATTTTATGTACAAGTCGAGCTTATCGCTTGCAACAATGTCTCATGTCATGCTCAACTTAGATGGAAAACAAACAAACAAGATTACGAGATTAAAAATGGGAAAAGAAATAGGGGAAATGTAGAAACCAAAAAGCATAAAACAATTTATAAAAGTGAATTTAAATGATTATAATATTCAATATTCCATTCAATGAACTCTTCTTATTTTATTTACAACCCTCGATATTTTATTATTCAGTTTTCTAAAGTTTTCATGTCTTTTTATTTCAAATTGTTCTAGCTAGGATGAACTTCCTGTCATAGCAACCAACGAGATATTCGATTACATCGCAATATTAAACAATCTTTTATGAAATTTAAACACTCTCTTTTTTTCTTTTCTTAGGACAAAATTATATCTTCTGTACAGATTGTTGCATTAGATAATCAAACAAATAAAACCACTATAAAAAACATAATAAAAACAAGTACTGATACTAAATTCTATCTTTACCAAAAAAAAGATAGTATAAAAGAAAATCCAATTTATTTTGTCTGTATGTATGTATTTTTAAATTCCATTTTCAGTATTAAATGTTTAATTACATCTAAATAAATTATGCAAGCTCTTCCAGAATACAATTTTGTTTTTGTCTTAACAAAATTTATTGTCTCGCTCAGCATAATTTGATATTATGCGTAAATGTAAACGATGGCTTATTTCTAAAGGTGGTATTATTTAACATTTCCCCATTGCAGTCTAAACAGACCCTTGTGTTCGCAATGAGTTTTTATGCTCTCAAATATTTTTTAAATTTACAGGGTGGTGATCATACCTCTCGATCTGTAATTTGATATTCTGCTTCTCTATTTATATTAGAAAAAAAATCTTCAAATAAAAGTTTTAGAGCATGAAATATCAAATGTTTAAGACTGGCATTTATTAGAAAATTCACTTTTTCGATAGAAAGTGATGAAAAGTAAGCAAACGTTGCTACCATGACAATACCTATAAATTATTTAATTTTATTAGAAAAGTAAACTCATACATCATCTTTACTTTTCTCTCACAACGTCACAACTCAAATACGTAGCTTGGCGTCTCCTTTTAACCAAATCGCATTTTATATTGAAAAGTCATCTTCAGCAACATTAGTACACTAATATATGACGTTTGTCGTTAATTTGTGTTACTAGATTCCTATATGACAGCGAGTAAAAATTTTTGAAGGAATAGACTTAGACACTGGTGATTAGAGCTAGGAATTGTATGGAAGTGCATGTTTTTTTTAAAGATATGCACAAGGATATTTTTTAAAAATGTATACGATTTGTTCAAAAAGGCTTTAAATAACCAAATCTTATTTTGCATATAAATGCATATTTGACACGTTGTTGCATATATTACAAAAATTCTAAAAATGCTGCATAAATGCATAAAATGACGTTGGTGAAAAAAAAATTTTAATGTTTATTTTTAAGAAATGCGAGGTACGAGATAAGACATTCGGAGAATTTAGATTCAGGGTATAAAAGGGCATGTTGACCTTGTCTAGCTTTCTATTTTCTATAAGACTCCTCGATTCAAAATAAATACTAATCCTTTTTCGTTTCTTTGTACCTACCCTAAATTGCATTTTCTAAGAATCTTTACTAATTGCCTTTTTGGACTTTCCTAATAGCTTTTCAAACCCTCCAATTCTAAAACTCCTAACCCTTCTCTCTTAACTTTTTTTCAAATTTTAGAAATGAGTTAGTTTGTTTAAGTTTGGAAGTCAGTACTCGCAAGATTCCAACTTCGTGAAAACGTAAAGTGTAACACTGGGCATATTGTCGACAATTATTGTGTAGTCGTTAGTAAGTGAAGTGGTGCATTTAAGTACCTATATACAATTATTTTATTTTAATTGATCATGCCGAAAATTAAAACTTTTAAAAGTGCTGCACTAAATGCTTGGATAGCGAGAAATCCTACTCTAACAACAAATGGCTCTGTCGTGTTTTGTCAGGCTTGCTGCAAAAGCGTAAGTTTATATTTTTATAAATAAGGTCCAAATCTGACTTTTGGTTCTTTTTTAACATAGATACCCTGCGATAAGAAGTTCCAGTTAGATCAGCATCTAGCTTCCCAAATGCACAAAAGGAACGCAGAAAGAACTATCAATTCAAGACAAATTTTTATAAATAGCACACTAGCTTCAAATTCAGATGAACAGACTTTTAAGAAAGATTTATGTAAAGCCCTAATTTCTGCTAACATTCCTTTAAACAAACTAGAAAATAAAACATTCTCTAGTTTTTTGGAAACACCAAACGAAAATTTCATAAAATTTTAAATGCATATTTGAGACTTTTTTCAGCATATATTGAGATTTTTATCGTGCATGTATGCAGCATATATCTTACATTTTTAGTGCATATAATTCCCAGCTCTACTGGTGATAGTGAAATTTTAATTTTTTTTTATTACACGATTTTATTACTTTAAACATTATCCATTTTTTTCTATTTTCCAAGACTCGTTTCAAAGCACAATGCCCCAAAAAATGAAGTTTTAAAACCACCGGTCCCCTAAGTTCAACCTTTACCTTTAACATATTTTTTTAAATTTTTCCAAGAGAACCCCTAATTTTGAAGATCTTAGAGAATAAAAATGTGTCTGAACTCTATTTATTTCTAATGACATAAATGCAACCCTTAACAAACTGGAACTGATATATCGTGGGGTATTCTAACACTCCAAAATATATTATCAAAAATATAAACTGTGTTGATTTTTTATATTTCATTGGCTCCGTTCCAATCAAACCACCCACGTTATGTTACATTCCTTAATTTTCTTCTCCATGATAAATTACTGAAAATCAAAATATTGTGCATGTATTTTAAAGCTGAAAAATTTCTCTTCAACAACGTATTTTTGGTTTTTCTGTATATCTGATAGGAAATGATTATTTTGTTAAATAAACTTCTCAATTTAAAAAAATGTGCAATTTATCGAGAAATGAAAGATAAGGCATCCAAAATTAATTTTGTTTGTTGGTTTAGATGCAGATAGGGGTTTGTGCCCTAAAACTTTGATTTGAAATTTTTTTTGTAAAATTCATTGGGAAGCAGGAAATTACCGAAGTATGGTTTTACATGTAAAATCACTATGACCGAGAAGTCCGGTCACCACCCTGTATAAAATATTTTATATTTGCTCCGTTTTCAGTTTTCTACTGTATGTTAAGAGTACTAACTTAAAAGAGTCACAGTTGCAAAACTAACTTATCTATAAATGGGAAAGATATAATACTTTTGGTACCTTGATGTTTTCGATGCAGAATGTTGACGTTTGAGATTGTCACCTCCTATTAGAATACTGAACTGAACATCTACGAGAGATCTTAGTAGTCAGAAGCATTGATTTCACATTTCCCTAAATAGAAATGGTAGATTTCTTTTATATTAATATACCTAAAGTAATAAAAATAAAACAAAAGTTTATGCTTCTGCTGAAGACCACACTTCAGGAAAACTTTTTACCATTATCTTTTTCCCTCCAGCATCAGCACTTACAATTTTTTTCTGTGAGTAGCATTTTTTACATCAAAATTAACACAAAAGCTCTTTTTAAAACAAGCTGTAAATAACTTTTTTTTTATATAACAGACGAGATAAAATTAGTTGTAATTAATCAAAAGGGTAAGTCGTTTTAAGAGACAAAAAAAACAAAAAAAATTTACTAAAACGATTTCCAATTTATGCACCTAAAGAAATGAAGTGGAATTAAGCGTAATTGTTATTACCTACTTAGATTAAATTTTTAGAGCTGAAAAATAAAAACTTAAAAAATCTCAAGTTTAGGTGAGTGGATGAAAAAATTTAGGCTGAAGTTACAATCAAGTTGGTTAAACAAACAAAAAATGCTATTAGAAGAGTAAAATGTTATTTTTTAGCTATAATTCTTTATTTTACTGTCCATTTATATTAAATACGTAGGAAATAGTCGTGTTACACGTAGTTTTCATTCCACTTATAAGTACTTAATACTTACTATTAAAAGCCAATAATATAAATCAATCGATACGCGTAAGTGGTTCTAACAGGGTAGACGGTATATAGGGTAATACGAATTAAAATTCTGGTAAGAGGCTTAGGTCTAATGTAATCACTTTGCGGATTTTATCGGAAAATGCAAGCTCAAAATAGCTCCAATACAACCTATATCAAGTTATTTAAGATTTTAATAACAAATTCTTTTGTGAAAAATTCAGTAAAAAATATAAATGTACATTTTTTATTAGAAAACCTAATAGCAATAAACTACACCTTTAAGATTTTATTACTTGTGACTAAAATTAAATTTAGAGGACACGTGCCTTTACATTATTCCATTACGGTTTCATAGCTTTGTAAGATCCTTTCAGGAATTTTGTAAAAACTCTCAAGAATGTCAAATGGTTACTTTTTGTGCTTAGTCTTTTTGTATCCTAATGGGCGATTATTTATTAAAACTCATTAACTACGTTCGATAATTTTACGAAGCCCATAAAAACTGTTTCTTTTGCTGAGTGCACTCCCAATCGGTTCCTCTAAATAGTGAAAAACTAATAATATCTACACGAATCCACTATTATACTTTCTTACAGCACAGTAATTTCATTTTTATAGTTTAATGCCATTGTGTGGCACATTTTTTATATACTTTCTACGTGCTTTTTTGTTTTGTTCTCTGACTGGATAAGAAGATGTCATAAACTATTATCACATACTGAGGCGCAAAAAGGGCGAAATCTTGCAATTTATTTTCTATTAAAACCGTTTACTGTATAATACTACTTACGATCTTTATTTTGATTTGAATTGAATTTGATCTGTCATAAATCTACTACAAAAAGTTCAAATTTTCAAAAATAAATATTGTAAATTTTTATACAGGGTGATTCAAAACTCGAGGCGAAAAATAAAATGTCATATTCAGCGTCGAATTTAGAATCAAAAATGAAAAATAATTTTTTTTCCTATCGGGTTTCGTTTCCCAGATAATCGTTTTCAAAGTTTCCAGAAGAAGTTAATTTTTTGCATATAAATAAGACAGGCCGAGCAAAAACAAAACACTTTTCAGCTTTTATTAGTGTGTGGATAACTTTTGAAATACTTTTAACTTAATTTACACATGTTGTTTAAATTATCAGTTTTCAAAATTAGTTCAATTTCAAAATTTAAAATTTTGGATCTTTATGGGAAACTTTTTGAACTTGATTATCTCGGAAACAAAGCAAAATCGGTAAAACATTTATTACATATTTTGTGCTTAGAAGTCGACATTCCATTTTCATTTTTTAAAGGCCTGCCTTGTTTTTAATAAGTATACAGGGTTATTCAAATTCGACCGGCACCATGGGGATCTCGCCTATTTGAAGAGATAGAGAAACGGTTAAATTAGGGCAAAGTTGCGGAATTTTAGGGCCATTAATAATCTGAAAAGAAAACTGCCCTAGCTGTTTTTGTTTTTGAGCTATTGACAAAAAACAAAAAAATCGAAATTTCGTTTTTTGACTTTATTTTCCTTACTAGCACCAAAGTGCGCGCTTACGCGCGCTCTGACTACTGTGTGATATCAACAATATGTTTTTGCTTTTCATTTAAATTTGCGTAATATTTTGATGCATCTTCGATCGTTTCCGCTTCATCTAAAACATGATCCTTAGTTTCAATCTCACTTATTTGATGCATAGTAGGAAACATCGTAAGATCAAAACCTTCAGCACCGAGAAGCAATTAATGTCAGCGTAACCTTTGTTTTGTCCTCTAATTTCGCCAAAATGTCTGACATAATCTTCTGACAATGGTTTTTTAAATTCGTCCCATAGTTCTTCAGGATGAGTTGGCTGACAATGCATCAGAATTCGAACAAATAAACATCTGAACTGTTTCGGTATCATCCAAACTTCAGCTTCGTGCATAGCTCTCTTCCATTCATGATCATTTTCAATCAGTCCTAATTTAAGGACGGAAGATACTCTACCTGAAATCGTAACAACTTAAAAATTTAAAATAGGCAACACAACTTACTTGCTTTTTTGTGCTTCGTCAATATCGTAGGAGGTTATGTAGCATAAAATAATAAAGAAATACATAACTGTACCCATAACAATAGAAAGAAACAAGATAAAGAAAACAAAATTAACAAGCAGGTAGTACTCGTACATCTTTTGTGTACTACAAAGGGGGCTCAATAGATTTTGCATTGTATAATTATTGTCTAAAGAAAAGTGAAAGTAACTACCCGTGTTTATGCCATTATCAAACATAAATTAAAACTGTTTTATTATCAATCATGGTATTAATTTTATTATAATTTTATGCCAATGTTTACATTTCTGAATTTCTCAACTAATTTTAGTTCTGAAAATGAATTAAAATGATGTAAAAATAAACAGAATGTACTCGTAATCATTTTTGATTTTAGCTTTTGGGTGGGAATTTTATTATAAATGGAAAATTGAAATAATCAGATATATTTATTTCACTTTAATATTTTTTTTTATAAATTTTTCAGGTACTAGGATCTTTAATAAAAAAAACTTTCTATGTAGTTGTCATATTTTTTCTTTTTAATTGTTTCGATCCCGTATCCGGGATCGTCATCAGAATTGATCTGAGTCAGATACATTTTTTTTTGTTTGTTTTGACTTTCACAATTTACATATTAAAAAAAATTTTCTTTACACATTAAAATTAGACAAATTTACATATTAAAAAAATTACACATTAAAATCAATCAAACATTCACTTTACTTTTTGTAAAGTAAAAATTGATTTGAGTCAGATACATTTTTTTTATGTTTGTTTTGACTTTCACAATTTACACATTAAATAAAATTTTTCTTTACACATTAAAATTAGACAAATTTACATATTAAAAAAATTACACATTGAATGTGAATGTTTGATTGATTTTAATGTGTAATTTTTTTAATATGTAAATTTGTCTAATTTTAATGTGTAAAAAAAAATTTTATTAATATGTAAATTGTGAAAGTCAAAAGAAACAAAAAAATGTATCTGACTCAAATCAATTCTGATGATGATCCCGGATACGGGATCGAAACGTAAATTAAAAAGAAAAAATATGACAACTACATAGAAAGTTTTTTTTATTAAAGATCCTAGTACCTGAAAAATTTATAAAAAAAATTATAAAAATAGGGATCAATAAGTAACATTAATTTAATTTCACTTTAATAGTGAAATGGATAAATTTGATTAATGAAATTAATGAATTATAATAAATAAATTGCTGGATATAGATAATTTTATTATGATTTACATACACACCTAAAATTTAGAATAAAATAAAAATAAAGTACAACAAGAAACAAGAATGGGTCATTCTTTTACAAACCGCACACCAATTTAAACTTGACATTTTAGAATCGCCCAAAATTTTTTATAGCCTATATTCATAAAATTACTTGATCCGTTATTTCAGGATTTTGCTGAAAAAATTTATTTTCGAAAGTATTCACATATGAATTTTCAATAATTTGCTGGATTTTTTCCAATCTTATCATATTTGAAATTTATTATCTCCAGTTGTACTGATCGGATCAATGTCGTTTTTTTTTATTTTACACTTCATTATGTTAAATTTAGAAGTGTATTAAACAAAATTTTTTTGTTAACAAATGAAAAATAATAACAATTTAATTGTTTAAATAGTTTTAACAATATCGCCCCCAACTTAAATTAATTGGAAAAAATATCATGTTGTTCCTTATTCTCTAATCTATAAAAATAATTTTATAAAAAAGTGGAGTCTCTATTAGATCGAAGTTATTAAATATTTTGGAGCGCTGGGCGCATTGATCCGATCAGTACAACTGGAGATAATAAATTTCAAGTATGATAAGAATGGAAAAAATCCAGCAAATTATCGAAAATTCATATGTGAATATTTTCGAAAATAAATTTTTTCAGCAAAATCCTGAAATCCTGAAATTAAATTTGTTGAAAGATACAGAAAAATTTTTTTTTATCACACTTGAAGAAGTCAATTTTTTTCCTGGAATCCGTGCGGTTTGTAAAAGAATGAACCATATCGTCCTCACTCTGACAAACTCGCAGATCTGCAAATTTGGCGAAATTGAGTTTGATAGTGGATTTGAATGGTAGAGGACCAATGCACATAATACTGAAGTTTCAAATTTGTATCTTATTCCGTTATTTGTAGATACAGCTATTTTAAACTCTAAAAACTGCATAAATCTTGGTTTTTGACTACAATAAACTCACGAATACGCTAAATCTCTCAAAAATATCATAGATAGAAATAAAATAAAATGAATTTTACAGACACCGATAAATTTTTGTTTTTCGTTTTTTGTCTCCTGTAAATTCGCAATTTTGCAGATTCGCGAGTTTACCAGAGTAGGGAGATCTAACTGAATGAAATTATAAAATTTTTTGTTTCTTCTTCTTTTGAGCATTTTTTATTAGCTCTGAATCCCTAGCTTTTAAACCTCGAGGAATTAGCGGATCAGCCAGCTCCGGTAGCATGCAATTAAGAAAAAATTTATTTAATTTTGGCAACATAACGTTATTCCAAAAATCCACGTCTTTTAAAATTCTAATCACTTGTATATCTAAATCTGTATATAAAATTAAGTCACAATAAGTTCTATCTAATATTTATTTAATTGGCCTTGAATTAGATGAAAATATTGGTGTTTTTTTTTAAATATAAGTTTTTAATATAAGCTAGAAATCCGCGCTCTATAATTGATCATCTACCAAATCTACTTAGTACCTTTTCAAGTATTTACATTTAATAAGAAATTGAAAGTAAAATACGCTTTTATTGTAGGCGTTTAAGTTTAGAAAATGAGCACTGACAAAAGGATTATGTCCCTTATTTTGCAGGTAAAGTGCCGAAATTTGTGTACTCTTCTATCCTTTACTGACCTCTGCCGCACTACTTTATTTAGTACCCCAATATTTTATTAAACTATTTTGGATAAATACAGCCTTAATTAGCCACTAAATACAAAATTTTAAAATTATATCCTGACATAATGATGACGTCCATGTATTAACAAAATTTGAAACAAATTGGACAATTAGGTAAGATACAATGACTACTTTTGTATATAGAGACATATAAAATTCCAATAAAATTGCATTATACAAGTTCCATAATAATAAATAAAATTATAAAATATGTCATACCCTAGAATGAGAGATTCTCTATAACATGATTTAAACGCGGATTTAATTGAACTAATATTAAGGCCGTAAATGTCTAAAAATCTATCTCTTAAACTATAATGATTATGACTTTTATATTTTACAAATATTAAGTACAGCCCTAGTTAACATTCCTCACATCATCAATTTATGAAAATAAATTTTTATAAGCCAGAAAAAATTGATTAAGTTCTACAATTTCTGCGAGTATCTTCCGTCCTTAAGACATGTTGCTATGTAAGATTCTTGAACTTCTCCGTTTACTGTTCTTAAATCTTCAAAACTCTTTGCTCCTTTGATGTGAATTAATAATAAACGTAAATGAAATAATTCAGTTTGACTGGGACTTACAGAATACATTCGTCCAATAACGTTGAACTGTTTCTGACGTCTTTGCCAATGATACCCGTAGGTATTAGTATGATTATTGTTTTTTTTAAACACATAGTGGGTTGGTATGTCACCATACACGTACTGTGTAGCTTCATGGTCTCTTACATTTAGTGCAAAATAATCTAGAAGCATTGTTTGTTTTTCTAATGCATTTCTGATTTCACTTTCATCACAATCATCACTAACAATAACATTTTGTTGATTTGGTAAATGCACTGGTAATCTGGTAATGGAGTGGCTCTTATCTTGTAAAGGTTTATTTAATATTCTCCAAGCAGCTTCTACCGGACCAACGTATCTTGTTTCGATAAAACTACGTAGTTCATCGTGTTCAATAGTTTCATTAGTTGATTCGCTAATTGTTATTCCTGCAGCGTCGTGCCCTTTGTAAATGTACTTATACAAATATTTGACAGACTTAATGCTAGAAACCACTTCAACATTAATATGACAATTAAACACTTTGAGAAGATGTGGATTGTAAGGCACAACATATTTATTGTCACAAACATAACCATCAGAACGCTTATAAAAAAGTCCAGTATTTCTACGTCGCTAATTTAGATATCCTTGTTCATCCAGAGTTGTTACTTCATTATATGTTTTAGGAAAATTCTTTGAACATACTTTCTGTTTTGTTAAACACCAATTTCCACATGGACCGTGAACCATGTTTCTTAAAACAATAGCATGTAGTATAGAATCTATTTCCGGGTTTGGTATTTCTGCAGATATGTATCGGTCAACTACTTCTGAAGTAGTTATTTTGTGAGACGGTTTTAAAGTTAATAACATGTGTGCGCATGCGGTAAACCCCGTTTTTGAAATTCAATCACATAAACATACGCTTGTACTTTGCCAAAAAAGTTTTTATTTACTATCAAATCAATGAGAAATTTTTTTTGAGATTAAATACTCGAACTACCAGATCAGGTCGATCTGAAGCAGTTTGGCCTTCCATTAAGTTTTCAGAAATCTCTTTCCATTTGGGGTTACAAGTGATTGTAATAAATAAATTTGGTTTACCGAATTTTCTTACAATTGCCATAGCATCTTGGTAATTTTGTAACATATTTCGCGGCGAACCTTGAAATGATGATGGTAAAATTACAATTTTTCCAATACTTTGATGATTCTTTTGTGCTCTTAATTCTAGATAATCAATTAACCATTGATAAGATTCCGCACGTAATTTCTTTTGATTATTTCTACAAAAAGTTAACCTATCTTTTTCAATTTTGACGTAACTATCGACTATCCATTGTTGAAACAATCGCCGTCCCATCAAAAAAAACATTTGTGTCTTCGCGAATAGCCATTCTGTACTTAATATAACATGCTCGAGTAATTCGTTTGTTTTTTGTAGTACAGCGCAAATCTCTGTGCCGTATGGATAAAATAGAGGATAAAGCTTAATTCTCAGCTATCCGAAACCGTCGTATACGACAATACGAAAGAACCGACTTTTGTTTTTATTCTAGAGCTGCTTGATCCTCAAATTTGATTAACAAATTAGCTTATTTGAGAACAAAATTTAAAAATAAATACTCAAGTGACATACATTTTTGAAATCAGCAAAAAAGGTTCTATGAGATAGTGCTAAAACAAAAGATTGCGCCTATTTAAAAAACTAAAGTTGATGATGGTTCCAGAAAACCGAAACGTTTTACATCAAATGTGTTTTCGGAATCGGGTGTAGGATACAAAATGGCTTCGGAGAAGTTCGGTCATATTTTAAAAATTTTTGATAATAAGGAAAATAGAGTCAAAAAACGAAATTTCGATTTTTTTGTTTTTTGTCAATAGCTCAAAAATAAAAGCAGCTATACTTCATTCTAGGAGACGAGATAGAGAATGTAAACAAACAACCCGCGTGTTGTGCACGTGAACACTTCTATTTAGCGCTGTGATTGGCTCTAACGTATAAACTTATTTTAAGCTTGTTGCATGGTTACCTAACTGCGTTGATGCGGATAACTCATATTATAGTGGCAATTAGAGCTGGGACGATTACAGGAAAAATTTAATCGATTATAAATAAATAAATGATTGAGACAATTTTAACTAAAGGAGCTTATAGGGAATTATTATGAAACCGGCTGTTATTAATTATTTTTGAAAAATTTACACCGTATTTAATTTAAGTTTACGTAAAACCGCGCTCGTGAGAACTTGCACGTGCACGTGAACATTGCATGCAACACTATCTCGTCTCCTTGAATTTAGTATAGGGCAGTTTTTTTTCAGATTATTAATCGGCCTAAAATTCCGCAACTTTGCCCTAATTTAACCGTTTCTCTATCTCTTCAAATAAGCGAGATCCCCATGGTGCCGGTCGAATTTGAATAACCCTGTATTAGATAACTTCTTCTGAAAACTTTGAAATTGATTATCTCGGAAACAAAAGCGAACCGGGAAAAATTTTATTTTACATTTTCTGCTTACAATTCGATACTGATTACGACATTTTATTTTTCGCCTCGAGTTCTGAATCACCCTGTATACTCATACCTACAGAAGAAAAGAATAATCAGCTAATCCTCTTGTCTGATTCCTCTAAACCTTCTTTAGTAACAAGATGGTGGTAATTAATTGGTACTTCATTGAGAGTTTAAGTGCAATTAATGGAATTGGAAAAGATAATCTTTTAAATTCACTACTTTTCTCTTAACCTGATAGACATACATTCCTTACAGAACTCTATCAATGGGTGATGCACTGATTAGGTTATGTTACTACTCGTTATGATAGCAATTAGTTGGGCAGGGGCTAGTCTCATCGAATCCAAAAAAAAATTAATATTTGGTCTTTCTCTCCAAAACACGCTATGGAAAACACCGCAGAAGCAGATATTGATTGCTGCTTTCGTGAGGGCCACATATTCTAACCATGTACCTTACTATGCTCTTTACAATCTATAGCCTTAAGAAGTGAAGAAGATAATCAAACAAAACCGAACGTCCCTTTAAGGTTAGCGCACATTAGAGCCGGGCCGCCCGCATCGCAACGCAAAAGTCCGCCCGGTTATTCCAATGCATTTTAGGCGCAATTGTGCGTGATCGGCTTCGGTTTGGCTGCCGTCGTCACAGTGTGAGATGGATCCACGCAATAGATGTAAATTTTTATTTTTAAAAATATAAAAATGCAGTAAAGTAATCGGGCGGATTTTTGCGTTGCGATGCAATGTGCTCTAATGTGCGCTAACCATTAAGAAAATTCAGGTCAACCCACGTTATAAAAAAATAATTATGAGTTGTCAACCACGCCATCTGAAAAAAGTTTTAGGTGGAGCTCCATGGTTAGTAAATGACTAGTGTGACAATTTTGTAAAACTATAACGATTGAGCAGCCTAAGAAACCCATAGAAGAAGAGAGCAAAATAAACTTAAAAGTAGGTACTTTTCAAAAAATATTTTTAAACGTCATCTTCTGCAGTAGAATCAAAATATAAAAATAATGTAAGTGTTAATAAGAGAAACCTTTAAATTATGGATTTATCAGCTCTTAAATCATTGATATGAAAAGACGCCGCGCCGTTTTAAATTTAAATTGCTCTACTTTTTTCATTTGAACCAACCCTCTATCTATCTCCACTAATAACAAAGATAGCTATGTTAACCCACATTTCGTAGTCTACATTCCTGTTTTCTGCAATGATCATAACATCATAACAATTTCACGTAGAACGTCAGTATGAAGACGCATAATTCAAAATGAACAAGGGTGTTTGTGATCGTTGTTACCCTACTTACAACACACTTGATTCGTTTTAATAGAAGCCTAGGCACACATACATTACACTTGTCGTATAATTTGATAATTAGACTAGGAGTAATTTGGTCTTTTTGACTACACAAATCAATGATTTGTTTGCGTTGAAAGCATACAAAGTAAACTATTTTCGCAGTTTATGTAATGAGTTTTTCAGAACAAAAAAACTTAAACCGATACAAAATACTACATTGAAACTGAACCGAATTAATGCTTTAAAAATTGACTTACCAATTCAGAGTAATTAGCGTTTTCATATTTGGCAAAAGAAAGTCATATAAGGAACCATAAGGGACCAGAAAAGTTGCCTGTAAAAAAAACAAATTTAATTTCAGTGAAATTACTGTAATTTGCGGTGGATCGTCCATTCAAACAATTTCACAAATGTACGGACAAGAATTTTTTAATATAAAATCACACAGAATTATTTTTCTGTGTAATGATACTCCATGACGTTTATAAAAAAATATTAGCGCCCTAGGGCCGTAATCTAATAAACCGGTCGTCCATAGTGGTACAATTTTATATATTAATATTACAACCCTCAGTTGGTGTACATGTACACTTATTAATTTGTAACACCGGAAATCGGGTGTTAACTCAATTCTCCTTTTAGCGTCGCTCAGTTGGAGACAGGGGGGTTCGAAGTTAGAAATGAAACACACAGGCAAGTAAAAAAAATATGTTTCAGTACCTAAATGGTACAAGTACAAAATAAAATATAAACCTTTCTTAAGGAAAAAATAACTTAGTTTGGATAATTAACAAAAGACAAAATCTCTGATGTTAAGATGACTCAGCCACGAATGGTCTTCCTTCTAGACCAACAGACCTGACTCTAAGACCCGAAACGGACCTCTGAATGAGACCACCAGACCTAAAAGGAATCAAAGACCGCTAGACCATCAGGCCTCGCTCTAGGACCCGCAACGGACCTATGAGTGAGACCAACAGACCTTACGGACAAAGCACGGACTTGGATCCCTGCCACCAGACCTCGCTCTAAGACCCGAAACGGACCTCTTAGTGAGACCAACAGACCTAATGGACAAGGCTGAGAGGGGAATTCCCGTCGCTAGACCACCAGACCTCACTCTAAGACCCAGAAAGGGCCTCTGAGTGAGACCACCACACCTAACGGACAAGACACGGAAGCTGCGTGTTCCTCCAGACCAACAGACCTCCTCTCGAGACCTAGTCATTCGGAGTCATTCGGAATGAGGATTAGCAACCGTTGCCTAATATAAGAGAAAATGCGACGGAAACGACATTTTGAAAATCTATGAGTGACTCATTCATTTTGTCGATTTTACATTATCATTGGCTGCCATGATTTTTCCTTATAAGTGGGAGTATAAGCAACCATTTCTATTGGAGAAATTGACCGCAAATCGCTATATTTAGAAAACCATTGTAATCCATATTATTAGCTAAATGGCTGTTTCCTGTTAGAGTAGCGGCCATTTATTCAATGGATGTCAACTGTCAATATAGCCAACACAAAAATTTAACCAATAAAATTCTCCAACACGATTTTTTAAGGATCAATTTTTAAAATAAATCATTGCAAAATAGAAACAATAGTATAAAGAACTTGTCGTTAGAACATAAAGAATGTAACAAGAGCTTTTTTGTACGACCTGATTAATACGTACTATTTTACGCCCTCAAAAATGGACGTAAAGTGAGTCTTTTTCGCCTAAAGGCAAAAAAGTGTTACAAATGAACTTCTATGCCAAAAGCAGGTATATAAACCCTTCTAATGCTTTATGTAAAAAAAATTTAAATAGATTTAATTTAAATATATGTGATATATTTTGCACATTTTTTGTAAAGTGAAAAGCATTGAAAGCATTAAAAGGGTTTATATACCTGCTTTTAGCATAGAAGTTCATTTTTACCTTATTTTCAAAGATTTTACTCATCTTTTATTGGTACCCAAAACAGTAGGGTGCTAATGAGATAATAAAGATTAAGAAGGCAATTTCTCGTTCCAAAAATGGATAAACTATACCTTGTGATACTTGTAATACTTTAATATACTACTTTTTCTTTAACAATGTGTTTGTTTAGTGCTTGTTTAGAAGTTTGCAATGCGTGTTTAGAAGTTTTTTTCGAAAAAAAGTTATTTGTTGGAAAAAACGAATCAAAACGATTATAGTTATACTAAAAATGAAAGTCTACAAGGAAAACAATTTGTAGTTCAAAAAAAATGAGAAATTACCTTTGTAAAGCGCTATCAAAACGCGTCTTTTCTACAGAAAAGTTAATAATAATTTTAATAGCTTTGAACGTCAACCTTACGCAAACAGTTAAATTTCTCATTTTCTTCATTTCTTTGATTCAACCCACAACTTTATGTAGGGGAAGGTGGGGCAGGTACAATATTCACATTTTCCAGATTTTCTCAAAAACTTTTATCGAAATGACTAAATTTATGCCAGATTATTAATAATCAAACTTTAAACTTATAATTAAGATACATTGCGTAATAAGCAGGTTCGGAATTTTCAATTTGAGCTTAAATCAGTATTTATAAAAGTAAACAGATCTGTAAATTTAAAAAAAATTAAATTTTTAAAATAAGAGCATTTTTAACAATTTTAAATTATGAAATCGAAGCGAGGCTACAAAACGACCCTGGTTTAGAGGCTAGATCTGTGACGTCGCAAGTGTACTCTGCGCGACAAATGTTTCATTGAAGTGATCTTAGTATGAAACTGTCTGAAATCTTTATTTGACATTTTATAACGCAAATTTTTAGGGTACTTGGATCTTAATATTAAATCAATTAATTTTGCAAAAAAATGATAGAGAGTGTAAGAAGATAACAAATGCGTGTAAGACAAAAACACTAGTGCTTTTGTAACATAATTATGACGTCCTTAAGTGTACTAACTCGTAGGACCAATCAGAAATCGTTTTGCAATAGAGCATTTACAAGCAGAGGGCGCTACGATCTCCGATAGGAAAACTATTAAGAAATTGCATGCTTTCACAATCATGTACAAAGTTTTTTTTTTACTTATTTATAAGAATAGAAAGCAGCAAGATTTTTTTTAAGTATTTTATATGGAAGGAGCGTACAAAAATATGCGTGACTGTATATTTTACATAATTTTTTGTGTACAAATAACGTAGAAAACGAATATTATTTAAACAAAATTATGAAATTTTCAAGCCGGGAATTTAATTGTGACAATAATATGTGTGGATGGCTTACTAGCGAGACGTGCGTGGAACACATTCGGCCAATCACGTGCATTCATTTTGTAGTTGCATGGTTTTATTCAACTTTTGACAGCTTTCATAAATTTTTAAATTCGCTTTTTGAGCAAAATAATTTTTTTTCTTAAGTAAAAACCGTAAAAACAACATATTGTTTAATTTAAAGTATGTTTATAAAAGATTATACAAATTCATTGAAAAATTAAACGTTTTGATTAAATTGAACATAAAAAATAAAATTATGAGTAAAGGAGCATCGAATTAGCCATCGTCCGAGTTACACACATAGAAATCATCATTTCTACCACATGTTATAACACACGTAATAACGTGCCCCACAAGCACAACTAAACTTCAAGTTCGATTTTTATGATAATGTTTATAATTGCAATAAAAAATAAATAGAGGGTCCATGATAATGTATATGTATACGTACAGATTGAATAGTTCGAGTTAGCATATAGGAATTTAATGTGTGCAAGTAAATAAGAAATATTTTTAAATGAACGAGAAAGAAAGAGTTAATTTTAGATAGAAAATAGGCGTGCATTAATTCATAATCTAATAATTTTCGTTTAAATCAAGAACCATTTTTAAAATCTTCGTTTTAAAACACCAATAATAAAATTAAAATAAATTGTAAGAGTAAATACTTATCAGATCACTTATCAAAAATTGCAGGCGTGTAATTCAAATTTGAAATTAATAATTTACGCCTTCCTTCTATCTTAAAATAACTCTTTCTCTCTCGTAATCGTTTAAAAATATTTCGTACTTGTTTCCACTCGTTATAATTCCTATACATATGCTAACTCAAACTATTCAATCTGTATAATAAAAATTAAATGATCTTTACACTCAACACTCAAAAATCACATTTCCTTCTACAATTTTTTTACTAGTTGTTTTAGGCCCTTTCATAATTCCTCATTAGATGGGGCTTATTGAGAGAATTCTTAATATCAAATATGAACTTTCTGAATAAGATAATAAAAGGGCTTTGTGCGATGTAACAACATGCCCCACATAACAAATTTCCCCACCTTCCCCTCCCTATTAGAAAAATTTGCACGATATTGCATGTTGCAAAACTTCCATTAGTGATTACTGATGAGTTATGTTTGTGTTAATTAATTTACCATCTAAAATTATTATTATCTACAGCTCGTGTTAAAAAGATCAAAATAGTTTGGAAGTGGCTCGATTTAAGCTGACACCTAAAATGTTGTAAGCTTGGCGGGTTAATGTCAGTCAAAACTTTAATTTTGTTCTGTACTCAAACTATCAAAGATACATATTAAATATTTACACCCAAAGCACTTTCGCGTGTCCCAAAATATCACAATCGCAACAATCCATTAATTGATAACGCGTTGTCTTTCTATCTTACCATAGTCAATAGTATTTACTTTCTTTGTCAGTCTCATTACGAGTTATGAAATTAAATTAATATTAATACGTAATTAAATTAATAAAAAAATACGTCCAGCGCGTCATGAGCCAGTTAATAGCTGCATAAATCGTACAGTGGACCTGTGTAATATTTCATATCAAGACTGTATAATTAATAATTAAAAATTGAGTATTTAGATGAGGTGTAGCTTCATCCAGCTGAACCCAAGTCGATGGAATTTTGACTTAAACGATGCATTTCTAAGATTAAATAGTGTCTGCAGCTTATTTACGTATCGAGGTGGCGTAACATTGGGCGCATTTACCGGACGTAACAGTTGTGGAGCAGCTACCAACTGCTACATCATTAGCGCTACTATCGTGCGGTAATTTTGTTAAGTGGTCTGGTATCACAATAGTTCAACATAACGCAAATGAAATCCGCTCGATAAAGTGGCACACGTTCCCAAAGTACGAGTAAGCCACCAAACCAATAATTGGTAGCTGCTCCACAACTGTTACGTTCGGTGAATGCACTCATTATCATCCTCAACTCTTCGGTTACGTTCCATAACAGCGTTTCCTATGTTAGCTCTGAATTATCAATAATATCTTCTCCACATCCCATTAGGTTTCCATTTAAATAATAGAAATTCAGAATTCGCTTACGTAAGGACGTATACAATCGTTTTTTGCCACCTTTCGAGACATATTGGATGCTCTTTTGTATTTGCCACAAAAGCCAACTAATGTCCATAAAAGTTGAATTGCATATTGCAATGCACGTTGCAGTTATGTATACTGTACACGAGCTTGAACATTTAAGCAACGCTTTATCTTAAGTCTAATCTTAATAATCCGACAAAAAAATTACCGTCGTTTTAAATTAAGATTAAACTTGAATAATGGACCATTGTTTGCCTAAAGCTATTGTGGCTATACGAAACTTTAAGTAATTGAAATAATTTTAATATTAATAACATCTCATGAACACTTCCATTATAAGTATAACTATTAAATCGTTGATAATGGCGTATTGTAAAAGTAATTAAACTGTCTTTGTTGCAACGTCATTATCATTCTTCATTCTTTCAAGTTTTACACATTATAATTATTAATACCAATAATTAAATAAATTTCTCTACTGCAATCTTAATGTTTAAAGATATAATATTAATCTTTTCTCTACTTTCAAGAAAAAGGAACATTTGTAATAAAAATGGTTTTTGCTGAAACATGATGAAGTGTAGGATGGGTCATATATTATCTATGTTTCCGAAGACGTGCATTGGATCAAAATTTCTTAATCTCTTAGGTTAAGGCCACCGGGGCCATCAAAACTTGGAAAAGTTTTAATTTTAGCGTAACTTCTTAAGATGTTTGATTTTTAAAGCATTCCTAGCTTAAACTTTCTTATAACTTTTCAAATAATTATTTTAAAAATTTTTTGGCTTTTTAAAATATCTATTTATTCAACATGCCCTCGAGCCCTCTCCTCTGTTGACATAAACCGCGCTTCTGAACCTTACTTTTAATTCGCATGTATTCTAAGAGCAATGTTGAGATAACACTTACATATACAATAACTTGTTGATTTTACTATTTTCAAGCCACAAGTTTGTAATTAGTAGGTAATTACCTGAAATATTAGATATTTATCCGTGCATGGGTGCTTTTGTTGATGTTTGCTTATTAGAAGTAATTATAGTTCATTTATAATGTATAACTACAATAACATAATGCTACTAAAAGATCAAAATTGTAATTAAAGAATTTACGGTTTTTGGGAAAAATGACCTATCAAACTACTGGAAGGTTTAAAATAGATGGATAACCAACAAAGAGGATCGAAAATAAACTACAAGAAAACCTACTTTCTTTACGCCTAAAAATTTGTATTTCTGTGTGTTTTCTGAGCTTTCAGCATTTATGTATAACCATAGTAAGAGAACAATGGTGACGTTTTGAAACTGACCAGGATCCAAGGACTGATGGTGTGTGTAAAGGCGTCGTATGAAGCTGGCATAAGCTGTCTTTTTCCTCGTGAATTTCCAAGCGAAATTGTAACAAAAGTTTTTTTTTTAATTTTCCTTTTATTCTCAAATATTTAAAGCAATTAAATGAACATTCAATTCGTTTATTGGAACGAGAATAAAAATAGTGTAAATTTAAGTCAGTAAAAACTGTTTAAATAAATCAAAAAGGTTGAAGCTCACTTGATTCAACTGTGACAAGAATTTGCTTATTGTATTCAAAATTGGGATATTGAAAACCTAATGAAATTTATTATAGATTTTTACTTTCCAATTTACCAAATGTAGATAAAGAAAAGTTTTTCATATTATTGTAACACGTACGGGCGACAAAAAATATTAGTCTTGCATGTTTTGCGTATACAACACGTAGGTCGTAAGTACTTCAAAAAAGCGAAGTGATATAAAAACAGATAAATTTTCAATTTCAGAATTTTTATAATCATAAAAGCCATAACTAAGAAAACAGTAGGTAATTGGAGTAAATATTGAAAAAAGATTGTCCTATGAAAATTCGTTAGTCAATATATTTTTGCATTTTCTTAGAAAATTCTGAATTAGGTACAATTAACACTTCTGAATTATAATTGACGTCTTCTGATTTAAAATTTACTAATTTAAATTGCAAATAACTTTTTTTGATTTACAATCTGCAAAACTAAATTGAATTTACGATTGACGCTTTCTGAAAATGTGAAAAATATCCGATCGTTTCTCAAATACAATTGGAATGTATAGTCACAATTTATTTTAGTATTTGATTTTTTTAAATTTGTATAAAATTGATTTGCAAGTGAATAATAAAACAAAAAGCAACGATTAAATGTTTTAAATTTGTAATTGTAATTTATTCAATAGTCGTTCAATATTTAATGTTTGAATTAAATTTAAACTCGAGTTAATTACATGCTTTATTTTACAGATTATTGGAAAAAGGATTTTGCTGAAAGGTAAGCAATTAGTTGAATAATAAATGTAAAATTAGGAATTTGTGCCAGAATGGCATAGTAATACAATAAAGTATAAGGATTGCCAAATGTAAGCGACCTGCGCAAAAAGCAAAAAAGCGTACTACCTCATAACCAAGGTTACATATACGTCAAAACTATTGTGAAAACAATGTTTGGGCATCTTTCTCTACAGCTTTCTCACATGCTCTTCTGTACATATAAAGTCGCTTACGTTTGGCAATCTCTATACAGCGCCTTCAGAAATACCTTTAACCCACGTGACCAATTTGCTAGGAAACCACCATATTTCATTACTTTTGATTGGTCGTGGCCTAGCAAACAGGTCACGTGAGTTGAAGGTACATATTTAAAAAGACTAGTAGAAGAATTTAGTTCGTATACTCAACTTTGACATGAAGCAAAGTTGCCATATCTAAGGATTAAACTTATAATCAAGGGATCAAATACTAATTTCTTTTGATGCAACTGCACGTTAGAATTATTAATTAATTACTGTTACTATTATTTCGACTTTTGTTCTAAGTAAAGTCAAACTTCATAGGCTTTGTTAATGAATAAAGAAGAAATTACTTTTCTCAAAAGGAAAACGAACTTTTTAATAAAAAAAGGTGAAAATATCTTAATAAAACTTATCTGACAGAATGACTTTTAAATTATAAGAATTAAGAGTCTTGTTAAATTTTCCATAAAAACCTTATCTAAAAGAAATTTCATTATACAGGTTTTCAGAAAACTATTTTTATTAAATAACACAAAATGGTCACTTTTTTACAACTTCAAAGTTGTTCAAGAAAAAAATTATATATTTTCATGGTCTTTAAAAGGACGTGAAAAGAAATCCAGGGGAGCTTGTATAATTTCGGAAATATCCTGAAAAAAGCTGAAAACTTAAGTTTTATTATGTATTCCGTATATTGTTACAACTCAAGAGCTCCCCTGAATGTTTCAAAAATTTCCTACTACATCTTGATGCTTTTATAGCCTACTATTTATTTATATTCTTAGGAGGGCCATATTAGACGATCATCTAACACACATGGGTCATCTGACTTCATAACTACCTTGAAATATGAGTTTTAACAATTTATCAACAATTTGGAATGGCAATGAAATCAAAAATGAAGAAGTTTAACATTTTTTTCTAAATTAACCAAGTAATTTCACGTCAGATCGGCCACGTTTGACCCTTAGGTCTTTGGATTTTGACAAAATTTGGTGTGTCGATTGGAAATATGTTCAAACTCAAATGTACAAAGTGGTTTTGCGAAAAACTTATTTTTGACCTATATACGGTCAAATTAATTTTTGAACTATTTTGAAAACATTATGAATACTTTGATAATTTATAACTCGAGAACTAAAAGAGATGTATTTCTGCAAAATACGCCTATTTAAAGCTAAAGGAACGTACTATTTATTTTATGCATCGCTTCTTTGATTTAAAGCCTTTTTGATCAAACTGTTCCAGCATCAAATGTTCAAATCGATATAACCCATAATAACGGGTCCAAAATAAAGCGATTCATAAAAAAAATTGCTAACCCCAATCTTTTCTCAAAAAATTTTATTTCCACTCTTCTATAACGAGTGCCCACGATTTTGAATCTTTTCACTTAAACATAAGTCACAAGGGCTCAACATATAAAAAAATTGCGAAAATCGAAGAGAGTGTTTTTTGTATACTTCGACTTGAACAGTTTGACCAAAAAGGCGTTAAATCACAGAAGCCATGCATAAAATAAATAGTACGTTCTTTTAGCTTTAAATAGACGTATTTTGTAGAAATATATCTCTTTTAGATCTCGAGTTATAAATTATTAAAGTATTCATGTTTTCAAAATAGTTCAAAAATTAATTTGACCGTCGGTCGCGTCGATAGATAGGTGAAAAATATTTTTTTTCCAAAACCGCTTTGTACACTTAATTTTGAGCAAATTTCCAACCGACATACCATATTTCGTGAAAATCTGAAGACCTAAGGGTCAAACGTGGCCGATCTGATGTGAATTACCCTTATATAAAGTGACCATTCCCTGTGTATTCCAGGGCGTATCCATTTATCTCATCTCTACTTTTCCTTTATAAATTTTTTCGAAATTCCTTTAAAAAGAATTTAAAAGAAAATAATTTATGACATTTTAAGAGTTAATGCAAATTTATTCGGTTAAATATTAAATAAACGTCGTAGATGATTTAGAACGCGAGCTTTCCTATTTTAATACCACAGTATAACTCCTATTTTTAAAACGATTTTTAATAATTATTCAAAAGCGTTGTTTTGGAAGACCTTAGTATTTTAATTTAACCAAAGTACTTGTCTGAAACAAGAACACGCCTAAGGCTTAAATTATGAAACTTTACGATGACAACCAAGTCCAAGAACGTATAATACAACACAAAAGGATTAAAATACAATTAATTATGCTGAGATTTCTGAAAATGAACAAAATTTGTTATTATTAATTCACTTACTTACTTACACTTACTAAATTGACAATTGACGTAAAAGAAAAAGAGGAACTAAAAACTTTTTTAAAGAAAAAGAGGCCAAATTCGGAGTTGCTTAAAAATTCTTGTCACAGAAATAACTTTTATTTCAAACCTTTTCCATTATTGAAAAGAAAATCAAAGTGCTGCTATAGGTTGTAAAATTTTGTAAAATCTGTTGACCTTTTGTTTCTGTGTACAGCCAGCCTCACAATTAATGGCCACCCTGGCTATACGTTTAGCACGAAATGTGGATGTAACCATCATGACACCCCATACTTAAATTGAGGGTAACATTATTTTGCCAACAAATAGCAAGTCAACAACCTCCCCTTCTGTCCTTTTGTCGTTGAAGGCTAATAACCACCTTGGTGTATAGCCAGGGTGGCCAATAATTGTGAGGCTTTTGATTTTTTTTTGTACCTACTGTACAAAACTGTACCTACTAATGTAGCGTTTCTCTAAAGATAATTATGTACTGACGAATAGATATATATTCCCTAAGTGTTCAAAAACCGGTTTCAAACAATGAAAATAGTTAAGTTGTGGAATGTTATGGATCCATAACGTTAGAGAAACTCGACATAAAGCTGACAAATTATGTAAGTTAAAAACTCTTTGTCTCACTGCACTTTATAATACTTTTCTGATAAAAAAAAAGACATGCCAGTTAATCAAGGGGACAAATTCTACCCTTGTACTTGACTTTAAACCAATAAACTGCGTAAAGCTAGTTATTTAAGTATATACATACATACTTTAATTCTCTATAAAGCCGTTTTTGAAAAGTTTTCGCTACTTGAAAATACAGACGTCTGTTTATAAAATCACAGGAACATTGCTATTGGAAATTAAGAAACCAAACTCGGCAAGCCATTAGGTACCACCATGACCTACCATACTCTATCAATTTAAGGTTTCAGCATACAGGATGGTTTCGCTACAGAGTGGCAAAATTTTTATACAACGATAATTTGATTTTCTTGTAATCTTTAACCTTCCAGTACTAACGTGCCAGCATATAACATCCATACTAACGTCGATCTCAGAGACCGCGCTTAGTTTTAATTTTTTTTAACGTATTTTTTACTTTTTTATTGCAAATAGAAATTATTTCATATATTTAGTAATTTTTCTGGATACTAATTATAATTTTAGCAAAAAAAAATTCATTTTAATAACCAAAATTCACTTTTATAAAAATAAACAAAAATTAAAAGATGCATAAATTAAATAAGCGATTTCAAACGAATTAAACAAAATTTTTTAATAACTAGTAATATTATAAACAAACCTAGAAACAACACTTCTAAAAAGGTAAAAATATTTTTTTCATCTTCAACAATAGCTGAAATATTTTGGATAGAACATTTGTCGCTTTTTACATGTTAGAACATGTAGAGCATGTTACCGCATGCACCAAAAAGAGCTACTTATTAATTCAAGTAAATGCAAAAATCTCTTCTGTTCTTTTTGTTATCCTATTTCTATTCAAGACAAGTGGAAAAAAATAATTTTTAACTAAAAAATTTTAAAAATTTTGTAAAAATATTAAAATTGTTAGTTACTGTTGTACTAACGTCGGTCTCTCAGACCGAATTATTATTCAATTATTATAATTGAACCATTACAAACTTATGCTTGCAAACTTCAAAAAAATGTGTGAGAGCATTTAGTTTAAAGGTACTGATAACCTCCCAACAGTAGCAGTTCGTATTTCAAAGATATTAATAAAAATAAAACTCGTCGGTCTGTGAGACCGACTGTTAGTACTGAAAGGTTAAATTAAATTGCTAGCTTTTTAGCTTGTGCACGCAGAATTCCAACTTACGTATTCACTTATTCACTTTCAAGAACTCAAAACAAATAAACGAGCAATCAAATAATATAAAAAGTGATGACTTGATATATGTATTTAAAATCCACTATAATTGGACAAATATTTGTTTACTTGAATTTGTTGAAGTTGAGCAAGCAACTCAATTTGATTTAATAATAGAAAAACGATCAACATCAAAAAGAACGTTTTGTGATGTTCAGTTAATATAACTGCATGTTGAAAACTAAAATTTTGTCAAAGCATATCAAATCGAAAATGTTATTTTCCTACTTTTGCGTCTAAAATCGTACTTTACGCTTCATGAATGCATTTGCATTTGCTCCTTTCAGTCGGTCTGGCAAAATTTGCCTTCGTGCGTCAAAATGCTATCTTGTGACACATGTATTTTAATATACTATTTTAACGGAAACGAAAAACGTTTTTTCACGTTGTTAAGGGTAACAAATTAAAAAATTCTACTATTAAAAAATAGCAAATTCGCGATTTGTAAATGATATTAAAATTTGTCATTTTTTTGGAAGTTGGACAAAAAGATTTTTTCTATGAATATAATATTCACAACGGTTAGCAGAGCAAATAATATCAATATTAAACATTTCTATATTAGTTATATAAGTTTCATAAATTTACAGCTATTTGATGTAAGTATATTAAATGTTAATATAACTGCAATTAAACTCAATAAGAAATTAGATTACAATCATAAATTATATTTACCTAACTTTTTATTGACTTTGACCGAAAAACATAAAAATCTGATGTTAATCTTTGCTACAGGTAAACAGTTTCCCTAAGTATGATTACTATTATTACCGCAATTTACTGAACAATTCTCTACAATTTGTAAATCAATAATAAAAAATTTTTTTTCGAAAGACCTCAAAATCGAAATGACTATTAAGGGTTGTGTCATACTGCCATTTTTGAATTATTTATGACCAAATTATATTAAAAAAATGGTTTACAATGTTGTGTTGTTTTCTAGAACAATTAGGTACGTCAATAATAATATTGTAATATTTTTTAATGTTGCTCAAAATTTAATCTAAACATGTAGAAATAAATTAACCCACACTCAAATCAATATCGAAATTCTATTGCTAAATAATGAATCATTTTGGAAATTTCATTAGCAAATTAATTAATTATTCAATTAATAATTATGTGACGGTAAATGAAAATTTCGTTTTTTAATCTACCCTTTATAATGAAAAGAATTAAGTACATACATAAGCTAGAAAGCTATGAAATAAGAGCTAACTAAAATACATGACGGTAAAATAATAATGTTCTTCGATTTTACTGGTTTTAATTTAAATAGTTAAAAAAATAAAAACAAAGATGCTTTTAAAATTTTAAAAAAGCCTGTTTTGATTTCATTATAATAATTAGAAGAATTTAGTAAGTAGAATTTACTGTTTGTCTCAAATTATTAAGTTTATACCCTCACATAATGGTAGGTTAATATTAATGATTGCAACTTGGGAATAAATAATTTATTTTGTTATTACAGGGTGTCGCGTAAAGAATTGGACGCCTGGTTACAGATTCTTTAGGTTCGAATAAACCGATTAAATCTAATATACCTTAGTACAAAGTTCTCCCGTTTCAAAGTTATAGGGCTTTAAAGTTCAATTTTTGTTTATCTTTATGATAATTTCCACACATATGAAGATATTTATTTCAAATTTGGTAAAACTACTTACTATTACGTGCTATTACAAAGCACAACAACAGAAAATTGTTTATAAAGTAGGCTTCGACAATAAAAGGCATTTAACCTAACTTTTACTTCTTATTTTAGGTCTAACTTTGTTAACTGTGAAATTATTATAAATATTAGGTTATTTTTGAAAGGCATAAAAATTAATACTAAGATAGCAGTAAAAAGCAAACTCACGGCGTCTATGGTTTCCAGAGATAGTAGCCCCGCTCCCTTACCCCTAACGCTTTCTTTCCAGACTCGTACAATACATGTAAGCATCTTAATGAGTTCAGAGAGAAGTAATTTCCCAGTCTTCAGTCCGGATGCATCTGTGAAACATCATCAAGAGAGAAAACAACGTCCAAAAAGTCTACCATAAAGAAAACTCTTTGTCTTCCTGTTTTGACAACATACGGCATCTCTCTCGACTTTAGCTCCTTAAGGACTAACCTTACAGTAACCTTACCTCTAATAATGTTGTCATGAAATTATCTATTCGAATCTATCTATATAAAAATAATAACCCAAGAACGAAAAAATATATATTCAGACTGTTTTGACGAAACACTATGCCTTTTCTGACTCATTAATAAGTAATTTTACGATAATTCTACCTCTAATAAAAATTGTAGAGCATAAAATGATCTATCAAATTCAATAAAAATATTTATTCTAATAATATAATAATTATTTTAACAAAACAAATTTAAAAAAAGTGGACATCTTGGTCGCCATTTTTAATATCGCGCTGCCGATTATTGCGAAATATTGCTTTCTACCTCTATTAAAAATTTTATAGAGCATAAAATTGTCTATTCGAACCAGTGATAATATTTGTTTAAGTTGCCATCATTAATCTATCAAAAATAACTAAGTGAACATCTTTAGCGCCATCTTGAATATGGCGCTTTCAATTTAAGATTTCGTTTTTATAACCACAATTTTCGTATTCATCAGGGTCAAAATATTGGGAAAACATTGGTTACCACAAGGTTATATGAAATGCTACTTGCATGGTTAAGGAAAGCTGTTTTTCGAAAACGTGCCTTGTCTATAATTAATTACCGATATGCATCATGGAACGATAAATGGTAAGAGCTATAAAGCCAAGGATGTTTTTTGCAATAAATTGTACAAAATAGTTTATAATGGTAGGTAGTTACAATAAGCGATAAAAAATCAATTTTTAAGGTGTTATTATTCAGGTTATTAATCGGCTTTTCGAGAAGTACGTGATTTGTTTGCGAGCTTAAATCCGTATTCCGGACCGGCCAATTCCAACCATTTCGACAATTTAAAATTAAAGTAGTCTTTACCGCAAATCTAAAAAGTGCTACAAAACGCGTCTAAAAATCTATTTTATTGCTAAATGCGACTGATTCGCGATTCGAAGAAATTTTTAAAGTCTTACAGCACAATTTTTTAAATTTAATTATAAGGTTTGACAATTGGGTCAGTGATAATTGGTAAACTTAAACTGAATTATGTGCTTTGAGCTTGTTTTAGATACTTGATAATGATATTATTGATGATTTTATTTGGATTTACGCCTGATTTGTAACATTCTCTGATAAACTAGAGTTTTCTAGAAGTTTTTTATTTCTCGAAGCTTTTGCTTTGAGTGGCTGCAGTAAGCTTTGTATGAGCACATAAGTTTTTAGTTACAGTTCTATTAATTAGAACTTTTAAAGTCTTTTATGCAATAATTATATCAAATTTAAGTGCACATGCAACACTAGATTTTACCCGAAGGGCACATAACTTTATTTCTAATTTGACTTTGTGATAAAACAACACAATTAGTGAATTAATTAAAACAAATTTTATAAAGCTTTATGTGGCATATCAGTAAATTGGGTCAGCACAATCTTGTATATCCTGTACGTACAGTACATCCCTACATTTCCAAATTAACTAAAAAAAATTACAGTTTCAAGCATAAATTATTTAAAGTACAAACAATAATTTAAATTTAAATTTTTTAATTAAATTTAATTATTATTTTTTACGCTTTTTTGTTAGGAACATTAATTTACACAACTTTTTTTCAAACTGAAACAGTCTGACTTCAAGGGAAAATTTTTTGGGAATTTTTCATCCAATAAAAGTCCTTTGTAAAAATGTTTTAAAAGCTTTTTATTATTTTATTTGAAGGGTCGATTTTAATCACAAAATACAAATAGATACAAGTGTGCCTTTTTATACACATTTTTTTTTCCAATTCCCACTGTGATTTTATTTAAAAACAATTAAATTCGTTATCAAGCGGATTATGCATCTGCATTTAGTTGGTACGTACTTTAATTCCCTTTCAAAGCTAGAATGGCGTCCAAATTTATTTTTAAGCTGGTTACTAGTGTGATAAATTGTTACAAAACAAAAAAAAAGTAATTTCAATAGTGTTCGACTTTTTGAAAAGGTTTTAAGCGTTTAAGTTATGGCGGTTGCCGTTTAACATTTTTATTGTAACTAACTATCCAACATTCAACGTTTCCCACTGGAAAGCTGGCTCCCTGAAGTGCACTCAAGAAAGTAGCCCTTTCGTGTAGTAAATAGTACCACAAACATTACCGAGCTGTATACATAGTGTAACTGATTTTGTTAAGGTTTAAATTCAAGCGTGCGTATAGTGTGTTTAGTGTATAGTAACATCCGCGAGATGTCGAAACTATCGCATGATCGACGGTAGTAGATTTACAGAAACCTATGAACATACCTACTGGACAGAAAAATATATTTAACCTAAAATGAGCTAAATAGACAGGAAAGTCAGCGGCTACGATGCTTAGTTATTTACTGTGTTTTGACTGGTTGCTATCAAAAATTTTGAACTTGGTGGTTTTCTTTATACGGCCAAATAAGTTAGAAAAATGCACACAACGATTATTCCTTAGAGTTTAATCATTTTCCAAAATATTTGTGTAGTTTTTATGTGTAATACCCTACTATAAACCTATGCACATCTCTTTTTACGTTGATCTGTATTAAATTCTAAAGAATTAAAAAGTTGTGTGCATTTTTCTAACTTCTTCAGTCGTAGAAAGAAAACCACACGTTCAAAAAATTTCAAAATATTACAGCTTTGATAGAAACTCGATTACATTTTGTAGAAACAAATTGAGAAAATTATGTACTTTACTTTGGGAATAAATTGCAATAAACCTGTTTTTTTACCGTTTTCTTGATGTTATCCAAAAACCACGGCTAGGATTTTGATAAAAATTACATATGTTGTTTAACTCTAGGTATTACATAACATGTATTATTTTCAAAATTTTTTAACTTGTGGTTCAAAAAACGCAGTCTGAACTTAAACCTTTAATAGCTTTACATCTAAAATATGCAGTAGATTTAAATCTAGTGAGTATGGGAATTTTCCTACAGAGGCTCATCGTCTGCTTAACGTCCATTAGGTACATTTATTATTCAAAAATAATCTCGGAAAAAATATCTGTACTTTGGAAATTAATGTATATCTCTACAACGAAGCTATAAAGCTATGTAGAACCTTTGAGCCTACAAACTTTCTTTTCATTTAGTTTGATTTTGCGAAGTGGTATTATAGCAGAGTGTTGATCTTTGATAAAAATCGCCTAATCTTGGCACAGTTATACCAGGTATAAAATAAGAAATAAATTAAAACTTTTTCCTTAAATTTTAAAACAAATTTAAATAAATTTATTTCTAATTAACTAAAGCGTCTGTTTAATTTTATTGCAGCTCGGTGCGTATAATTTGCCCTAATACACCCTTACAGACTTTTTAAAACAAATTAAATGATAGATGCTTTTGTATACACTTTTCTGTAGTTACTACTCGTATATCCAGTGGCGCAAATAACAGGCCCGCAAGGCCCGCTTTGCGGGAGGGCCCCCGAATAATAGGGGCCTTCGAAAAATTATATAATTTGTACCATAAAGCTAATCCAAAAATAGAGGATAAACTTGGCCCGTGTTTTAGCGTCGGACTCTAGAAATCCAAGCTTTCTATTGGCTTAGAAAAAGAAGCTAGCTTCTAGAAGCTGTGATGCAAGGCTAGCTTAAAGAGACACTTTAAAAATGTTTTTGTAATTATTTATTTGAGAATTTAAAATCTAAATAGGTAAATGCTTTTCTTCCCTTGTAAAAATCACACAGATGCTTTGACAATAAGCAACCAAAAGTCGGTCGGTCGTAAAAGTTTTAGAAATAGTTACAAATGAACCCTACATTATATGAATTTTTATAAGAAAATAAATACCTAACGTAGAATCGACTTATTCTGAATCTTGCGGCAAGGCCCCCAAGTTCTTAGTTACGCCACTGCGTATATCCATGAAATTAGAAGTGTTATAAAGTTTTATAATTTTGTAAAAAAATACCGAGTTTAAGATTGATTGATTCTTGCCTGACTAACTTTAAACTTTTCCTTTCGGACGTATTTCTACGGCCAACTTCATTCGCTGTTATCGGTTTGTAACTTGAATAATTTTCACTTACCAAAGTTGGAAATTGACTCACTTATAATTCTTACCTAGATCCTAGCAAAATTCTAGCTCTAACCGAACATAAATAGTGACGGATATTAATGAAGCGGGACGGGATTCGTATTTAACTCCCAACTGCTCACTTTGCTGATAAAAATTTTCTAATTAAAAAGTAAATTATTTTAATCTGATATCGTTAGTTAAATCCCAATATGCATATAAAATATTAAATTACAAGCTGTAAAAAGTTTTCTTTAAAATTGAAATTTGAAATTACCAAATACAGTTACCAGTTTGACAGTACCGAAGTTTGAGTGCAGTTGAAATATACGAAATGTTGAATTTTAACAAATTTAATTTCAAAAAAAGTATGGTAAGCAGCTTAAAAAGTTATGCCAGTTTACTAATTTAAGCAATTCGTTGCAGCAGCCTTACAAATAAAAAAGTTCGGGTATTTATTTAAAATTGAAAGTAGGTACCTACACCTCTGATTCTTACAATTCGTTATACAGTGCACGCCCAAAGTCTGAAATAATAGAAATATTTTCTTCTCCATAGAAATATCAAACCGTATAGTGACTCTCAATCGCTACTCGAGTTTCTCAGTAAACAATTCAATTTTTTAATATTAAAAATTAAGTATAAATGTTACATAAAGGGAATAAGAATTTTAGAAAGGTTTAGGTGGGACATGGCACAAAAAGGGTTGAGAAACACTGCTTTAGAGTTTTGTACTGACAGTTTCAACGATATTCATTTTTAAATGTGTAGAGTGGTGGTGTTTTTAAATGAAATTTTCGAAAAGCAAAAAAAATTATTGTAAAAACGATGTTGGCTTGGTTTAAGGTTTAAATTCAGACTTGCATAGTGTGCATGTCATCCGCAAAATTGACAAATATTTTATTGTGGTGGCGCTGGTGACAGAATCATCAAATACGAATAAATTTGAACGTTTTGCTTTCGTTAATTTAATTTTTTTCTAAAATTTTAGATTTCCTAATGTTGATTGTAGTACTCACTTGCTATGTACCAAAATATTTATCTAACTATTTGTAATTTCAGTTTGACTTAAAAGTGTTTCTCTTCAAAGGACTACTAACTCATCCTGTATGCAACCGAAATCCGATAATAGTTCAGGTTAAGTGGCAGAATTAATTTTAACAATTTAAGCTTTAGCTAAACGTTTTGAGAGTTTACAAATCTTATACCCACTTACACCTACATCCTTCATGTATTTACTAATATTTAATTGTTCTATTGGAGTGGGATTAAAACAAACCCCTCGACCTTAATATCTACGGATAAAATTACCACAAGAGAATTCGCTAGTTTGTTGCGTTTGAGTATTCGTTCCTCAAGTCCTGAACAATTTTGTAGTAATTTTACTACACATTAAATAAAACAATATGTTGTATTTACTTTTATAAAACACGAAGCTTTTACGTGGTATCTAATTTTCTTAAATAATAATTAATTAGACAGGTGCTCTAAAGAATATGTAAATGGAAACTAAGTTATTCTCTAGAGATTGTTAAAGCAGCCATGTGCCGCTTGTTTGGGATAGGTTAGTAATAAAAGTTGTAGTTTCCAGTCTGAGAAATTTTCAGAACACATAATTTTCTAGATAAGACTAACTATTTGGTTAAAGTAAATTAATAGTTTTAATTTTCTAAAGAGTATTAAAAAATACATTATTACCCTGAAGCAACCGATTTCTGCAGATAGGTACCTACCCTGTTTTTCAGCATTTGGAAATGCAGTTTGAAACATGAAAATCCATTACATGATTACATGTCAAGGTCAAGCAATACTTGGGTCGGTTTTTCAATCATCTTTTAAACTGAGTTCTATCTCTGAACAAAGTTCAGTCTCATGTGCTGTAACACTTCGCCTTAATGTAAACGAGTAACGGCGTGGCGCTTGAACTTCGTTCAGATAGAACTTAGTTTAAACTATGATTGAAAAATTGGTCCTTATTACTAGATTTTGACATGTAAACTACTTTAGAACATAGCATCTATCTAAAACTAAGTACACATTTTTTGCTTTATAAACTCACAGCAGGAAAATGTTGAAAATTTTTTTAAAAAGAAGTAAATTTTAAAAACTCAACTGGACTTGCTTTATAAAAGAAAATAAAAACAGGAACCATCATCCTACGTCCCTAATATCTACAAACATATTTAGCTATATTTGAAGAAGAATTTCTATAATAATAAAACATTAAACAAATTAATGTTGGCAATTACTGTTCTTAATTAGACAATTATACACAAAACCGTTAACACTTTTTAAAAAATAAAAAGAGCTTTTGCATGTTTAGGAAATATATTTTATGTATACTGACTTGAATCTCCATTATAAAAAACATATTTTTTACTTCTGTAAACATTATAAATGAATAAAAGGCCAATTCCAAATGGAGAATGAGAAACCTGCAATCTATTAGTAAAATTTCGTATTACAAGGAAAAAATATGCGCCCTTTAGATAAATATTATATAAAGACAAACATCTTGGTAAATGAGCAATAACATTGGCTAAGGAAAATTGAAGACAAGAATGTTTTTTGTTTTTGGTGTGAATAATTTGGTTACCAGCGCTTACTGCTAAAAAAGTTACAAAAAAAAGTTTAATACTCGAGATGAAAAGCTGATGCATCAACATCCTTATTGCTCACTGTAAAAAACAATGCAACAATCATTACTGACAATTCTCAAGTAATATTTAAGTGAGAAATAGCTAGAATTTTCAAAAATTAAATCCTCTATGTCCTAGTGGAGTGGAAGTGCTGAACTTTAATTCGGATATTTGATACTTATCTCATTTTAAACGCTTGGAAGATATTACAGCATTGAAGAAGAATAAATTACAAATTTTTCAAACTTGGAGTTCCCTTGACATTAATAATTTGTGTAAGCTTTCTAAAACTTGTTAAATTTTGGTGTCCAGTAAATATTTTATTGATTTTCTAGTTTTCCTTTGTTTTCTTATAAACCTCATTTGGCGGCCAAAGGTTGAAAGCTTTATGATAAATACGACATTTCGGAAATTAAATTCTTTGTACTAATTTGACAACGATAATTAATATATCTAACTGATCTAACTGAATACCAGATGATATATTATTATTCCTATTTTGCCGCAGATTTGTAAATATTATATTTTATAATCTTTTCATCTCTTAGTAAAATCTTACTTAAATAATTATAACCTTCTAATTTCTAAACAAGACAACATAATAGTATAAAGTAATATTATTACATTAAACATATTAGGCAATATTCATAGAACTAAGCTCCTCATAGAATGATAGAATCCATAGGAGGAAAGTGCTCAATGGCTTTCCAGCACGGTGTAAGATATAAAATGTAACTCAACAAGATATGCTTGTAAACAGCGAGAAATGGTTACAGTTTGTCCGCAAAGTGCAACTGCGAGGTCGAGAGTGAGATAGACTACGCGACCTGTATTGCTTGGTATATTAGCATTGAATCTTATGGAGATCAAGCGTTTTAAGTTTTATAATTAGTTTTATAAGTGATTTACCTTTTATTTAGTATTAATTTTGTACAATGCTTGGCCCCTAGGTGTACTAATCGTTACGTGAGCAACAAAAATAAAGTGAGTTTATTTTAAATAAAAAGAATTTACAAACTTGAAGCACGGTAATTCCGCTCATGTATGACAGTGATTGCTGTATACAGTGTGATTGAAAAAACGTGATAATGCAGATTTCTTGGTTATCATTAAAGATAGAAAAAAAACTTATTTAGGTAACTTATAGTACTCAAGAAGCTTGTTATTTTGGTCAATTCAAAAGTATCAGTGGAATTAAAATAAAAGAGTAACGTTAGTTAGGTTCATTTTTTTTAAATGGAACGTGTAGATTTTTTCTAGATATTCTTCAAGAGTATCAATTTCTCTTCCCAGTGATACTAAATAACAATAAAATATTTGAAAAAATAACGTCGTAATTAGGATTTAAAAAATGAATCTAGTAACCCTTATAACGTTATAACCATAGCACAACAATCGATAACAATCGAAATAGTCGTTATTTATTTGTTTTAATACTTATGCAACTTGATAGTAGATGTTTTTGTATTTTTGATTGTTATTGATTGTTGTGCTATGGTTATAAGGGTTGCTAGATTCATTTTTTTCATTTTTCAACGTTACTCTTTTGTTTTAATTCCACTGATACTTTTGAATTGACCAAAATAACAAGCTTCTTGAGTACTATAAGTTACCTAAATAAGTTTTTTTCTATCTTTAATGATAACCAAGAAATCTGCATTATCACGTTTTTTCAATCACACTGTATATCAACCGGATATCGTAGTGCGTCTCACTCGCACAATCTAATTCAATTTGTTAACCATATAGCGACGGCTTGTTGGTCCACCTTCTTTATTATAAACCGTGCTTTCCAGAAACGATGTAATGACGTCGCTTCATGATAGGTTATTGTTTGAGTTGTTTGAGTTTTAAAAAAACTTTTCTTTGTTAATAAATTATGCTAAAAATTTAATACTTAATATGTCTACATTGTATTAACTAAATTCAATTAATAAATAACACCGAAATGGTATAATTAATTTTCCCAAATCTCATAAATTAAGCCTTTCATCTACAAAACTAATTGTGCCAATTTTCACAATGATTTGTATAATATAGGTACTGGAAGTTTTTCATAATATTTTAGCACTTTGCTAATTCTAAATAAAAAGTTTTAACAAGTTGGGATATAATTCATCACTCAAGTTCGTACGTAAAATATTATTTTCAATACAAATAACAAAGGTTAAAGTTTGTTTTCGTTGGAAAAATTCTAAAATGAAGTGCTCAAAAAAGGTAAAATAAATAATTACAAGTACCTCTGGGATCATACATTCATTAAAAATTTTGTGACAACAATCATTTACTATCTGCATCTAACGTATACTTTAGTTTTGCAATTTACACATCCATTTCCACAAAAAGTTAGTAGGTAATTAGTTTCAGTAATAAACGTTCTAATAGTTTTAGCCATGAACCAGGCAGGTTTACTATTTACTGCTTCTACTCGTATAGAGAAAAGGAGGTACATATCGACGAGATTCTAAGCAAAAAATTCGTTAGGTGGTCGATATTCACCCCCTTTCCCCTATTTTAAAAGGCTGAATTTTTTACCACCTTCTAGAAGTTGTCGAAATGACGACAGTGAACATTATGTTACCTAAGACGGATTTACTACTTGATTGGCGTTTTGACCACATAAAAAGAAATTATTTAGAGCTAAATCCTAAATCCAGTAGTGCAATCAATCCCAATTTCTTAACAATTACTAAAAATTAAAAATTACTGATTCAAATTTCAAAATTAAGGCATCGTTAAAAAGAGATTTAAAAGGACTTTAAAATGATACGAGCGGGCGCCCCCGTCGAAATTCGACGAAGTAGTTTAGAGATGAATGTGTTAGAAAAATGAAATTTAAAAAAATTATTATAATGCACTTACTTCCTACACCGATGATTGTTTGTTTATTATTTATTATTTTATTATTATTTTAAAAAAATTTATGAAATTGGTAATTTGAATTAAATAATTAAGTAGTGCTGACATATCTGGGGGTCGACAGCTTCAATTTAAAAAAAATAGCGGTCACCCCCGTCGAAATCGACGAAGTTTTTTAAGATATGAATGAGCTATGACTATTTTATAAAAAAAATAAGAAAACTATCCTTAAAGATAACTAAGCCAAAGAGGGCAACATAAAAAACCGTCTCAAAAATCCAAAATTCACAAAAGCACGAAACGTAATTAAAAATGCACGCACCAACCTGACCATATCGCGTATTAGAAACGTGTACTGGTCGAATAAAAGTATTGAAAATTTTATCACCACGACCTTATCGTATAAAACCAAATACTATCTACATTTATTCTCATTTATAATTTTTAAAATTGGATTATTTTAAATTATAAAATTGATTATTTTATTATGTATATTATAAAATAGAAAACAATGTATGAAATTAATAATTTTGAGAAAAAAAATAGTGGTGACATATCTGTGGGTCAAGAGCTTCAATTTAATAAAAAAATCATCAAAATCGGTCCAGTAGAAGTACGCTAAAATTAGCGGAAAAGAAAAGGCTTCGCATTTTAAATATATGGATGGATGCCGCTCGGCTCCCTTCCTCTATTAAAATTGTTGGGGTTAATTACACCACCACTGAAAATGGCAGTATTCAAAGTAGAAAATAATATTGTTCCCCTAATAAATCGAAGGGTCTAAGCTATTTTTTTTAAATTAAATTAAATATGAGAAAATATACTTGTTTCGTTTTCGTTAGTGCACCCTGTATAATTCAAATTAGTTTGCTTTATAAGAATCTTATAAATTGTTGTGTAAGATTAATAAGCCAAAAAATAATTTAAAAAAAATGTAAGATTAATGTTCAAATTCTGTTCTATTTGTCTCAAACTTATATTTTTTTTGTTCAACTACTACTGTCAGTTCATTAAATTTTTGTTGAGTTTCCGTTTTAGCTCCAACTTTCTTACAATTTCATGCCTTATCAATTCTATCAGAGGCTTCAAACTGTCTAACAATCCTATCAAGAGTAATCGTATAGATGAAATTTCACGTTCCGTATAAATTCCAACAAACAAATCAACAGTAACCCGCAGTGAATTTTCAGCAACATTCCAATCACTTAATTAACAATTTCTTCATTCAAAGAAAAAATGGTAAAACTTGAGGAACGCATGGTTAATAATTATTACTTCTAGTACGACAAAAATTTAAGTTTTCAGTTATTTATCTATTTTCGTGCTTAAAAGCGCTCCGCAAATAAAAATATTTAAAATCGACCAATAAAAATGCACGACAAACACCGCAAAACGCACGACGCAGCAATGGAAAGCCGCCATAAGGAGCTCTCTTATCGTACTGTTTCTGTACTACTGGAGTTTTTTTCTCTGTCAAGTTCACTTCAAGTTGAAGTGACGTTTGACAAATGTCAAATAATATGCATTATAAAATGTGTGTTTGGTTTGTAATTGCTTATAATTATGCTATTACAACCTTTTTAGGGTACAGTTTTAATTTTTCTATAATTTAGAGAAGAGAAAATAAGTATTTATTTAAATTATAGCAACAATAGATGATATTTAAAGCGGCATCTGTGAATAATAGCAGCAAATGTTAGTGACAGTTGTCATTCAGTGCTCCCACCATTAATAAATTAAATCCCAATCATGACCAGTGTTTAAACTTTCTTAAAAATGGTTTTAATAAAATGCCGAAACTTGGAATCGTGCGTTAATAAGGTGCCTTATGAAACTTATCTTTTAATATTTGAGGATATGAATGCGTTAGAAAAATAAAATTTTAAAAAATTATTATAATGCACCTACAATCTATCGCATATCGGTGATTGTAGTAAAATGCAAGATATAGGTGTGTCAGTAGTGGCCGGCGTGTGATTGAAGTAGTAACGTAGTAAATAGTAATAAATTGCGGTAATTTGTTATTTAAGAAAAAGGTATGAAATTGATAATTTGAAGAAAAAAAATTAGTAATGAGGTGATGACATACCTATCTGTGCGAAGAGCTTCAATTTAAAAATAATCATTAAGACCGGTCCAGTAGAAGCAGCTATAATTACCGATAAAGAAAAGCCGTTGCGTTTTATATGAATTCCTTAGATTCCTGATTTTAGTAGAAATGGATCAGAGTATTTTGGCGTATTTAGTTTCAGATAATATTACCAAATGATATCGATATTTATATCGAGAACTCTGTCGTAAACTCGAAGGGAGCAAGAAAATGTACATATCAATAAATAATAATGTATATAATATAGGCTTTTCATTTCCATTAAATAAAATTTGTTTATCCCAAGTAATAATAATAACAATAACGTAAGAACTTTTATTAGGAAGTACATAAACTGATATGAGTTTATGCAATGGTTTGTGCGTAATTAAATTATCAGTGCAGTAGGGCGTGATTATTTATATTTAAAAAAAATAGGATTGACAATAGCGTTACTTTAAACAAATTGGTAGTGTTGACGGTGATTTTTATCGTACGATCGGATCAACATTTCAAAAGTCTTACCAAGTTGAGTTACTTGTTACCATTTTTCAACTGCCTTAAGAAACCTTACCTCTTAGGGCCGAATTACATGGACTGAACTTAGTTCTAAATTTAGAGTCTAAATCCGCGCAAGGAGCAAGAGCACGGGAATCTACGTTTTAACGTCGTGTATAGAAATTTCGACGCACGATCGTGTACGACATTAAAGCTTAGATTTCCGTGCTTTTGCTCACTGAGCTGATGATGAAAATTACATATATGTTGGTTAACAGTTAACATAACATAAATTTTTTTCAAAATTTTTGAACTTGTGGTTCAAAAAACGCAGTTTGAACTTAATCCTTAATAATTAAGCCTCTCACAGACCAACGCGGCCTGACCGTGATCGCGACGGCAGGCGGCGATCACGACTGTAGAATTTAAGTTACCAGGCCGCAGCCGCTGTCGCGTTCGCGATCAGGCCGCGTTGGTCTGTGAGAGGCCTTAAACGTTCAAATTCCCCAATTTACTAAATTGAGTACTAAAAATTTTTTAGACGTTTTTACACAGAATAATTTAGAATTTTAATTTATTATGATATACCGCAACACAGATCTTTGATGACGAGCGGTGGGAAAGCGTAGATACCTAAATTGGTATTTATTCCCACAAACGCAGTAGTCAGGGGCGTAACTACCGGGGTGCGGTGGGTGCAAGGCACGCGGGACCCGTCCAAGAGGGGCCTCCGACCATTGCCATTGTCTCTTTAGCTTTTTTTATCAATTTTGGCTGCCATTTTCCCCTATGGGCTAAACGGACTAAAGCTCATGGCACCAAAATCTGAAGGGTGCCAGAGATCTACAGCGTTAAAACGCGTTGACCTTCAGATGAAAAAAATTTTGCCTGCGGCGCTTTGAGGATAAGCTCCTGAAACTTCCCTACACGTGTACTTTGGGAGGCACGAATTAACTTTTAGCCCAAGGCAAACATTCCTGGAGCCACTGTTTTTAAAAATCGCAGAGAATCAAAATATACCGGAGCACCATTTATTTCTAATGAGCAGCTTCCTGACTTTAATTTTAGAATTTACTACTTTCCAAAAAATATGAATTAATAAAAAAAACTAAGTATGTATTAATATAGGCCCCCACCATTAACTTTGCACACGGGCCCCTGGAGTGCTTGTTACGCCACTGGCAGTAGTCAACGTATTAAAATTATTAAAGGGGTGTGGCCAAATCTACGCGAACTTATCCCTACCGCTCGTCAAGTTAAATCTGTTTTGCGTTACTAAACTAAACATTTTCATCGTATTTTTTTAGTGTTGATTTCAGGACTGAAATTAGTATAGTGGCATACGGTTCTTAGAGAAAAATTATTATGCTCTACTATAATACCCATTTAATAATTTGAAATCCTGAAAAAATAAGAACCGTAGATATTATACAGAGATTGTCGGGATTACGAAATTTATTACTTTGCTAAGATCAGTGTAGGCTTTTACCTGAATTTATAAAGATCTTCCCACGTTTACGTAGGTATATTTATTTAGCTCGGATTCTTTAAATTTTGCAGAGGGTGAAAATTATATGCCAGCTACCATTATTTAATAATATAACCTCCGATACGAAATAACAGACTACAAAAGTAACGTAAAAAATTCGTTAAATTTATCCAAGAACGAAAAACTTACAGCGTGTGCGTCTAAAATTTCAACTAAAAATCATGGAATCGCGGGGATAATGTTGCACCTCATTTGAAAAGTATTATATTTTTCAATTCTCTATACAATGTTTTTTTTAATTTTAAAATCCTGTTATCTGTTCTCCACACATGACTCCCTCTGAATGCAGTTAAAAATTTATTATTAAAAAAATAGTTGTGATGACCAAAAATGATTCAATTTTTAATTAAATGTTAGCCAATTATCAGTGTTGAGGTTTCTATTTAAAATCAAAATATCAATTTATTACTAACTTCTACATTAATTTCCCTTTGAATTACGTTTAAGCAAATATAAGTACCTAATCACTGCATTCGAGTTGAGTAATTAATGAACTGGAATTAGATCAATGCAATTTCCGGTTCATTATTAATGTCTACTAACAAATCCTTCTAGACCAATTAGATTTGTACTTGAATTGCTGATAACGCGTTTGGAATAAATTTGAAATTAAAATATAATTTCGCAACACAACCAAGGACCCGAAGAACCGTTTAGGCATTTAAGATGATCTTTGCTTAAAACCGAGAGCACGCAACGAAGGCGTCTCTTATGCTTGTCAGTTTAGGATAAAACTAACCGAGACTAAATTTGGGAAATAATTTACATGGATAATTGCCTGTTGTACTTTGCATATTAAATTTAAAATTCCCATTTCGATTTCGTTGTTTAAGCAATTGGAAAAACTATGCTACAAATGCATCAGATTTTTCCATCTTTAATGTGGAATTCGTTAAACGCAAATTAAAAATAATTAATTTTTATTCTTTGTAAAAATATCTTTTAAACGGCACTAGCATCAAAAATATTGAATTCAAATTGAGTCTTCCCCCAACCCATTAATTAGCCAGTCTGCAATGAATTTCTAAATTACACGAACTCTAAGCGTTTTGCCATAATCACCATAATCCTCGCTATAATCTTAGAATTATTTATGAAACAGTCACGGTCATGATCATCCATAAGAATATAGAAAATGATGGACCATGACCAGGGTCGGGCTATCGACCTAGTCAATCCGACCCTGATAAAAGGTGACGAAAACAAATAGTGAAAATATCTTGCAAGTGTGCAACTCTGATTCTCTACAATGGGTCTAGAGCTAACATGTATTAGGATAAATTATGCATATAATTGCCTGGAAAGGAATAAAAAATGAGTTCGGAAAGTACAAATTATAATGAGTGATTCTAAGGCACAACGAGCCAGTGAAACTTTAGAAACTCCAAAATTCGACTCAAGAAAGTCTGAAGTTAAATATATGGAAAATCGGGCAAATGATTACGCCTGAATAAATCCTTTTGAAACATCTAAAAACAAATTATTTACCTTTTTCTGATGACCTCTTGCTGAATGCTTCTGATGAACTTTTTAATAAAAGGGCGAGCGATGATAAAACTTAGCTCATTGGTACCGCACAAAAATATCGAGCATGTCAGTACAAAATTTATAATTTTAAATTAAAATTTCAACTTTAAAGTAATTAATAAAAATGGAAAATATTTAGGTGTGTTTAATTAATTATGTACTGAGATAAAAAGAAAAAACACTAATCAGCTCCAACAACAAATTCTACCAATCCACGTGGTTGTAAATGAATTTAAAACTTTTCAATCCTATAATTAAAAACTATAAGAAAAGGAAATATTTAAGTGATAAGGGTTAAATAATTTTAAAAAATTAAAAATGATCTAAGAGTTAAATTAAAAATTTAAACTTAAAAATTAAAAATTTTTAACGTAAACGTTAAAAATTGAAAAATTAAAAAAAAAAATTAAACGGAAGCGCTAGCTCTTATGGTTGCCGAGGTATAGGGTCAAATAGGTACCTAACAACCTAACTGATAGTACCATAAGGAAAATTAAGTAATTCTGGTCAAATCTTGATGAGATTGGACTCAAATGAAAGTGCTTGAAGAGCTGACCACGGGAAAGTAAAAAGTATCTCCATTTTGATCTCAGGGGCGGCGCTAGGAGAAAACTAACGAAAAAAATGACAATTAACTGCTTTAAAAGATACAAAATTTCCAGGATGCTGTAATACTGCACCAGCATTTGGGTCCAGCATTTGATAAAATTTTGCATCGTTACAAGTTGTAGTGAGTTGGAGTAAATAGTGCAAGACAAACGAACAGATCTATAGCTAGCTGTTCTCGAATAAATCTACCTTGTTTTACCTTGTTGTTTTAGATCAAAAACCTAAGTGGTATTTTTAAAGTGCCCGCCACTAACTTTGGGAAAATTACTTTATCGCTTTGTGGCACTGGATAAGGCGCTTTGTGGCACTGTGGATAAATTATACGAGTACTTTTCTCTCACAACTCAAAGCGGTAAAAATCCACGCTATGCCTTTTACCATCGTAGCGCATATTACTTCCAGGGAATCTTTGCCGCTATATGTCAAGATAAATTTTAGCGCCAACAAAGATAGATGCTACATTACTTATCAGATTGCGTGTTTTTACATACTTAGCCGAGCTCTCCACCGGCAAAGATCCGCTGGAACAACTGTACATAGCTTGGCGTCTGCTTTTAGCCAAGTCGCATTTTATATTGAAAAGTCAGCCATCAACAGCAACATTAGTACACTAATTTATGACGTTTGTCGTTAATTTGTGTTACTAGATTCCTATATGATAGCGAGTAAAAAATTTCGTAGAAAAAAGTAATTTACAAATTTTATTCCCCAACTCAATATTTTTCTACAAATAAGGTGTCAAATAAAAGAGAAAGAATAAATATAGACACTGGAGGTTTTGAAATTTTAATTTTTTTGTATTACGTCTGATTTTATTACTTTAAATATTATCAATTTTTTCCTATTTTCCAAGTCTCCTTTCGAAGCATAATGCCCCAAAAATTGAAATTTCAAAACCACCAGTTTCTGCAATAAAGCCCCTAATTTTAAAGATCTAAGAATAATAAAAATAAAAATGTGTTTTTTTTATACACTTTTACATTTTGCCAACTAAGGTGACAGGGTCTACAGTGACATACAGTAGGGCTCGATATAAGTATCGATAACGCGACGGTATCGATACTATTCAAAAGTATCGAAGTATTTAAAGTATAGGAGTATCGAAAGTATCGAGGTATCGAAAGTATCGAGGTATCGAAAGTATCGAGGTATCGAAAGTATCGAGGTATCGAAAGTATCGAGGTATCGAAAGTATCGAGGTATCGAAAGAATCGAGGTATCGAAAGTATCGAGGTATCGAAAGTATCGAGGTATCGAAAGTATCGAGGTATCGAAAGTATCGAGGTATCGAAAGTATCGAGGTATCGAAAGTATCGAGGTATCGAAAGAATCGAGGTATCGAAAGTATCGAGGTATCGAAAGTATCGAGGTATCGAAAGTATCGAGGTATCGAAAGTATCGAGTTATCGAAAGTATCGAGTTATCGAAAGTATCGAATAGCAATGCATTAATGTTAGCAATAGTTACCACTAACAAAGCTAACATTGGTTTCAACAGTTTCTACACATTATTTTTGAAATTACAGCTTTCTAATATTCATTATTCAATCCTAATTTTGAGAACCTACCTAAGTACCTACACTTGTTCCAGTGGATTATTGCCGGTGCAAAACTCGGCTAAGTACGCAAAAACATGCAATCTGATACGTAGTGTAGCAACTACCTTTGTTGGCGCTGCGTAATATAACGCTAAATTGTAACGACGTATGTGGTGTTATCGTTACATACAGCGGCAAAGATTCCCCCTGGAACAACTACACCTGTAAAAACATTTTGTTCAATTCCAATAGGTACCTCGATACTTTCGATACCTCGTTACTTTCGATACCTCGATACTTTCGATACCTCGATACTTTCGATAACTCGATACTTTCGATACCTCGATACTTTCGATACCTCTATACTTTCGATACCTCGATACTTTCGCTTCCTCGATACTTTCAATATCTCGATTCTTTCGATGCATCGATACTTTCGATACCTCGATACTTTCGATACCTCGATACTTTCGATACTTCGATAGTTTCGACCCTCGGTATCGATATTCGATACTTCGAATAAGTATCGATACTTTACCCAGCCCTAGCGTACAGCTTTGAAATGTTATTCAATTTTTTCAGTTCTTGGGAAGTTACCTAGTTACCTTATTGAATACGGCTTCAGCCAGCTTCTTAATTTCTTTTTATAACTTAACTTGAACCTTATAACGAGCTTTATTTTTTTTCTTCTAAATTAAATGGATGTGATGTAGATTTAATTAATTTATAAGGCGAACTTGATTTAGAATTGAATTCAGTAAAATACATACTACTTTATCGCATATAAAAACAAAAATTCTATTTTAACACGTACGTTCGAAATTTAGACGACACTATTGTGTCGTCTAAATTGAATTGCACCTTCTCAAAATGAGGATAAATCCAAAAATATAAAAAGATCGTACCTTAATCAAATGTGACTGAATGCTTAAGATTAAATGAAACTTTTATGAGGAAACCCAGAACATAAATGTTAGTTCCAATTTATATCCACAAGTCCAAGAAACTAATCCTCAGTAAATAGAATAGACCATTTCAATAATAGATTTTAGCTTGACATAAATTTGTAATTACCGTAAATTATTAAATTCGCTGATTTAATTAAAATTTCAATCTTCAAATTTTTTATTGAAATTGTTACAAAATTTTAATATCTTGTCGAGTTTATAAAAAATGCTCATTAAGTTATTTTTTGATATTTTGTTGGCAGTTACCTATAATTAATTTCTCTTCCCTTCCTGAATATTTTACATACCAATTTAAAACAAAAAAAAAAGAATTAGCATCTCTTTTACTACTTTCTCGGATCATTAAGGGTCGGTTCTTCAATCATGATGTAATTCATTTGAACTAAAAGTTCACCTAACCGAGTTAGGTGAACTTGAACCAACCTAAAGGATTTGAATCTAATTTATAGCCACTGGGTCAAGGTTTTAACAGTTTATTAAACTCGAATTAATTTTCCCAAAAAAGAATTTCAAAAAATCATTTTTTATTTGTTAGTACATAAATTTTCACTCGAGATAAAACAGTATAATAAAGTTCCCATATTCAACCAACTTCATTCATAATTATATTGGTAAGTGCTTAAGAATTTCATGCTATCGACATCGCCATCAGACGGAAATTGGAACATAAACCATACCGTAAATAAGACATATAAAATATGGAATAATATAAACATAAATGCAAGCACAAAGTTGTTGTTTTTTATTTCAACATTTTTTAATTTTTCCAAATTTGGGTTAAGTTCAATATCAGCCATTGATCTGAATAGGTATTTTTAAAATTCACCTGTTGGTTGTCAGTATGGCAATGTCACTGTCAGTGCTGTCAGTCACTGTGTCCACACACACTGTGTCATTACTGAACTGTGGAAAAAAATTATATAATTCCATAGCAATATTATATTGATTGGTGAAAAATTTTATAATAAAATTGAACATAATCGAGTGAAAATTATCTCAAATTGTCCTACTTATATAGGACCTATGCCCTACTTAGAAAGTAGGACATAGAAGGAATGTGTTTGTGGTTCACTAGTTACAACTACAAGAGCAATAATAATAATAGCTATCGAAAGAGAATTATTGTTATCTACAGCTCTGTTGATAATAGCTCTTAATTGAAACCTTTTTCTTAATTGAAGCCTCTTTCTTAATTGAAACCTCGTATAATTAACTTTAATGTGCATGAAAAAGTTCTGTTATTGCAATAATGTAGAAACTGATAGCGTGAAGTGAAGTTTATTGGAGTCTGCTCTGCAATGGTTCTGATTGGAACGTCGGATTATGTATGCTGGCGATGAACTCACATCAGGGTACAATTACAAAAAAACTCTAAAAGTGTGTTATTTTGGCTTTTTTATTAAAACAGAATGAATCAAAATTTCTTAATTTATAAATTGTTAAAACTAACTGACGCTTGTTATAAACCGATGTTCTCATGTTAGGAAGTATTTTTTTGCAGTGGCCAAAAAATCGCAGATCCTGATTATGATAGGGCCCCCGGATAAAAAGGACCTCAGAAACATTGTTTGTGTAATTATAAATCTAGTAATTGTAGTAGTGTGAACCAAAACGACATTTATTTTTTATTTAATACTTATATGTTCGTTTGCACCGCTTACAAATAAGCTGATAGATAATTTATCTGGAGGATAAGTTGTCAAAAACCTTAGCATCTCCATCTAACTATAGGATAAATCAAATAACTGACGGATAAATTTTCTACAAAGGTACCTGCTACTTATGCCCTTTTGCACCGATTTTAGTTTGTGTGGCAAATACACTATATTTTGACAACGTATCCGCCAGATAATTTATCCGTCAGTTTATCTGCAAGCGGTGCAAACAACCATTAAAGTTTAAAGGTAAAAATAAGTGATTAAAAATGGAGTAAAACGATTAAATAAATATATTCGTCATAAAAACGATTTGTGGCCAAGTAAGATGATTTATTAACGGGGCTAGGTATTAGGGACCCCACTCTGGATTTTGTAGGAGGGCCCCCAAACTATTAGTTACGCCACCACGCATTTGACAATGGTAAAAGGTTTATGAGTTGCATCCAGTCCGAACAAAATATGAAAAAAAAAATAAAAATACTACACAGCCAACCTATCCTTTCAGTTACCTTTAAAACTAAGGGTATCAAAGGAGTAAAATTTTTTACTTTCTTTAATTTAATTTAACTTATGTCATCGCCATATCTTTTATTTACCGTGCAAACGAATTGTTTATTTTCATTATATCTCTTAAGACATAATGAAAAAATAATGTCACTGAGGCGATAATTTGACATCTTATGTCTTTAAAACTATAAAAATCGAGTGACATAAGTCATTCGATTTTTCCCGGAAGTAGGAAAAGTAAATTAAAGAAAAAAGTCAATATTCATAATATCATAACGAAAAGTATTAAACTTTTTAATTTGTTATATTAACATTAAAATTTTTACAATGAGAGATACTTAATACTCGATCAATTTCATCTGGCGGCTCGGGAAGATAAACTCCACCTACGAGATATAATGACCCAACCTACATCCCTTAATATATAACATACTATTATAAATTTAGCAAATGAAAATAATTAAATATTAGAGGAGAGTGGAGTACAATAACAATTTTTAGTTTTTCATTTTTCATGCTTATGAAGCGGGTTTAGAGGGTGATTTTAATTGTCAGATTATGTGCTCAAACATGCATGTAGCTCTTTATATGATATCTCATAATTAAAACTTGAAAAATTAAACAAAAAAAATTATTATCTTATGCCCTTTGTTCGCCCCTTACTTAGAAGGTTGAAAACATAAAGGCCCATTTGCACTACTTTCCATTAAATCTACAGTTTACTAAAGCTCAACTTGTAGTTAAGTCTGGCTTTATCTTAATTTGTTTTGCACTGAAGATAGTGAAAAAGATCTTAACCAAGTGGTTATGTTATTTCTTTGATATACTCATCTTGGTATGCCAAATGCCAACATCAAGTACCTTAAAAATTTCTAAATTATCGCCAAGTATCTATTTTAGATATAGGTATAAATTAGTATAAATTTTTATTATACTGGTGAAAACGGGTCTTAATCACTAATCAGTTTAACAGTACAAGTGGATCTGAGTACTAACGATTGTTCATAATTCTATACCGAAAAATCTCCATGTAATCTACTCTTCATTTGATCAGTGATCACTGACACAACTTTCTAGATTTGTGGGATCGAACTATAATGACTTTTTTCTACCAAACAGTACCTTACGCTTTAAGATAAAAAGTAAAAATTCAAAAGGCAAGATTTTTAGTTGAAATGGTAATGCTTTCAAATTTTAAAAAATGCCATCTGACTGCCTCACTGCCTAGTGAGGTCACTTGACTCCCGTCTTGTTTAACCGACTCTTGATTGAAAGACCAAATAAAAACGTCTCAAATAATATTATACTTATTATCAAGGACCACAGGTTATCATAAGCTCTGTTCGTTTTACTTGCACTAGTTGCTCGGAACCGTCAGTGAACCAATGACTGAAGACTTTATTCTGTATTTTTTATTCTCATTGGTTCACTGACGGTTCCGAGCAACTAGTGTAAGTCAAACGAACAGAGCTATAGTAAACCCAACGTAAGTTGAATCCACCACGTGACCGAACCTGTGCAAGGCGTGACTTCAGAGCCCATTGGCGGAGCTAGTTATTTCTTCTGTCAAAAAAATTATTTTTAAAAGTTGGCAAAATTCTAAATAATTACTTAATTTAAACTTTTATTTGACATATTAATAATAATTAATTACTGGTTTAATACTTTGTGAATGAGATCTTTACATTATTAAAATGCTTGTAATTATTTTGCTTCCACAAAAGTAATGTAATAACTAGAGCTCGGATTTTATGCTTTTGCATGTTCTTTAATATTGATATGCCAACAGATTTGTTTTGAAATCTAGACGAATTAGGCAAAAACGAATCCGAAAAACCGCTTGTCAAAATGCATATTTTGCATATTTTCAACGTTTGGTGCATATTTTAGCAAATGATGCATATTTGTGCATATTTGGGCCATTTTTGGTGTTTTTTGAAAAATTTTAATAGAAAAAACAAATAATTATTATTGTTTGCCAGTTTAAGCAATTTTTTTAAAGAAGAAAATAACTTAATGTTTTTTTAAGGTAAAATATCGGAAGATGTACCAAATTATTAAAAATAAAAATGAAACGGTAGCTTTCTACATTTTTTTAAACTATTAATTTGTAATTAATAGTATATTGTATTATTAGGATTAAAAGTGGAGCTTTGTTTGGCTAGCAATTTTTGCATTTGCAAGGCGAAGCGAAGCGTAGCCGCGCGGATGCAAAAATTAGCGCGCCAAACAAAGACACTTTTTATCCGAATGAGACATACTATTTTTTCTCCAACCAAAAAGGCACATTCTTAAAAAAGTAGTAAATATTTGAAATTTTAAATGTTGTAATAATCATATTACCTTATGAAGCTTAATTTTGACTTTTGTTTACACGATAATTTAGAACTGTCACATTTATGTGCTAATTTTTTTCGTTATTTATCAATTTAATTTGCATTATAAAAGTTCAGGTACTCGGTGAAAAAATGTGTGACGTCGATTTTTCTTGTACACCTCCAGATGTGGCTGAAATGGCGAAAGAAATTTCCTTAAATCTATTGCCTTCAAAGTCACGTGAAGTTTATGAATGTGCATATAAACGTTTCATGCGACGGTGCCAAGAAAAAAAGGTGAAATCATATTCCGAAAATGTTCTATTAGCATATTTTGCTGTTTTGTCTGCAAGCATGAAATCCTTGACGCTGTGGTCACAATATTCAATGGTTAGGGCAACCCTTAATATTAAAAATGGAGTAGACATAGGAACATTTACAAAATTACGTGCGTACCTAAAGCGCCAAAATGAGGGTTATACACCTAAAAAATCAAGAGTTTTAACTAAGGAACAAGTGGATCAATTCTTGAATTATGCTCCTGATGATAATAAATTCTTGATGATGAAGGTAAACTTAAACTTAAAAAACGAGCAGGTGCCTAAATTTTGTAAATTTTTTGTGTAGGTTGCTTTAATACTGGGAGTTGCGGGTGCATGTCGTTGCGACGAATTAATTCATTTAAAAACTGATGACGTTGAAGAATGTAAGTCAGCTTTATTGGTGAAAATTTTGAAAACTAAAACTAAGAAGTCCCGGTCATTTACAGTTATGGGGGAGAAATATATCAATATTTATAGAAAATATGTTGCCCTGCGTCCAAATAATTGCGCAGAAAGTCGTCTTTTTATAAAATATCAAAATGGCGAATGTTATCGATCAGTCGTTGGTATTCATAAAATAAGCGCTGTAGCCCAAGAAGTGACCAAATACTTAAAATTAGAAAATGCAAATGAATGCACAGTTTACGTCGTACTTCGGCTACACTGCTTGTCGATTCTGGTGCCGATATCACTTGTCTTAAAAGACATGGGGGTTGGAAGTCGAACAGTGTAGCCGAAGGATATACAGGGTGTAAGTTAAAATCACCGACAAACGAAAACTGGAGATTCTGTGATTCAAAATAAGATTAAACTTCTAATAAAATTTTTTCCGAAAACGCCCCCTTAAAAAAATACAGGGCATTTAAAAAAATTATTTTTAACGGTTTTTTCAATATTTCTCTAAAACTAGAAAAGATATTCAGCTAAAATTTGGTTCACTCTAATATCTAATCTATTGAAATTATTCACGCGAGTTTGAGTTCACTGGCGCAATCCAGTGGCGTAGAATTATTTAATGCGATAAGGTACCTAAAGAATAAATACGTACGCCGCTGGATTTTTTGAAAAAAAAGTTATTTTTCTAATTCCCCATTTGGTTTTGAAAAGAAAATAATAATTTTGAATTTTTCGATTAGGCACTCCATTTCTGAGATATTTGTAGTAACATAAATCTGTACATTAATCATTTAGATATGTTTGGCAAATTAAATCCAAATATCTCAAAAACGAACTGCTTAATCGAAAAATTACAAAGAATTATTTTCTTCTAAAAACCAAATGGAAAATTAGAAAACCGATTATTTTGTCAAAAAAATCCAATAGCGTACGGTATAATTTTATGACATGTGAAGTGAAAAATAAAAAAATCCACCCCTGGATTTATGAAAAAAATGATGTTTTTTCTAATTTACCATTTGAATTTAAAATCAAAATAATATTATAAATTTTTTTGATTAGGCGCTCCATTTCTGAGATATTTGTATTAACACTATCAACATAAATTCAACATTCATAATTTTGATATTTTAGGCAGATTAAATTGCAATTATCTCGAAAATTAAGTGCCTAATCAAAAAATTACAAATTATAATTTTCTTTTCAAAAACAAATGGGGAATTAGAAAAATAAGAATTTTTCAAAAAATCCAGCGGCGTACGTCTTTCTTCTTTAGGTACCTTATCGCATTACATAATTCTACGCCACTGGATTGCTCCAGTGAACTCAAACTCGCATGAATAATTGCATTGAATTAGATATTAAAGTGCACCAAATTTTAGCTGAATATCTTTTCTAGTTTTAGAGAAATATTGAAAAAACCGTTAAAAATAATTTTTTTAAATGCCCTGTATTTTTTTAAGGGGGCGTTTTCGGAAAAAAATTTATTGGAAGTTTTATCTTATTTTGAATCATAGAATCTCCAGTTTTCGTTTGTCGGTGATTTTAACTTACACCCTGTATAGAAGACTCCCTAGAAAACAAAAAAGATATAGCTACTAAAATATTGCGGCTGGAGAAACCGTGTACCAGTAGTAGTATAGATCACATTATTCATCATGAAAATGAGACTTTGATTATAATTGGCTGTACCTCTTATTAAGCTTTTTTTTTAATTATTGAAATTGTTTTGGTTACTTATTTACTTTTGTATCAATAATTAAAATTAAACCGGTACCATAATAGTTGTGTAATTTTTTAAGTTGACTTCTGTACTTATATAATTTAAATCGATAGGATTTTGGGATTTTAGTATTAAAAGTACTTTTAAGGCAAGGATTAAACGTGTTGCTTAGCAACGCGGATATTTTTATATTAGTAACACAAACGTCAACTTTTAATGTCAAAAATGGTATTAAAACAAACGTCATTTAAGACGGTTGAAGAAAAAAGTTATTCTTAAAGTTATTAACTTTTATGAATCTAGGTAGTACTAATTTAAAAAAAATACCTATAAAAATTCGAAGAAAAAATATTTTTTAGTTTGCATATCAATGCATATTTTATCATTTTTTATCAATTTTAGTGCATATTTTAGAGAAATTTGGTGCATATATATGCGCATATATTCAAGTATTTTGGTGCATATAAATCCGAGCTCTAGTAATAACTATACGCCGGCACTGTCTATGTTCATTTCTAAGCAACGACCGCACTAATCTACTGCGCAACTTGAACGGTCATCATGTGGTGGATTCAGCTTACGTTGGGTTACCTCTACCTCAACCACACACGTTTTCCACAAAAACACAAAAAACGGTAAATCAATGATCCCCTTTAGCGACGCTGATACGAAACAAAAAACTTTAGATAGCGATAGGTATACGTTCTCTCAAATTACAATTGAATGGTGTTATGCAACAAGGAACTATCCCTCATTTCTACCAAACCGAGATAATAACGTTTTAAAAGTTCTATTTGCCTTATTGTAGGTTCGTTTTTGTTTTTGTCAAGCTTCGTATTATTATTTTTCCGTATTCTAAATTACTGTTCCAAAGTATGTGCACATGTGCAGTAGGTGACCCTACATGTCACAGACACGAAATACATTATATCTCAATTTTATTGATTTTGAGGGTTGATTCCTTGTTGCATAACACGATTCAATTATTAAACGTCTTCGTACCTGAACGTAGGAGGGTATGCATTGCGATAAACCCCCAACATATCTCACCTTTGAAAGGGTAGCGTCCTTAGAGAAGCGCTTTAGAAAATAACGTTATTCTTGTCTTTCGGCTTACTTTGACGTGAGGAATCACCCCTTTAAGTTTGTTTTGACATCACTATTACACCTATTACATTATGTATTTTAATTCTTGGTAGTATGTAACAGAAAAAAGTACCTTTCACCCCTTTTTTCGGGCGAGTCTAAGTAACATATGATCGAAATAACAAAAATATAGTTACCGATTTTATCGACCTGTTTGTACCGACTTTGTTATTGTGATTTTATCATTTTAAGCATGATTCGTATGATTTTTAAGTTTGTTTTGCATTGTAGGTTCATGAGAAAGAAAGAATTTGACAGAAAAAAGTAAAAAATAAAGAACAGCTGTGGTTTATTTGATTCATTCATTTATAAGTTAGAATTTAGTTCAGTTCAGCATTTCAGTTAGACGGCAAATAAACTTTTGGTTGATTACATAATCCCAAGAATTTCCGTACACCCTGTATGTAACATAATAAATACCAAAAACTTATTGCAAGTCTGTTCCTGTTTGTAAGTGTCATTAATACAAAGATTTAATGATCTAATAACTATTTGTGCATATTTTTATGTTAAGTTACGCAAAGCCTAAATGTAAAAACGATACACGTTAATTCAAAAAGAACGGTTTTAAGTCTTTTAAAGCCATTATTTACTTGCTAAAAAAATTAATTACCTAACAATAATTAAAAATGTACTTACATAATTATTGTTATTGAAAATAACCTGCTTGTTAAATTTTTAATAGAAAACGCACACACTACACTGGAAATACCTCGACTAACTAAATTAATAAAACATGAATAAAACAAAATAGCGACGTACAGCTGCAGGTGTTGAAAGATAACAAGCTCGCAAATTTTAAATTCATAAAAATTACAAACAGAAAGTTTTAAAATTAAATAAAAATTTGATCAAATATTTTTAATTTGTTTTACTTTTTATGCATCTCCTCATCATCACAATACCATTGGTTTTTAACACTCAAGAAGTAAAATTCGCCAATATAAGCTTAATTTTTAACAATTTGAATAATTGAAACTTGAAAAATCCATTGAGTACAAATAAGGCGTGAATCTGTTGCTCATTGCTCTTCATTTCTTATGTATAAGATATAAAAAAAACTTAACTTAGAATTGGAATTGAAGAAATGTATAATTCAATATTATTATCATAATAAGCTAAAACCATCGTGAATTTCATACATAAAGAGCAAGTTTTATTCTGTTTGACTTTGGATAACAAATGTATAAAAGCACAGTAAAATATTACGACTAGTATTTTTATTTTGTAAGTAGCAAAAATAGTATACAAAGTAGACAATAATTAAATACATAAAATGGCACATTTAACAAGTTACTAAAATTCACATTAGTAGATAGTTAGTTCATAGATCAGATCTTGGTGAAATAATTTCGACCACATTAGAATCCTCGGTATCACTAATGTAACCCTTTTCTCCAGTATAATGAGTAGGATAAAGAAGTAAGGGTGCCACGGAAAATGCTATTAAGTCCCTTTTGGCAAAATGACCTTTCCAGCTAGATTGGGGATGTTTATCAAATAAAATTGGCAAGTACTCGTCAACAGGCAAAAGTCGTGATAGTGGTTCTGCGTCTAGAAGCTTTTGAGCCCCTTTCAAACTCAATGCGTATCCAAGTGTCCAATATGAATAACTGGCTTTTACTAACATACTCGACCCTTCAACCCACGGTTCATCACTGTCTTGTAAACGCTTCCGCCCGAAATATCTGAAATTTTAAAAGAGCATCGTTAAATTTTTATAACTATTAAAAAATATTTTTTATTTTATCTTCAATATCAGCAAACTACTGTTGAAAATGGAATTTATAGCGAGTTGTATTTATTTAATAGCACCCGGTACAAACGCTCTAATTGTAACTTTCAGAACTATTGCAGTAAAATATATTTAATTAACTTAAGTACAAGTTTATTTAACATTCTCTTAAATTTTATAACCTGAAGTTTTAACAGGCATTTTATTAAAACATAAATAAGATATACTTTATTTACATCATGAGCATTATGACCATAACAACATAAACTTTAGTAAACGAAATCAAAGAATAAGCAGTAGGTATTCCTTGGAATAAATTGGATGAATCTCGTACTATAATAATAACCAACTGTTACAAGTTAGAGATTTGTACTAAAAGCTAAGCGCTTTTGCTAACTTTCATACAAAGTCATTAAAAAAGAATCTATTGGGGAGGCTCAGCGCGTTTAAGTAATTCAGTTTCGGTTCTATACAAGGAGACCGTTCAAAGTAGGTTCAATTGGAGCGAAATTGCATCTAAAAGTGCAAGTTCAAAAAATTTATTTGACAAAGAGATTTTTAAATTTGTTTTTGGGTGGACAGTGGACATGGCTCGATTATTTGCGGGGAGCAGCATGGATTTGTTCGGGCAAGATCTGTAGACACAAATCTAATTTTATTTGGTGACAGAGCTCTAGATGTGGAAAAATCGGTTCATGTGGTTCATACAGATTTCGCCGAAGGTTTTGATCGTGTAAATCACAATTTAGTACTAATAAGCTCGTTCAAAGCAATTTGTCACCTCCACCCTCCAAGTACCTTCTCTACCTTCAATATAAAAAGTTTTTTGTTAAATTTAAACAAGGTCTCGATTGGTTCGCATGACTTCAGGGATACGTAATTTTTGTCCACTTATTATTTACTAATAAGCCGCGAAAGGCGGATACAAGTGCTGATCAGAGGCCACATAATGAGCAGAATGGAATGCGTTTTGAGAGAAATTTTGCTAATTAATCTCTAACAAACCATTATATTATCGTGGGAATACGTAGTAAGCACTCGTGTAACAAGCGAAAATATCAAATCAAACTGAATTCTCCGCTACCAGTCGCCAAGTAGGTCTACGGCTCCGCTGTCCTCTTATGGTATATCTGGCCATCTACTTGTATATTATGTGCTTATAGAATGGAACACTCCGCTTTCCACTATGCTATGCTATTCGCTCCGCCAACTGCGTCTTGTTTGAGCCTCACAACGCTCGACCAACTCACCGATGAGCCATTTTCAAGTATGCGATACCGTAGTATAGTAAAGTATACTTGATCGATTTTTTAAAATAAATTGTCTCTTATATTATAAAATTGGATTTTCTAGGCGAATCTATTTCGTGTGGGTTTTAATTCCCTAAAGAAATTTACCTTCTAGAACGTCTCGTTCTTTTTCGCCATACAAAAACATCCCACTCTACCTAACAGTCCACTGATGAATTTTCGGAAATGAAAACCACCGGTTTTTTTAACCGGTTTAGATAAGTTTATGGCTTTATAAAAATAAACAGCAGAAAAAACAAAATTTTACGCCTACTTTCTATAAAAATAAATTCTTAAGCCGTCCTGATACTATTTTATTTTGCTAGATCTGTATTTATGCCACACATAATTATCATTTAGCCTCGTCATATGCAATTTGGGATCAACAAGCACCCTTCACGTTTGCTTAAATTAAAATTTTTTGAAAATATACAATTTTAACATCGAATTAATTGTTTAAAATTACCCTACTAATTATTTAGCTGTCAACACCAGTTAAATTTGTTCAATATTATCTGTAAATTGGTAGTTACAACTAATGCATTTCAACACTATTGATATTGAAGTGTAATTTCAAGTTGTGTAATTACAAATTACGAATTAAAAGTTAAATTGATGGACAAGGTGTAATGTATGTTTGAGTTTAATAATTGTGGACGTTGTGCATTCGGAAATTGAATTTGCCTTCCCTTTTAGCACAATAAAATAACAAATTTAGTGGTCCTAAATGTTGATTTCTCTATATGGTCTCTTCAGATCCTAGATTTGCTACTGCTGTAGGCTACCACCCTTAGAAATAGAAAATATTGTTACATCTGTTGTTAAAGGCATTTACTATTATTGCAATTCACTTGCTCCTGCTCCTCTTCAAAGCAACTCAATGTTTCACATTTTAGGACGGGTGGATTTCATCGCTTTCAATCCACTATTTATTGATCATCCCTTTCTTGTGCTCTAATACATACCTATTTACTATAATTTTAGTACGGTTTAGCCAAGACGATAATAAAAAGCGAATAATTTGAAGTAGCAAAAAACTCAAAATAAAAAATTCTTTAGTTCATATAATTTAAGTTTCAATTGTGAAATATTGTAAGAATGTACGTACGAACGCGAAACTTGACAAATTGAAAAATATTTTTTCATGGATTCTGTAAAATTCCTACCTACTTATACCTACATAAAAAGCAATAAATACTAATATTTCTCTCTGTCATTGAATTGAAGTTGAAAGACAGCTCATTCTTTTGCAGCACACGGTTATGTTTCGATGGTTCGACAAAAGTAAAGGCGGATTTCCACCAAACCGACTCACTTGCAACTGAGTTTTGTTTGTAAAAACAGGAACGGAAACAAGTTTTAAGTTTAGGAAACAAAACGGAAACTCCAATTCCACCAAACCGACTGAAATTAAGTTGCAGTTGTGTTTTTGTTCTTAACCATTTCCACTACACGTACAAACACCCAAAATACGGCACGGGGGCCGTATAAATACATTTAAACTTAAACCAACAACCAACCAACTGTTGCTGCCCGTTTCCACCGAGCAAACTGTGTTTACAAAAACAAAGACAGTTTACAGAAACTCTTTGATCTTTCCACCACGCGACGGGACTTTCAGTTGTTGATGAAAACAGTTGCCGGCGACTCAAAGTCTCTAAATTGTTTCTGATTTTGGAAACTCCAGTTGAAATAAACAGAGTTTCTGTTTTGTTGCAGTTTTGTCGGTTTGGTGGAAATCCGCCTTAAGAGTATCAAAATTCAAGTTTCTTCCCTTTCTTCAAGTTTTTCCTTTACTTTTTAATAACAAATTTAACTTTTATTTTTCTGTATTGATTTTTAATTTTATTAGAATGACTAGCAAGTGGTTCAAAAGTCTCATCGATAAAAACTTGTAACATTTCCATGGCTTAACTTGAGATAACTCAAATATTATTGTAAGAACTTCTCTACGTAAATTTTAAAATATTGTCAACATACAAAAAGTTAAAATTTCAAACAATTAAACTATACATTGACCAAATGAAATTGCTCGCCATTTTCACCTGTAGAAAATTCAACTTTTTGTCTTCAAATTTTTGATGTCATCGAAGCGGACAAAAATTCTCTATTCATCGACATCATTAACATTCCTGTAAGTTAAAATGACGAGCACTAATCTGCGATCAACTTAAATCCCTATGTACACTTTTGGTCAGCGACACGCGGTATACAAGATGATGTAAGAAAAAATGTTGTGGATTTTAAGCGGAAATTCTTAAGGCTCCTCTTCACACAAAGGCTTGCCTTTTTTGCCTGTATAGGCCACCTAAATGCTCCGGTTTGGACTGTGCAGGCCGCCGATTTGGTCTGTGCAGGCCGCCTTCACAGGCCAACCGGAAGACCAGCCTATGTGTGAAGTGAAGACGAGCCTTTAAATAAAACATGTTAATTTGACACACGAGTACAAAACTGCAGAAAGTCTTACAGACTCTCTATATGCACGTCTGTCTATCTGTATTAAAGCACATAAATCAAAAATTACTAAACCGATTTTGATAAAATTGAGATTGAGACACTTTGGCAAAATATTATCCACAAAATAAGCTTTTATATGATATCGATACAGGATGATTCAAAATATAGGAGTATAATGGCGGTCCAAATAACGATTGTCCCAATTGTAGACAAAATATAAGACTTTAGTCCTAATATAATCGATTTTAACTTTTTCCAATCCAAGAAAAAGTTGTCGACGGAAAAGAAAAAATTTTTACATTTCTCGACGTTCTGAGTCCAAAAAGACAAAAAAGATTTATCGATTTTTTTAACCAAAATGTCAGGATGTATGTCATTTTTACTTAGCAATAAGATAGTAAATGTGAGCCCCAATCGGAAAAAAAAATTTCAAATTTTTTAATTCAAAATGGCGGCCAATAGAACGATTGTCCCGTTTTGTGGTTTTTCTTTTATAACTTGGCCGGTAATTATTATTATAACAATTTTAAAACGGCATTGTACAGCTACAATAAAGCGCTTTCGTTCTAAATAAGTCGATTTTTAAAATTGTTTCAAAATTGTCTACCTTTAAGGGGTAGGTCAAAATTTTGAAATGGATTTTCTAAAAATTTACTCTGTCATATTTTTTCTTTTTTGTATATGTTACAGACAACGTAATTCTCTATCAAAATGTATATTTTTATAGATAAATAAATCGCTCGAGCCATTTTGGAATAATGATTTTGTGAACGTGAAAACTTCAAAAATCTCTAATTTCATTTATAATAAAAATGAAAACTTGAAAATGGATATATTTATCAATCGCATGAATATCTATTATTTGACACTATTTTTGGTTAACAAAACGCTTCCGGTTAAACCGGAAATTACAAAAATATCAAAATTTTTAAGAACACCCTGTATATTTTTAAATATTTTAAAAGCTCGTAAAATTAGCTATTACACGATAATACCCATTTTATATTCTGACTTCCGGTTTAACCGGAAATGGAATCAAACTTCTTAATTTAAATAGAAGACCCAGTAAAATATTTTCAATATTTTGAAAGCTCGTAAAATTAGCTTTCTGACGATATAAAATAATGTATATTTTGAACTTCAATTTATTACAAATATTTTAAGTACTTTATTTGCATGTAGCACAAAAAATAAGTGATGTGGCCATACGAGGAACTTTTTCCTGTTGTATTTTTTTGCATTTCCTTAAAAGTTTATAATTTAAAATTTAATTAATGTATTTCATTTATAAGATATCAAATTAAATTTTACTAAAATAAAATATAAAATTAAAATATTTGACGGACCGGAAAACGTTCTTCGTATAGCCACATCCGTTGTTTTTAGAATTGATTTTAAAATATCCACCTTTCCAAGGGACTAACTTTTAATATGAATTTTTGGAGAATTGTCTCTGTCGACTAATCTCTGTTCAGCGAACAGATACAGCTAAGCCACTCCCGTGTGATATTCGAATAGAATTTTTATATTGGTCGATTTTGAAAATACTGTTACACATAGGAAATTATGTGCTATTTAATAAATAGATTACTAAGAAGTAAGTATCAAAGATTGCAATAACTAGAACGGTAGTTTCAGTTGATGCAAGATCAAAACAAGTAAGGGAATGCGAGGAACGCGCAATACAGCATTTACCACAGTTGTAAATAGGAAGTTAAGAATTAATAAAAAGCCTAAACACGAGAGTTAGTTGCTAACTGGCTAAGTTTACAGTTAGGATTGAGAGGGCAAGGATCCCTAGTTAACGACTGATCGTAAGGGAGGCGCGAATTTAACTCGTAATTAAGTGTAACGTGTAATAACGGCAGAATGAGTACGAATTGTAATAAAAATGTATTTTTTGGAAGTCTTGGAGTATATTTATACACCTCCAATTATTCTGGTACAACCTGAGAGTCCCTCCGGAGTCACGAGAGCAGTCGTGACAATAAGGTTTATAACAATCACACAATAATTGACATACGTAAACCTTATTTGACAGTTATTTGTGGGGAGTGGCTTAGCTGCATCTGTTTGCTGTATGTACACAGAGAATAGTTGCTGAAGTGCACGTAAAATTCGGTTTACAATCCACCCTAACAATCCTAATAATAGATGAAATAAAACCATATTAAACAATACTAGATATAAATTTGTTTGCACTAATCTTTACTGCGTTTACTGTATGTACACGATAAAATCCACACGTTCATACGATATGTTTGATTTTGTATTATAAAAAGCTTTCTTTCATGCAACCTTTTATGAACTCTGTTTAATGCTGGTGTATTATAACAAATATATACTTTGGAAATGTTTTCAAGTTAAATGGTTACAACGTTACAAGTTTTATGTACCTACTCCCTATTTTCTACTACCACATTAACTTTCTATTGTTTTAAACGAATGAAAATTTTAATGATAATTTTAAGACTGATAACGTGATCGTAAAATTGTGTATGTTTATGTAATAATTATTGTACTTTTATCTTCGTAGCAATGAAATTCTAAATTAAAGTAATTAATCTTACAACAAGTCAAAAGGGCTACTGTCACTGGCATTCGACAGGTGAATGAATAGCACAACTAGTAAACACTAAAATACATGCCTGAAACGCTCTATACTCCAAAAACCCTTAATTAACTGATTTCTGGGCGTTAATAGATTTTAAGTTTCAATTTTCTAGATTCTTATTGGAGTTCTGTTAGCATGTATTGAAGTACTTTCGCATTTTCAGCGTCTTTAAGTATGTGTATCTATCAGTACTTTGTCTTGCTCTTCCAAGGCCTTAATACGACCATATTGGGACTTTGGTCCATTTAGGTACATTAAACGATTTAAAATTATTTTGTTAACTTATTGTGTTACCACCAATCTCCATGTTGGAATACGAATTGCAAACCAACCCTATTTCAATTCCAACCCTACTAGCCTATGTTCCATATTTACATTATTGCTTCATCGTTTATTTTACTAGCTCATCTTCTACTTGTATAGTATTTACACAGCTACATTTTCATGAAACTCATTAAAAACAAAAACGGAAATTGCTTGTGATTTCAATTACGGTAGAATAACAAATTTTATTCATTTAAACTGGTATTGAATTTCTAAAAAGATCAATTATTTCACAATCCATTTTGTCATAAAATTTCAAGCGATTTTCTTAAACTTGCTAATTCATTTAAAAGTTCAAGCTTATTTCAATAGAAAATTATGATATTTATTGCTGAAAATCTCGAAATTTTCGTGCGTTTAAATTTAAGTTTAGAACTTTTTGTAATTTTTAAGAAAGCTTTGTACGGTCACAAATAAACTCTATACCGAAATAGTGCAAAATAAAATGAAGTAGAGATGTATTTCCAATAGATTTAGTAAGTGCCTCCTATTTATACATTCAATAATAAAATTGAGCGCAGCCAACCAATTGAAAAGAGGTACCAAACCGAACATCTTATTCAAATATTTATAACAAACGAACAAGAAATCTATATCAAAATTTCCTTTCGATTAATGTTTATAAAGTTTGTAAAAAAAATTGGTATCCTGAAAACGATGCATTTTTATGACATGAAGATACTTACACGAGATCCCAACTATCTAAACGTTGTAAATCATCCAAAAGGTGCTCAACTTTTGATCTAAAAAATGGCTCGAATCGAACGTCATCTTCTAACACCAACACTTGTTTGTGGCCCTTTTCGACAACCTACAAAAAAATTGTACTTTAGCAAACAAGACAACTTTGAGTGAAACTGAAACTATCATTAATAGTTTACTTAAACAAATAATCACGAAATGTAATGGCTTTAATAATTGAAGCAAAATCCTCTTAAACGACCTAAACAAAGAACAGGCGGCTAAAGCAAGCAATTTGATGATATTAAATCTTTAGTTTAATTAAATAATTTTTTTTTATAAGTTAAACAAACTGTCAGAGAGAGAGATATTTAATTTAAGATTATAATAGATATTTTAATTAGAAATAAGGTGATGAACTTAAAGCGTTCTTGTGCGTTCAATTTCATTTCGAGTTTACGATTCAATAAATTTACGTTAAATCCTATAATACCGTCGAGATTTACAAAAAAAATATTTACATTTTTCAATAAGAATCTGTATATTTGATGCTCTTCTTTAAATAAACTTCTCCTACTACAATGCCTCTAAAGTACGCTGTTTTATTATTTGTTTTCACCCTTGAAGAAGATTGCATTGTAATAACAAGCAACGAAACAAATTCATCAAAAAAAAATAGTACATTGTTTTATAAGCAGTAAAAGTGTCACTTTTTTTGGCGAGTCAGTAGGGTTTCACTGACGAGAAAAAACAACTACTTTTACTAGTTGGCGGTTTGGTCTTTAAAAACAATTGACAAACTGGCCAGTTCGACCCTGCAAAATGATGGGACCAAATTAATCTGTATAGAGATTTTAATTGAAAACACTTACAAGTGACAACATTAATGATCAATAATGAAAAATTTTAAATGAAACTAATCATGCTGCAGGAACATAAAGTGGGTATATTAAACGCACAAAATAAATGACTCGACGCAAGTTAAACGATTTATCTCGAACGTGCACGTCAATTTAAGAATACGCATTACGCAAACCGTCAAACTCCTTTCATTAATTTTCATTAATATGTGGGGTGCATCTTAGAAAAATTACATTGTTAATTGTTTCTAGTTCACAAAACAATCAATTTTTATTCTTTTTAGGTTAATAAAAGGAGGTTGCAGTAAGCCATTCATTATTCTTTTCAGTAAGCGATAGTTTTTCACTTTGTACAGTCAGCCTCACAATTACTGGCCACCCTGGCTATACGCCAAGGTGGTTATTAGCCAACAACGACAAAAGGACAGAAGAAGAGGTTGTTGATTTACTACTTGATGGCAAAATAAAGTTACCCCTTAATTTAAATAGGGGATGTTATGATGGTTGCATCCACAATTAGTGCTAAACCAGAGTGGCCATCAAATGTGACAATGTGAGACTGTACAAAAAAAGTCTAATTGCTATTTATTAAAAATTTTTAATTCGTTCAGTAAAAAGAATCCAATAAATTCAGGTAGTTAATGTAAGTTTAGAAAAGCAGTGCGAATTGAATATAAATTGTGAAAGTTTTATGACATCTAGTAAGCGCTGATGTGCGGCATTAATCAAAATTTAATTTAAAAATGAAAATTTTCATTTTTCTTGCGAATTTATCAATTTACCGAAATTAATTTACTTATTTTCTAAGTCATTCGAGGTTGGAAAGTAAGAAAATCGGTTTTAATTTGTAAATACAGGGTGTCCCAAGAAAAACTTTCAACTCAAATACCGCAAAAACGAATTAAGATATCAACTTGGAGCAAAGTTGTTCTAACTGATACAAAAGGATGACTTATTTTGTGAAAAAAATGTTTAAAAAATTGTATATCTCAAGTATGGGCCATCCCATCCCAAAAATTGTAAATAGTAACACACCCTTTGTGACATGTCATTGAAAGGATCTTGAAAAGTAGCAACCGTAAACACTTCTATTTTTGAGTTTTATCAAAATTTAAGAGAACAAACATCTCTTATATATGCTTGAACTGATTTATTTTTTATTTTAAAAGTTATATTTTTTATGTTCTTGTTTTTAAATCACTTTTTTTCTAAATCTTCAAACGTAGGTACATCTTGAATTAGTTATTTAAGCTACAAGGATCTTATTATTTAAATATTTACGAGTAGGCTATATACAATGACCGTAACAGCCCTAATGATCTAACATCCATCATGGGATTTAGCCCTATGACACTCACAAATAAGAAAAAGATTTATTTAATCATCGAAAGGTCCACTCGTCGGGACTTAATGGAGGCTAGCTTCACAAAAACATGTAGCAATTAAAATGTGCTACACCCTGAATAAATTTATGCTTTCCCTAAAAGATCCTTAATCTTAGGGTGGTAATCGGACCTCTCGATCGTAGAGACTTAACATTTAAAATCACACTTTCATAACATTCTAATTCCTAATTTATTTTAGGGGAAAAAACTTTAATGCAAGTCATACAATATTAAATTCGGCATCTAAATCAATTAACAAAATAAATTTTGAATGCCTTATAAGGCCATAAATTTAAAATTTGAAAATTTCGAAAATTAGCTCAAATAGCGAATGCCTTGAAACACAAATAAAAATTGTCAAATGTTTAACGCTTTATCTGTCAAATTAATTTTAAACAGTTGATAATTTTTATTTGAAGTATTTCATGGCAATCGCAATTTCTGAAGCTAATTTTCGAAATTTTTAAATTAAATTTATGGCATTATAAAGCATTCAAAATTAATATTTTTTAGAAGAGATTGTCTCCAAAGTGACTTGGTGGTATTTTGACATGATTAATGAGATATTGATAACTTAGTAAACACCACGTTAAGAATTTTTAAATAAATTTACACAACCGGTTTCGCCTTTTGGCATCATCAGGTGTAGACTGAAGTTGAGAACTATGTGTGGGGTTTATATATCTTACCGATTATCGAAAAGATAACGGTTAATGATAAGGAGTTACAGCTTTGCGGCGTAGTCAAGAATGGGGGAGTTTTCGTTGAAAAGTATTTCATTGATTATGTTTTTCTTTTTTATGATGGCTTGTTTGATTTCTATAATTTCTAGTTTGTCCATTGTGTTTCCTTTGTTGCATGTGTGTAGGGTTTCGAAGTTGTGAAAGTCGCAATTATGTCCTGTTTGGTTGATGTGTTGGGCTATAGTTGAAGTGGTTTCATCGTTCCCTATTCCTCTTTTGTGTTCTTTTATTCTGTCTCTAAAACATCTTCCAGTTTGTCCGATATAGTGTGCGTCGCAATTGTTGCACTCTATTTTGTATATTCCTGATTTTTTGTCTTTTTCCACTTTGGGCTTACAGTTGATTAATTGGTTTCCCAAGTTGCCGTTGGTGTAGAATGCAGCCATTTTCTCTTTGTTTTTGTTGATTCTTCGGGCTATGTTTGAGCTTATTTCTCCTGTGTATATAAGTTTATAATATTTCTTCTCTGCTTTTTGTGAGTCTACTGTGTAGCACATTTTTAAAGATTGTTTGTGTTGTTGTTTGCGTAGGATGTTGTTGACTAGATCCGAAGGATAGCCGTTATTTAGCGCTATAGTGTGGATTATGGAGAGTTCTTTCTGGTACTCCTCTTTCGTCATAGGTATGTTAAGAAGTCTATTGATCATTGTGTGTAGAGCTGCATGTTTGTGTTTGGGTGGGTGTTGTGAGGAGTTTGGTATAATGGTGTCAGTGTAAGTGGGTTTCCTGTATATGCTGAATTCTAGTCTTTTTTCAATTCTGGATATGGTTAGGTCGAGGAAGTTTATATGTTTGTTATCTTCGTCCTCACGTGAGGACGAAGATAACAAACAAGATAACGAACATATAAACTTCGATAATCGGTAAGATATATAAACCCCACACATAGTTCTCAACTTCAGTCTACACCTGATGATGCCAAAAGGCGAAACCGGTTGTGTAAATTTATTTAAAAATTCTTAACGTGGTGTTTACTAAGTTATCAATATCTCATTAATTAATATTTTTTATTGATTTAGAAGCAGAATTTTATGCTTTAAAACGTTTACTTGAAGATATTTTTTTCTAAAATCAGTTAGAAAGCAGGAAATTACCAAAGTATGATTTTACTTGTTGTAATTCCCAGAAAGCTGGATTTTTGTATGAACCTTGATATTGCCGTAATAAAGATTGGGTGCATTCACCGGACGTAACAGTTGTGGAGCAGCTACCAAATCGTTCGGTAACTTACCCCTGTTTTAGGAACGTGTGGGGAGCGATCGCAATTTTTTCGAGCGCATTTCATTTGCGTTATGTTGAATTATCTCGATACCTGATCATTTAACAAAATTACCCCACGATAGTAGCGTTAGTGATGTAGCGGTTGGTATCTGCTCCACAACTGTTACGTCCGGTGAATGCACCCAATGTCTTAAAAGTCCCCATCGATCCGACCACAGCTAAAAATTACTTTTATAAGCGGAGGAAGGTCATAAAATGCAGTTTTTCGAAAATATATCGTAAACTATCGCTATTACCAAATTTGAAGATCGTAAAAACAAAGGTTTTATTACAATCACTCGAAGTCTTAAGTCTGCTGCCAAAATAACACTTAGGTTGAGTCTCATAAAGGGTGCTGAGCACTTGCGAGACTTAAGTTCGAGATCGCAGACTTAAGTCCGTTTCATAAAGCTTTCTCAAACTCGAACAGTTACGTGTCGCCGCTTTCGGCAGTTATCGATTGAAAACAAACGTGTAGAACGAGTTGCTCAAGTTTCGAAAAGGTTGGCAGTTTGTTTCAACCGATAACCGCCGAAAGCGGCGACGTAACTGTTCGAGTTTGAGAAAGCTTGATCGATCTCGAACTTAAGTCTCGCAAGTGCTCAGCACCCTTTATGAGACTCAACCTTAGAAAGAAGAAAACCGAATATACTGATTTAGATCATTATCTTCAAAGGTATCGAGTTTAGATATAGTAAACCCCAGCACAATTTGAAACATAATTAAATTCTTCATCACTCTACGCAATAATATACAGGGTGTTATGTTTAAAAAAATCAAGATTTCGTCACTTGAATATAACTAAGTTTGTTCATTTCAAAAAACACCCTGTACAATAAAAATCAATTTTCTTCATGGGAAAGCGTAGAGGGCAGTCTTAGCTACGTCCACATCAAATATCTTGTCTTAACCTGCTCAAACCAGCCTGCGATTCGCAGTCAAACGAATCCTAATTTGACTACATTTATAAATGCAGTAGTAGCTTACAAAAAAACGCTGAGTAGGTGCTTTTGTAAGTTAAAGAAAGATTTTTGGTTTCTATGTAGTTCAAACAATCGTTTCCCATTAACAAAAATTGATTTTATTCTACAGGGTGTTTTATGAAAAGAACAAACTTTGTTATTTTCAAGTGACGAAAACATGATTAAATGGAACACCCTGTATATTTTTGCATAGAGTGATAAAGTACTGAATTACGTTTCAAATTAAGTTATGGTTTACTATACCTAAACGCAATACCTTGGAAGATAAAAGGAATTCAACATTTAAGCGTTGATTGAAGGAGTTTTATGATTTAAGGTTATCTTCTCTTCAAGGATTATTTTGTGCAGCCAACTTAGGACACTTGATTGATAGAGTTCATACAGGTACAAAAGGTGCCAGCTGTCAAAATTGACAGATACGAATTTCAACAATTCCGGCGCATACAGCTCATTTTACAATCAAATTAACCAGTGACAGCTTTCGTGCTTTGTGGTTGAATCTGGTCTTTGGTTTTAAAACTCGTTCATATGTCACTGTCAGATATTACAGAGGCGGAACTGCGGAGATGACGTCACGAGGTGTAGTCTTTCGTACCTGTATGAACTCTAGTGATAAACTTTTCGTGTAGGAAATTTTGTGAGCTACAAATTTGATAAAGCTACTTTTGGCGAAAAATTAATACTTTGAAGATATTCGTATTTTCTTGCATTTTTTTACCTTCACCCCCCTATAAAATTTTTAGCTGCGGTCGGATCGATGGGGACTTTTGAGACATCGTTTATTACGGCAATATCAAGGTTCATACAAAAATCCAGCTTTCTGTGAATTTTTCCGAGGTTACACCATAATTGTGTTTAATTTGACTGGATTAATATTATTTTGTGGATTTTTCAAATAAATTTAAATTACAATTCAATACTTACTTCTTTCCAAATCTCGTAATGACTAAGAAAACATCCAATTTCTCCCAAAGTCATTGGTCTGAAACAAAATTAATACATACAATTCGGTAAATCAGTACCTACAATTGCTTAAAAAATTGTTAATTTTTTATAAAATTCAACCACAGAAGTTTATTATTTTCACGTCTTTGTTGAAAATGCTTTTTAAAAAATGGTAAAAAATTTCTGTCATAAATTGTAGAAGTAAAGAAAAAGTTGCTAGTCCCAAGATGTGGATTTTAAATGAAATACACCAATAACAGTTTTTCACAAAATTTTCATCGTTACATTTCTATTGTGAAAATTTTATTTTCAATAATCTCGTTTTGTAACAATTTAATGAAATTTCTTTGAATATGAAAGCAATTTGTGGCCTACAATTTCTCTATAAGGAATAATTGGGGTGTTTTTGGCCATACATATTAATGACTAATTAACAAAATAACAATTGAAGCAATTTACACTAATGGTAAATAATTTAGACACTTGTAGGAAAACAGTTACATGTTATATTCATTTACCTTTCAAGAACATGAACGTTAAAATCAGTTTCATGCAGAATTGTATTCCGACACTTGGGGGTAAATTATACAACATAATGGTGCGCTTCTTGAGTTTATATTAAATTTGGGTTTTTATTTAGTAATTTATAGGTTAAAATATCGTAAGAAAGGGTGATTTTACCTCTAGTTACTTAATAAAAGGTTTTAATATATAAATTTGTTGTTTTATAGCCGCGAGTGTAAAAATTTAATTACGACCAAACGTCTCTCATTTATAATTAAAAAACTCTACAAAAATTAGAAATATTTGCAGTTTTAGTTTGAAGTTTTTTAATTAATCTTCTCTTATTTAACTGCTACAACTTTGCTGTGATTTTTTGCACAACTCAAGTTTTACATTTGCACGAAAGTCAAAACCATCCACAATTTTAAATAAATCACTTTGTCATCCATAATTTTCTTTAGGTCACTAGCTTCAGTATTACCATTACTTACACGTTAAGAAGGTGTGATAGATGTCAAGTTTCTCTTTTGAAACCCTATTTTATCTTTCCAAACTTGGTTTTACAAAAAGTAACTTACTACCGAGTTGCTCGTATAACATCTTGTAAGGGAACTAATAAAATATTAAAAGAAAAAGAAAACTAATATAAATTACGAAAATCGACTACATCGCTGTTGTAAAATGGAAAACGTCAAACATTTTATAATAAATTAGTGCTCATAACTGACTGCAAACAGAAGGAAACTTAATAAGAGTAATTTATATGAATATCCAATCTTTTTCTAAAAGCTTTCATAAATCTCGAACAATCACAATGTTTATTATAAAAAAATTATTTATTATTATTGCTAATGGCCCTTTTTTGCGCTAAGTCTTTGAAAATTGCTTCGTAATTTTCATCATTAAAAAAAGACAGCAGGAATATTATTTTTCGTACAGAGGGTAATCTTTGGTGTTTATACAAAAAAAAAGAAAATGCATCATTATATTTTTTATAAATCTACAACAAAATTGATATTCAACATTGATACTATCTACTTATATCTAGGGATATAATTTAACATAATAATGCCACAAACACAAAGCCCTAGTGAAAGTCCTATACTGTATATTTCGATTTCAAATATGGCAACTACATAATCACGTTGTGATTGTGCTGCATGACTCCAACTAATTGAATTCTTTAAAATTATACTGAATGATAAAATAAATTGTTTTTGTGTGTCAAACAAAAATGAGTTATTGAAAACCTATGAATAAATTTCCTGAATATTTCATACTACACCAAAAGTTATTTTTATGCACTTCATTCCAGGTTACTTTTTCCTAGATTTCATTCATTCTGAAAAAGTATAGTGTTCAGCATTAAATTAGTCAACTTTTTGCCTTTAAACCTACGCTTTCACATTATAACCGAGATCCTAATACATTCTCATGAATGATCAGCCACTTTGTCATATTGATTTTACTTCAAAATAAAAATTTTCCTTTGCAATCAACGCCTTTATAGAGCGTATTGGCCTATACAATATTTTATTTTTAGCTTGAGGCAAAAAATATGTAATATTACAAGAAAAATCTTTTACGGCACAAATCTTTATTTACATAATTTACCCTTCGACTCTTCAAATCTGTTTAGGTATAGATATTTCTTATGCATTGGAAAACTGCAAAAAGTTCCTTCTTTTATCTTGAAAGAAACAATTTTCATAAAAACAAACTAAATAAAAGTAAATTAAATCGTGGAGGTATAAAATAAGATATAACTTGACAAAGGAAGTGTCAAAGATGGTGGAGAATAATAACTTAACACCTGAAATAAGAAGAAAATGAGCGATGAAAGAAAAATGAATTTCTAATGCAACTTATAGCAAATTCGTGTCGATATAATTAAAAACAACCACAGCACTTCACGAAGATGAGATATAGGATTAACAAAGTTTTAATAACTTTTACCATGCAATGACAAATTTCTCAAAGTTTTGAACATGCATACTAAAATTATTATGTTCCTCTTTTTATTCTTATTGTATTGCAAAATAATTAAAGTAAGAGACAATGGCACTTGATTGGATGAGTCGAAAAGTTTTCAAAATTTATTGGTGAGATAATACGAAAGTATTAAAAAGACTACGATAAAAAGTTTAAATAATCAATACCGTTGGGAAAAGAACATTAGAATGGATGCATTCACGGGACGTAACAGTTGTGGAACAGCTACCAAATTGTTCGGTGATGAATGACGATTTCCTGCTTTGGGAACGTGTGCGGAGCGGTCGCATTTTATAGAGCGCATTTCATTTGTGTTATGTTGAACTATCTCGACACCTGCTCACTTAACAAAATTACCACACGATAGTAGCGCTAGTGATGTAGCAGTTGGTAACTATTCCACAACTGTTATGTCCGGTGAATGCGCCCATTATTTGGCCACACCGTACAGACGAATATCCTTAAACTGTATTCTAGCAACGGCAGTTCAGACATATTTCGAAAAATGTTTCAGCATAGTTGATCAAAATGAAACTCATCGTACGAATGCAAAAATCCATAAATGTTAGCCCAAAAACGCAATCGAAAATATAGAAACTTTTAGACCACAAACTCTACAGCTCTACTAAATGAAGTTCCGATACTCAATTACTCATACCAAGAAAATGATGCCGGTACATAATACAGTGCCTTCAGAAACGCCGCCAAACCCACGTGATGAATTTGCTAGGCAACAACTAATCAGATTGGTAATTGTCTAATAAATTGGTCACGTGGGTTGAGTTTATTTTTGAAGGCACTGTGGTATACAGTTGTTGCAGAGGATCTTTGCTGGTGAGGCCGTCAGTCGGCAATGTTCGCTAAAACACGCAATCTGATAAGTAGTGTAGCATCTATCTTTGTTGGCGCTGCGTAATATCAAAGACTATACAGTGTAAGACTGGCAAAGCTTATGGACCGAATGTGATCAAAAATCCCTGCTACAGAAGATGTCGCTAGTCACCGGGGCATTTTCGAGTGAATAAGATAGCATGTCAAGGCGGGAGCAACAAAGAAAGGGGTAAAACAAGTTTACCCTTCGAGGGATTTTAAGCGATTTTGACCTTTAAAAACCTTTCACATTTTTTAATAGGTTTCGGTAGTCTCTTGTATATGGTCTTTGGTAATATGAAGCTAAATTGTAGCGATGTATGTCGTCCTATCTTGATATACACCGACAAAGATCCGCTGGAACAGCTGTATGTAACTAAATTGAATAAAGAAATACTTACTCTACCACGAAAGAGCCATTTAGCTAATAATATGGAACGCAATGGACGAGTTAATATAGCGATTTCCGGTCAATTTCTTCAATAGAAACGGTTGCTTATACTCCCATTTTAAAGGAAAGATCATGACAGCCAATGATAATGTACACTCGACGGAATGAATGAGTCATCCATGGACTTCTAAAATGTCATTTCCGTAGCATTTTCTCTTATAGGCAACGGGTTGCTAATCCTCCTTCTGGATGTTTTATGTTCGAAGGGTAACTACCAGAAAATGCCTAAATTCGAGATATCCAGATCGGTAGATTGGTTGAGGACGTTTACCAACGGGTATTAATAATTAAAGGATTTATAACTCGGGTTATAAATCTAAACTATAAACGGGTTGCTAATCCTCCTTCTGGATGTTTTATGTTCGAAGGATAACTATCAGAAAATGCCTAAATTTGAGATATCCAAAGCGGTAGATTAGTTGAGGACGTTTACCAACAGGTATTAATAATTAAAGGATTAATAACTCCTGAGGGATACGATTTTGGACAAACGTTTATGGAAACTTCTTTTATCCATTCTGATTTTTACCAACTATTTCGGATTCACCCTGTGCAATTGTCTACTTTAAATATAAAATTCAACAACTCCCTGAACTTACTTTCAGATAGCTACTTAACATCAAGCAAATGCAAATAACAATGAGGGTAAAAATTCCAACTTTAAACTAACGTCCTAGGGACTCGTTGTATTTTCAGCTTTGGGATTATACCTTATCGACAACAAGTAGTAACCCATTTGTCCTTAAAAATGACCATTATACTACTGATAACGTACGAAACCTAATTACTAAGCTTTGGGACTTGCGAATATAAATTAAAACTAACTTTTATGTTCTGGGCTTTCACATAAAAAGTTTCATTTAATCTTAAGCATTTTAAGTCACATTTTATTAGGATACGATTTTCTTTTTATTTTAGGATTTCTCCTGATTCTTACGAAGTGTGTAAGTTAACGCAATTTATTTACTTAATAAAAGTGTCGCTCTAAATTTTCAACATACCGACCTACACATAAAATCAAATTTTTGTTGAGAAAAAATAAAATAAAATTTTCATTAAATATCAAAAAAATTTGCATGACAAATTAATTTCATTTTGTAAACTTCTTGAATACTTAAGTAATAATAGCAATGTTTTAATTAACTTAAAATACTTACAAGAAGCCCATATTACAAACGCCCGAAAACAAGAAGTTAAAATTGATAAATAATTTCTGTATTTAATGGTTAAATTTTTTCATTTTTTTTGATACGACACTCCATTCTTTAAATTACTCATCCGACACGTTTGCAATTCATTCTGCAAGATAAAAGCGTTCCACCAAGCTGACGACGTTCTGGCATAATAAAGTATTTATTTACTATTCTCACCTTTTATGATAAGGATCTGCATAGCCAGGTAAAAAGTTTATATCGTCGAGGACTTCGTTATCAAGACTCCTGAAATAAAAGAATCACATTAATACATTGATAAACAGCAAAATAAAAAAAAATTTTAAATATAGTTGTGTTCGATGAAGATTTCCAACACGTGACCAACCTAATAATGTGTGAATTGATATGACTAGTTACTTATGTTACAAGTAGGTACATAATGCAGAACTTTCTTGAACAAGTTCAATTTATGGCTGAGCGAACTTGCGAGCAAGACCAATAAAGATAACGAGTCCAAGAAAGTCTGTATGTACGAGTCGCATACAAAATTTTGTGTTCGGCTGCCTCAAAAATTTTATATATTGTATTTACGTGTGTAGATGCCATAACAAATAAGTACATGTATAAGGCTAAAATACACTTATAAATACAAATAAATCTTTGGAATAAATTTTGAAAGTGCTAATTTTAAAGCATAAAAATTGCAACATGTACTTCTGAAGTGATTTACGTTTATACGAGCAATGTTAATCTAACAACTTCCGAGTTGGATAAGATTTACTTGAAAATGCTTATTTAAACTCTATTTTAATACCCTTCAAGATGCTTGGATTATACAAAATAATAGTGTTGCGATTTAACTCGCAAAATGTTAAAAAGGTAACAATTATAATTAAAATATATTCCAAAAACGTTTTTAAAATGTTTTTGTATCATAAAATGACGACTAAAATGGTTTATTAATTAACTAATTTTGTAAAAGTAGCATGTGGTATTGAAATGTACTGAAATACTGTTTTGAATAAAGTTAAAAATTAAATGACATAAGAGCTCTTTAAATGGAAGAATTTACACATTTAATACTAAATTCAAATACAATTTATATTCTGGTTAAATGATATGATGACAGTTTGTAAATTTAAAATTACTGAAAATGATGGAAATAAAATCTGAAATTGTGGTCGATGTTCATAATATTGTACCTATGTAAGTCTGATGCTTCTGTATAATTTGCACTCTGGTAAAGTGGTCAGAGTGATTTCTTACTTATCTATTTGCGTTTATAAACAATGGGCTCATAACAGAAAAATCGAGCTGATAGTGGAGAAGGTGATTTTATATAGGTATAAGGGTGGCTCTCTCATTTCATCACAATATAATTATAGTCTAGTCGCCTATGATTAACATTTTGTAACTCCAGAATAACTTAAAACTTAAATTTTAGAGCACTACTTTCAATAATAAACGAGATTCGATTGATTTGAACAGTTTTTGATTTTTTTTCAATAACTTGGAGACTTGGCATCAATGTAAAATTTTACAATTAAAATGTAAAAGGGAATTTCAGTACTCGTGTTGTATTTCTGCCTTACTTCTATCTTCACTTATTTAACCTATTACTATATTTCAGATAATAAAAAGTTACCAATACAACGTAATGAAATTGTTGCCACCCTGTACATACATCTCTTTCAATAAATGATATAATGAATCACCACACCACAGTCTTCAATTTAAATTAGTTAAAACTAAATGAGTTTTACTAAAATCCTTAAATAATACATCTAAAGACATTAAAGCAATTATCATATTTTCGGTAAAGCTTAATTAAGACTACCGATGAATAAATGGCAAAACAATTAGGGTTTAAATATGAGATCTATTTGATTGCCAGCTTAGTAAGCAATTCGCCAACTAAATGAATAAATTTAGATTTTAAACGAAGGTACAGGTGAATTTGTTAATAGCGAGTTCGTCTCTCTACATACTAATAAGATTATCGGAGATATTACCACGTATGATAGAACTTTAGTATGTGTTAAATGCAGGCATCTAGTTAATACCAATATAATGAATGTTAATTATATTAAAATTCCTATCCAATTATTCCAATTAAATTTCCTCTATCCACTGTAACAACCCTAGTACTTTAACACAACGTTAACCAAATGAAAGCAATAAAGGATTTTGATTAACAATTACTCAAAATAAATGTTTGTTGAAAATTTTATTTTCACTCCAATTATAAATAATGAACTTCGAAATCCTACAAATTATTATCAGTTTTAAAGTAATGAAATGAATACCCTTCTAGTTATCCTACCCTTTACGAATAAATTTCATAATTTGGAACTTTACATCCTACATAAATTCCTATACACGTATAAAAATAATTTATATTACTCGTGGGTCTTATCTCTATCTAAATCGTGAGTTCCTATTAGATTTATAGAAACTACACCCCTAAGCTGGTCCTTAACACATTATTTTGAAATCTGAAATCCTATAAAAGAAAATACTTTGATTCATTTTCATTCTATTAATACTATAAAAAATTGAACGTGGGTATAAGTTTTTTTAAAAGGTCACATCACAAAAACAAGAACCATCAATTAGTGTTAAATTTATGTATTAGTACAATCTCAAAACCAGCTACAATCGATTAGAAATTAAACCCCTGATGTATTTTGACGCAATTTGAAATAGGTCTAAACTAAAGACGAATACACTAATTAAATATTATTAATTTCTAATTGCATACAATATCTATAAAAATGTTATTATAATCCAGTCAAGTAAGGCTTTAACCTAGGAATGAAAGTCAGAAAGCTAAATATTTGCATAAGTATATGTTTTGACGTTCTAAAGGTTTGCTCAAAAGTCTAATACAATCTCGTGTCCGCATGTTCAAGGTTAAAGGTCTCAAAAATCAATTTTTGCAAATATCTCATTTACTATGCGTCCTACCTCATTAGAGTTTATTACAAAACTTGTAGATCCACTGGTCCATTTTTTGATTTAAAAAAATATAATTGTTTGAACTGATCTAGACGCTAATGATATTTATAATTTTGGTTGCAGTAAAAAATCGTTAGGGGTTACAAGTTAGGTGGCACACTCTGTATAGGTACTTGATAAATTCAGAGGTTGAGAAACGGGCTATTTCTACATTTTCAGTGATCGCTGATGTATCACAAGCTTAGAAGGTAGAGGGTGTCATTTAGGATTTTTGAATTTTGACCATGTCTCATGTCTCAAAATTAACACAGCTCGATTTAGACTTAATGGCCCATCGCTCACATTCACCCTGTATGTATATGATTAGGAAAAATAATACTTATAAGACAACCATTAATTATAAACTAATAAACTTTTTTTGTTTCAGATAAAATGAATGTACAATACGAAAACTACACTTTTGACGATAATGTGGATATCCAAAACTACAGCAAATTTGATAACTATAGCGACCTAGAAGAAATTGAACGACACATTAGAAATTTATACAAATTTTATATTCCTCCAATGCTATTGTTTTGTGTAGCATCTCTATTTATAAACATAAGGGTACTATTAGCAGTTCATTGGATAAGAAACCCACTTTCACCTACACTTCATATAAGTTTGAGCTTAGCAGCAGCAGATGCATGTACTTCGGCACTATTGGGAGTTGGATTATTGTTAAATAGTTATCTTCCGAGAGTGTTCGGCATAGAAACTGCTTCGTGTTTAGTCTTACTAACAATAGAAATGTATCGATTAAGTGGCGTTATTATCACTGTGATGCACCTGTTAGCGCTTAGTTTCAACCATTATTTAGGAATATTGAAACCACTATATTACATGTCGACAATGACTACGAAAAAAACAACCATAACAGTGATTTTACTTTGGATAATACCAATATTATTCATCAAAACATACTTCTTCTCGGTCTCAGACGATCAATTTTGGTTAATGGGTTGTGCGACATTTTCTTTCTTATTAGAATTTAAATTTCGTTTAGTATTTTCTTCGCTTTTTTTCATTCCCTTAATATTAATGATATTTTGTTATACGCATATTTTGATATTGGTTAAAAAGCAACAAAAAATATGGGCGCAACTTTCAAGAAGCGGAAGTACCAGATACAGAGGAATAAGATCTACTAAACATGGAGTTAATTCGCAACAACGTCAAATGGAAGGAAATGTGAAAGCCATACACACTACACTTTTAATATTAGGCTCGTGTGTCGTTGGATGGTTACCGGCTGTAATCACTTATCTTATTGTATGTCCAAAAGGTTGCTTCTTAAGTGGAGAAGAATTGAATAAGCTTCGCTCAAATAATATAGAATTATTTTTTTATATATCATGGTTAACCAACGTTTTGATTATTTTGAAAACTTTGGTAAATCCAATCATATATTCGTGTAGAATGAATGAAATTAAGGTGAGTCTGTTAATTTATTAAATCCTATGATTTTTAACAGTTAATATTTTTTAGGAAGGAACAAGAAGAATGAATGCAGCTTTCAAACGTAGAGTACGTGGGGGTTCTCAAAGGACGGAAGATAGGTTTATTTCTGAATCGCAAAGATCTCAAAATGCGTGTGTTGGAGCTAGTGGATCTGTTAGATTGGGTTGTTCAGCTGTGACACGATTAAATGGAAATGGAAATACTAATAATCATAGAATAGGAAGAACTGATTTGGCCAATACTATACTGTAGCATTAAATAATTTTTTTCATTTATTCATCAAAATTCTTGTAAATAACATCATTCCATCGAAAAGCACTAACGCTATTTTTATACTTTTAAGTACTTATACAGTATTACTATTTTTTTAGCAATTTGTGATGTAAATTGAGCTTGTTAACGTTAGTTAATTTTGAGTATTTTCAAATGTTCGAGTAAGTGTTGTTTAAATTTTACCCCTCATTGTACCCCTTCATAAGACAATTGCTGTTATTTTTTTATAAAATTATCACTTTTGTACATTATAAAACCGTTAACTGTTATCAAAATAAATTTTATCATCAATAATTATCACTAAAAGGGGTTTGTATGCTTTTAAAGAGGTTTTATTAGCCTCATTCCTGATCATGTTCATTGTTCATAAACACAAATTATGTTTTATAATAACAAAAATGTGTAAAATAAAACACTTAATAGATTATTCTTCTCAATTCGCCAAACTAAATTTGTGATGTAAAAGATGAATTTTTTTAAGAAGTCAGATAAGAAGTCAACGAACCAAAATTTATCCTGATTTTCGGACTATTCTTCTGTTTGTCCACAAAACCAATTTTAGTGGTCGAAATTTTATTCTTCTTTTACGTATTTTTGAAAATTAATTATAAAAAAACTCCTATAAACTATTTTTGAACATTAAAACTGGCTTGAGGGTCAACCATTTCGACCACTAAAATTGGTTTTGTGGGCAAATAGTTGAAAAAATTTTTTTTTCTTTTCAACAAAATCGGAAGAAAAAGTGGTCTAATGTGATTGTCTTTGTTTTCATCTGAAAGAGCATTAAATTTCCTACATTTCAAGGGGAGAATTATTACGATACCACCAATTGCTCACAACAAATATGAAAAAGAAAATTTGAACCAAAATGCAAATTTTAGCCGTTGTTCTTAATATTTTTGGACCAAACTTGCAATATGGATTTGTTACTATATCAGCTACAACTACCTAAAGTTTCATACCATAACATTAATTATTACTCAAGTTCTCTATAAAAAACTACGACCCACCAATGACTGCAGTTTTGAATTTTTTTGAGATTAGGAAATTAATATAAATTATTTTAACCCAGGCAGTTTTAAAGGGAGATTCATTACAAACAAAACGAAAATTTTTTGGTCGCGATCCGACCAACACAAGCAAAGTTATTTTAAAATTAGTGAACCTGAAACTTGAAAAAGTCAAACTTTTACACAAAAGTCGAAGAATAAGTCCCTTCCGGTCAAAATTGGGTTGAGACATTTTGTACACAAACTTACAGGAATAGTTTCGACCGATTCAGAAAAAAAAATTGCTGTTACAAAAAAATTCAAAAAATCAGGATACATTTTGGTTCGTTGACTACACTATTGGCTGAAACAATCCAAAATGTTTTGGAAAAAATCAATCTGAGCATGTATTTAACTAAACCTATTTTTCAACTTCTTTTACATAAAAAATATAAAAATAATACACTTACTTGCCATCAATGGCATCAAAAGTTGTAACATCCAATCCTAACTCGTCAAAACATTTCTCCATTCGTTGCCTTCTATCTGGTCGTCTCAGCAAATTAATCATAAAAATTTTTTCAAAACCCAAAGTATCTTTATCTGGAAGCCACGTATATGGTGCCAACAAACTGTTAACATACAAGGATTCGTTTTCAACCAAAACTTCCAACTTCAAATTCTGAAGCTGATGATAATCATATTCTAAACTATCGTCTTGTTCCATAGGTTGCATCATAAAGCCATAAATATGATCGTTACACACGTTTAAATCAATATCACTTTTATTTGCAGAAATTGCAAATATAATTATATCATCTCGTGGTCCATCATAATTTATAACTTTGTCAGGTATGTATGTTAAGAAATCAGTTTCTGATTGGCGTAAATCTATCAAGACACACGAATGTATCATAGGTACTTTATAACAAGTCTTATTTTCACGATTAAGTACTGGTTCATATTCATCGGTTCGTAAGTAATAATAATTCTCAGACATTCCATACCAAAAGTTTGAATACATTCCAACCGATTTTAACATTGGTGCAACGACGGATAGATTTTTTGAAATCAATAAGTCTAACGTGTCAGGATTTATCAAAAACACATCTGAATCGATAGACTAAAAATATTAAATTTGAGTCTTGCAAATTACTTTAATGTTTGAAACTTACCAAAAAATAATCTGCCCAAATTTCTCTGGCGTAATTCAAGGCAGATTCTCGTAAATTAATAGTGTGATTAAATCGTAAAGGTGACCAGTGAGCACTACCAGTTTCATCAGGATATGATTGATCTTCTACAAATTTTGTGTTTATTGAATGATATTCTTTGAAGGTGTTATCAACCCATTTTCTTAAGATTTCCAAAGTATTATCTATATTATGGTCGCTTCGTATCCTAAAACAAATATTTTAAATTTACCACTCAAAATTACAAAGGTGCGCACATGGCTAATAAGGGCGTGGTTTAAGATTTGCACGTGTGTATCCATACAAACAAATAGAAATTAACAACAACAAATTGATAAATACTAACCAAAGTGAAATACGATCCTTTGGATAATTTAAATTTTCTAATAAAGAAAGAAAGTAAGGCAATGTGTGGGCTTTATTTCTCGCTAAGATGGATATTACTACGGTAGGTGGTTTAGTAGTCGACCCAAAAATTAAAGCAAATAGAGCACAAAAACTCAAAAGTGCACTAACTTTCTTATACATGATTACATTATCAATCGTATATATTTGGTAAAATTCTGTTAATCTAATTTTCATCTGATACTATTGAGGCCATATTCTTAAATTATCAACCAATGAGAGGTTATCAAAGTATAACCATCTTGAATGAAACTACGCGCCAAATTTAAAACTATTGACACATTTCGTTAAATTTTTTTTTTATCATAAAATATCACGTACAAAAATATATAACAAATACTTTAATTGGCAACTGGAACCGAAGGCTGTGATGTCTCATCGATATTTTTATCTTCAGAATCTTTTTTCTTCTTTTGAGCGAAACTTAGAGAATTTTTATCAAAGTCTAAAGGCATTATACCTAAATCCCCGCTATATCTATTTTTAGAAACCTACGAGAAAAAGTTTAAGCTATTTGACTGTAACGTTTAAAATACCTACCTGCAAGTACTTTTTTCCTCGTACCGAAGTCAATCGTTTATCTTGTATAATGAGAATATTATCAGCTTCTTGAGAAGCTTTAGCACCGCCAAATATAGAACTTGTTGTCAAGTCTTCTGTATCTCTTTCTTTTCTTGGGTGTATAACAAGAGTAACATGACAATTCCTACGAGTTGCAAAAGTTCTAAAAGCTGCAATGATAATATCTTGCATCCAAAACCTATCTATGTGTTTTTGATCATCACTAATACCCATCATAAACTGTACATTATCAATGACAACATGCGCTATATCATGTACATACTGAGCATGTTCCACTGCCTAAAAAATATATTCGAGAACACATTTCTACTTGCAACTTCAAAAACTTACTTCCATAACAATTTTAACAGACTGTTGACCATGAAAAGTCATGTAATATATTGGAAGCTTTTCCAATTTATCTGCAAATTCTTCAAATGCTTCTAAATGCTGATCTAAAGGCAAACCTGCTAGTTGCTGAAGCATAGTTTTTGCTAATCGAACATTTCTAATTTCAAAACTTCCCCATAAAGTATTCACCTACAGTAACAAAACAGTTAAAAGAAGAATATTGATGATTTGAACAAACTTACTCCTTGCATTGACAAATCTAAAGAATATTCGCTTATAAAAGTAGTTTTTCCACAACCTGTTGGACCTGTAATTACAGTTAGTTCTCCCTTTCTATGGCCTTTTAAGATACGATTTAATGTTGGAAACCTCTTCCACTTAATCCCATGTACCTGTAATAATCAATTGAAGGCAACAATTTTTATTAAATCCAAAGAATATACCTTGTCAATATTTTGTAATTCAGATAACACATCTTCTCTAAGACTAGCAAACGTTGTTATAGATTTATGCCATATTGTCTGAGCAGAAGCAACTATTGCTTTCAGATCTTGTTCTTCAGCCAAGTGAGGCAAAGGCTGTTTTTCGGTTGGCCTAAAAAAATTTAGATTAATTAGTTAATAATTAGAAATAAAAACCAAAACATTGCAATCGAAACGAATTAGAAGCATCTGGCATCAAAACATATGATTGCAAAGGAACTGGAGAACCGATATAATAAAAGTATCCACAGAAACCCTTTGATACATAATACTGTTTACTAAAGCACCTACCTAACAAACAGACATCTCTTTTCCCCCAGTTTTCTTGCAAAATTTCTAGCAGAGTCCCATGAAGTGACATCGTTTCCAAACCATAAAATTAGTTTATTAAAACGTTCTAAACTAGGCAATATTTGTTGAGGTAAATTTTTCAAGCCATTAGGTAAACAAACGATGTAGTTTGGTATTTTGGCATTTAGCAAAACCAAGAAATCAGCTATATTGGGTACTACAATGGCCGTATCTTTGCTCTTGGTAGATTTGCCACTTAAAATACCCATACAGTTTAGAGACGGCTCAATACTCTGCTCGATTTCTTCATTTCTCTTATGTAAAATTTGATAACCTACTAATTTTAAATTTACGTTTTGTAGAGGAAAATACAAATATGTTTTTGTAGGATCTATTCTTACGTCGACGTTCTCGATAGCAACATGCGGAATAATCTATATAATTTATATGCATAAAAAGTTGTCGAAGAATATACAGTTCATTCTTACAGGTAATTTAAAGCTTTTCCATACTTTCGAGAAAGCACTTTCGGACAGGTTCTTTATTAAAGTACTGTTACTTTCTGTTTCTTGAATATATTTTTTTACATTCTCTGCATCACTAGTGGCACTCAATATATTAACATCTTTCGATTTTCTACTCTTTTTAAAATTTAAATACTTTTCCAAATTACTCCATGGTCCAAAAGACATACAAGATCCACAAGAAAAGCTACCTACAATTAAAAAGTTACACAACAAAATTTTAATACTTAAATACATTAACCTGTTGTTTTATTAATATAAAGATTAGGAACAGTTTGCTTTGGCTTCTTAATACATAGTGGGCAATCGATCATAAAGCATGTATGACCTTCTTGAAAGCTCACATTGTTACCGGTGAGAGCTCGTTTTATTAATGCTGGTGATACATTCGAAATATCTTCGAAAGAAACATTATTAAACTTTCTTGCACTAATATTACAATATTTATAACGCGGCTTCAGCGCTAAATTATATCTCATAAATAATTTGTTAAGCATATTAAAACTATTTTTGAATGAAAAATTTGCATTCTACACATCGGTTTCATTAAAAGTGGAACTAACAGAAAATTTATGGTTGGTTATATTAACCAACAACCACACTTTTCTGAGAAACCACTGAAGAACACACGGAAACACAAATTTAAATTTCAAGATTTTCAAATAATCTCACACCACACTACAGATCGTTCTTTGCCTTGTCCTTTATTCATTGGCGTACCTAAAACTATAGTTTTATAAATTAACAATTTGAGTATAATATTAAGTAGTAAATAAAATTAAAAGTCAATAACAAAGTATGAATACCTATTTAATTATTTTAATTTATACAATTTTACGAAAAGTGCTTCAAATGTTCAAATCCAGCTTTTCAATTTACATTTATATTTCGTAGCACTCTGTACACAGTCTCACTGCGCTTGCGTCGTAGAAATGTCAATTGTCATTCTCCTGTCCATGTGCTATTTGATAAAATAACCTCTAAAATAGAATGTAAGTTATATTTGAAGCGTTAAACTTATTTTTGCGAAGAACTTGTAACAATTTACAAGGAAAATGGTTCGAAAACAAAATAATCAACTACCACATAATATACCTCAACTTCAAAATTTAATCAAACGAGATCCTACTTCGTATCATGAAGAATTTATCGAACAACATATGTTTTTTCAAAGTACTATAAAAACTTTTGAACTTACTCCTGATGTATATAGCAAACCATTAGATGAATTGGTAATGTTTATGGCGCAAGTGGCAAATTGTTACAAAACCGAATTAGCAGATTTTCCACAACAGTTGATCGATCTTTTACAAACTCATAATAGTGTATTAGAAAATACAATGCGAATGTCGTTTTGTCGAGCTTTAATTTTATTGAGAAACAAGAATTTATTAGCTCCCACCGATTTGCTGGAACTATTTTTCAAATTGTTAAGATGTAACGATAAATCATTACGCGCGTTTCTAGAAACTCACATAGTTACAGATATCAAAAACTTGAATGCAAAACATAAAAATGTTACCTTAAATACTACTTTACAAAATTTTATGTTCACAATGTTAAAAGATTCAAACGCTCGGGCAGCAAAAATGTCATTAGATATAATGATCGATTTATATAAAAAGAATGTATGGAATGATGCTAGAACTGTTAATGTTATTGCAACTGGCTGTTTTTCAAAAACAACAAAGGTAAATCTTATTTAAAATTATAATATTTATTAGTACAATATTATATTTCAATAGGTAATGGTTGCAGCATTAAAATTCTTTTTGGGTAAAGATGAAGAAAAGGATTCTGATAATTCAGATTCTGAAGATGAAGTTGATCCAAAAGAAGTCATAATGGCTAATAAATTTAATAAAAAAACTAGAAAAAGAGAAAAGCAACTTACTAAAGTAAAAAAATTAGCAACAAAAATGAAGAAAAAGAAGTCACAAGGTCCAGTTTTTAACTTTTCTGCTATACACCTCATACATGACCCTCAAGGTAGGTTTCGTTAATCAGATTATAAGAAAAACACTTAAGAATTAAATCCTATATTGATATTTTAGGTATGGCGGAAAAATTATTTAAACAATTAGAAGCAACAACAAAACGTTTTGAAGTCAAACTTATGACTTTAGATGTTATATCTCGCTTAATTGGCCTTCATGATCTATTTCTGTTCAATTTTTATCCATATATTCAAAGATTTTTACAACCTCATCAACGTGAAGTTACTAGAATATTATTATTTGCCGCTCAAGCAAGCCACGATTTGGTTCCTCCAGATGTTTTAGAACCAGTATTGAAAACTATAGCAAATAATTTTATAACTGAAAGAAACTCTTCCGATGTTATGGCAATTGGATTAAATGCAGTTAAAGAGTTATGTTCTAGATGTCCTTTGGCAATGAGTGCTGATTTGTTAAGTGATCTTGTGCAATATAAAACTTACAGAGAACGTTCTGTTATGATGGCTGCTAGATCATTAATTCAACTATTCAGAGCAACTCGACCAGAACTTCTGCATAAAAAACACAGAGGTAGACCAAATGAAGCAACAGAAGAAATTACTCCAAAAGAATATGCTAAGTTAGATGCAAAAGATTTCATTCCTGGGGCAGAAGTTTTGTTAAAGAATGAAACCGATAATATTGAAATTGATTCAGAATCTGGTTCTGATGATGAACAATGGATTGATATACCTCAATCAGATGAAGATAACAATGATGAAGAAAAAGATAACAGTGACGAAGAAGAAGATAACAGTGATGCAGAAGGAAGTGGAAGTGAAAAAGAAGCTGAAGAAAATACAAAGAGTGAAGAAAAGTTGACAAAACAGCAATTAGCACAAAAAATTTCATTAGAGAAAATTTTAACAGATGAAGATTTTAAACGTATTGATATGGAGAATGTTAGGAAACATTTGCAACATACAAACAAAGGAGAAAAGCGTAAACTCGAAACTTCTAAAGATTCATCAGAACTTTTAAAATTGGGAGATATTGAGAATATTTATAAAAAGCGGAAACATGATAAACAAACAAGAATTGAAAGCGTTCGCAAAGGTCAAGAAGACAGAGAAAAATATGGTTATAAAGATGGTCGCATGAATATACATTGCTCTAAAACAAACCGTGAGAAAAAGAAGACTAAAAATTACCAAATGATCAAACATAAAGTTAAAGGAAAAATCAAGCGTAGTTTTAAGGACAAGCAAGTTGCATTGAGAAATTATCTTGTAAAACAAAAACGAATGAAATAATTTTGTAGAAGTTTGAATAATAAATTTTATTCATAAAAAATGTTGTTTAAAGAGCTGGTATTAATTTAACTTTGTTATAATCGAGAGTTCCTCGTATGGCCACATTTGTTGTTTATAATCTTATAAGTAGGTGATATGGTGATAAGAAATACCTTATCTTAGATTAATAAATGATATCTTTTTTCAGTTTTTAACTAATTTATTGTGTTATTTTTATTAAAGAAAATGTTACTAAAGTTCCTATTATTATCCATTACTGTAATTAATGTAGATGGTATGTTATTAACTCTACTAATATCATTGTATTTAAGTAAAAAAATTTTAGCTTTGAAATGCTACGTTTGTAGCTACGCTGGTGGACTTGATCAAAAATGTGTCACTGAGCCTGAATCAACAGAAGAAGACTACGTAGTAGATTGTAATAAAAATTATTGTTTATCCGTTCGAATAGAAGATAAAGTAAGTTAAAATGATTGTAATTAAACCTGAACACGTATACATGGTAAAAATATGTTCATTTTTAGAACTCGAGAAATGCGGTTCTTTCAATGATTCGCTATTGTGATGATACTTACGTTTTTAAAAATAAAGTTGTAGAAGATGATCTATTGCGATCTTACTATAAAGTGTGCCAAACTGATTTATGCAATGGTGGAACTGGTAAAGAATTATCTGCAAGTGGTAAGAATCGAGATGATGGAGATCCTATAGTTTTGTTAGTACCAGGAACTGGAAGTGGAAATACTTTAAGTTCATGGTTTTATTTGCTTTTCATTGCAATACTTTCGTATATTTTATGATTGATAATAAATTATTAACACATGATTATATAAGCAATAATTCATTATTTAAATTGTATTTTCCAGGTAATTTCTGTAAGTCGTTGTTTAAACTTTTTTAACCTGTTCAAGTTCAATGAGTAAAACTATCTAACTATAAAATCTAAAACTACTTCTCAACAAATATATTATAAAAAATATAAACTTGTAACTTACAAATACAAATAGAATAAACAGCTTTAACTAATCAAGGGAATTGTGAATGAGGGAATAATGTCTTTAAATTCACCCGCACCACCTCTTTCATTGTTCAAAGCACATATATTAAAATTTAGTTCGTTAATTTTTTCTTGTTGTCTTATGATTTCTGTAGTATATTCTTTCATATCATTTTCATACTTTGCTGTTAATTCGTAATGAGTACTTTTTGCATCTTCTAATGTACATTGAAGGTTTTTGTTTTCTTTTAATAACTTTTCATTTTCCTCTTCCTTAGTATTAAGCTCATTCTTCAAATGAATTAACTCTTCTTGGAGTTTTATATCCTTAATCTTGTTACGGTTCAAATTTATACTTCGTTCTAGAGAACTATCAGTCACATCTAGATCTTCCGAGGAAGAATCTAGAACAATTACAGACATTTTTCGCTTTTTATTAATATGTTCTTGCAATTCCTCTGTATCTACAATTAATAAATTTTTAATACGCTTTTCCCAAAAACTGTTTGTTTCTGCTAATATTGTTTTGTAAGATGACAAAAGATGCTCTCTATCAATTGCAGCTTCCAATTTTTGTTGTTCGAGTTTTGTACGGAGAGTTACTATTTGTTCTTCCAAATTCTCAACGTCTGGATCATAAGTATTTTCTACATTATCATTTCCATTATCAATGTATTGCAAAAATTTGTTATGATGAATCAATTTAACTGTTGGCTGTTGCTCGATTATGATATTTTTAGCAATAGCAGAAAAATTAAGCGCATGTTGTGTTTCATCAAACATTACTCTTGAAGGACTAATATTAACTATTAATGAAATTGCTTCATGGCCCAATAATGCATTTTGAAACAACTGAGTCAGTTTAGATTCACGAAATGGTATTAAACGTTTATCGTGATTTTTTTGAGATTGTCTAACTAAATTCATACATCTACCTAAAACTAACAATGACGTATTTATATTATTAGACTCTTTGAGACGTTGGCCAACATTATTAGTTTTCTTAACGCGTTCCGATCCAGCTAAATCACAAAAATTGAATTTACTAACACCAACACCTGTTGATTTATTAGAAGATTGAACTAATTTAATAGTAAAAATAGAATGAGATCGGCTAGAATGATCATTCAATGATGTTGAAGCATAATTTAAATTATGCAGTCCGTATTGCAATATTTGGTAAGCTTCTAGGCCAGAGGAAACATTTACGGACGTTAAATCTTTTATGTAAGTACAATTATTTGTGTAGCCTAAACGTAGTTTTTGTCTTACTTGACCTCGAAGGAGTTCAGGTTGTAGTAAATCATAAATGAACTCATTATAAATTTCTGCAAAAGATACCCAAACATTAAGATTGACATCAGATAAATTCTCAACTATGGAAGCTACAGGTTCACAACTCAGTCGTTGTTGCATAGCCCTAAAAATAAGAAATGAGTTTAATATATCAATTTTAGGAAAAGTTAATACTTGTATGTTCGAGCGTGTAAACCACTATCTGAACTAAATCTTTTTAATAAATTTTCTTTTAATAATTGTTCTTGCAAGCTTTCTGCATCTGATAAATAAACAACTCCATCCGTAACAGTGGGCTTTATTACAGGTAATTCAGCTAATGTAGGTAAAGTACGAAAAAGATATTCTAGTGATCTTGGAATAATGCCAGGTTTTTCAGCTGTTCCAACTATTGTAAAGGTTTTACCTACAAAAATGTTATTTCAAATTGATGAGCATAACAAAACAGTATAGCATGCAAAAGTAACTGTTTATATCTATGTTATTTGCAACAAAAGCCATGCTTACCAGATCCAGAAGCACCGTAAGTTAGTAAACTATAGTTGTATCCATTAATAAATTGCAACATTTTTGCTTTTACGGCATTATTGAATAAATCGTTCTGCAGGCAATTTGGACCAAAAATTTTTGAAAACTTAAAGGTTTTTTTAACCGAGTTTCCATCACGAACATTTCTCATACATTGAGCATCTTTAGGGGCATTACAAAGCAAGGTATTTTCATCCACAATTTCGTATAGTTCTTTATGATTGTTCTGAATTTTTTTAATTCTCAAGTGAACTTGAATATGCCCATCCTAAAAACAATGATATACTAAATTATTGTCTCGTTTGTGTAAATGCTAAAACTAGTTATTAAGTATTGTATATGGATTAATGTAGATTTACATAAATCCGATCACTGAAACTTACAGTTTGAAATTTTTCTTCAAGATTAATCTTGACCTCTGAAAGCTTATTATTTACAGTAATTGTAGGATCACGTGCTTGTAAATATGAAACTTGAGAATTAATATTATAAGAAGATTCCATATTTTTAAATAGCTTCCTTCTGACAAAAATAACCGTCAATTCAAATTTTTAAATTGCAACGGTTAGCACCGGCGAACACAAACTAGTTCAAATTAACAAACTGCAATAAATGGTCAAACATATTTTTGAAGGTAATTGCTCGTTTAACTGACGTTCAACGTGTATTTTAACGTTTTGTTGATTTTTTGCACTTTAAAATTTATTTAAATACCGTTGCTTTACGAAAAATTTATAACTTATTTTTAGGTTGACAACCCTGTTGTAATTTTTGACACTGACATATGGAGGTAAGATAACCCCACTTTTCTTCATATCAGGATTACAGGTTTTAACTTTAAATGTGGTCTAATAAATTTTTGCTTTTGTAAGTGCAACGTGCAACGTCAATTTATAATTTTATACATGTGATTTAAGCAAGTACTTGTAAATTTCTTAGCGTATATTAGAAGATTGAACTTTGAACGTAACCACATTATTTCTTAGACAGCAGAAAAGTAATTATGTTGTTAATTTAAATATTTTTAAAATTAAACACATTCAATAAATTTATATTAGTTCAATAAATTCATATAGAACGTAATTGCGAGCATACTATTGTCAGCACCAATGTGTTAAAAGATTTTGTATTATATAATAATTATGAACTTAGTTTTATGACCAAAGAATAAGAAAAATAAACTAGTTCAACATGAAAGTTAATAAACAATTACTTCCCATGAAAGGTCATTACTTTCTTTTCAACGCAGGTACGTTATTATTATAAACACAATTTTATACCTACTATAAAATAACACTTAGGAGCTGCTCCTGTTATTCCATTCATGTCCATTTATGCAAGACAGTTGGGATTTTCAAGTTTTGTTGTTGGAATTATTTATACAGTGTTACCGTTTTCTGGAATGTTAGCGAAGCCCTTAATGGGGATGGTTGCAGATAGATACAAATGCCAAAAATTAATATTTATGGTTGCACAACTTATAGTTGCAGTTTGTTTTCTTTGTATGATTTTTTTACCTGAAGTTCCTTATGAAAACGGAAAGATTCATTTTGCTTGCAATGATTATGAAGCTGTTATGGAAACATGTGGTCATTTAAATAATTTTATGGAAAATCAAAATTCGGAGATCTTTAAGAAGGAAGCACTATGTGATGTAAAAGCTAAAAACTTGACAATTTATATAGTTTAAAGATTTTTTTCTTAGATGGATTGTCCTTTACAACCAAATCAGTGGGATGTTATTAAATTTTGGAATGGTAGTGAAGATATTATAAAGTCACATGAAAACTTATTTTCTTTTAAAGCACACGTTCCCATGAATTTGACTGATCAACTAAATAGTTGCATTTATTTTCGAATAACAAATGTAACACTGCCAAATAGCAAAAGTACTTACCCTAATTGCCCACAGTTTCATAAGTTATCTGTAATGTGTGATATAAAATGCAATGTTGAAGCTATAAATGGTGTTCTATCTGTAGAAGACGAAGAAGATCAAAATTTTCTACACCAATATGAATTTTGGTTGTTGTTACTTACCTATTTAATTACTTGGGTGAGCCAAGCTGTTATTGTTAGTGTTGGAGATACAATATGTTTCCAATTACTAGGTTAATATTCATGTCATAACTGGGCACTTATAAATAAGATACTTTTAGGAAATCAACCTTATAAATATGGTTACCAAAGAATGTATGGAGCGTTGGGATGGGGAACGTTTTCTATTTTAGCTGGAGCCTTAGTAGATGCCTTGAGTAAAAACAGTATTCATAAAAACTATGCTCCAGTTTATGGTATAGGAGTTGTAGTTATGTTACTCTGTATGATTGTTTCTTATAAAATTAAGGTAAGTCATAAACAACAAATTTTCTTTAAAATAATGTAAATACTTTGTAGTATAATCAACCAAATATATCGACCAACATTTTACGAGATATAGGTCAAGTATTGGCAAATATTCAAATATTTATTTTTATGTTATGGTGTCTTTGTATGGGGTTATGTACAGCCCTTATGTGGAATTTTTTATTTTGGCTACTAGAAGATGTAGCTGCTAAACAAGGGCCCGAAACGCAAGCTTGGATTAAAACAATAGAAGGCCTTGTAATGGGTATTCAGTGTTTAGGCGGAGAGCTGCCATTTTTCTTTCTCTCTAGTTGGATATTGAAGCGTCTCAAGCATGTCAATGCAATGAGTTTAATTCTTCTAGTAACTGGAATACGCTTTATGTTGTATTCTGTAATAGTTAACCCTTGGCATGTTTTGCCGATAGAGTTACTGAATGGAATTACATTTGGACTATTTTATGCTACAATGACTTCGTATGCTAGTATTATAGCCCCACCTGGCACTGAAGCAACAACTCAAGTAAATAAATATTTCACACAATAGGGTTTTGTTAACTTTTTATTTAACAGGGTCTAGTTGGCGCTGTATTTGAAGGTATAGGAGTTTCGTTGGGAAGTTTTATTGGAGGCTTACTTTTTGAGGACGTTGGTGGTTCTTGGACGTTTAGAATATTTGGTATATTTGCGTTAATTGTTTGCCTTCTCCATGTTTCTATACAATTTCTTATTCAAACGAAAATAAGACGAGGTAAAGGTGCGTTAACAAAAGATAGTTCATAAGCTTGTGTTGGGATTCTGTCAAAATATAATTTTTAAGTAAAATTTAAGAATTTTTCTGTTATTAAAACATTGCAACAATCAAAACTGAGACAAAGGTCTTAATTTGACTTAAAAATTTGCACAAAATCCTATCATTTATTATTTTAATTATAAAATTTTATTCTTATTTGTATAGTTATCACATTCTTGGTTATAAGAGATACTTAAAATTCTTATATGCTTTGTTAACTGTTTTATGAAATTGAAGATACTTTATTTTGAGTGAGTAATTAATTGAAATAGATGCCAATTCACATTCCTGACGTAATACCATTCTTTGCTACATTGTCATTTGAACAGTGAGAAACTTAATAATTATGTTTGCAATTAAGATAATGAAACAGATAATAATTCAAGTATGCCTAATGTTTATAATGGTCATAAACTAAGAGATAATTTCGTTCTACTTCATTTTCTGCACCTGAGAGGTGATGAATTTCACAATTTACTCATAGAACAATCAAATCTTCAATAATATTGAAGGATATTATTGTCAGTCTATAACCACCCCTTTTACCTCACCACCGCATTCTTACACTTATATTTACAAGGGTGGTTATGGGTGATTATTATGGTTTACTGCTTTCCGGGTAGCAAAACAGTTGGAGACGGTCCAGTTTCAACGATGACAATGGTAAAGAATTTTTACCTACTTTTATGACTTTTCGCACGGGTTTTGACGGGCGCCAGTTGTTTGTGAGAACAACAATAATAAATAGAATTTGCATTCAACAAATTTATTTATAAAACTCGGCAGCTGCGGATCAAACAGACAGAAATATTTACAGACTTAAAAACTAAACTAAAACTACATAAAACAAATAAAAATAAGAGCGAATAAACAGACAGATTAGAATATAGACCAGTAGCCAAACCAAGCATAAAGGGTTACGCGATGGTAATAAAGGCGGTGATGACCCGGTCGCGGAATTTCCCCCGCCTGCGATCTTTACCCTGCACGGACTTTGTCGGCGGATGAGCCATGTTAAATGCTCGTCTTGAAGAGGCCTTAATTAAGATGGACTCTTAGCCCGATGACCAAGAATCCGATCTGGGCTAATGAGCGCATCGAACTAAAGACACTCTCCTTCGGCTCTCTGACGGCGGTACACCGGCCACACGAGGAATGTTTGACAAGGAGAACCCGTCCCCCATCGGAATGACCGTCGTAATGCGATCACCGAGGGTTAGCCGGAACAATGCCCATGAAGAGGCGATTGAACAAGCCTGCTACGAGAATGACCGTCGTATTGCGATCACTCGTAACAGAGGAACCCACGATTATCAAATTAATTCCAGGTGCGAGCGATGCCAACCCGGCGGAACAGTCTGACGGCAGCAGCGGACCTAGCGGTAACGGCGGTAGGACAACAGGCGGCAGAACGGACGGCAGCGGCTAACAGACGGCGGCAGCAAACGGACGGCGGTAGAGACGGCGGCAGCAGTGACTACGGCAGCGATATCTGCAATTAGACGTCAGATCCCCGAAGACCAGACGTTCAGGTAGAAATACCATACTTGTCCGATCCTCGAAGGATGTCTTATGGTCAGGCTGGCTCCCTTTATGTTTGGTTTTAACTAACAATTGACAAGGGTGCGCTAAGAAAAAGCCCTCGTTTATTATTCTTACAAACTAAACCACTTAAAATTAGAACATTTAAAGTTGAAATTTAGGGTAGTAAACAGTTTTCTGTAAAAACGGTAAATTTACTACCCTCACAAATTTGTATCGTTACAAGTCTTTTAAACCCATATTTCTCAAACTGCTTGGGGTACTGTACTGCTTATTTGGTATATTCTCAGGGTTTATAATTGATAGAAAACTAATAATTTTGAAGGCAGAAATATTCTTCCTAATAAACTTTGAATATTATTTATACGTCTAGTCATTTCTTTGATTGTTACTCGATTTGTTGTGCAAATTATCATATAAAAAATAATTTACATAACAGCTAAAATTAGGAGGTGGATATACTTGAAACATTTTACTTGCTTTTTGAACTTCGTAACTGTTATACTTTCTATCACAAAAATGAGTTCTAAGAATATTATTAAAAAAATGTATTTAGAATATTAATTAATTAATAACATCATGACGCCTACCAACAATTTAAGATTGTTAAAATAATACTCATCTTAGAAGAGTACACTCTTGTCTTAAATCTCTTGATTTGTAATTTTTTTTTACTAGTAAAACTTTGTAATGTTGCTTATACTTACATGCTAAATGTTTATTGGACTAATAATTTGGTTGATTGCCTTTCTCATATTAATTATTCAAGAAATATCCCACAAAGATATCAAAGAGGGATTTTATTAATTTATGTTTATTTAAAATTAATAATTTTCTCTTGTTAGTGTTATGGACTGTTCTTAATAGTTTCATTTCAATTTTAAGGTAGTGTAGTCTAAAAGACACTGCAGACTAGAGACTTCTGATCGGCCCACAGTTTAGTCTAGTCTACACAATTTTGAATCATTGGGTGTGCGCATTTGCATATTGTGTCCTAATAGTAATTAAGCAACCGACTAAACTGTTGGCCGATCGTTTAGTCTGTAGTGTCTGGTGCTTCTAAGACCAACACTATTTTAAACCATAAATATTTATAAATACTTCTATTAAATAATCCGACGGCTTTAATAAAGATTTTGCTGCTGCAAAATCTGCTCTGTATTTAACTATTGACATTTCATGCACAATATTACATAAGCTTTATTCTTTGATTTAAGCTCCATTATACCATGTTATCTTACTTTATTTAATCTTTCAATAAAAAAAATTTCTTTTTAATATATTTCCTGATATCCGTCTTCTGTGAAGGGGTATACATCGAGTCATCTTTGTATATGACTATACCTTTTCCAGTTGTAATTCAGAATATATCAATTGTAATTCAAATTAGTCAATTGTATTTTGGAAATTTTCACTTGTAATTCAAAATAATCAATTGATTTTCAGAAAACACCACTTGTAATTCAAAATAGTCTAATAGAAATGCAATTGATGTTTTCTGAAAATCAATTGACTATTTTGAATTACAAATGATATTTTCTGAAATACAATTGACTAATCTGAATTACAATTGATACACTCTGAATTACAATTGAAATACTGTGAATTACAACTGGAAAAGGTGTAGTGAGATCCCTCTTAGGGTGAGCGCAAATTAAAAGCGTAGAGTAGAGAGTTTACATAGAGTTGTTTGAAATTTCAGCTAGAATCATATGTTACTACAAGGATACAATATGCTCTATGCTCTCAGCTTTGAATTTGAGCACCCCAAAACGCTATGCTATGCTATGCTCTAGACTCTATGCTCGAAACTTTTAATTTGCGCACACCCTTAGACACATATATGCTGCGTTTGGATATTACATCTTGAAGCAGATTAGATTTGTATCACGTAATTTCAGAGAAAATTGGGCTACCTCGACGTATCTTTGTAATACTCGAACGATTCAGATGTTATTGGATGTGCCCTAAATATTTCTGATGTAATATTCGAACGCACCAATAGGCAGGCGACGTGAGACCCATTAGGATTCGTTTAGGGCGAACTCTAGACTGTTCACTGTTGTACTAACGCTATCTTCTGGACTAGATTTGTCTGGCATTGTTTATGTGCAATTGATTGGTTTAAGATACGCAAAACGAAATTACCAAATTTGGACTCGTGTCATTAAATCACGGTTCCACTACATCTAGTGAGTATTCCAGTTTCAAAATAAGATCCACAGTAATAAAAATGCTTACTTTTCCTATACCGAATACCAAAAAAATTATAGGAAATTAACATTTGGGATTTTACATGTTAACTCGTATTTTTGTATTAGATTGGCACTTGGTACACTAACAACAATCGACTGTTTCCACCAATCGGAAAATAATTTCATTTTGATGGCGTCGAATTATTGAGCTTGCTTGTACTGTTGTTTAACCACTTCCTTGAACTAAAACCAGACCTAAAAATAGTAAAATATTAGAGATATATTTTAAATAAAACTTTTTACCTAAAATTATCCAAATTTTCGATTAATTCATCACTTATTATTTTACATTTTAGTAGACATTACATAATTTCATCGGCAACCTGTTTAATTTAAGTATAACTACTAATGATACATGTACCGTACTTCATTTACGAATAATCGCGATTATAAATAATTAATGCGTGATAAGATTTGTTTCTAAAACTAATTAAGTGGGAATTTGCTGGTGTAAATATAGGAATGAAACATGGAAAACGCGCGCATCTGCACAGACTTTATTTCTTACCTTTTTTGCTACAGTTTTTAAAGGTTTTTATTACAAAACGACTTAAACCTTTTTTGAACATTTTCTTGCATCTTGAATATAAGTTGGCCTAACCTGAAGCCTTATAACTTAATTTAACAGTTTGAACTTAATTGAAAGTCGAACTCTGTCGTAGCTTAAATTTTTAACAATATTGTTTAAAATAATATTAATAAACTCTGTGCAGAGATCCTTGTAAATCCTTTTATACATTTTTGTTCTGAAATTTTTGCGCCTTCCATTCCCGTTTCATATCTCTATAATAAGATATTAATGAGAGTTTCTTGTTTTCATAATTTAACCAATCGTAATATTAATTAGTTGGCAATTTTGACAATCATTTTTACTTGGCTATAAGATAGTACACGTGAGCTTCAATTTAAAAAAAATTTTTTTTTATTTAAAATGACGGGAAAAAGAACGATTGTCCCATTTTGTAGTTTTTCTCTTATAACTTGGCCGGTAATTGTTATTATAAAAATTTCAAAACGGCATTATATAGCCAAAATATAGGACTTTCGTCCTAGACGAGTCGGTTTTTAAAATTGCCTACCTTTAAGGGGCCAAAGTAGGTCAAAATTTTGATTTGGATTTTCTCAAAATTTCCTCTGCTATAATTTTTCTTTTTTGGATATGTTACAGACAACGTAATTCTCTATCGAAATATAAATTTTTATCAAAATCTCTGGAGCCGTTTTGGAGTAATGATTTTTTTAATGTTAAAACTTCAAAAACCTTTAATTTCTTTTGTAATAGAAATAATAACTTGAAAATGGATATATGTACCAATCTCATGAATATCTATTATTTGACACTATTTTCGGTTAAGAAAACGTTTCCGGTAAAACCGGAAATTACAAAAATATCAAAAATTTTAGGAACACCTTGTGTTTTTTTAAAATATTTGGGAGCTCGTAAAATTAGTTATTACACGATACCAATCACTTTATAATTTGACTTCCGGTTTAACCGGAAATAGGATCAAATTTCTTAATTTAAATGGAACACCCTGTATATTTTTCAATATTTTGAAAGCTCGTAAAATTAGCTTTCTGAACATATAAAATAATGTATATTTTGAACTTCAATTTATGCCAAATTAAAAAAAAAATTATGTTATGTTAAAAATTCTGCTTACATGCAGAAGTCCTAGGTTCAATCCTGAACGAAAGCAATTTAAAAAAAATATTTTTTTGTTTTTTTTAAATTTTTTTTTAATATGTAATTTATATTAACATAAAAATAAATTTAATACTAAAAACAACGGATGTGGCCATACGAGGAACTATTTTCCTGTCTGTTTTCCTCTGCGCTTCTTAAAGTTTTTTTAATGTATTTTATTTATAAGATATTAAATAAAATTTTAATTTAAAAAAAACAAAGTTGTTCCTCGTATGGCCACATCCGTTGTTTTTATTTGTAACCGACAAGTTCTCTCTTAACTCTTAAAATTAATTTATTATAATGAAACTAAATTACTAATTTTTGTTAGATTCGTGGGCTCAGTATGCAACACCACAGGATGCTATTGACATAATGGATGGTGATTAAAAAGTTAAAACTGAAGTTTCAATCAATTATTTTTATAGTGTAGAAAAATACTAGTCGCAAGTCAACTGCTTGTGATTTTTACATCAAACATTTTATTGTACTAGTGATACTTAATTATTATCACATTAGTAAATTGGAGTTTAGTATTAATATGTGATTAATTGTGTATTGCTTAAGGCAAAACCATTTTAAGGTGAATAACAAAAATTTATTTTTGTAGGTAATGTGGCCTTGAAATCTATTTTTTTGTAAATGCTGTTTATTTTCATGCACAATTTTTTAAATTTAATTTTTTATTTAAGATCACATTTATGCCAAAATGTTTATGAAATATAGAAAATGTTTCATAACATTCCATTGCCAGAGCAATATACATTGTTTGTCGAATCTTCAAATTGCTTTAAAGTAAGACCAATAAGCAATCGAATGATTTTCCTATTTAGTACTTATTGCACTTTTACACATGATTGTAATTCACAGTATCTCAGTATTGGCAGGCAGGGTATTTTGTATCATTGCTATTATATTTTAATGTCTTTTTAGATATACAACTTAAATTATGTTGTTGTCTGCCTTTTAAATTATAAGAAAAATATAAAACCGAATTATTTATTAATCTCCATTTTTAACGAGTATAATAAAGTTGGACCGGTGGCAAACTTAGACCGGTCCAAATATAATTATACTATTCTTCAGTATTATTGAAATTTTAAAATTGACTTTCTTTCTAAACTCATATTGTTTTACACTGTAGTAGTATTAAGAAAGAGTTACGAATCTTGTAGTTTTACGGCCTAGTATTGATACCTCAACGTTAATAAAATGTAGTTTGGGCATTTGTGTTGAAAAAGTTTGTTGATTGGTTAGATAAATTTTTATTATAATTTTTGTTTATATTTATAAATGGATATTTTGTTAGGTTTCTGTTGGAAAAAATTATAATTGGTAATATCGTTTGAATAAATGTTTTTTGTTTATATATAATTGTTATTTTTAATCCAAGAACATATTAATTTAACATGACATAATTCCTGTTCCTTATTTTAACCTGTGGGACTAATAATTTTACCAGGAACTAAAAAGTTCCTACTTCAAGCCTTGCCTTAATAATTATTATAAAGTGAATATCAAGTCAAACAGAAACTGTAGTACTGAACTTTGATGATTAGAATCAATTAGAATAATTTGTAGTTGTAGGCTTGTAGGTAATAGAAGTAAAGGCCCACACACACAGGCTTGCCTTCTGTTTCGCCTGTGCAGGCGGCCTGCACAGACCACATGAACGCTGCTGAGACGCTATTGTTTGGCGTGTGCAGGCCGCCTAAACGGTATCCACATACTCCGGTTTGGCCTGTGCAGGCGGCCTGCATAGGCCAAACCAGAAGGCAAGCTTGTGTGTGTGAACGGGCCATAACAACATCTAAAATAATCAATGGTTTACATTTAAACTTGAAACCAAATTAAATTTTGTTTTATGAAATTTTTAGATTAAAATTAATTTGCAATTTCTGGTCGAATACGGAACGGACTTTATTAAACTGTCCCACTTTTACTGGACGGCAGTGGTGAGATGAAAACGATGTTGATGAGTTGATGAAGACTAAGAAAGAATACTAATATATAAAAACCAACTTTTATGACTCCCTATAATCACAAGAAAACGTTAAGAAATTTCTAATTATAAAATTTCTTTTTGAAAAGAAAAATTTGGAAATATTTTTCATTGTCGTTAACGGCTCTTCTTTAATAATATTTAGACTATAAATTTTAATATAAAGGTCAAATAATACTAATACTATCTTAATTAGATAAGATAAAGCTATTTGTTAATTAATTATTTATTTCTTAAATTATTTGTAGATTAGTGATAAATCTTTACTTACGCCTGCGTATATTAAAATTAAAAAGCAAAATAGTTCAGTAGTTTTGCCGCGGTTTATGAAGATTGTTGATCTCTGTTTTAAGTCAAATTTTTAAATAAACTTTAAATAACAATATTAAAATGCCAAATAATATTATGGATAAGGTAAGACTTAACGTAGGTAATATTTAAATTAAGTCATAACGCTTTACATAAAAATTCCAAAATCTTTATAAGTATTGAGAAAGTTATTTCTAAAATGTTAAATTATTGTTATAAATAATTTTCATTTCTATTTTCTCCGTGCATTTTTCCTTACATCACTTTTTTTTTATTTGCGAAATGCAGGCATATATTTAACTTAATGATCACATCAACGTGGGAGACCTTTATGAGTATTATATTTTAAAATAGAATTTTGTATTTTTAATTAAGAAATTACCGCATTATGTTTAAATCTCAAATACTCAGGCGCGGACTGGCAAGGGGCGCTACACGCTACAGCGTCCCGGGCCTCTGAAGTTACTAATTACAAAATTACAGAATTTTGAGATTTATATATATATATTGATTACAATTCATTTTAACCAAGCCTTGGTTAAACGATTCATTTTAAATTTCTAGTTTCGCGACTGCTTGGTTGATTTGATTCATTTTAGCATTTTATCGTAATCCTAGACGACTTTCTTACAGCGAAAAATAATCAGTCGGTGTCATTATTAATAATTTACAGCAACGTAGTTATAATAAGCGATTCGCAGTATAGTAGTTTTATTGTTTGTAAAAAAAGTGCTTAAGAACTTAAGAATTATTTAGATAAACAAAACAATAAATATTTCGAAATGAGTTACGGATTAGTTTACCGAAAACATAAAGATAAATTGTTATTTTATGTACCGCAAATTATGGAGAATACCATAATTAGTTGTAGTCTTGCGATATGGCACCGAGCTTTAGACAAAACATTGCAGTATGTGTTACGAACATATCGGTTTCCAGACGCACATAAAAAAGTAGGTTTATTTATTCAAAATTGTTTAAAGTGAATAAACTTTTTATAGTAAACAAAATAAAGTTAAGGTAAATTACATGTAATTGATAAGGGAAACATTCCATTTCAATATATACATAATATAGAAGATCATTATGGACCCCTTGAAAGAACAAGGTATAATTAACCAGGTTATTTAACAAACTGTCTTGGGTTTTGTATTGGTTGATTTCCAATGTTTTCAGATTATTAAGTAGAACGCCTTTTCTAGAGTTAAGCAAAGCATCAAATTTCGGGTCAAAATCATGATTAGATTCATTACGGTGTTTAGCATAATGCAAATCACTTTTGTTTAAATTATTTCATTCAAGTACTATATTTCAAATATAATCAAAAAAGCAATTAAAAAAACAATATTAATATTTCTATGCTTCTTATGCTGTGAGCTGTGATCAAGTGTTTTTAACTAAAATACTAGTAGTAAATGGCAAACCATTCATTTTAACCAAAATTGATTAAAAAGTTAAAATGTATCGTATTTAACCACCGGTGGTTAAAATGATTCGGTTAACCGGAATCGAGATCGAGGTGTTTAACCAAAAGTCCAAAAATGAATCACTTGGTTAATTAGTAATTTTTTTTAACCGGTTAACCAGTTACTCAAGTCGCCAGCTCTATTTTTAACTTACTTCAGTCGCTTCAGTTTTCAGTAAAGCTTCCGTGTACTGAGCAATCACTGTGTACAATGTGGTCGGTGGTCGTGTTAACCTAACCCTACTACAGTAAATACGTGAAAAATAATCCCACCAGTGCATATGTTAGGCTTTTAAAGCCCATAGTTTATTAGCTTTTCCCGTCATAGTTTGATAATTTTTTAAAAACTTTTTATGTAGAAAATGATCATTAACATTTAGAAACATAAAATATTTATAAATATTTGTGATCAAGTAACTACAAATTAATAAAAATAGCATTATTACATAACATACGCATAATTTACACTTTTTTTATTTTAGGTATAAAAAGCCACTTTGAATTTTCAAAACTAAAATTTTTTTCGCACAATCAGCACAAACAAAGGTAGAATGTTCCATAGAAATTCAAGTTATAAACATTTTATTGTAATTAGGACTTTTGTGCCTATTCCAAAAAGAGCAATATTTTCCCTTATTTCCTATCTTATTTCCAATAAGTAACTAAAATAAAAAATTTTATGGTTTGAATTAATCGGTAATTAATACTCATAAACTAATCATGCACTCTGTTTAAATCTAAAACGTGACAAAAAAAATAAATTTGAATAAAATAAACACTTAAAATTCATAATAAACTAACAGACAGTCAGCTAAAATAAATCCCGGGAGTTGAAAAGCCCATTTGCTGTTCTATGCGAAATTTAATATACTTGCAATAATTATTTAATTGTTTTTATTATATAATCTTACACTTACAATCAATGTCGAAAGGTATATTAAGTTTCATAAATCTAGTTTAAAAAATATACATGGTACAACAAAAATAAAACGGCATAGGCTTTAAAAGCCTAACATATGCTCTGCAGGGTTAAGAATAACTGCTATTAGTGAGTGTATCTATGTGACATTGTTCTGTGTTTTAATTTAGAATCGTTTTTTCAAAACTCGCTTTGTCGAATTTTATCTATATAATTCGGTAGCGGGCTTTTAGAATTTGCAATAATATTTTGCAAAACTTGCTATATTTCATTGGAAAACGAATAAGTCTTCAAGTTCTTACAAAACTCGCTTTATTCAAAGACACCATTTTTACAAAACGAGCGCTATTTTAAAGGGTTAAAGTGTGTTCAGACTACATGATTTCTCATAGAAGAAATCATAGCAAAATAATAAGCTCAGTCACAGCAAAATAATAGTGAATTTTCAGAATAAAACTGTTTTGTTCACAATATTTGGGGTAAATAACCAAATATGGCAAATAACCAACAGTTTTATTCTGAAAATTATGTTACTTATTGCTTCTCATGCATTCTATGAGAAATCATGTAGTCTAAACACACTTTTAGGATCTATTAATATTCTTGTAGAGGGTACGAAGTAATTTAAAGAAATTTTGGGGAAAACAAGATAGGAAAAACCTTTTTTCCTTTTTTTTGCGGGCCCTTAGAAATATCTGCGCCCCTGAAAAAATATAGCCAGTCCGCGCCTGCAAATACTTACACGGAAGGCTTGTTTAATAGATTAAAGAAATTTAATTAGGTTTAATTGAATTAATAATGCAATGGTAAATAAGTAAGAAATTAAATTTTAAAAGAGAAGGGACCATAAAAGAGCGCACATTTTAATTAGATGTGAATCTAAGCAGCACATTCATAAATTTAATTAATTAAAGTCCTGGTATTCAATAATAACCTTTTTATACAATAATATTTATTAGATCCCAACAAAATTGATTTGCAAATTGGGTAAATATTTTTCTAGCAATTAATCTTAAAATATATTTCAAAATATTCAAAAATATACAAGTTTTAAAATTATTAAACACAAAACAAATTTCATCAAAATCAGTTTAGCAGTTTGATTTATGTTTATGGCCATATAAATTTATAATAAATACGTTAATAAGCATGATGGATACCATAAAATACCCCATATGTAATTTCATTCATTCAACTTTACATTTATACTATTTTCAGTTTCATAGTGAAGGATTTATAGTCCTCGAAGGATTTTTGTCTGATTCAGAAGTGGAACAACTGAAGCAAGAAGCTAGCGTACTGATTAATTTAATGCCAGAGAAACCGAACGGAGCAGTATTTAGTACAACAGATTATCAGCAAGTAACGTGAACATTTTAATAATTAATTAAATCTCCATTTAATTTTTTCAGAGCAAAAATGAATATTTCTTAAATAGTTCTGATAAAATTAGTTACTTTTTTGAATCCGATGCAATTGGAAAAGAAGGAGAATTGCTAGTAGATAAAGAAATATCTTTAAATAAAATAGGACACGCTCTTCATGAAAAAAATGAAGTATTTAAAAGCATTACATTTGACGAACGAGTTAAAGAAGCATGCTTTCAATTAGGTTTTCGAGAACCTGCAGTTGTTCAAAGCATGTACATTTTTAAAAATCCTGAAATTGGTAGTGAAGGTAAGATGATTTAAAACTTTAAATATTGATTTTGTTAGAAGATTGATTGAGTTTGTATCTGAAGTTATCTTTAATTATTGAACTTTTGTAGTTACACCTCATCAAGATGCAACGTATCTTTACACAGAACCTTTAAACATAGTAGGCTTTTGGATAGCGCTAGATGATGCTACTCTGGAAAATGGATGTTTATGGTTTGCAAGAGGATCTCATAAAAGTGGAGTACATAGAAGATATATTCGAAATCCAGACAATACATCAGAAGAATTGTTAATATACAACTGCCCATTGCCATACTATCAAAAAAGCAGTTTTACGCCAGTTCCGGTAAAAAAGGGTAAACAATTAACTTATAGCTGTACCTAACTTAATTATTTTTCATATTTCTTATTTTTAGGAACTTGCATATTAATTCATGGACAAGTTGTACATTATAGTGAAGCAAATAAATCCAAAAATTCTCGACACGCATATACTTTTCATGTAATAGAACAAGATAATACTAAATATTCAGAAGAAAATTGGCTCCAATTATCCGAAGGATCTCAGTTTTTAAATTTATATAAAAATTAATTAATTTGAAATGTTTATAACTTTAGTACTCATAAATATAAATAAATTAAAAATTATATTTTAAAATTGGTACTTAATTTATTTTCCAAATTCCTTTAAGTTGGCAACACGTAAATTTGAATTTTGTAACGCTTATCAAAAAAATTTAACCTACAAATTAATTTATATTTATTTTTAAAAAACGACGATAAGTAAACAGTTATTGCAATAATTTAAGTGTAAATGAATTTTTGAAATGTTAGAACTTGTAGCTCAAATATTGGATATTATTAAAAAAGTCGTATATTTAATTTTATTTGCTAGTCACGAAATCGGAAAAAATTTAATTAACAGTTTCAATTTAATAAAAGAAGTTTTGGTGAATATATTTAACGTTGTGGGACCTACAGTGCAAATTTTATCAGAAGATTTTATTATATTTTTAAGTGATATTACTCAACAACTTATGTTGTTATTCGAAGTTTTATGCAATATCGAAAACTACTTTTTGCAATGTATAACAATTATATACGAAACTACCAAAGACTGCCTTATTAATATAGCGCTACTAGTAAATTTAGGTTACAGTTCTTCAATTACTTTAGTTAATGTTTTACTTTACGATATTGAACAAGGTGTTTTAGCAATTAAATATTTTTGTCAACTATTAGGAAGTGGAATATGGTTTCTTGTTACGTTAATTCCAAATATGATCACCACTAGTTACGAGTTTAGTTCATATTATATTCTATATGTAATAACCATTATAAATAACTTTTTTAAAGATTTAATAACAAAGTCCATAGATCGGTTCAGTAATAACAATAAGTTACTATATGATTTTCCAACTGAATCAGTTGCAGGTTTAATCACGGGTTTCATTATAGTATCCACAATTATATTACTTAAAAAGATTGGTAAAGTTAAATTAATTACTAAAGTAGTTACTAAAGTTTTGAACTACATTATTAGAATAAATACTAAGCAACAAAATACTGCCGCTCAAGAGTCTCATAATTTCTATTGCATAATTTGTGAAGAGCATACTAAGTGTATTTTATTTATACCATGTCGACATATTTGCTTATGTTCCATTTGTAGTGATAAATTACAACAAGTGAATAATAAATGCCCTGTTTGTCGTACAATTGTACAACGTCGAGTGGCAGTCTTTTTGTAACTAATGATCAATATTGGCCAAATATTGTACTGTATAAAAACTAATTAGTAATAAATTATAGCAGTTTCGATTGTTTAAAAAAATGTATTTTCTGTTCTAATTTTTAAGTATTAAATTAAATTACGTCTTTAATTTCATAGTTCCAAAATAATTTAAAATACATTAAAAATTTTATATTTAGTAAAACATAAAAAAGTTAAATACAATTATTCTCCAATTTGGGCTCATTAATTTAAGGTATCATTTAATTCAATTATTTTTTTCCCCATAAAAAATCTCAATGTATCTTTGGTAGTTTGAGGAATGTATGTTTCATTCGTTATTTTTTCTAAAGTTGATAAACAACCTTCCGTCTTCCATGTTGGTTTAAATTTCTTATCTTCGCTCTATAACAAAATATAAATTTAATTACATGATGATCTTACAAATACAAAATCCTTACCTTTATTAATCCAAGATAAACTAAAAGGGTGTTGGTAAGTAATGAGAGTTCATTTTTTTGCTGAGCCCATTGAAACAGTTCTTTGTATAAAACCTCACTACATACAAGCACACTTTTCTCAATTTCCCTATCATTGTTGATACTTAAAGCACTAATTTTCATAATGGCAGAAATTAAACTTTCCATATAAGAATCAGTATTTTTCTAGAAACAATAATTTGTTAATGTTTATTACAAAGTTTTATTATTTCAATTACCTTAACAGCATTTAAAATTGTGAGTTCTTTTTGATTTCCCAACTTAATAAAATTGTCTACTGTAGGAGTTGACTCAAATTTTTCAAAAGTTATTATAGGGTCTCTGACGTCGGTAACTTCCTTAACATTACTGTCATCATTTTCACTGTCACTACCTCTTTCATCGTCATCGTCCTCTGAATTGCTGACATCTTCCTCTGAATCGCACTCTTCTAAACTTGTCAAAGTATTGAACTTTCCTAAATTCATAGCAATTTTAGATAAAATTGTACATTTTAAACAATATTTACCTACCGTTTTGTTTGAGCATTGTTTGAATCTGTGTCCTAACATTTTTATTAAACTGATTTCCATCAAGCACTAGACTTTTTAATTTACTTTTATTTGATATAGAGTTAACTAAAGCTATTCCACCTTCTGCACCAATTTCATTAAAACCCAGAATTAATTCTACTAGATCTAAATGCTCTTTTTCAAGCGCTTGTGCTAAAGAAATTGCTCCTTTAGTTTTTAGAAGACTATCTCCAAAATTTATCACTTGAAGGTTTTGTAAATTTGGTAAAGCTCTAGCAATTGCATTGGCACCTTTCCAACCTATAGTATTATCATTTAAATTTAGTACTTGCAAATTTTTATTAACTGAAAAAGCCTCCGATAAAGCAGTAATTCCAACATGGTATATTCCATTTTGGGGCATGGAAATCTCTTCTAATGTGCCCAAAGTTTTAAAAACATTAGCAAGAGCTTTAGCGCCTTCATTTTCTAACCGATTTCTGCCTGCTATAAATACTTTAAGGGCTAAAGTACGTCCTTGTTCTTTACTCGAATTATAACAATCCATGAGAGCACCAGCTAAGAGTTTACCACCAGTTATCCCTAATCCATTATTGTTCAATTTCAGTTCTTCTAAAGCAAAGCAGGTTGAACTGCGTAATAAAGCAGCTAATCCTTCTACTCCAATAGGCCCAAATGCATTATCACTTAAATCAAGCTCTGTTAAACGAGCTTCAGCTTTCACGAGACCATCTCCTAAATATTTCTACAAAAGAATTTCTTTACTTAATATAAACAGTAAAAAAATTAACACTTACGAGAGCTTGTGGTATTTCGGTCTTTAATCGACCAGTAAACATGTCTTTCCATAGTGCTCTTTTAAATTCTGGATGTTTTTCTAGAGCTTTAGCGATAGCTTCTGCAGCTTCAACGCCCAAAGTGTTTCCTTCGAGATTAAGAAACTCTAAAGTAGATGTATTTGAAATTGCATCCACAATCACTTGAGCTGTAAATATATTTCTTTAACATCACTTTAATTCTGATAATTAAGCTTTTTACCTGTCGCTGCATTATCTAATTTTAACGATTTTCCTGCAAAACTCACTCCACTAGGTGTTACTCTTGTGCTTTGTAATGCAGCAGTTACGTCATCTACACTTGTCATGTTTTAAATCAAAATGTTGAGATATTATAAATGCACGCCGTAAAATGTTATTTTCTATGTATTCACTTGCACTTCTACAGCAGAGAGCAGATGTTCAGATGCTTAAATTGTTTATCCGTTAAAATTCTTTTCAAAGTTCAACACTTTATGCAACTTTAAACCTTATTTTAAGAATAAATTGAGGTTAAAAAAGTTTGAAGGTTAATTTGAATTAAGTTGCATTACAGAAAAAGCTCTCCCACTGGATAAATATGTCAAAATTTAAAAACTTCATTTTCGATTTTTTGTGTTACGACCAGTTACGACATCCAAATATAAAAACCCGAAAAATAATCTAATGCGGACTATGTGGCCACTATTTTAGATTCTTAATAACATTTTTAAATAATATTTTTGGCAATAAAGGCTCTTTTCAATAAACTAAACATTTCCAAACTGAGAGAGTAAACAATTTCAAATTGAGACAAAACAATTAAAAAATTTGTAAGTGTTTATTCTCAATTTGAAATCATTGATAGTCCCAATTTGAAATCGTTAGTTCCCAATTTAAAATTGTTCTCAATTTGAAGTTGAAAAAAGATTTTCAGGACTGAAGAGCATCCACGACTCAAGCATATCCAAAGCCAAAACCTAATGTTATCTAACTTTCTGGGTACCTAAAATTATGTTTAATTTTAGCCTTGTGATAAGACTAAAGCTAAAAAATGTTGGGTCTACAGGGTTTTGGAATATTTTGACCCATATAAAAGAATTCTGCAGTGATACCTATACAGCGCAACAATATTGCAGATTGCAGGACCTACCATACCTACATTGTATCATATAATATTTTATGATCCATGATACATTGTATATAGAGTAATTAATAGAATAATAACAATAACTATTCTACAGTACTACGCACATTAAAGATTTAAAGTTCAAAAGCTTTATTTATAAAAAACTCGATTTTCACATAATTACCTAAAGTAATGCTAATGCATTAGCAAAATTTTTTTTTCCCTATTTTTTAATCAACTAATAAGTCCCGAATTCAATAAAGTAAGTAATTTTCAAGGTTTTTCAACCTCGGTCATCTAAACTTTTAGATGGAAGGGATATACCAATATTTAGAACCGCGAGTAATTAATTTTTAAGTTATTGAATAATAGTTTGTAGTTCCAAAACATGGGTTGTTGTGGAAAAATATTTCTTTTGGTAATTACAGCACTAGCTGTATTTATAGGAATTAAAATTAATTCCTTATATTCTGTTCCTCCGATTCCTAAATTGGAAAATACATGGTGGGGCCCAGGAAGTCCACCGGCAAAAGAAGATACTTCGATTAAACCATTTAAAATTAATGTACCTGATGAAGTAAGTTAAACATTTTTTTATGTGCCCATGTAAGTTTACATAGCATATCCATAGCTAATATAGCAGAACTAAAAGTCAAAAAGTGATTTTGTTCATTACTCTTGCACCTGACTCTGATGGGTATTAGATAAGTATAGGTAGTGGAAAAAATTTAACAAATTAAGTAATAAGCTAAAAGGAATCTACACAAAAACACTCCTGCACGAAATTATATAATTTATAATTATACTTTAATTATCTTCAAATATTATAAGGTTGAAAGTTCAAAGGTTTCTTAATTATTCAAATATAAATAAGTAAAAAACCACTATACTCTACTATCTATTAATTATACTTACCTAATTTTTCAAATTTTAATTGTTGGTAATTTTATTAATTTCATTACATAATAAACTCGTTATTTAAATCAACTTCATTTACATTAAAAATAATAAAATAGTAGGAGAACACGTGTAAACGGATTTTGGGAGTATGATGAACTTCTTCATTTGAATTTCAATCTTATTACAGCAACAACAACCAATTTTTCCTTTGTAATAATATAATATATAATTCAAAACATCAATAAAAACAACATTTAAAAAATATTAATAACGGGTTCCATCATTGCAGGTTTTACTTGATTTGAAAAATCGTTTAAGCAAAACTCGAGATTTTGTACCTCCTTTGGAAGGAATTCAACAGCAATATGGCATGAACACCAATCTTCTAAAAGATATTTTAGATTTTTGGAAAACAAAATACAACTGGCGTGAACGTGAACAATATTTAAACTCATTTCCTCAGTATACAACAAGCATCCAAGGACTTAAAATTCATTATATTCATGTAAAACCAAAACCTTCTCCAAATGTTAAAGTTGTTCCAATGGTGCTACTTCACGGATGGCCTGGTTCGGTTCGTGAATTTTATGAAATGATTCCGATGTTGACAACAGTAAGGAAAGATAGAAATTTTGTTTTTGAAGTTATTGTTCCATCATTACCTGGGTATGGTTTTTCTGAAGCAGCAGCAAAACCTGGACTGGGAGCAACACAAGTGACAGTTGTAATGAATAATTTAATGAAACGCTTAGGATTTGAAAAATATTACGCTCAAGGAGGAGATTGGGGTGCTCTTATTGCTAATAATTTAGGAATACTCTTTCCTAATAACGTATTGGGAATACATTCCAATATATGTGTAGCGGGGCGTAGTATTTCAATCTTCAAATTAATTCTAGGCAGCTTTATTCCTAGTTTAGTAGTGGAGAAAGAATACGAACATAAATTGTATCCACTATCAAATTTAATTTCACACTCACTCTTAGAATTGGGATATCTTCATCTTCAAGCAACAAAACCTGATACTGCAGGTATGTCTGATACAAACTCATCTGTTTCAGTTTAGTTACTTTTACTTCTTCGATTTTTGATATCTAAACGTGATCTAAACCATTATTTATTTACCAGGTATTGCTCTCAACGAATCTCCAATTGGTTTAGCCGCTTATATTATAGAAAAATTCACAACCTGGACAAATCTAGAATGGAAGTCTAGATTGGATGGTGGTCTTAAATTAAAATTTTCTTACACCAATCTTTTAGATAACATTATGATTTACTGGGTTACAGGATCTATAACTACCTCAATGAGGTTATATGCAGAAACATTGAATACTAAGGAAGTGTCTTTGGGAGTAATCCTAGAGTAATGCTATTATGTAAGTTGATACAAAATATGAATATTAATTAACTTCTTTCAGAATTCCTGTGGAAACTCCGATAGCGTGTGTAAATACTGAACATGAATTATTCTATCAGCCACCTGTGATTTTAGAAGATAAATATAAGCAAATGATTAGAAATACAAACATTCCAAATACAGGACATTTTGCAGCTTTTGAAGAACCAAAATTACTAGCTGATGATGTTTGGGATTCAATGGATGCTTTCTTAAAACTTAAAAAGAATTAAATATTATAAATTTATTTTTTATTATATAAAAATTACTCTCTCGATATGTTAAACTAATTTATTATTATTTATTCAGAGTTTTAGTTTAGTTATTGGAGATATAGTAGAATCGAATTACGGCTAAACCGTCGACTTACGGATGTTGGCTCCCATTAGCAATTTTATGCTTGAATATAATTGAGGACTATGTCCTAAACAACCCCTGATAGTTTTGTCAATCCAACTAGTGCCGGAACATTAACAAAAATGGCATTCTTCTTGCACTTTCACGTTTTCTTAATTAAAATGAGAAATAACTCGAGTTGTAATCAACTGAGAGAACAAAGTTATGATAGAGAATTGTTGGGGATTTAATACCGAAAAATTGTAGCTCAAAATTGCGAGACTTTAATTACATTAGATTTGGCTAAAAACCTTCCCGAAGTTAAGAGGTTGTCACGAAATGTTTTCTTCATTTATTCGGAAAGAAGTGAGCCAATTTTGCCGATATTGCACAAAAAGACGTTACTTGACTGATGAAATTAGCCTGCCTAATAGGAGTTTGTAAAATTGATTTCAACAGCTGCAATCTACAATATAGATTTCTGCACAATTTGTTGAAGGTGTTTCCCTTTTGTGAGAGCGTATAGAATTCGAACAATTTTTTTTTAAATCTCAATTTTCTAACGATCGATAGGAGCCAACATCCGTACAAATCTATTCTATTCCACTAAAGATTTTGAAAATGAAAAAAATTTAATTCAAAAACCTACCTACACTGTATGCACCTCAACGTACACATGTGTATTACATATTGCATACGTTCGCATTATCTCAGGCGTTATTATCTAACATTATCATTAGTGTTTACTATTTTTGTTTAAATATATTTTAAAGAATATTTCTTTGATTTATTTATTATCACTAACCCCCGAGAGTGAGCCTACAACCAAGTCAATCAAAATAGTGCATGAAAAGTTAAATAAGAGCAAACAAAAAATAAAGAACTTTGATTTTTCTATTCTACTTAGATTCTTCGAGTTAAAATCTGGTTACGATAGAAATATTCTATTCTAAATTAGTTCTGATTTAAGGGATGGAAGAGGCTCTTGTCTTATTTAAATCTGTTTGGGTAAACAAAGATACCTACAATCTCATATACCTAATATTTATTATCGATGATTAAGTATACACTTTTACCATCGATATGTTATTAGATCGTTATATCATAAGTAATTGTAATTATACATTTAAAGTTCAGAAGCTATTTATAAAGATATCAGTTTTCACATAGTTACTTACTAATGATAAAGCACCGTTTTTGTTTGTCACCATTTTTTATCAACTTATAATAGGTTCCAATAAAATTAAAATTTTTTCAAGGTTTCTCAACCTTGATTATCTTTAGTAGAGCTGGAACTGGAAGGGATCCACTAACTGTAGCCAGTTAATTATTTTCAAGTTATTAAATTGTCGTCTCAAAACATGGGTTGTTGTGGAAAAATATTTTTCTTGGTAATTACAGCACTAGCTGTATTTATAGGAATTAAAATTAATTCCTTATATTATGTTCCGCCGACTCCAAAATTGGAAAATACATGGTGGGGCCCGGGAAGCCCACCGGCAAAAGAAGATACTTCGATTAAACCATTTAAAATCAATGTACCTGATGAAGTAAGTTAAAGATTTTATCTACTTATTTATTTTTTGTGGACTATATTGTGATTATTGATTTTTTCAAATTTTAGTCGATAAAAGCTTCGGTTATATGTTTAAAGTCTGACACTGAGATTTTGATAATTGCATTACATAATAAACACACTATGACGTTACTTTATTTACATTAATGACCTATTTATTACTTTATTCATTTTGTACTGCAAAGTGAACTACTCAAGGTTGTAGTGGTTGTAGGTAGTAAGCACTTCAGCTGTTAGTAGACTAGTTCAAGAGTTCAAAGTCAACCAGTGGCGTATCTTTCTCCAAAACCCAAACCTTATCATTATTTCGTATGTTTGAATTTCTCGTTTGAGCTTCAGAATACTTATTCCAATAATTTTTTATGTTGACGAGCGGTGGGAATGCGCAGATACCGAAATTGGTATTTATCCCCACCAATGCAGTATGCAGTAGTCTAGTCAGCGTATTTAAATTATTAAAGGGGCATGGTCAAATCTGCGCGAACTTATCCCTAACCGCTCCTCAAGTTAAATTATTTTATAGTCGCATTTTTAAAAGAGTACCCACACGTAACTTTTAAAATTACTATTCAAAATATTAGAATAAATAGAAATAAATAAATAGAAAACTATTCAATAAATAGTTAATTTAATTATAAATTTTCTAAATAAATATATAATAATAATTAACAATAAATGTATTAACTAAATTAAATAATTAAACTGACGAAATAAGTCGTTTTCACCTTTATTTATACATATCAAGGTGGTCACGTGTCGGTAGTCTTTAAAAAATCCGAGTATATAGGAGTATTTTTCTAAGAATGCGTTTTTGACACTAACCGGAGCAAACCTAAAGTTAGTTAGAAATGTGAAGAGACAATGCAGTTAGGGACTATTTTAATTTGGCATCCCTGTACAGAGTTGTCACATTACAATTTAATTTGTTTCAAATTCAATGTTTTTTAGCTTGATTTGTTGGTATGTGGCAACCCTGCGCTGTAATAATGAAACTTCAAAAACGCATTTTAAAAATACTCCTATAGCTGTATTTACGTCTCAAAATTTCAAGTAAATCAAAGACAGCTAGGTACTTAATTGCTCGCTATGAAACTCATTTCTAACACAATCCAAATGTTTACATTTTAAAATAAAGATGGAGTAGGTACTTACGTGTAACCCTTGTAAAAGAGTCACATACGATTTATCGTACGTGCAAATCTACAATAAGTTGTACACTTTAACGCGTAGGTATAGCCCAAAAATACGTAAATGGTGTCCTAGTATAGTCAAATAAAAGCAGACTTCCAAGTGATTGACCAGTGATCGACACAAAGGACAAAACAGTTTACACTTGCTTACTTGCTATTTTGTAACACTCTGAGAGTTCAAGAAAGGAATTAAGAAAATGTACTTCAAGTCAAAGTCATAAGAACCATTTATGTATTTATGGTCTATACTTAGATACGCCGTTACAATAACGACTTTTTCCACTATTTTCTGGTTTTTTTTTCATTTTCTCTCCAAAGTAAAATTGCTTAAAAGTGAGGTTGCTTTTTTTAAACGAGTCAATGCATTTGCCATCGTGTAAAGCGTTTGGTATTTATGCATTTAAAATTTTTTTACGTAACGTACAAAAACGGTAAGTACAAATTGCTTTTTACAGATATTAACAGATCTGAAGACACGGCTGGATAACGCACGACCATTAATTCCTCCATTAGAAGGTATTCAACAACAATACGGAATAAACACCAATCTATTAAAAGAAGTACTGGAATTTTGGAAAATAAGCTATAATTGGCGTGAAAGAGAACAATTTTTGAACACATACCCACAATATACAACTAATATTCAAGGATTAAAAATTCATTACATTCGTGTAAAACCACAAGTTACATCTAACGTTAAAGTTCTTCCTTTACTGTTATTACATGGTTGGCCAGGTTCAGTACGGGAATTTTATGAAATTATTCCTATGTTAACAAAAGCTCGAAAAGATAAAGACTTTGTTTTTGAACTTATTGTTCCTTCTTTACCTGGATATGGATTTTCAGAAGCAGCTGCAAAACCAGGTTTAGGTGCAGCTCAAATGGGAGTTATATTTAAAAATTTAATGAAACGTTTAGGATATGAAAAGTATTACATTCAAGGTGGTGATTGGGGAGCAACTATTGTTGCAAATATGGCCACCTTGTATCCTGAACATATACTAGGAGTTCATTCCAATATGTGTACTCTAAAGACTACGAAATCGATGCTAAAATTATTCATTGGTTACTTTTGTCCTAGCTTGTCTGATAATAACATGTATCCGTTATCAAAAACGTTTTCATTTTTACTTTTGGAATCCGGATATTTCCATTTGCAAGCTACTAAACCAGATACCGTTGGTAATGACTTAACTGATTAGCACTTAGTACTTTCTCAAACTTGTATATTTTAGGAGTTGCTCTAAATGATTCTCCTGTAGGTCTTCTTGCGTATATTTTAGAGAAATTTACAACGTGGACAAATCCAGAATGGAAAACAAGATTAGATGGTGGTCTTTTACTTAAATATACGTACACAAATCTATTGGATAACATTATGATTTATTGGGTATCTGGATCCATTACTACATCAATGAGAATGTATGCTGAAACTACCAGTTCAGCTCAATCTTCTCTAGGCTTATCTAAGTAAAGGTTTACTTCTATTAGCGATTAATTTATACAAATTTGGTTTGTTTATAGTATTCCAATCGAAGTTCCAAGTGCATGTGCTAAATTTCCAAATGAATTATACTATCAATCAAATTATATCCTTAGAGACAAGTATAATCAGATGGTTCAAACCACAGATTTTGAAACTGGTGGACATTTTGCCGCATTTGAAGAACCTAAATTATTGGCTGATGATATATGGTCTGCTGTAGAAAAGTTCCAGTTAGTTGGACATCAAAAATAGTTTTAGTCACTGTGTGCTTATTACAACTATATTTATACAGGGTGGTGACCGGACCTCCCGGTCATACAAATTTAATATGTAAAAACATACTTTGGTAATTTCCTGCTTCCCAATGTATTTTAGAAAGAAAATATTTGAATAAAAGTTTTAGAGAATAAAATTCTGCATTTAAATGAATAAACAAAATTAATTTTGGATGCTTTATAACGCCTGAAGTTTAATTTAATTTGAACATGTCAAGGTCAAATATTGATAATTTTTCATGGCAGCCGCTATTTCTGCTAATTTTTGGAATTTTCAAATTAAATTTTAGGCGTAAAAAGCATTCAAAATTAATTTTGTTTATTCATTTAGATGCAGAATTTTAATCTCTAAAACTGTTATTTGAAGATTTTCTTTCTAAAATACATTGGGAAGCAGGAAATTACCAAAATATGTTTTTACATGTTAAATCTGTATGACCTAGAGGCCCGGTCACCCGGTATGTGGTAGTTTTTCACTAGGATTATATAAAAGTTGTAATTAATTTTATGATATATGCCATATTAAAAGTCTAAAGAATTATAATATAAACTATTAACAAGTGATTGTAACATATAAATTAATATGTAGTCAAACAACTTTTATTTCTTGTAACTTTCTTCCTTTACCTATTAATCCTATCACCAAGCAAGTTTTCCTTTGTGATTTTCAAAAATTGCAATTTTTGCTTAATTGCTTAAAACGTCATTTAAAAATTATAATATACCGTATCATTGCAGGTTTTACTTGATTTGAAAAATCGTTTAAGCAAAACTCGAGATTTTGTACCTCCTTTGGAAGGAATTCAACAGCAATATGGCATGAACACCAATCTTCTAAAAGATATTTTAGATTTTTGGAAAACAAAATACAACTGGCGTGAGCGTGAACAATATTTAAACTCATTTCCTCAGTATACAACAAGCATCCAAGGACTTAAAATTCATTACATTCATGTAAAACCAAAAACTTCTCCAAATGTTAAAGTTGTTCCAATGGTGCTACTTCATGGATGGCCTGGTTCAGTTCGTGAATTTTATGAAATGATTCCAATGTTGACAACAGTAAGGAAAGATAGAAATTTTGTTTTTGAAGTTATTGTTCCGTCATTACCTGGTTATGGTTTTTCTGAAGCAGCGGCAAAACCTGGACTGGGAGCAGCAGAAATGTCAGTTGTATTCAATAATTTAATGAAACGTTTGGGATTTGAAAAATATTATGCTCAAGGAGGAGATTGGGGTGCTATGATCGTCAGTAATTTAGGAATCTTCTTTCCTAATAACGTTTTAGGAATACACTCCAATATGTGTTTCTCGGATAAAAATATTTCATACTTAAAATTATTTTTAGGCAGCATTTTTCCTAGTTTGGTAGTAGATAAAGACCATGAACATTTAATTTATCCACTATCAAACTTTTATTCAAATTTACTGTTAGAATCGGGATATTTTCATCTTCAAGCAACAAAACCTGATACTGTAGGTATGTTCGAGTAAACAAAAGTCTAATGCTTTTCAATATCTAACTCAAATTTATATACAGGTGTTGCTCTCAACGAGTCTCCAATAGGTTTGGCCGCTTATATTATAGAAAAATTCACAACCTGGACAAATAAAGAATGGAAGTCTAGATCGGATGGTGGTCTTCAATTAAAATATACTTACACCAATCTTTTAGACAACATTATGATTTACTGGGTTACAGGCTCAATAACTACATCAATGAGAATGTATTCAGAAACAATGAACAGTAAACAGATGTCTTTGGGACACCAAGAGTAATAATATTAATTTAATAGTAAATATAAATTTTAATTAACTTTTTTTTAGAATTCCTGTTCAAGTTCCAACAGCATGTGCACTTCCTGAAAATGAATTGTTTTATAGCTCACCTGGGATTTTTGGAGATAAATATAAACAATTGATTAGAAGTACACACATTCCAAACGCAGGACATTTTGCAGCTTTTGAAGAACCAAAATTACTAGCCAATGATATTTGGGCTTCAATAGATGCTTTCTTAAAACTTAAGAATTAAATAGATTTTGAATATATTTTTTACTAAATAAAACTTACTCCAACAATATTATGTTACATTAATTTTAACTTTTTCAATCCAAGAAAAAGTTGTTATAATCGAGACAAAAAAAAATAATAATAATTTTTTTTATTGCATTTCTCGACGTTTTGAGTCCCCCTGAATCCAAAAATGCAAAAAAAAATCTTTTGATTTTTTGAACTGAAATGGCTATGGATGTCCCCCCGCCCCTAGAGCAAACAACTGAAGCGATTTAGATGAAATTTGGTTTCAGTCACCTTAAAATTATTTCATCGTCAAAAATAGCTATAATAAGAAATCTATACAGGGTCTTTTTTTAATAGAAATGAAAACTTGAAAATGAATATATTTATCAATCTCATGAATATCTTTTATTTGACACTATTTTCGGTTAACAAAACGCTTCCCGTTCAACCGGAAATTACCAAAATATCAAAATTTTTGGAACACCCTATATATTTTTAAATATTTTTGAAAGCTATTCGGGTGCTGCGTTGAATGTAGATGGCGCTGTTTTAGCTTAATATGTCGGCTCGAGAGGGGATTATTTGACAATTGACAGTTGTTATTGGTTATTGTTGAGAGTAAACGCCTACACTCATTCAAATATACGTCAACAATCGAGCCCGTCTTGTTTAATTCCAGAGTTAACCGCAAGGTGCATAGCGATCGCTGTTTCATCCGAAATTACGCGATACAAAACACTTTATATTTTGACTTCCGGTTTAACCGGAAATGTGATCAAATTTGTTAATTTAAATAGAACATCCTGTATATTTTTCAATATTTTGAAAGTTCGTAAAATTAGCTTTCTGAAGATATAAAATAATGTATATTTTGGACTTCAGTTTATGACAAAATTATAAAAAAATGAAATTTTTTAAACAGTTTATACCTAAAAAGTCTGGTTACACACAGAAGCCAGAAGCCCCAGGTTCAATCCTTCATGGAAGCAAAATAAAGTGGTTATTTTGGGCGCCGCGTATTTTGGAATTTGGGCCAAATTTAATTTTACTTGGCTGTAAGATAGTACATCTGAGCCCCAACTGAAAAAAAAAATTTTGATTCAAAATGGCGGCTAAAGGTTAGCGCACATTAGAGCCGGGCCGGGCCGCAACGCATCGCAACGCAAAATCCGTCTGGATCACTTTAATGTATTTTATATGAACTAGCGCACACTGTAGACGGGTCGCAACGGGGCGGGCCGGGCCGCATCGCTTTTCAGGCGGATTTTTGCGTGATCTGCTTCGGTCTGACTCGAGATGTTTTTGTAGGGTACGATGAATATGAGCAATAGACGTAAATTTTTGTTTATTATAATTATGTATTAAGCTTTGTGAAGTGATTAAAGTTTTTGTCTATTTTTATAGACATTTTAGGTTTTTATTGTTATTACATATATTTGGTACTTGCGCAATTTTAATAGCATCATTGTAAGGACCTCAGCATTATTTTGTTAATTCCATATGAGCTTGTATAAGATGTTCAAAAAATGAACTATTTTAAGGACCCAAAATGAGTCTCTTGATTTACACATGGGTCTTAAAAAAATCTAGTAAAGTCTTAATACAAAATGGAAATACGGTCTGTTTATAAACAAGGGCTCCAGCTTATAGGGGGTTTATTTGTAACTGAAGACATGGACCTGTAACAGAAAAATCAGGGTGCTCGTATTCAGGCTCATCTTTTGCGAATAAGCTATTTGAGTGCCAGCGAACACGAAAATCTGGTTGAATGCCAAAAGCACTTGCTTAAGGCCTCAGCATCATTCAATGAAATTCTTAAAGAAGGAAAAAAGTAAGAAATGTGACTTCGTGATGCAACTTTGACATTTTTTCTTATAAAAAGAATGGACAAAAAAATTTACCACTCTCTAGAGTGGCTCTGAGAGCATGGCAGCTGGACTGAAATTAACGTCTTTATGGTACACACCCGCAACCATTAACTCGTAAAACGGTATTTGGGTTTGTCCACTGGCAAAGTAACTACTTTTTACATAAAAAGTAAGATTTTACTTTGGCGTCCCTCTCAGTTGTGTTTCCCGCCCTCTTCACCAATTAGAAGTTTATTATTAACTAACAGTCCTGAGACCTTAAGCCACTGCTTTTGGAAGCCCACCAGATTTTGTGTTCCGTGGCACTCAAATAGCTTATTCCCAAAATATGAACCTGACGACCTGAATACGATCACCCCGTTTTTTCTGTAATCGGCAATTAGTCTAATTTTAAATCTTATACTAAATAGGACCATATTTTCTATAATGTTTTGTTTGTTTTCTAAACACGTAAGAGTGAATAAGTCGTCTCTATTTTTTTAAATTCTACCCTCATAAGATTGAAAATAGTTTTCTTTTTTCAATAAATTTCATTCATTCACACGGATAAATCACGAGTCACACAAAACTACTTTGACTCCGTATAAAACATTAAATTTTTTCTGCAAACGTAAAGCGTAAAACTGAAAATTTTGATTTTTGAAAGAGCACCATCTCTTGTCAATTACTTGTAGTTCAATTGTCAAATATTTTTTAAAATTAACTTAAATTTGTAAAAAAAGCTAATTATTAAACGCAACGAACTAATTATAAAGGAAAATTTAAAAAACATTAAATTGTTTACATTACAAATGCTTAAAAAACATTTTTTACGTTAAAAATAAAAATAATGTGCGGTTAAGATTTTACTTTTCCCTCTTAGACAGAGAAAAGTACTTTTCTGACAATTTTTCCTGCCTCGGCGGGAAAGTTAAACTTCACCGTTACCTATTGAGTGACACAAAGGCGACTTTTTCTGACGTTTGAAGAAAAACACTATTTTCGTAACGAGTAAATGATGACAAAATGCTTACTTTCACATGTCATGAGAGTAGAAAAAATATGCTCCTTATAAAATTCCAAGGGTATCTTTTCTTTGGTTATAGCCATTTTCCTAGTTTTTGAGTGGGAGATTGCCACTTATTTTACAAACATCCTGTATAATATTCAAATGAATCACTGTCAACACTGGACATTTTTCATACACAACAAAACTTCTAACCATACCATAAACTTGAAAGCAAAATGTTTGATAATGGATGTTTATGAACAATAAATTTGTGTCTTTGAGTATTGAAGTGGTGAAATAGTGATCATGGAATCTGATTCTGATTCCTTAATTATTTTAGGTATATAATTTATTATTTAAATATTAACGTCATCGAAATTAATTAATAACAATAAATAACTTGTTTAGAATCCGAAAATGAAGAACCGATGGACACAGAAGAACCCAATCTCGTTATTCCAATACCTAGTTATCAACGTAATATGACTAATTTTTTGTTGAACACTTCTGGTCCAATTGAACCTGAGGACATTGTTTCTTCCATTGACTCTCATAACATTCCTAATATTCAACAGGATGTAGGGAATCAAGATGAAAACCCAATATTAGCTTTAATAGCCAATCGTGAAGAAGATAGCAGATCAAGATCGCCAATAAATTTGTTTGTACCACGCGAAGTTTTAATGCGAGATTATACAATGGACGACGATAGTGGATCTAGATTTACAGTTGTTTCATCCACAGATTATGATAATACATCTCGCTCTTCAGTAGGTTCATATGATATAACAACAGTTGAACGCTTGTCTGAAGATTCACAACAGACAAATACTGAAGACAAACGATTAAAAGTCAACGAACCGATAGTAAATAAAAATGAAGCAACTGATAGTAAATCGCCAAAAAGACAACTAGAAGAAGATGACGAAGATGATGGTAAAACGTGTCCCATATGTTTAGACAATTGGACCAATTTTGGTGAACATCGAATATGTGCTTTGAAATGTGGCCATTTATTTGGTTTAAAATGTATAAATCATTGGTTTTCTTTGCATAAAAAGAAAACGTGTCCGACTTGTAAGAAAAAGGCATCGCGAAGTGATATTAGACATATTTATACTAAAAAGCTTGTAGCAGTAGATGTTACAGAATTAGAATTATTAAAAGATAAACTTTGTGTAGTAACTGAAGAGAAAAACAAAATAAGTATAGAATTAACCAAAGCATTATGTCGCGAACATTTAATTGATCAAGAATTAAAAAACCTTAAAAAAAATTTATCAAATCTACAATCTTTACAAAACTCTCAGCTAAGTACAAATGCTCCTTCATCCACCGATGTTCGACTGTACATGGATAAGTCTCTCGAAATTTGTAAAGAGAATGGGTGCAGAGTTTTAGCTGTATTTAATAACAGTAACACTATGGTGGCTTCGATGAAATCGCCAAATACTTTATTTCCAGGATTTGGTGTTCGTAAAATCGATATTTTAAGTTACAAACCTACCACTTACATACCGTTGCATAGTAAGCCAATTCGTGACCTCAAGTTTCATGCAGAACATCCATGGTTACTCAGTGTTTCATTAGACAAAAGTATTAAAGTAACTGATGTGAATTCAAATTCACCAGTTGTAGTTTACTCGAATGGGGATGTACCTTTGTGGTCTTGCTGTTGGGACAAAAATGATAGTAATATGTTTTTTGTTGGTAAACAACAAGGATCAATATCAAAGTATGATATTCGTCAAACAAATCAAGCTGTAACTACGCATGAAGTTATAGGTGATCTATCTCCTGTAGTAGCAGTGTCTTCGATACGAACTAATGAAAACGGAGTTATAAGAAGTGGAGGAATTGCTGCTTGCAAATTAAACTCATTATGGGTAATCGAAAATAACGTATGTAAGCGACACCATCTTCCAATAGAAGGACCATTTATATCAATGGTTTATACTGACGAACACCAACAATTTTTGTTATCTACGAGAGCTAATTCGAGAGTTCCATATACAAGACATCATTTGTGTAATATCGAAATGAAAGAAAGTAATTTATTTTGTAATACTATACATTGTTTTAAAGGCAGCTCTAGTCAGAAGTATTTGACACGTTCTTGTCTCTTAAATAACAAATCAAATAGTTACGTCGCTGCTTACCAAGAATCTAACAGGACTGTGTGTTTATGGAGTGTAAACTCAGGACAGGGTGTTTGTAATATACCAGCACGTAATCCTGTTATGGATTTATGTGGATTTAATAAAGGAGAAGATAGTTATTTGATGTCATTGACTGAATCGAAGTTAGAATTTTTTAAATTTAAATTGTAAAATGCTTCTCAAGTTTTCTTTTCTACTAATAAATTAATATTTTGTAATTTTAAAAGTTGTATTTTTTCTTAACTTTTAAGATCTGGCTGATCACAACACCTTAACAAATTGAAACTTGCTGGAAAGTTGTTAAGGTTGCTAAAAGAACTTTAGGATAATGCTTCTAATTTATGCATAAATCTAATCGTCAAACTTGTACCTTGATTAATTCTAGTAATAATGCAAATATTTAATAGAAGTAAAATATTTATTTTGATTTTTCAAAAAAATAATCTAAAAAGACGGTACATGAGACTATATTAAAGTGGATTTATAAGTATAATAAATATTGAAAATCATAATACTTGTAAATTTTGAGTTATTTTTAATTTAATTGAGTTTATTATGTAAACAATCCATGCAATTATTTCCTAAATGAAATTCAAAAATAATATTTACAAACTAAAATATTATTAATGCTCACATTCAATTTCTTCTGTTTAATTTAATAACAATTTTTATAACATACAAAACGAGTCTGAAATAAGGTGCAGCTTTAAACATTGTGAGCATGGCAAAATCTACTAACTAAACAGTTGTTCTGTGGCTCGTTCTAAATCCCAATTAAAGGTTGATAATGCTACTCTAGAGTCGTCTTCATCTACGCCCATTTCTATTAATTTTCTTATTTTGTCATCAAATTCTTTATTTTGAACTGGACCTGAAAAGTTAACTATGACCAATTTTTATAAACTAAATTTCATTCCCACACATTATAATTAAAACAATTATTAATAGTCTTTTACAAAGCAATCACAATAACATTTCCTGCGCTCCATTTTAAATAAAAAATTTATATCATAATGTTGAGCACTTGACGTGTATATAAATTTAATGAAAAATAGGAATTCTTCTAAAAAATTTCAAAATTTACTATGTAATAAACTCATAATAATAATTTTATAATAAACTCATGACATTTTGACAAAACTTGTTGATTTAAGGAAGTTTCATTATAATTTTAAGATCTAAAAGTACCTCCTGCATATACATTCGTCCAATGACGGGCAGTCATATTGAACATTTCAGAATTTTCTTTAAATTGTTTAGCCACTACTGCATCTTGAGGATCATCAGGTTCAGCTGCAGATAATAAAGCTTGTAAAGACAATAATACCGTTCTTAAAGTCATAGCAGCGGCCCTAAAACAGTTTAAATTTTAACAACGCGATGTTTATTGATATTATAATTACCATTGATCTTTTAATATATCTAAACATATTGCTCCGGTAACAGAGGATATATTAGGATGCCATATTCTTGTTATAAATCGTACCTAAAATTTGGAGTTTGAGTGGACAATAAAAGTGACATATTGAAATTACAAATATGCCTACCTTAGGTGGATTAAAAGGATAAGTTTCAGGTACTTTGATATCTAAAACAAAATTGCCTCCTTCATATGGAGTATCAGGTGGTCCGGCTATTTCCCCCTTTAATTCGGTGTAGTTGTCATTCAATAATTCTACTTTGATAGCACATTTCGCAACCTAAAAATTATCGTAAAGTAATAAGTCTGCTCCTAATTAAGATTAAGAGGCGATTGTGCGTTAATTATTATTTTTTGTCAATTCGAAATGACGTTAATAATCGAATGATAACCTTTAAAAGAACGCACATGCCTATCATGCAATATTTCACTAATCAATACAAACAATTTTGAATGTGTCTTTAAAAAATAGTGAGATAAGCAAAAATGTCCAATGATGGAGAAAATGAGACGGGTAAGTTTTAAAAATCACACAAGTAGAAAATTTTTGACTTACAAGATGACATAACAAAACAATTTGAATGCTTTGTAAATAAACTTACCTCTTCACTTTTAATAACCTCTTTAAATTCTCGTTTTATTCTTTGCGCAGCAATGTTTGCCATAATGCTTATAAATATTTGGTAACAGCAAAAATCATGACAATAAAGCCCAATATATTTTCAATAATACGATAATTTATAATTGTTAAAGTTTACAATTTTTATTTGCAACTCTCACGTCTAATTTACAATGAAGTTAGGTAAAGATGGTAACCTGCGCAACTTTCATTTGTTCTAATTTTGAATTGTAGTTGTTGTCAAATATCATATGCTATTATTAATGTTAGGGAAAATAGCATAGGCGTATCACTCATAAAAAATAAAATTTGACCAAAGTTTTTACATGTCTTTGTAATAGAGCACATTCACTGAGATTTTTTAAATCAGATATTTTTATGATATGAAATTGAAAACATTTAAATGTTTATATAATCTTCTGATTTTACGATTTTAATGATTTTCGTTCTGAGATTCTAATGAGCTTTTTTCAAATAATGTAATACAGGGTGATTCATTTAAATACAAAAGCTATTCAACACTTAAATGGAGAATAACCTAAAATTATTTTCATCTCTACAGGGTGTTGTATTTACTGCTTGGCCCGAATATTTTAGATTGTTTTTTAATGGAACAATCTGTATATTTTTCTACATTTCGACTTGGAATTAAGTGGCCTACATGGCTATATTAATTTTTTTAAATTTCTCTGCGGTCTTGCCAAGTTATTAATTTTTTTCTCTAAAAATGCCTGCTTTTAAACTGCTTTACAAAATCGTACCGAAGAACCGAAGCCGTTGTTCAAGGAATAATAACGATTTTTTCCTAGGTAATTATGACTGTCTTCTATACTAATGAAATTTAAAAAGTTCGATTAAATTGTTCATTAAAGGGACCCAAAGTTACTCATTTTCAAATGACTATAATTCGTTATTTTCAATGGAGCACCCTGTATATTTTTACATATACAGTGTGTCCAGTATAACGTGCACAGCATGGGGATCTCGGAAACCGTAAGAGATACGAAGTCGGTTAAATGGAAACAATTGTGCAGGATTTTATGGCAACCTCGATACTGCTTTTGTTTTTTGAAAACAATTATTAGCACTCTAGATATTTAGGAAAAACTGAAAAATTGCATTTTCTTTAAATGCTTATAACTTTTTTATTCCTGGAGATAATTTTAATTTTCAAAAAAGAGATAATAGGCACTACTAAAATGCAAATAATTAATTCATAAAATAATTTTTTTTGTGCGCCGTTTTGGAGATATAATGCAAACTTATGTTTTTCTAAATACAAACCTAACCTTAATTTTATGTTTTTAAAAAGCTAATTGTTTTCTCTTTTCAAAAATATAAGGGTTGATAGGGTTAATTTTTTTAATTCCTTTACGGTAATACTAAAATAGAATATTTTGTTATTTATGTTCAAATAAATTTTAAAAATCAAGTTTGCTATGAAACAATTTCATAAAAAAGAAACAAATGAATTAAATAAATAAATATCAAAAAAACGATTAAAATAATTCGAAAAAAAGTACCTTATAAAAAATTTTAAAAATAAACCTATCAACCCTTATATTTTTGAAAAGAGAAAAAAATTAGCTTTTTAAAAACATAAAATTAAGGTTAGGTTTGTATTTAAAAAACATAAGTTTGCATTATATCTCCAAAACGGCCCACAAAAAAAATTATTTTATGAATTAATTATTTGCATTTTAGTAGTGCCTATTATCTCTTTTTTGAAAATTAAAATTATCTCCAGGAATAAAAAAGTTATAAGCATTTAAAGAAAATGCAATTTTTCAGTTTTTCCTAAATATCTAGAGTGCTAATAATTGTTTTCAAAAACCAAAAGCAGTATCGAGGTTGCCATAAAATCCTGCACAATTGTTTCCATTTAACCGACTTCGTATCTCTTACGGTTTCCGAGATCCCCATGCTGTGCACGTTATACTGGACACACTGTATTTGAATTTTTGATAAATTTGTAAAAATACAGTAGAACCCCGTTATAAAGTACCCATTTATAACGTTTTTCCGAATATAACGGACTAAATCTTTGGTCCCATTTTAATATTTTGTTTATTTATTGTTTTTATAACGAACTTCCGGTTATAACGTATAGTCTGTTCATATCTTTTAGAAGTTGACGTCTCGACTTTCATTGTAGGGGGCCTCATAAATCATTCAAAAAGGTTCAACATCTTTCCCTTAAATTTGTTTAACAAAAGGATTTTAACAGACAAGAGAGTGCTACAATGCTACAGCATGTGCTAACAATCGTAGTAAACCGAGTGGTTTACCAGTTTAAAGAAAATATTTTGGTGCATCCCATTTTTGGAATTGTATTTTAATGACCGTTTCTACAGGTATAATAATCCTTTATCCCTTACGTTTAAAAACTGTTAACATCACCTAGAATGTAATTGTAATAATTTAAATATTCTACACTTACCACCCGCTAATTATTGCTTTTCAACATTACTCTATTATTGAATTGTTGTTATCATCATTAATTCATTAACACATTGCGTGCCAAGGCATATTTCGCACAAATGTCAAGACGGCCAGTTCATATTTAGAGAATTTGTATTGTTTTTGCATTTAAACAATTAATATCTATCGAGTTTATTTTTGGTAGTTTACCAAACCAAAAATACGTACAAGTTCCTTATGAACCACTACTTGAAAAGGCTATTTAAATTCGCTTAGGTGTCATCCATATGTGAATGCCAGTGTGTTTTAACAAAATGTAGCCGTCGTTCATTTCAAAATCGTTCACTAAACAGCACTGTCATTCGTATGTGTATGCCTTGGCACGCAATGTGTTTTAGTAATTAAGTAAAGTATAAAAAACACCAAATTATCAAATACAATTAAGTGTATTTCGAAGCATTTTCTAGTGTTTAGGTATCAATTTTATTTAAGCTCTAATTCATTTACCAAAATATAGTTCCTTTAAACAGGTTTACAACTCGGTTTACTATATTATGATTGTTACCAGATGTCTTCTCTTTTAAAATGCTTTTATAAACAAATTTAAGGAAAAGATGTTGAACCTTTTTGAATGATTTATGAGGCCCTCCACAGTGAAAGTCAAAACGTCAACTTCTAAAAGATATGAACAGACTATACCAAATTTTTCTGCCCCTGATGGTACGTTATAACGGGGTTCTACTGTATACAGGGTGTTCCCATGTAATTTTTTATGATTTTTAAGACAGAATATGGCCGTGTAGGCCATTTAATTCCAAGTCGAAATATAGGAAAATCTAGTGTTCCAATTAATAAAATTAAAAATATTCTCCCTGAGCAGTAATACAACGCCCTGTAGAGATTAAAATAATTTTAGGTTATGCTCCATTAGGTCTAGAAAACTTTTGTATTTAAATGTATACCTTATTTCAAACGGCTAGGGAGCTATCGAAGACGGCCGCTTCATTGAATCATCCCGTGTATTAGGAAGACATGAAGAAAATCTTACTTTTAATTATTATAAACTATTAAAAATTGTATAAATGTTGCATTTTGAATTAAAAAGAAATTACTCGACATGATTGTCACCAACTTTAAAAACTACAACTGCTCAACTAAATAGAAAAAGACTTGACGCAAAAGCTCCTCAGTTCAATAATTAGTCAAGTCAGCATCTTATAAATTCCTATAGTTTGAAGTCACGTGATGCTCTTCGCACCAATAACGTGCCAATACACTACGACTTAAGAACGCTTAACAAGTCAGTTTCTATTTTGAACTTATTTTGACATTAGTATTTGGCTCTAAAGTCTAAACCACTATTTTATTAAAATGGAAGTCATTATTTTGTCACAAATCAGGAACTTTAATAGTTTTTCTTTATTCAAAGGAAGAAAATTATAATTTTTCATCTTAAATATTTTTGACAGGATAAATTATTTATTTTAATTTTGACATTGTAGTTGTTAAAATGGTTAAAAAGAAGTAAACTTGTCTTATGATTTCCAAAAAGAGAACTTTGTATATTTAGTGCCCATCTTCCCCTTCTACATAAATGATGAGTAGTGATGATAAAAATAAGGGTAAAACAATTTTGGAAATTGTTTAAATAATTAATACCTTTTACATTTTAATTTTCCTTTAGTATGAAATTCATACTATGAATTTCTTTTTTAAGTTTTAAATTTTTTTTGCCTAAGTTAAATAGTCAAATGTCCGCCAATGCTTTCAATTAATTATCAAGGTTATTGATAATTTAAAGCATGCGCTTTATTTGTTGCCTGTTTCATAGTTATGCCCGTCTTATCGGAAACTCTTAGCGCAAAGAGTTTACCGAGGGCAAATCAAGACGTAGAAAAGCAAGTAGGAATACTTCAGAGCAGAATGCCGAACATCAAAGTCTTTAGTGGTACATCCCATCCTGATCTTGCCCAAAGAATTGTTGATCGGTTGGGCATTGATTTAGGAAAAGTTGTAACCAAGAAATTCAGCAATTTAGAAACATGGTTCGTACTTTTTGTTTTTTAAAATTTATTTTTTATTTAAATTTTAAAATTTTGAGGTTTTTATTTCAACGTGTTTCTTTTCTTTCTAGTGTCGAAATTGGAGAATCTGTGCGCGGCGAAGATGTTTATATTGTCCAGTCAGGTAGCGGCGAAGTAAATGATAATTTAATGGAACTTTTGATTATGATCAATGCCTGTAAAATTGCATCTGCTAGCAGAGTCACTGCAGTTATTCCTTGTTTCCCTTACGCCCGGCAGGACAAAAAGGATAAGGTATGTACTTTCTTTATTTGATTTTTTAAATTTCGTGGGCATTTTTTAAATATCAATCAAAATACTAAATTCTAAAGTGTTTGTTTTAAATAAAACTTAAAATTTCCTAATTTTCCCATTATTTTCAAAATCTATAATATTGATGTTTAACAAAACCATGTGGTTTTGTTTTAATTTATGGAGTCTTTTATTTGTAGCCAACTTCATTGTAATTTAATTTTTGTGCTATTTTGTTCGCATCAGTACGCATAAACGCAATTCTTGCTTAAATTTCAATTTGCTAATTATTTTACAATATAATATTGGGCAATTGCTTTATGTAAATAGGGAAACTGTCTGAGAAAATTGGTGGGTCACGTGCATAAATTTTCCCGCCTTGATTTAAATTTGAGATTCCCCCTCTTTAAAAATTGAAATTCGAGTTATTAAATTTTCGACTTTTAATAAACAAATATACTGCTTAAATTAAATATTTTCTCTAAACTTGGCTCCTCTTTTAAACTAAAAAATTAATTTAGACCTTTTCTTCTATTTTTATTTTAATATAAAGATAATGGTCGTAATGTTGGGCTGTACTGTCTTTGTCGTAGTTTGATTATTGTTATACTTGTTAATAGTATTTTTAAGGCATGAATAACTCTGAAAATTTATGCTAAGTAGTCTTGTTCAGTTCTACAAATATTGTTACAATTTTGATTGTATTAATCTCACAGCTCTAAAATTAGGCTTTTATTTTATTCAAATTCTTGTATCGATGTGTATGAAAATTTTGTAAATATAGACAATGGGGCAATGATTTTAGGGTGGAAATGCAGATGACAAAGAGAGAAGCGTAGAAAAATGGAAATCTATCGAATGGAAATACAGGGTAAACATTTATCTTAAAAGTATTATACATAGGGATGCTTATGTTTTGTTGCAGCAATTAATACATTATACATGAAATAGACATAGTATCTTAATCGTAATACATAATTTAAATGGGCACATTTCATTTAGCATGTATATTTTTTTAATTTATATATTTTTACAATTATTAAAATTGATATTTAATGTGCATGAGATATTAGTTTTAAATAATTTTAATTGTAAAATTGTTTACAATATCTACAATCGTTGGAAGCTATTTCAAGATAGCAACTATTAATTGTTTTTGGAAAAATATGAAATTATGAAATTTTACTGTACGTCTCATTGTCGGTGAACGTTAAACTACGTGATAAAAATTATTTCTTGCTTGTTTATCTCTCACTATGGGTCAAATGAACAGTTAGATTAATTTGATTTTGTTTTATTGATGCAATTTGAAAATTTTATTTAATTTCTATTAATTGTCAATAACATTTATGTTTTTTAAACAAAATCGAAATAGAATAATAGTTCTTGCATTACGAATTACTAATCAAAATTAGAGTTAAAAGCAAGACGTATTCTTTCGAGAACCTCAAGGTCTATGTCACCGAGACAATTTGTTTTAATAAACATAAATTATTAATAAAGTTTTCATTACATCTAATAATCTTGAATTTGGTTGAAATTAAAAAAGTTAAAAATTTATCTGTGACTGTTAGATTTATTGATTTTGTTTTATGCATGTACCATACACGAACTGATACAACTCTAGTTCTTAAAATAAAGTGAGAGAACACTATAAGATACCTGTACTAATGTAGTTATTTAACTTATGAATTGTAATAAATTTGTTCTAATACATGGAACTTAAAACTTTTCTTACAGATTCCTACAAAATTTTGATATTTGTATTTTAATAGACTGTATGTTAATATTAATTGCTTATTCCGTAATTAATTTAACAAAAAAAAATACACTGTGTTAATGAGTTTAATTAATAATAATTTAGTAGATACAGTAAACTGCTGTTTGGTTCCTAAAATTTTATTTTGCTTTAATACCTATATCATCAACACTTTGTATAATGGAAAAAATCTGTTTTTAAATTTATTTCTCTTTTAGTGTAGGTTTAAATGTACCTGTGTTGCAGAATATCTTGAAACTAATAACTTGAGTATGTATATTATTTTCAAGGTTTGTTACAGTTGTACAATGTACATGTATTATGGATTCCCCATTTTATTTTTTAATTGTTTTGTATTATTTACTATAATGGCATAATAATACGTGTAAATCTACACAGCTAATAGCAGAATAATAAAAAAAACCTATTTATGAAGAAGGTGAATTTGTGCAGGCTAAGAAAAAATATGAAAGCTAATCAATTTGTAATGCTAATAATTACCATAGTATAAATTCACCCTGATTAAATATTTTAATAATGTAATTTTATTTTTTATGTTCTGCTATGTTTTTAGCACGGTAATAAATATCGAGGTATGCCGACAGACGTTTGAAGTTGAAGCACAATTTGACCCTTTTTATAACTGATTAAACGCGAATATTTCGCATTTGGTTGGTGCCAATAATATCCCTTCATATGCTTTCTCTGTCTTATATTGGCGCGACCATTGCCCTTCATGTGCTTTCTCTGTCTTACAACAAGTGGCCTCAGTTTGCTGAGTGACAAGATCGCCCGTCTGCATACCTTTTATATTTATTACTGTGGTTTTTAGTTTCTTGCATGTTTCTAATTATTATTATTCATTTCTAAAAAAAAATTTTTATAACAAAATAATGAATTCGCAATTCTACTAACTCATGCTTCTTTTTCTTTTCCCGCTTTAATACAGTAAACAAATTCGGTTGAGGGTGGCATTTAGTTAATAATTTAACCATTTTATAATTATTTGCTTTTGAATTACATTAATCTTTTAAATGGGCTTGTCTATTTTTGTGTTTTATTTGCATTATTTTCAGGTGCATTTGCAACACAGCACTTAATTTTAATTTGTTAAATTAATGGCGTTTTATTTTTTTTAAATACTTGTATTGTATAATATCAATTTATTGTAATAGAATTTAGATTGATGTTGTATTTCAATTTGTTTATGATATTGAAAATCAGAAATGTATTATATTATTATTGTTGCAAATGAACCTAAAATATTCATTTTTTGTAATAACATGTTTTTGTTGACAGAGCCGTGCTCCAATATCTGCCAAATTGGTTGCAAATATGTTATCGGTTGCTGGAGCTGATCATATTATAACTATGGATTTACACGCATCACAAATTCAAGGCTTTTTTGACATACCAGTGGATAACTTATATGCGGAACCGGCCGTATTAAAATGGATTAAAGAAAATATACCAGAATGGAGAAATAGCATTATAGTTTCTCCAGATGCGGGTGGTGCAAAAAGAGTCACATCTATTGCTGATAGACTTAATGTCGAATTTGCTCTTATTCATAAGGAGAGAAAAAAGGCTAACGAAGTTGCTTCTATGGTGTTGGTCGGGGATGTAAAAGATAGAGTAGCTATTTTAGTAGATGATATGGCAGATACTTGTGGCACAATATGTCACGCAGCTGAAAAATTAATGGAGGCTGGAGCAACTAAAGTTTATGCAATATTAACTCACGGTATTTTTTCCGGACCCGCTATTTCGAGAATAAATAATGCATGTTTTGAAGCCGTCGTTGTAACCAACACAATCCCTCAGGATGGACATATGAAGGAATGTCCAAAAATACAGGTAAATTAAAAATAATACATATAACTATAGTTGTTCAAAAATTTTCGCACTACTTGTGATCAGATCTTATTTCAAACTTCATGAATTGGTTCATAAAGATCCACTTCTCGATTAAAATAATTTTTAAATAAAACTGCAGCGTTATAAAAACATTTTATTTGCACATTAAACATTTTATTCACATAACATTTTAATTGTAGTTATTGAAACACTCTAAGCTATGAAAATACTTTTTGGTTTATTCAAATAATTTCTTAAAATTATTTCCTCCTCCATAAATTTTTATCTTCCAATTTTTAAGTTATAATTTGGCAGTTAGTATAAAACAGTGAAAGCTAAATTAATAAATATAGGCCATTTAAAATAAATAGACCCTGATATGCAAAACTGATAATAAATATTTATATAAAAAAAATAGTAACTTTATTTTATTTTCAGTGTATTGATGTATCAATGATGTTTGCCGAAGCTGTACGCCGAACTCATAATGGTGAATCTGTGTCATACCTCTTTTCTAACGTTCCTTATTAAATAATTTTTTTATTGTTAGTAATTTTAGTTAACGAACTAATTTCATTTTGTTATGTTTAATTTATAAAAATTAAATTTTGCTGTGAATCTCTATTTGTGGCAAAAGAGCCTCCAATGTATAAATTCTATTTACGATTATTCATTTTAAAATGATTGAATTTTAATTATTTTACTCAAATACAACGTTATTATTTATTCTTATTTTTCTTTGTTTCGTAACACACAATTTCAACTAATGTCACCACAGATATATCTAAGAGGTATTTTACTGTGTTTTACGCCCGAGTCCTTTTGTGCTCATAAATCTAATGAACAATGATATAATTTCGATTTATTATTTTTGTACTCCTGGCGGTAAATCCATGTCGAAAACCATGGGATAATTTTTAGGTATATAGTTAATATCACATGTAGAAGCATTAATGTATATTGTACTATCATCGGACGTCACTCCATATCCTAAACATAAGCATTTGAGTGTAAACTAAATATATTTTTTTTATATCAAATTGTTAAATTTTCGTTATATTTACGTAGTTGCAAAATTTATAAATATAATAAAAAAAATTACTAACTCGATAAAAAAATTTTCTGTGATCATTGATACCATAAGACTGCAATTTTAAATTCGCCATACTGACCTTCATGTATATGCCCAAAAACGTGATACTTTGGTTTGACTCGTTGTTGAATAGTCGATAGCAATTCAACACATCCCACGTGATCGCCAGTTCTTACGAGATCTCCATGTCCCAAAGGTGGGCCGTGCGTCATCAAAATATCTGTATCATCTGGAATTTGATTCCATTTTGATAGTAAAGGTTTGCCACGTGGAAGATTGAATGCCCACTTCCCAAATTCTGGCTGCCTGTAAGAAATGTTATTTTAACTTTTTCCAATCCAAGAAAAAGTTGTATAATCGAGACAAAAAATAATATTTTTTCGATTTTTTGAACCAAAATGTCTGTCTGTATGTATGTATGTCCCCCCCCCCCCCCCTACAGCAAAAACTACTGAACCGATTTTAATGAAATTTGATTTTAACCACTTTAAAATTATTTTATCGCCAATAATAGCTTCAATAAGATATATACAGGGTATCCAAAATTAAAGTGGTTATTTGGGCGCATATTTGCAAATTTGAGCCAAATTCATTTCTACTTGGCTATAAGATAATACATGTAAGCCCCAATTGAAAAAAAAAAATTTTTTTTATTCAAAATGGCGGCCAATAGAACAATTGTCCCATTTTGTGGTTTTTCACTTATAACTTGGCCGGTAATTATTATTATAAAAATTTCAAAACGGCATTGTACAGCCAAAATATAGGGCTTTCGTTCTAAACAAGTCGATTTTCAAAATTGTTTTAAAATTGCCTACCTTTAAGGGGTCAAAGTAGCTCAAAATTTTGAAATGGATTTTCTCAAATTTTCCTCTGCCATATTTTTTACGTTACAAACAACGTAATTCTCTATAGAAATATAAATTTTTATCAAAATCGCTCGAGCCGTTTTGAAGTAATAATGTCGAAATATTAAAAATCTCGAATTTCTTTTGTAATGAAAATGAAAACTTGAAAATGGATATATTTATCAATCCCATAAATATCTATTATTTGACACTATTTTCGGTTAACAAAATGCTTCCGGTTAAACCGGAAATTACAAAATATCAAAAGTTTTAGGAACACCCTGTATATTTTTCAATATTTTGAAAGCTCGGAAAATTAGCTTTCTGAACATATAAAATAATATATATTTTGAACTTCAATTTATGCCAAATTTATAAAGAAATAAATTGAGTATTGAGACAGTTTATGTCTAAAAATTCTGCTTAAACGCAGAAGTTCTAGGTTCGATCCCCGACGAAAGCAATTTAAAACAAAAATTTTTTTAATGTCATGTGACATAAAAATAAATTTAATAATAAAAACAACATGTGGCCATATGAGGAACTGTTTTAATGCCTAACTTCAATACCCAAACGTTTCTTTAGTGCGCTTTTTAAAGTTTTTTTTAATGTATTTTATTTATAAGATATTAAATGAAATTTTAATTAAAAAAATACAAAATTCCAAGATCTGACGGACGGAAAAAGTTCCTCGTTTGGCAACATCCTTTGTTTTGGAAGTTAATTCTAAAAATACTAAAACATTTACCATGGGCTACCATAAATTTTAATTCCATATACAATTACTGGCGAATCTTCCAAGTAAATACAATTTGTTAAATACTGACTGGCATTTGATGGCACCGAGTTGCGTTCTGTAAATCGAATAAACGGTTTTTTTAACATATCTAAGCATGTTACTAAATGTGATTGTGCTGCATTTGTATTTCTTGCAGCCGGGTTAAATATTTGTAAAATATTTTCACAAGTTGGATCAAAGCTGATCTCGTGGTTTCCAGCTATCACTATTTTATACTTATGTGGTAAAGCTCCTAAAAAATTTAAAAAAAATAAAAACGCTGTATTATATTATTTTGTAATTTTACCAATCCATTTATTAAAAGTTTTAATTTCTTCGTCTCTCCCAAAACTTGTAAAATCGCCAGCATGGAGCAACACATCTCCAACAGGAACTTTAAAGTTTAGATTGTGCGTAAGTGAATGTGTATCACTCAAGCACACAAATCTTACTTTATTGGGACCCACTGCATCAGTCGGACTTTCTAAATTTACAGGTATGACTTTCTGATTTTGCCAAATCGAACTCCACACTGCAGATGGATTGTTTGTTAGTGGATGTACAGTAACTTTAATTTCTTCCATGTTAGTGTGATTAGTTGAAGTGTAGGTGTATAATTTAGGCCTACGAAATTAATATCAGACTTACTCAATTCCTTTTTGAATTATAGAACCCGTAACAATTTATGTAAAATGTCAAATTTGTTAACGTGAGTAGATATCGTTTTGTTATTTTATGTAATGCATTTTTTAATTTAAGAATTGTACCATTATTATTAGTATTGCTCAATTATGCATAAAATAAAATTTTATTTTTATAAAGAGCCTCATTTAATTATTAAGTGTCCGAATGAGCCCTAATAAATGCGCGTTAAATATCGGTCTTAATACAAAATAATATCAATTATCTGTTCCTTAAACAAGGGATATCTTTAAAAAAAACATTAATTTAAATGAGATTGTTGGCAATACCCGTAAGATAAATTTTTTAATTTAAATAAAAAACCCTACGATATCTGAATTATTCGTGTACAATTAAATCAATACTTTTTCTTAGAGGCTTAGCAATCGTAATTACCTTAAAATGAAAGCATAATCTATTTTACCTTCATTTTCGTTTTCTTGAATAATTAATCACATCTATTACAGGCCTATTACTTGTTTATAATTTCCAATTTTAAGAAATTAATCATCACTGTTTACGTATCTTCAAAAACAGTGTGCATTAGTAAGTTTTAAGTTGAGCTACGAGATGGCAGGACAATCGTTGGTATTATTGATATTTAATTATGTTAAGTTTACCTCAAAATAAACTAAGTTATTCGCTTTTTAACTTATCTAACTTGACTTTGGTACAATAAATAATTACTTATAACTCTTCAAATATTTGTAGAAGAGTAAGCTTAAATAAAGTCCACCGTTAAAAAGTAGTAAAGGAGTCCTATTTATTAAATTACTACATACAATAGGTAGAAATTGAACTTAAACCTAATATGTAAAATCCTAAATCGCACTTCAGATCACATTTCCATAACATTTAAAGCTCATAAGAGACATTCCTTTCATTCGATATGAATTAAATTCATTCACAATTTAGTTATACCTGGTTTAAGCGGTATATCAAAAACAACAGGTAAATTATTAGGTATATAATTTATATCACAGGTAGAAGCATTAATAAATATAATTTTACCGTCTGAAGTTATACCATACCCTAGAAAAATATATTTTACGTTCCAGTTTAGATAAACATGTTTTAATAGGTACCTTCATGTATATGACCAAATACATGATACTTTGGCTTAATTCGTTTTTGAACGGTTGCCAATAATTCGACACATCCAGCACGAACGCCAGAACAAACTAAATCACCATGTCCAATAGGTGGAGTATGAGTTATCAAAACATCTACATTATTTGGAATTAAGTCCCATTTCTTTAAACACAAATCTCCTCTAGGAACATTAAAGGCCCATTTGCAAAACTCTGGTTGCCTTAAAATGAATTATTAACCAAAGGAATACCAATAATTAAAATTAACCAACCAAGGAGTGCCATAGATTTTTATACCATAAATTTCTATCAAGGAGTCTTCTAAATAAATACAATTCGTTAAGTGTTGTTTTACATTTACAGTTCGAACTGCCTCATCTAAATCATTCTTTTGCATTCCTAAAGTTGGAATTTCATCTTCTAAAACTGATTCTCCATGCCTCGAAGAACGATCATTGATATTTTTAAACATGTGTATAAAAGTTGGATCGAAACTTAATTCATGATTACCGGCAATAATAATTTTGTGCTTATGGGGCAAGTCTCCTATAATTTGAATATTTAAAAAGAGTATTGAAATAAATTTTATACATACCTAACCACCTGTTAAATTCCTGTACTTCTTCTAGTTGTCCGCACTTAGTAAAATCACCAGCATGAATGAAAACATCACCATCTGGTACAGCAAATTTTATATTATGAGTTAAAGAATGAGTGTCACTCATACAAACAAATCGAACTTTATCATTTTCTACTGGTTTTGTTGGTGGTTTAACATTGAGTTTGAATACTTTTTGATTTTGTGAAATTTGTCTCCAAGCAGCTGTCGGGTTATTTGTGAGAGAATGAACCTGAATTTCTTGCATTTCGGTTGATTAAACCCTTCATTAATATTTTTAATTGAATACAATCACATAATGTAGCTGGTTTTAGTTTATAAAAGCACCCTTCTTTAAAAGGTTATGTCATGTTATGTTTATACAGGTTGATTCAAAATAAGTTTGAAGGAGAGTGAAGAGTACTTTTACAAACCGCAAATACTTCAAGTCAAGTATAGTTTATCCATTTCTGGAACCAGAAATTGCCTTCTTAATCCTTATTATCTCATTAGCACCCTACTGTGTTGGATACCAATAAAAGATGAGTAAAATCTTCGAGAAAAAGGTAAAAATGAACTTCTATGCCAAAAGCAGGTATATAAACCCTTTTAATGCTTTTCACTTTACAAAAAATGTGCAAAATATCACATAATATTTAAATTAAATCTTTTTAAATTTCTTTCTTTACATGAAGCGTTAGAAGGGTTTATATACCACGCATCTTTTATTGGTACCCAACACAGTAGGGTGCTAATCACAGATTATAGATTTATATATTTAGAATATATATATTTCTGAATATATAAATCTATAATCTGTGGTGCTAATGAGATAATAAGGATTAAGAAGGCAATTTCTGGTTCCAAAAATGGATTAACCTATACCTATTTATTTATTTAAGTAAAACAATTTTGTATAAAAATAGTTTATTGTTTTAATACTTTCCCTCTCAATATCTTAACATCATCAACAGGTCTATCGTTTTTATCAGTTTCTACTAAACCTATACGTTTAACAACATTCATTCCCGTTGTTACTCTTCCAAAAATTGCATGTTTTCCATCCAACCATTGTGTAGGTGCTAATGTTAGAAAAAATTGGGAACCATTTGAATCCGGACCAGAATTAGCCATAGACATTATTCCTGCTCCTGTATGCTTTAATTCTGGATGTATTTCATCTTTAAAAGTTGATCCGTATATAGACAGCCCTCCTTTACCAGTGCCAGTTGGGTCACCCCCTTGTATCATAAAGTCTCGAATTATTCGATGAAAAACTGTATTATTGTAGTACCCTCTTCGAGCTAATTCAGCAAAATTTCTACACGTAGTTGGTGCGTGTTTCCAATATAATTCTATCGTGAATTCACCCATGCTAAAAGCGTGAAATTTTGAATTACGGTTTTATTTGAAAATGTATTTTGATACTTACGTTGTTTCAAACGAGACAAAAGGCGGTTGCCACATTTTGTCCGGAATACCAGTTTGATTCATGCTTTGTAACGCCATAGTTTCACTTTATTTAAATAAACTAAATTAAATTGTAATCAGTTCTTGTTTTGTTCTCAAAGATAACTTAACCTCACTTACGTTTTTGTTTTTAACGCTGAACAATTTTTTATCGAAAGTCAGTAGGCAACCAATTATACACAAACTTGCATAATAAGTAGTCTACCTTCCAGGCGCTAAGTTTAAATGCCCCCATTGGCATTGCCCATATCTTTTTTTTTGTTCTATAGTATTATATGGTATTATACACATTTGTGATTTACACATACACTTGTTACGAATGTTACGAAAAGTTACGAAAACTAAAGTGTTTCTTTTCTGCTTATTTGTGTTTCTGAAAACTAAGAAAATGAAGAAAAGAAATAGTGTAAATTGCTAACGTATTGTCAAGAATAAGCAAACCATATAATTTATTAGATTACTCATTAAAATTCTTTGGATAATTGTCAGATGTAGCAATAAAATAGTGCGTTAGAGTGGCAGGACCGAGGCCGAGGCAGTTGTTGGTTCACGATATGAGATAGAGGTTGTAACACCTGTGGATTAAAACATCGAATGTCGAAAATTGCGGGTAAACAGAAAAATAAAAGTGGCGGGTTGAAGGTGTTTTGGATTCCAACACGCCATAAAAATAAAACTCACAAATCAAATAAATATTATCCTCGTGATAACAGCTCTCCAGAAATGTAAGTCTTTACTTGGAATGTAGAAATTTGTCCTACTTTTGTTTCTATTTACTTTAGGACCTGTTATGTAGGATTATCAAAATGTATTTTGTATATTTTTAATGGTACCCAGCATTCTGTTAGAATTTTTCAAACGCATTTACAAACAAGGTCATAGGTTGTTTATTAATGATTAACAATAATTATAATAATTATTAAATAAAAATAATTGCTTTGTGTACACTTCTAAATAGAATTAGGTGTAATAATAACTAATAATAAGTTGAATATAGAATATACTACCAAATGCAATCATTCAAAAAGTGAAATACTTTCCAAAGTCCACCAATCCAATTCTTGGAATAAACACAGGTTCGTAGTCAGAGGGAGACTAGGAGGAACCACCCCAACGACCCTATTTGATGAATTTGATCAAACCTTTTATTAAAAGGTTTAGACTGCATCACAAGTTCAAAAATTTTGAAGAAAATATATACAGGGTGATACAGAACTTGAGGCGAAAAATAAAATGCCTTAATCAGTAATCAGAAAATGTAAAATAAAATTTTTTCCGATTTGATTTTGTTTTCGAGCTAATCGATTTCAAAGTTTCCTCTGATTTTATTCATCAAGAAAACTGAAAAAATAGATTTCCTCAATTTTATTTTCCGAAAAGTAATAGAGTTTCAACCAAAGCTGTAATTTTTTTAAAATTTTTGAACTTGAGGTTTTCTTTCTATGGACGAAGAAAAATGCATACAACTTTATTATTCTTTAAAGTTAATAGAAAACGATGCGCATAGATTTATAGTATTGCATTATACAGAAGAGGTTATAGGCACATGGAAGAGGGTAGAATTTTATTTTATGAATGTGTTTGGTTTAGTTAAGGACGCGCTGCAAAAGTGGAGGGGAGACATTTTTGCCATAGCGTGTATTTTTACCACTTTAAGTTGAAGGAAAAAACTATAGATGGTGCCAACATACTGTCAAAATAATTATTTTAATTACCAATGTCAACCAATCTCAAACTAAAAAAAACAAGAAACAGTACTTAAAAGTAGAACATTACAAAATCGTTTTGGACGGTTTTCGATGCTGTAATGAGTATATTGTTACAAAAGAACAGTAAAGTTAAAAATTTATACCTGGAACTTTAAAATTTTGCTTGGGCCATCTAAAAGGCAATGCCTGAACTATTGTCGAAAGATTTGGTTGAAAAGACCGCTAAGGACATATTTTGATTCAGTATTTGGTTGTGGATTTCGTTTAATTAACGATGGAATCACTTAAAAATTAGGTATTGTTCTTATAACGATCTCCACTAGGAGATAACGGAATTTCATCAATATTGGTTGCTTCAAAATTTGAAAGTTTCTTGTTTTCAAAAATTAATTTAACGTATTTATTCATAATATAAAGCAATGAAAATTGTCCATCTCCTTCATTGATCTTTCCTTATTAAAATTTCAAAAAAATTAAGTTCATATAACGTTTAGTTTTTAAATCCTACAACTAAAACTAAAGGCTTATTTTTAACGTTGCTTTATCAGCGCGGCCTTAAAGGGGGTGTAAACCAAAAATTAAAGTTGTAGTACAGGGGATTCTAAGAACAAATTTTTAAACCGCACATTGCTGTGATGAGCCGTTCAAAAGATAAAAGGTTTTTAAGCAAAAATGCGCTACGTCACACGAACAAATTCGCTATCGATGCATCGGTCGCATAGCAGCATGCTAGTCTCGTAGACTAATTTCATATGTTTCATATAAACAAAATCGTCAACTTCAGTTCAATGTCAGCTATGCGCTTGCTGGTTCGCTGGTTGCATGTATTTGTCTGTCTGACGTCACACGTTTGAAACATAAATGCTTTATATCTCGGTTAATATTTGGGCTAAAGATGTGCGGTTTTCACCGTTGTTCTTAAGATATTTTTTAGCATATTTCTACGAAAAAAAGTTTTTTTGGTTTACACCCCCTTTAAGAGGTAAAAATACTAAAAAACCCGGGTTCTAGCTACATGGCTAAAGGAGGGGGTTGAAAAGGTCCCGTTAATTGGGTTTTCGGTTATATCTTGAAAACGGTGTATCCTAGGAAAAAATATTGTGCTCTCTCCGTTACCGAGTTACAGGAAAGGGAGGGAGGTCTAGAGACATGCTATGCTTAGGCTCCCCAGCATTTGGAATTTTATTTTCAAAATAGGCTTAGTTTAATCGTTTGTGCTTCTGACTCTGTCGTTTGCACTCACCCTACGGGGGCTGGAAACATGGATCCCATAGAACACGGTTCAACATCTGTTTTGTTTCCACCATTCTTTGAGGGGTACGTTAAGCCGCCTGTCCCGGTTTCTAAAGACCATATTGATAAGCGTAAAACGATCTTCGGAGGTTGGATCAAAGTCCCTGTTTCACTAATATCTAGCAAGAGCCCTAGCACCCAATGGATTACCCGTGTGGGCACATGGGTAATAATTAAATTAAGAATAAGGGATAAGTGGAAGAACTTATTAATTCATTAAAAAATTAACTAATTGTTTAGTTGTAACATAAATTGGATTTATTTAGAAAACTGCGTGATAATCGCGATTAACACTCCTAAAAGTAATTTGTAATTGTTTGCCATTTCCGTAGTTTAAATGCCCAATTTTATTCCACCAAACTGACCAAACCCACATACACATACAATAAGTAAAGCCCCGGGTGCATTTTTTAACAAGTGAAAACGAGAAAATTGCAGTAGTGTTAGGAAAGTAAAAGAAAATTCTTGGATAATTGGAAATTTTTGTTTAGAATATAATTGCATCTGCTATTCAAATTAATAATTATTATATTGGCGTCATAGCAATTTACAAAAATTTATTATTTGACAAAGCCTCTCTTTAGTGTCATTACCAAATAAAATTAATTAATTTTCAATAATATTGAAAAGTGTATTAGTTATGCATCAAAAAATTTTCAATTTGTTTTTGTTGGAGCGTAAATTTGTGGTGCTGGTGTAATAGTACGTGACAATTTTAGAAAATATTTCAAACTTTTTCAAAATAGATATTAATTTCTTGTTCGTTTATTGATTTACAAAAAAAAGAATACCCAATGTCAGACCGTGGCCTTTTTAGGTAAGAAATATAATACAAATACCTTTTTTAGTTTATTAAAAGTACGGTAACTATTACAACATTAGTGGGTAATTAGGTAAACACTAATTGCCTTATAACGACATTTCAAAATGAATCAAAATTTTAGTACAAGTATGATACCATTTTTTAGCATTGAATATTATCCTGGCATAGGAGATGTTTATAAATGTGTTGTTGCCGCTATTTCTTTTCTTACGAATCAAAGATTTCATTATTCAGAAGACATATTCAGGTAGGATATTTCAAATTTTCTGTCAATTTTATTTTGAATTATACTAAAAGTTTATTAAATTTGGAGAAATTGGTCGTTCGTTACAGTTTCAAGCTGTAGATTAGTTCAACTCGTATTTATGCAAATCGATACGCTCCACAGGCACATATTTAAAGTCAAATATTTCAACTTTTGGACATACATATATTTTTTATGTTTATATCGAAAAATTGGTCTTTATAGGAGTCCTTTTGTGCAAATTGGACAAATATTTATATCCCAAATCGTTCGATCTCTAATGTTCCAGCATCCATTTTGAAGGGAAGGAGATTAAAAATTCTAGTTTCGAAATTTTCCCTTGGGTTTGGGCATAAATCATAAACTCGTGCAATTATTTTGAATCTCGAGGTCTTCTAGAAGTGGTCGATATTTCTCATGAATCAGAAAACTTTGATAAGTAGATTGATATAGCATATTCTAAACATTATGCAATGTTAAGGTAACTTAATCTATAGTGGTGTCTCTGATGGATATCGTTTGTTTATAACAATGCATTAATGTTATCAATGTTTTGTTAAATATATTTTCCAGTAGTTGCCTTTACTATCGAAACAATTACTCCTACTTACATACCAATAGTAATTCTTCAAAGCAATTAATTTGTGTGAAACAGTACTTGTTTGTATGGTGAAAAGGTGAAATATTGGCGTAGATGTTAACATTTGCTTTATGGTGTCTATACATTTCAATTTGCTATTTAATCGATTATTTTTTTATGTAAGTTCATGTTCCATTTTGTCGATTTGAAAATTATATTTGGGAATGTAAGATATTGACAGTATATGCCTTAAGGCACTTGAACGACTTAAGTATCTTGTGGCACAGTTGTAAATGAGAATTAGTTGCTACATTAAATAAATTCCATACATTTTGGTTTGTTAAATCATGAACATTGTTAACATTACAAGTTGTAATCGTACTCGTACCTTACCAATGAAAGCAAATGGGGCAACGACAAGTCGATGACCTGTACCACCTTTTATTATTTTAGTTGTCTCAAGTTTTTAAGTATCAAGTTGTAAGTTTTTGTTGTTTTATTATAGGTAAGTTGTTTTATGTTCAAAGTATTTTAGTTGAAAAATTGAAACAGTTTGCTAGCTAGGGTAGGTAGTGCTTCTGTAATGTTTACTACAACAGTGTATAAGTTCCAAGACCAATTTTGAGAAACAGATTGTTTTCTCAAACCTTCTTTAGGTAACTTAATTGAATTGTTTATATTTTTATAATTATAGAATTAATTATTTTCAAATTGTTATGATTTGCATCTTCTGTGAAATTTATTAAAATTTAAAAGTCTTGATAGCGATGATGGGACTGTTAACAACTTAACATTTAACATTTAGTAACCATTAATAAACTTAGTTGATAATAATCATAAAAATTATAAATCAACTTTTCTACTGTTTTTCACGATACTTGAGTTTCGGAATAATTTTTTAAACTTTTCTCGTTAGCCAACAAATTTATGAAAATTTTAAATGAATTCATCCTCTAAAAGTGGTCTCAGTTACCTAACAGAGTCTGGCAGGTCAGTGCCGTCGCGTGTGTACACACAGGGTGTCCAATTTAATTTCCATCCCCACGATGGGGATCTCAGAAACGTTGAGAGATAACTGTTTGGTGAGTTAATAACTACACAACCGCTTTAGCTCTTTTAATTTTTCGCCTGTCAGTGATTAGAGCAGCCAATAAGACACATTTTCTCTCAATTCATCGGCCATTCATTTCTTACCGTTACTTAGATCCCCATCGTGAGCCATTTAAAATGGGCACTTATATAAATGTAACTCGCCTGCTAAACTGTTGGATAAGTAACTTACAGATGTTTTACAGCACGGATTCTGCATTAACCGCAGATAATTACAGTTGACAGATCAAATTTTGCACATCGACTTCAGAGAGTGGATAACCACTCGCCTATCATCAAGAATATGTCAGAATTCATGGCTGGACTGGCCCGGCGGGCTACCGGGAATTTCCCGGTGGACCGTGATGTGACAATGAAAGAAATATATTGCAAAAATTTAGATAAACTGAAAAAATCAAAAATATGAAAATAGGCCGCCTGCACAGGCCAAACCAGATCCTGAACGATGTCCAAACGTTTGGCTTGTGCAGGCCACCTGAACGATGTCTAGACACTCCGGTTTGGCCTGCGGAGGACGCCTGCACAGACCAAACCGGACGACAAACCGGTGCAGGTGCAGGCTTAAAATTGAAAAAAGATTAAGACTTTAATGTACAGTCAGCCTCACAATTATTGGCCACTCTGGCTATACGACAGGGTGTTTATTAGCCAACAACGGCAAAGGGACAGAAGGGGAGGTTGTTGATTTACTACTTGTTGGCAAAATAAAGTTAACCCTCAATTAAGGTAAGAGGTTTTATGAAGGTTGCATCCACAATTTGTGCTAGAATTATAGCTGACTACGAGATTTATGTCTGACTGTACTTTAATGCCTCACAATTATTGGCCACCTTGGCTATAGCCAACAACGACAAAAAGGACAGAAGGGAAGGTTGTTGATTTATTACTTGCTGGCAAAATAAAGTTAGTTAGTGAGGGAGTATTGCATGGACGACCTGAAAAACCATCACAAACAACTATCCCTAAGATTATGGCAAGAGGAATGATCCTTAACTGATAAAAAACTGCGGGAATTCAAGACAACAGTTGTACCCTATAAAACGTTACACTTTAAAACCCTATAAACGTTGCGAATAGATGGCCTATTCGCAGTCGAGCTATTACAACAGATTCTCTTTTCTTAAATATGTGTAACGTTTTATAGGGTACAACTGTTGTCTTGACTTCCCGCAGTTTTTTATCAGTTAAGGATCATTCCTCTTGCCATAATCTTAGGGATAGTTGTTTGTGATGGTTTTTCAGGTCGTCCATGCAATACTCCCTCACTAACTAACTTTATTTTGCCAGCAAGTAATAAATCAATAACCTCCCCTTCTGTCATTTTTGTCGTTGTTGGCTATAGCCAAGGTGGCCAATAATTGTGAGGCATTAAAGTTGTACATTAAAGTCTTAAACTTTTTTCAATTTTAAGCCTGCACCTGCACCGGCTTGTCGTCCGGTTTGGTCTGTGCAGGCGTCCTCCGCAGGCCAAACCGGAGTGTCTGGACATTGTTCAGGCGGCCTGCACAAGTCAAACGTTTAGACATCGTTCAGGATCTGGTTTGGCCTGTGCAGGCGGCCGATTTTCATATTTTTGGTTTTTTCAGTTTATCTAAATTTTTGCAATATATTTCTTTCATTGTCACATCACGGTCCACCGGGAAATTCACGGTAGCCCGCCGGGCCAGTCCAGCCATGAATTCTGCCATATTCTTGATGATGTAAATGCGCTTTGTCGCATTTTTGTAAATCAGAAAAAAAATAAAACGACGTCATTTTCTCCTGAGAATTAATTCATGAGATTTCAAGAACTGGGTCCCGGGTGTTTTTAGCCAATAAACTTTCATAGTTAATAAAAAAAATATGTAATTTGTGATGGATAATTATTTCTTCTAATTAAAAAATATCTACGATTTCAAGAATTGGCCCCCAGGAGATAAATTGACATGATCAAGCTATAGAAATTGCGAAGACGAATGAAGGAATTCACACAAGAAGCAATGTAACGCCAATAAATGATTGGGTTGATAAGCGAAGAAGAGAATCGAACGATCACAAAATTGATGAAGGTAGATTAATGAAAATAGCTCGCGATAAATCTCCTATGTTGGGTTTCTCTAAAGATAGTTATGTACTGACGAATAGATAGATATCTATTCCTTTAAAGGACGTTTATACTAGAGATTTTATTCGTTACATTTCTCTCTAGAATAAAATGTAATAACTGTAAACCTTGCTTATAGAAGGTATCGGAGATTTTATTCATATACATTGATATAGTTGAGATATATTACTTGAGATAAAATGTGGTAAGTGTAAACGGTACTGAGACAAGTTTTAACAGGTCTCGGATAGATATATCAAAAGTAGAATAGTCGTCTACTTTTTATCATTCTCTCGAGAGTTTCGATTTAAAACAGTTTAAGCTCTCGCTAATAAGCAAGTGAAAAATTAAGTAAATTAATTAATTAATAATTAGTAACTAAACAACTAGTTTACGGGAAAAAAATTTCAAAAAGGCGTGATAAAATTCTTATTAACATTTACGTTTCAATAACTAATGAAGCACTTTTGAAGCATCTCAAAAACTTAAAATTTGGCACCAGTGCATATCATGTCCTCAACATTTATAAAAAAAGTCTTCAAGTCCTGAAAATCCTCCGGGGCCGATTAAGGGGGGAGGGGGGACACCGCCGTACTTTTTTAGAAAAATTCAGACCTTTCTAGGGATCCTTAGAATGCAATGTATAATGACATCAAATTTCAAGTTCTTAGGATGCTTAATAGTGCTTGTGACTCAAAATCACAAGAATTGGTTAAAAAGATGATGAGGCAAATGCACATTTTTTTGAGTTAGTTCTTCTCAGTAATATTATTTTTCATCTAATTCCTAAGATGATGTTACTTTCAATCACAACCACTTTTAGGCGTCCTAAGAACTTGAAATTTGGTGTTATTGTATATTACACTTTCAGGATCCACAGATATAGGTCTGATTTTCTCTTAAAAAAACGGGAGTGTTGCCCCCCTTCAATTTGTCCTCCGGGAGGTTTTCAGGACTTGACAACTTTTTTATAAATCTTTAAACTTGTTGTGTAGTTACTATTTTAAGTGTAAGGATTTGTACCAAAAATTATGAAAGAAAGATTCTTTTTAAGATTATGAAAATTGAATTAACAAGAAGTGGTTTAAAAAATTATGAAGCAAATGCACACTTTTTTACAAACTTAGAGCTTTAAAATTTATTCAAGGCGTGGGTACTTCGCAGTTTATGCTGTTTCCAGTCTAATTTGACTCCATCTAATCAATGGAATCATGACAATGATTCAATCATGGAAAGATTTTTATTTTTCTATCTCTAGTCAGGTACGTTTATACTAGAGATTTTATTCATTACATTTCTCTCAGATGTCGGAGAGAAACTTTTTGAAGTGTTTATACTATGACATAAATGTAACTGAATTAAGTGCTGACATTTTTGGTTGAGAGAAGATGTCGATATTTAATTACAATTTTGTTTAGACTAGAGATAGAAAAATAAAAATCTTTCCATGATTGAATCATTGTCATGATTCCATTGTTTAGATGGAGTCAAATTAGACTGAAAACAGCATAAACTGCGAAGTACCCACGCCTTGAATAAATTTTAAAGCTCAAAGTTTGTAAAAAAAATGTGCATTTGCCTCATCATTTTTTAAACCACTTCTTGTTAATTCAATTTTCATAATCTTAAAAAGAATCTTTCTTTCATAATTTTTGGAACAAATACTTACACATACCTACACAACAAGTTTAAAGATTTATAAAAAAGTTGTCAAGTCCTGAAAACCTCCCGGAGGACAAATTGAAAGGGGGCAACACTCCCGTTTTTTTAAGAGAAAATCAGACCTCTATCTGTGGATCCTGAAAGTGTAATATACAATAACACCAAATTTCAAGTTCTTAGGACGCCTAAAAGTGCTTGTGATTGAAAGTAACATCATCTTAGGAATTAGATGAAAAATAATATTACTGAGAACTAACTCAAAAAAATGTGCATTTGCCTTATCACCTTTTTAATTTCTTGTGATTTTGAGTCACAACCACTATTAAGCATCCTAAGAACTTGAAATTTGATGTCATTATACATTGCATTCTAAGGATCCCTAGAAAGGTCTGAATTTTTCTAAAAAAAGTACGGCGGCGTCCCCCCTCCCCCCTTAATCGGCCCCGGAGGATTTTCAGGACTTGAAGACTTTTTTTATAAATGTTGAGGACATGATATGCACTGGTGCCAAATTTTAAGTTTTTGAGATGCTTCAAAAGTGCTTCATTAGTTATTGAAACGTAAATTAAGAATTTCATCACGCCTTTTTGAAATTTTTTTCCCGTAAACTAGTTGTTTAGTTACTAATTATTAATTAATTAATTTACTTAATTTTTCACTTGCTTATTAGCGAGAGCTTAAACTGTTTTAAATCGAAACTCTCGAGAGAATGATAAAAAGTAGACGACTATTCTACTTTTGATATATCTATCCGAGACCTGTTAAAACTTGTCTTAGTACCGTTTACACTTACCACATTTTATCTCAAGTAATATATCTCAACTATATCAATCTATATGAATAAAATCTCCGATACCTTCTATAAGCAAGGTTTACACTTATTACATTTTATTCTAGAGAGAAATGTAACGAATAAAATCTCTAGTATAAACGTACCTTAAACAAAATTGTAATTAAATATCGACATCTTCTCTCAACCAAAAATGTCAGCACTTAATTCAGTTACATTTATGTCATAGTATAAACACTTCAAAAAGTTTCTCTCCGACATCTGAGAGAAATGTAATGAATAAAATCTCTAGTATAAACGTACCTTTAGTGTTCAAAAACCTGTTTCAAACAATGAAAATAGTTAAGTTGTAGAATGTTATGGATCTATAACGTTAGAGAAACTCGACACTAGAGACAGGCGAAGTGTAGGATACCCCAGAAGATGTGGAATGAAAACAAACTGACAAGAAAACCGGTAGAAACAGGCTTCAGCCTGTAGAAGAATGAAAGAAAAATTTTTAATTTGTGTTACCTACACGGTAACCTTAAAGAAGGTAAAATACCTTCTTTTACCTGAATTTGTCACGTTTTATTTACAATCCTGTTCACTATTCATTTCAGGATTTAGAATAGAATTAATATACCATTGTGTATTATATTTTTAAGGTATTTTTCATACTTCCCTTAGTAGTTTAACAACAAAAGTCAAAAACTAATTCCGAAATAGTATTCTGAAAAACTCACCAGTGGCTATCTTGAGAGGGGGAATAATTGTAAACCTATGAACACGAACACTATAGGTCCATCAATTTTAATTTAAGAATTCTGAATTCCTCGGACCATTTTGATATAAATTAGTATAAACTGTTTCTTCCTATTCACTATGTGTATTTTATCAAAATAAGTGATAAAATAAAACAGTAACACTACTACAACTCCTCGAGTGTCTCAAAAAAAACGATAATAACTTTTGTACTGATTTCGCAGAAAATAACAAATAAGTTGGCGAAAAACTTCAATTGTTCCCTTTATAATCCGCTTTTGTGTGCAACTTACAAAGGTCCTTCATTGTATAGTTGTAATTACCTTGTTAATCTTCTTCCACCCTTAGTCACCATCACCTAAGTTTGTGAGTTTTACCACCTATACCTAATAATTTAAAATATCATGTATTTGCACACAGTTGAAGTTTTAACGCCCTTGAGTGAATTTTACTTTAAAACGCGATTTCGTAATAAAATTATACTTCCTGTCCAATTTATATTGTAACGTATAACGCAGCTCTTTTAAAGTGCCTTTATTTTACAAAAATTATGTAAGTAGGCGTCGATTTAATTAAATTTAGTAATTTATATTAAGATCTAATTAAAAACTTCACTATAAAAGTAAAAGTATTGAAGCGTAAGTTGGAGATAGAAATGAAATACAATGGCATAAAATTTTTAATTTACATTTCAAAACTGTGACTATATTTTTGAAAAATGTATCGAGTGAACCTGCAGGAGATTGTGAGAAATATAGAGATACCACGTGCTTAAATGGAGGGTCACCTTCATAAAATTAAACGATGTGACCTAAAGATTTATTTAGATTAACTGTATAACTGTAGATTGCAAAAACCCAATAATTTAGCAAAATAATTTCATAGGTGTCTATAACTAAATTGATATAGCCTCCAATAAAAAGTTGTACATAATTATTTAATTATTTTTTAATCTTTAATTAAATAATAAAAAAATTAACTATTATTGTAACATGTAAATTTTTAATTTCAGTGCCATGATGTCTGGGGATTCGCCCAATTCTCATGGTAAAGAGTTTTTCAATTTTAAAGATGGACGTTCAACGCCTCCACCTACAACTTCAAAAGATGTTGCACTTCAAAGTAATAATATTGGAAACGACTTAAAAAGTGATGTAGGTACAATTGCCGTTATGGCTGAACCGTTAAAAGAGCACGGACCGACTACAAATTTTGTCGGTTTATTGGATCCACGCACCGATTCCAAAAATGATGACGATATAGTAGGCATAGAAGACAAATCACTAAAAAATGATGATCACTATGAGACTGGCGAAAAAGATGAAAATGATTTTCGAAAAAAAGTAAACGGTACTGTAGATTTATTAGATGGTAAATGGGTGCCACCTGCAGATTTTAAAAAAGAAGATGAGGAGCAAGATGATAATTGCACGGTAAAGTGTTTATATTATACTTTACAGTGTTGTGAATGTACCATATTGTAGTGCAATACAGCTCTTGTGATAATAGACTTAAGTGCTTAAATATAATTATGTAAATAGTAAAAAGTTCATGTCTTAATATGAATCTCGATATCGTTTTGTTGATAAACAATGCGCAGAAAATATTAATGTTATGAAAACATTCAGACGAATTACTATTTTATATTACAAAATCGAGTTGCCATCTTATAAGTAAAATATACTTTATTTATTTTCTAGGCCTTTTTGTATATACTTATTTATTTCATTCCTATAAAAAATAGTTTTGAAAATGTGTATTTAAATTCGGCACAAGCTTCCTTATAAAGGAAGCAGATCTAGATCTGGAAAGAACAAATTCCATTGTAGTTATTAAATTTATAAACGCGAACAGGTTTGATTGTTTTACAAACCTTGAAACAAAACAAAAGTAGCAACAATAATTAAGTAAAGTAGATTAATTACATTAAATTGTCATTTTTTTTCTTGACCTATTTCAATGAAATTTTCAAGATGTTTTCAGTTGATAAAGTTATTGAACTAATTACATTACAATTTTATTGGATAATTATTGTTCATTGCCATTAAAATTATTGTTGAACTTCAATTTGCTCAGCAAAGCGATGTAAACACATTATTTCATTTAACTAGTAACTACTAGTTACAATATTCAATAAAAAATTATCTTTTAAGTTTCAAACATAGCAAGAAGTAATTAAAGTACAGAGATTAATGGAAATCTAATTCAATTACAAATAAGAAATTTTAATACGAGACAGTCCCTGCAAATAATACTCTAGTACTATTTATTTATCACTTTTCTTTATTGTTAATAAAACAAGCTAACACAAAAGTTAAACAATGTCACTATGTTTGATTTTCTAATCAACAATTAATTTAATAAATCACAATATTTAAAATAATAAAATTTTATAGTTTGTACCCCTTTAAAAATTGATCTACCTAAAAGTGCTAAACATAATTATTGCAAAAAACCATAAAAATTCTTAAAAATGCATAGTGTAAAGCGAATTCAAATAATTAGGTACTTAGTTTGCACAGTTACAAACTAAACTGAAGAAACAATAAAATACAATGCAGGATTTGATTACATATTAGAAAAGTACAAAAAAATATAAAAAACTAATACATTGCGGTATTTAATGAAAAATTTTGAGATATTAATCAGGTGTAAGTATTTACAAATGAGCTTTATCTAAACCTGCAAAATGCTAACAACGTAACTAGTTCATTAAGTTCTTCTGTTAACACAATCGCGCAATCATTGAATCAGCAGTATGTCTTTAATACAACATCAATATTTTATTCCTTATATAATTATTATTAGGTTTCACACTAATTTTTTTAATCTGGTGATAAGATATAAACTGCTAATTTAATATCCAAAATTATAAATTCATTATTACTGTCAATATTTAATGACAAGAATAGTGAATATTCATTATATACAGAACTTTGATATTAAATCTAAAACAAATTGTACTAAGTGTGGGGTAATTGGATATTAAATTTTTTCAAGATTAATACTTGCAAACATACGATTTTAAATCAAGCAGTGAGTTTGTCTATTGTAAATCTGTCTGTATACATATTAATCAGTTAAGAGCACTGAATTTAAAGTGAACTTATAATAGACACACTTTATATGCTTCAAATCTTGAAAGCAAATAAATTACCCCAAAATAGTGTCTTAAACATAATGGTAATTTAATCTCAAATTATAATAAACACTGATTTTAATAATGACACATGTAACAACTTGTAATCAATAATTTTTGTATGTAATCTTGCAGTAAGAACTTATCATTATTACTACACATCACGCATCAGCACACATGACCATTGTCATGCATTTATAACGTTCTCAATGTGAGCTACGTAAATCATACATTAATTTCTACAAATTATATGCAGTAGACTGCTACTTCACCATCTTGAATTAATTATTTAACAGGCTCAAAGAAGTGACAGGCTCGCCGGGGCGGCTCGCCAGTCATAATCCTCTTTGCGCCAGTTAAAACAGTTTTACCTGGCTTGTAATGTTAAATACTACAACGCTTTTTGTATGTTTCAATTATGATTTTCCTTTTATAATTCAAAAGTGGTCAAGTAGAAGTCTAACCGATATTTTTAACAAATTTTATAATTACAAAAAACAAAGTCTTCAATTCTATAACGACTAGAAATTACAATGACTATTGTATTTAAAAAAATCACGACGAATAAATAGGTAATGGATGAGCTTCAGAATTCACTACATATTTATCAATATCTAATAGTTTTGGATTATCACTGAACAACAAGTATAAATACTTTAATGTTTCACTGAGAAAAAATGATTCCATTACATCTTTTGGGCGTACATTAGCAGTGTTACGCACGTTACCAATTGATGTATAACCGTGTACAACTTTAGTGTATTTTTCAAATGCCTGAAAAATTTGCCAACCCCATTCTTGATATGTTGTATTTTTTGTTATTTGATACATATACCATAAACTCTCGATAAATTCTGGTCTTAATAAATTGTGAGCATCGTTGGTTTTCACATAAATATCGTTCGAGTTTTCTCCTTGTATGTTAAAATATGTAATTTCTGGAGCTAAAAATGTAGGTTGTTGGGCATAAGTTTGATAACAAGTTGCTAAAAGCTGTTCTGCAAGCTTCATATGGCTTTCAGGCATACCATGATGTACTCCTAAAGCTAAAGTGCCAGGTAAGTAACAAGTTAAGTGATCCATTTTAGGTTTAAAATCTTTAGCACCTGCCAAAAGCTCTCCAACAAAAACCAGACCGTTTGGTACAGTTTTACGTAAAAGATGTTTTTCAATACCTCTTACACTTTCTATATAATCGTTCTTTAAACTACAAAAACAATATTAAAATTGAAGCTAAAGATTTCGATGTTCAATACTTACTAATCAATTAGTTTACCAGTTTGTATCCACTGCTTAAGTAAATATTCATAATAACTATCACCTCTTGCCCCTAATGTAATAGTGGCATAAGTTCTAAACTGGCCCGAATTTGCGTTTATAAATATAGGAACTAAACCATCTACTTTTTCCAAATTGTGAATATGGAACGACACCTTAGATACTGCATCCTACACAAAAGTTACTTTTATTTTAACATTTTTAATTTAAGCCACATACCTCATATTTTTGTTTTCCCAAACTTCGACTCAAGTCACGAAATTCTAATTGTATTGTCGATACTTCTGATGTACTACTATCAGCTGACCACTTTGGAGGATGAGCTTTTCTAGTAAATAAGTTAATATCAGAAAAAGGTACTCCAGACTCGGTTTCGAAACAAGGTAGTAAACGATCACCTAAATCGGCCTAAATACAAGACAAAATAAAAAGTCGTAATGATAGTTGCATAACTTACAGCTTTTTCTAAGTACATTTTATCTCCTGATAAATGATAAATACTTAACAATCCTCCTAATACTCTAATTGTAACTTCAAATAAATTTACATCACTATTCTTGTCAAAGTTTAAATGTTTGTCAACCCACTCTTTTCCTTCATCATACTCTAAAAAGTTCTTTGTTAAAAATATCAAAAGAAACGAATAACTCATTTCAAACTAATCTTTTTAGGCATACTTAGTTTAATTTATAATTAGCTTACCTTGCTTTAAGCCCATAATAAACATCGTATCTAAAGAATCTACTATTGTAAGTCCCAAGCCAAACCAATCGTGATGTGCTTCTGAAATTGGTTTTAAGTGATCATGCCCCCAAGCAAATTTTTTGTAACCTTTCCAGGCATGTTTAAAAGCCTCAACAACAGCTATTTGTCGGTCTTGTGTTGGTCCTAAAATTCATATCATAAAAGGCTAGGGTTAAAATTGTTGTAATTTGCATACCTGTAAATGCTACTCCTATATTTGGCTTAGCTAAAGTATGCTTATTATGAGCATTATCGTCCACTTGTACATCTCCAGGTTCTTCTAAAACTTGATTTTCGTTTTCAATTTCATTAAAATCGTTCTCTACATCTCTTGGATCATTTCGAATATTAACTAATACTTCTTTTTTTAATGTGTTTGCTTCATGTTTCTCTACATCGATTACTGAACTGTCTAAATTACCAGGTAGGAAATATAAAATGGTAAAAAGTATTGCAACAACTAACATATAAATTAAACTTCTCTGAAATCTAGAGAGTTGATTCCACCACTGAAATTAACAAAAAATGAATTATTGAAAATGAAATTTGCTGAGATCCTACCCTCCAAATACTTTTGGTTTTCTTCGGGTCAAATAGTACTTCTGGTGGTAGGTTAAGTGCAATATGTTCATTATTGGCAATATCCATTCTTTGGATAATAATTTAGTTTAACTTTTATTTGTATGTTCCATAATAAGTTTATTTCGTACTTTTGTTACAAACTTCACTAAAAATTTATAAAATCTCAATTCGTCAACTTATAAAGTATACGTCAAATTGTCAATGAAATGTCCATGTCATTTTTCAAAATTATTTTCAGTACACCAATCCCACCAACCAACGTTCTTAAAAAAATGAAAACACTACACTCAGTAGCGGTTCGTGATATGGGCAAAGTATAATAATATGCTACGCATACAGTAGTGCCGACGTGCAAAAATTGTGTCGCTAATATTGTTTTGCGCATGCGTGAATTTGTACTATCCGTTAAATGGCGGGTTATTGTTGAATACAGTGCACATTCAATATAGTCACCTATGATAAAAGAAACCAGGCAACTATTTTTTATAAATTTTATGTCGGCATGAACGAGCATGAATGACAAATCGAATGTGCACGTTATTATTATATTTTTTATAAATTAAATATTTTTTTTTGCATCAAAAACCGAAACGGAAGGTACCTTGTACTAATGAAACATGATTTCAATACATTCAGATACTTATTTATGCTACCCTTTACAAATAGATATAAAAATAACAGTGACAGCTGACAGAACCTATAAAAATAATTTTGAATTTACGCGAGCTTAGGGTGTATTACAAATAGCGCCAAATATTTACATCACGCTATTCATCATCAAAAACTAAACAAAAAATTCCAGTTCTAATTTGGTCTTAATCCAATATTTTTTTAAATATAAGCAATTAAAAGTTTTTAAATTTGGCAACAAACTGCAAGCGGAACAGCAGCAGCTTGACGAAAATCGTCAAAAATGACAACTGTCAGACTTCATTTACCTATCTAATTTTATTTTTTACAATCCACTGTTGCAACATTTTGCAAAATAATCCGTAGCAAAGACTTCACATTTTTTAAGTTTAAATTACAAGTAAACTAATTACCGAAACTGTAAAATTTATATTCGGTTATTTATTTTAGTTGTTGAATTATGTATCACCGATACCATTGAAATAGATTTCTACGCCATAGTCAAAATAAAATTCAAACTACGACCATTAATAACACCCTCACCAATGGGTTTTAAGAAAACTGCTGCCAGAGTTTTTTGCTTGATTTTCGACGTAGAATTGCGCTATGTAAATATTTGGCGCTATTTAAAATACACCCTGTATACTTCATACTATCCGATTAATGGCGGACGGTGTTCAGTCACTGATTTTGGCGACATGAAATACAATGGTAACCATGGCGTTGTCACTACTGTATGCGAAGCAAATAAGTATACTGTGATATGGGAATAATTGTATCACTATCACTTGATACCAAAAATTGAATTATGGAATTTATTTGTTCAAATTATTGAAAGATATTTAAATATTGAACTTTTTTATATTTAAACGTTAAGTTTTAATTAGAATTACTGTAAAATATAAATATAACTATTTAAATAATAACTTAATTGTTGGAACTATAGTATTATAACAAAACCACTTAATTAATTATCCACACAATAAAAAACACATAGATCATCGGAAATGCGCAGTAAGGTCCAAAAAAAACAGTTATTAAAAAGAGATAGAGAAAGTGGGGTAAGTAGGATAAAGATTGGCTTACAGAAATGAGGAGTGAGGGAAATATATAAGGGGTTGGTGTAGAGTTTTGGGTCTGTCACCATAGTTACCATGTATTAAATGTCAATCTGTCAGCATAGTTAGAATTGTCGTCATGTGACGACTATATTGACTGATTGACTATATGTCAATGTCAGAGGGGAGTCATCTGTCACCATATGTCAATTTCATCTGTCATTTTATATATCACGTGGAGTTATCTATCAATTTCATTGATTGGTTTAGAGAGATAGGAAGGGGATAATCTGTCAGTCAACAAAGTTACAAATGTCAAATAATAATCTGTCACCATTGGGGGAAGGGGGACATCAGTCATCCCATATGTCATTCCATTGTCATCAATCCTGTCATGCGGTATGTCATCTCACAGATGAGATGACTCGTCGTCTGCGTTGATCTGTCGTAGTTTGACACTACTATAAAGTCATACCAAACGCTCAAAATCGTGCGATGAAATATGCTCTTAAAATACGGTAGATGGCTCTACTTAGGGAACATAGGAATTTATTTTACCGATAGTATCAATTAGACTCTAGACAAATACGCTCTTTTTAATTTTGTACTTATACTTTATTGCGATTGGTGCAAATTTCATATTGACATTTTCAACACCAATCACAACACAGTCGCAATTCTCGAGGGAGGGGGTTCGGGGTGCAGTCTTTGTTTTCTGAATGTACCTTTAATTTTGTCGTTGTCAAATAGACAGGTGATAAACAGTGACAGTACTCCAGTTTAAAACATTTTATTACAGTTTCCATTGTTTCCTGATGCACTAGGGCCTCAAGCTTCAATTTATTGAATTGGTATGACGTTATAGTAGTGTCAAACTACGACAGATCAACGCAGACGACGGTTTGACTAATAGCATGAGTGACATATAGGATGCGATGACATATGATATGAGATTGACAAATGAGATGACAGAGGAGATTGACAGATGATATGAGATGACAGAGGAGATTATTAGTTAGATGACGATGACAGAAGCGATTAATAGATGAGATAATATAACAGATGAGATGACATACATAATATAAGACTTACAGATGAAATTGACAGATTAGACTGACAGATGAAATTGACAGATGAGATTGAGAGATAAGATTGACAGATGAGATAGACAGATGAGATTAACAGATGATATTTATAGATAGAAGAGGTATAAACAGACAGAGACCAAAGAGAAAGTAGCGCGCGGAGCGCGCGTTCTTGCTTTAGCATAAAAAAATCTAAAAAATTGGAAGCTTTAAACATAACAAGTTTGTCTTTGATGTTAGATTAAGTTGCAGTTTTGAAAGTAACACATTAAATGAATTGATAAGATACATAAATATAATTAAAATTATCCAGCTATTAGTGGAAGTAGAAATAGTAAACAGTAAAATTAACCCCACACGCGAACATGTTGATCCCAGCTTGAAGTAACAACAGCCAATCCACTTGGGGCTACGGTTAAAGATGTTACGCGATTTTCATGTCCAGATAAAACACCTATAATAAGTATTGCAACATAAGTGGGTGTTTTTGAATGATAGGTATAACAATTTACCATTGTGACTGTTTTTAAGAGTGTCCCATATGTGAACATTATTATCATCTGAACCACAAAAAAGCAAACGACCGCTAAGAGATAATCCACAAGAAGTAAATCCACTTGTTGCATTTGGTGGTTTATAAAGAGCTACTTGTTGGTCACTACGTAAATCAAATAGGCGTGCAGATTTATCTTCGGAACCAGTTACGAATGCTTGACCACTGGGATGAAACTAAAATATATTTTCTTCAATATTTTTCTCAATTCAAACGACGAAGATATAATTTACACAAACTGAGTTGACATCTGATTCGTGTCCAAAAAAGGTTTGTTTTGGTTTTTGTTCTCGAATGTCCCATAAACGACAAGTTTTGTCAACACTGCCAGTTACGTATGTATTTCCATCAGGAGACATACTTATAGAAACTACATCACCATCGTGTGCCAGAAAATCTGTAGTTTTTCTACCTGATTCCAAATCCCACATACATCTGTAAAACATTCAGCATTTTATTTATTTATCTAATTGTTATTGGTGCATACATTTTCATATCCCCTGAACCTGTTAGAATTTTATTGTCTTCTAAAAATCTACACGAACTTAAAAAACCTTCATATCCAGCTAACTCTCTCGTCATTTTTACAGTTCCTGAAGCATCTCTATTGTTCAAATCATAAATAGTGCACATGTTATCCATTCCACCACATGCTAAAAAAGTAAAAAGTAAATCTTTTGTATTACAAGAACTTCAGAGTTGTAAAATGTTAGTTGTACGATCCGGGAACGTCTAGTTGGGCCAAATTTTTAATAAGTACTATTATAATCCGACTGTACAGTTGGGCCAAATTTGAAACTGGAGAGAATTACGAAGTAACTACTACGCGGATTCTTTCAGAACGATCCTTTGCCTCACCTGTTCGATAGGATTAAGTAAACCCTAAGGGTCTCCGTGAACCCCAGGTAAAATTTGGCCCAACTGTTTTGTCGTGCGATCGTACGATAAGTACGATAAGTACGACCGTACTTCGTACTTATAGAAAATATACTTGCCTACATAATTTCCTGATGGAGCAAAAGCTACACTCATCACCCAAGCTGATCTTAGTGGTATAACTTGAATTTTGTTGCCAGTATAAGTATCCCATATAATTAGTTTTCCATCTAAAGATCCACTGACACAGTGCCTACTATCACCACTATAATGTACAGAATTCACTTTGTTAATATGGCCTTTCATCATTTTACGTGTTACGAGTTTAATTTTTGGCAGATCCGAAACTCCTTCGCACGTACTTTCTAATGTTACATCAGCAACTTTTTTCTGTTCATCCTACATTTATTAAAACGTTAAAAAATTATTAAAACTACTAAAATTTATTTTTCGAACCTTTAACTTCTGTAATAACTCTTCTAATTCTTTATTTAACTCTGCAATTTCTGGATCGACTTTTGGAGGCATTTTATAATAAAGAAACTTTTCATTAATACTAAACGACCAACTAAAATAAATTCAACTAAAGTAGAAGCCATATATAATTTTAAGTAAATAATCCTGTTTGTTAATTAAATAAGTTCATATAACAAGGATTCCATTTAAATCGAGTTTTGTACTTACTTAAAGTAAAAAAGGCGCCTGGTTAATTGTATTTGTATTTTAATGAGAAAAAGTGAAAGCGATTTATAAATTAATTTAAAATGAAATTCAGCACAGGATAGGTTTTTAGAAGAAAATCGAAGAAAGTACCCAATTGTTCCGCTCGTATGCATCTAATTTTTCATTGATCAATGAACTGTTTGATTTAATTTTTAATTTAGTTTTGGTAAAGTTCCAATGTTTCCAAATATTTAAATAGGTAAATATGAAATAATCGAACTTTTTAAAATTATTTTCGAGTTTGAGTTGCGATAATAAAATATCTTAATGCAATTAAATTAAACGTCGTTCAGATGGAACTTAGTTTAAACGATTATTGAAAAACTGGACCTTAGTGTTTTCACAAATCTTCAGATTAAATGAAAGAAGCTCAAAAACTTTTTCTTTGGTCCTATTTTCGTTATTTAAAATCTCATTATTTTGCGTTTTTGGAAGGTATAAATTGAGGCTTGGATAGTATGCATATGCATGCCATCCCCAAAATTTACACGTATTTTATTGTGGTGGCGCTGTTGACAGAACCGTCAAATAAATTTGAACATTCCGCTTTCGTTAATTTAATTTTTTTTCGAAAACTTAAAATATTGGTTTAGTTTTTGTGTATAATGCTCTACTATAAACCTATGTACACTATTTTCTACGTCTATCTATATTAAAATCTAAATAATAATAAAGTTAAAGCATGTTTAGATGTTTTAACTTCTTCGGCAATTAGGAAGAAAACCACAAGTTCAAAAATTTTCAAAAAATTACAGCTTTGTTAGAAACTCGATTACATTTTGTAAAAAGCAATTGATGAAATTCTATCTTTTACTTTTGTAATAAGGTACAAGATGTTAACCAAAAATCACAAGATCGATTTTGATGAAAATTATTAGGTATAGTTTAAAAATAGATGTAAGAACCCAACGTATCAGATGAGGTATCAGATTTTTTGTTTCACCATTGAGTTTGTCTCAAAAAAGTAGATGGAGATCGTCTTATTAGTTTTCTCCTAACTCTTGTATGAACGGAGATACCCCATATGGACAAGCATATATAGGTCACCCTGTACAATGGGTGATATAATGGTGTATGATTTACGATAGGGTTGGTTATTTTATTGTGTATTGGCATAAGCTGATGAGCAACTGTTGACTTCTAGAAGTCAGGTTCTTATATCTATTTTTACACTATTATCAATGTATACTAAGTATTTATTTATTTATTTAAGATTTTATTTATATTGCTATTATGTTGTAGTGGTTGTAGGTTTTATCATAAAGTAACGGTATAATACAACATATTTTTTTCAAAAAGTTTTGAACTTGGTGGTTCAAAAAACGCAGTCTTTTTACCAAGAAAGGCATAATGGTTCCAATTTTCTTTGTATAGGTATATCTACCTATAAATCGATGTACACAGGTAGGTACAATTTTTCTTGGGTCATTTTCAGTTCATATTTTCATTAATAAAGCAAAATTAATTGATAAAAGCAATTATTGCCTATTTTGTTAATAATTACCACTTTATTTTATAACGGTGTCAACTTTTACATCGTCAACGTTTTAAATTTAATACGTTGCGGTTTTTATTTCAAAAGCGTTTGTAACAATTCTCATTCCATTCTTTTTTCACATTTCCTAAAAAGTTAAATTTCTTTTAAATATTCGCTTCATTGATTCGACTTAAATTGTTTATTTAGTAAATTTGAAATTTGACTCATTCGTTCACTAAATTTGAAATGATGCGCTTAGTTTCTAAGTTTTACAATGTATTTTTAATTATTCTTGCTGTTAAAGGTATTTAATTAAATTTAATTAAATAAAATTAATTGATTAATTTTATAAAATAGGTGAAGATGTTTTTCCTCAATGCGAATCTAACACTGAATCATGTTCTTTGGATTCGTCTATTCTTACAGTTTCAAAAAAAGTTAAAAATTTAAGTGGTAAGAGTTTTCATAATTTTTATTTCGTTCAATTTGTTGATTCAGTAGATTTTGAAAAAAAATTAATTATTTCGCACTTCTTAGTATTGAAAGTTATTAAGGCATTAAAACTTTAATTTTTTATGTAAAATAATCTTCGATTAATAATAATTAACAATAAACATTGTTATAATTTTAATTATTAAATAAGAATAATTTAAATAACCTTCTATTTTAAATTTAAACGCGCAATTTTTTGAAGTTTCGCGCATGTAAACTAGTTTTTAGTTTTAAAAAGAAATTCCCTAAAGCGCAGTATAAAGTAAGATGGTGGCGGGTTTGGTGTATTTTTAAATATATCTCTAATTTTTTAGCAATATTAAGACAATGTTAATTAAAACATTATTCAAAATACTCAAAACAGATCTATTAATATGTATTTTACTATATTTTCCTTTAATTCGTTGCAAACAGGACGGTAAGTTTAATTAAAACATGTAAAATTATTTGTTTATAAAAATTTTTAAATATTTCTTAAGTAAACTTTTTATTTTTTTGAAAAATTCGAAAAAGTTATATTTAGAAGTATAGTTTAATGAAAGAAGTTAATGGAAACTATTTTTAGTACTCATGTGTACACGTTTAACAGCACGTACTCCTTGTTCTTTATACAACATCTAATAAAATTTAAGATTTAATTACCAGATGCGCCTCTCCCACCAGATATATTTATTATTGTTTTTATGAATGTAACTAATTTTAAATATTTAGGCTAAAGGTTATTTAAATAAGCTCCAAATGTTAAAATTGATGCATATCAAAGAACTGTTAAGTATTGTAAACTGTAGGATTTAATTTGGCAAAATTTATGTTTTTGCTTCTACATGAGTAGTAGTAGGCTTTTCTTTTGGCTTAGGCTGGTAGGTCCTGAACTTTTATGTGTAATTTCTTTTATAATGTCTGTACTTCATATTTATAATCTCATTAAGCTTTCCTTATCAAATTTATAAGTGGAAGTCATGGCACTTGATATTATGTCATGGTTTACTTATCAGTAAATTTGAGATAAACTTAAAACAATTGCACACTGACCAAGATACACTGAGTAAACCAGAGGTCAATAAAACATGGTTTTATGGACCTCGGAGTAAACCCACTTACAGTCTTTTTTAAATGCTACCATGATTTTTTTTAATTAAAAAAAAAACCATGAACTTTGTTAAATGTCTCTCATGGCCCACTTTTAACTATTAAAGAAATAAAAATTGAAATAAAAACTTCATATCTGTTTGTGTCTGATGTGTAGGTGGAGTAATCTGTTGCTTCTTTAAAAACATGATGTAATAAACAGCTGTACACATTGAACTATTGAAAGTTTTATTTAACTTTAATATTTTTTCAGATGAAATTCTTGTCTACACCATAGCTACAGCTGAAACTGATGGCTATGAACGATATTTACGTTCAGCATTAGAATATGGAATTAAACCGATTGTGTTAGGACTAAGACAAGAATGGCAAGGTGGAGATATTCGTTATGGAACAGGAGGTGGATGGAAAATAAATTTACTTAAAGAAGCATTGCAGTCATATAAAAATGATAAAGAACGTATCATGATATTTACTGATGGGTAAATTTATATCCATTTTAACAATTTTATTTTATCTGATATATTTTTTATTTAGTTACGATGTAATGTTTTTAAATAATTTAAATGCAATTATTGACGAGTTTAAAAAAACAGAAGCTCGTGTATTATTCAGTGCTGAAGGTACATGTTGGCCCGATAAAAGTTTAGAAGCTTTGTATCCAATTCCGAAACAAGGAAAACGCTTTTTAAATTCGGGACTTTATATGGGTTATACCCCTGAAATATTGAAATTATTAGAACGTGAACCTATAGCCGATCAGGATGATGACCAACTTTACTTTACTTTAGCATATTTAGACGATAAACTTCGAACTGAATTAAATTTTAAATTAGATCACACTAGTCAAATTTTTCAAAATCTTTATCTTGCTACAAGTAAGATTTAGCGATATTTTTCTCTTATGTTAATAAATAATGGTGATTTTATAGGCGAAATTGAACTTTACTCAGAAAAAACTAAAGAAGGTACAGAGTTGCGTCTTCAAAATGTTGTATCCCATACCAAACCATTAATAGTACATGGAAATGGTCGATCAAAAATTAAGTTAAATTCTTTAGGAAATTATTTAGCACGAGCTTGGACTCCTGAAGAAGGTTGTCTTCATTGCAAGTGGGGGCATATTGACTTGCAAAATAAAGTTAATCACAATTATCCTGTGATTTTAATTGCTTTGTTTATTGAACAACCTACGCCCTTTTTGGAAGAGTATTTTAAAAAAGTTTATCAATTGGAATATCCCAAAGAACGTATTCATTTATTTATACATAATGCTGTAAGTTCATTGCTGTATATTTACACTAACTTACTAATTAAATAAGATAAAATTGAAAATAATTAACAATTAACTTGCATTTATGTATGTGTTTTACTGCAGCTGAGTTTTAAGTAGAAACCAGCGCAGACAAATATTGTGGAATATGAAGCTATAAAAGATTATTAAAACATTCTTCTTATGTAGCTTTAATTCAGCTTTTAAACTAATAAGAACCTTAAAGTTTACTGCATGTATTAGTACACTGAAGTTAATTATTGTATCAGATTGATTTTTGATTATTCTACTTTTGTTCCAGGCCAAATATCACACACCTCATGTTGTTCAATTTGTAGAAAATTATAGTAAAGAGTATTTAAGTCTAAAAGAAATAGTACCGGATGATGCTACTAGTGAATGGACTGCTAGAGATTTATCATTGTAAGTTTGTTTTTAAAAATATATAAACTGTTTAACATTTGTTTGCTTACAGAGATTATTGTATGTTAAAGAAATGTGATTTATATTTTGCCGTTGATTCTGTTGCCCATTTGGATAATCCATATACTTTACGTTTGTTGATCGAACAAAATAGAACTGTGGTTGCACCATTATTAGTAAGACACGGGAAAGCGTGGAGTAATTTTTGGGGTGGATTGACTACAGATGGATTTTATGCTCGCTCGCATGATTATTTAGAAATTGTACATGATGAGAAAAGGTAATATCAATTAAAAGAATTTTAATTACTTTATTACTATTGTAAATACAGTATCACAATTTTCTTATAAAACCATCTTAATCAAATGCAATACTGAAATCTGTTTTAAACGATCTTCTGTCAATAGAATACATATTGTCAGCAGTACATTCATAAACTCCGGCATCCATTTGTGTTGCAGGATCTATTTCTAATTTGCTTTTAATTTGTTCATTTCCTACCCTCCATTCATGAATCTGCAATTAGTTTTGCTAAAGTTTTAGAATTAGCAAATTGTTTTGACTTACATTTAAATACTGATGGGAAAATATTTCGCTTCCATCTTTATACCAAGTAATGTGAGGTCTAGGATTACCTCTGGCTACACATAAAAATGCAATTTTATGCCCTAAGACGTATTCATAATCAAAGTGAGATCCCAAAGTAATTTTAGCACCCTAAATATAATAGGTTTTATAATTAGCAATTAATTAGTAAAACTTACATTGTTGTTGTTGTAATATTGATCAGATTCGGGATCTCTATATTTACCAGTTATTGGTAATCCTATTTGAAACTAAAAGCAAATTTAGTATTACAATTATATTAAATTTAAAGTTTTACCTTCGATTTAGTTCTTGCTCGACTTCTACCTCTTCGTGCTTGTACAACTTGATTTATAACAAGTAAAATAGCTGAAAATAATATAATAGCTCTGATATTCATCTTGAACAAAAACTTAATGTGCAATTTTTTTCAATGCGTTTTACTAGACAATTCCCCTCATTATTAAGATTAATATTAATTCACTTCAATTGATAGAATCTCCCCTGTACTATTTCATATTATTTATAATGAGTATCACCGTTTTTGTTTAAATTGATAGCACCGATTATATCATTGTTTGATTACAATTCAAATTCTTTATGTTGCAAAATACAAGAAATAGTAAATGTAGAGTTTTCGAATGATTTGAATTTTAGTCTTATTTTTTAAAAGAGAGGAAGGTAATTATTTTTTATTAAGTTGTTTATCTCCATGTCAGGCGTTATTATTTTTGATTTAAAAATCAGTTTAAAATTGCCTATTAAGAGAAGGGTATTAAATAAGTAGAACAAGTTTCAAGGTTTTGAAGATATGCGTAGCGAAAAATCGTTCATCCAATTTGAATCGCTCAAAGAAGTTTTCCATCGTTTACTTTAAATAATCAGCTAAATACTTCTGTAGATTGGTGACATTAATATTTGTATGATTTCAAATCCTGAGGCCTGAGCCAAATATAAACTTTAATAAAACCATTAACTATTAATACTCTACATAAACTTTTAATAATCGTGGAAAACACATAACTACAATAGAATTTTGAGAGACATTAAGATAATTACGAAAAATCAAAAAGTATAATTAATTCATTTTTTCTTTTCAAGGTATTTCAATTACAACAAATGTTTGTATTTTTTAATCAATTAGTTCTAAATTCTAAATTTTTCTTTGGGATTTGAAATGAAAAGGTCTTTTCTTCACTTTTAATGCTGAATAACAAATTGTATATTATTACATAATTTATTTTATATAACAATATTTATAAAAATTTAGTAAGTTATCATTTCGTAGTCCGTTCGAAAACCTCTTATATCAATAGAATATTGATTATTAGCCTGGCATTCATAATATCCTGCATCTTGTTGAGTTGTAGGATCTATTTCCATTTTACTTTTCATTATATCATTATTTACAGGCCATTCGTGTACCTAAAAATTATTTGTAACTTGTAGTTTTAAAATAGAAATGTTCTAAAAAGTTCAAGGTAGGTTAGATACCTACATCTACTTTGTAATTGTTTTAAATAACTGATTATTTATTTGAGCTTGAAAGCGCTATAGAATAGTAATTAATGTTCTAAAAAGTAATATAACAGCTAAGAATTACTTCAATACTCAATTGAATAATCGTTATTACTCTTGTATATCACTAATTCTTGCTATTCCTATTTTAAGAGAAATAATATTATAATTTCAAATTTCATTCTCATTTACCTGGAAAAATTTATGGTAGTATAATTCTACACCATCTTTGAACCACGTAATTTCAGGTCGTGGTACACCTAAAAACTATTACTGTGTTTTTTTGGTGTTGTAGAAATAAACATATCTTACCTTGAGCCATGCAAAAAAACGATATTTTACGCCCTAACGTATAATCTTGTTCAAAATGACTCGATTGTATTATTCGTGCGCCCTAAAACGTGATACAGTATATTTTATCTTGTTTTTATAGTTACCTACATCTTTATTTTCATAATAGTTTTCTGAATTTTGATTTCGATGTTGTATCATAACTGGCATTCGGGAATGGTATCTAGCCAAACCACGCCTGCCACCTATTAAGTAATTTATCTGTTAACTAAAATGAGTTTTACTGAATTCAACACATACCACCACGAACTCCTCCTCCTCTTGCACCGTCAGATGTTAGTATGCAACTTGAAAATATAACAATGAAGAGAAGACATGCTTGCATCCTTATATGTTGAAATCTTACTTAAATTAAATCTAACTCAAATGTTACTGTGTCCGAAAGCGGATTAATAAGTATCATTCACGCCTATCAAAATTTCCTTCCCTTGCTTTTTTAATGTAATTGATATCAGGAAACAAAATAATTGTCTCTCGAGGTTGTTGACGGCATGTGACGCTTTTAAACTATTTAAATTTAGTATAATACGACGATGATTGAATGATAATTGTTGTTATGTTTTTCTATTCTTCTAACAATGTAATTTGTTTTTATGTTATTTTCTGTTTGTAGGGGTTTATGGAACGTACCGTTTGTAAGTGGTTGTTATTTAATTAACGCAACAGTATTTCAAAAGTATGATCGCAACAAGATTACATTTGTACACAATACTTTAGATGCAGATATGGCCTTCTGCTATAATTTGCGAGAGTTGGATATATTTATGTACATTTCGAATCGTGTCGATTTTGGTCATTTAATTAATCCTGAAACATACGATATAACACGTACTGCACCTGATATGTACCAAAGTTTTGATAATGAAAAAGATTGGGAAGAGCGTTACATTCATCCCGATTATCCTGAAAATTTTAATCCTGACAAAAAACCGTTACAAGTATAATACCTATTAATATTACTAAAATAGTTTTAACTTATGTATTGTCTTGTAGCCATGTCCAGATGTTTACTGGAGCCCAATTGTAACCAAAAAATTTTGTGATGATCTAATACGCATAGTAGAAGGCTTCGGCCAATGGTCTGATGGTTCAAATAAGGATGATCGTCTTACAGGTGGTTATGAAGCTGTTCCTACAAGAGATATTCACATGAATCAAGTTGGTTGGGAACCACACTGGTTGTTGTTCTTACAAAAATATGTTAGACCAATTCAAGAATATATATTCACCGGATACTTTCATGATCCACCTCGATCTTTAATGAACTTTGTTGTACGGTATAAACCTGATGAACAACCATTACTGCGCCCACATCATGATAGTTCTACTTATACTATTAATATAGCATTGAATGAAGCTGGGAAAGATTATGAAGGTGGTGGATGTAGGTTTATTCGATATAACTGTAGTGTTACTGACACTAAACAAGGTTGGATGCTTATGCATCCTGGACGACTTACGCATTATCACGAAGGTCTTCTTGTAACTAAAGGTGTAAGATATATAATGATTTCGTTTGTTGATCCGTAATATTGTTCCTTAATTTTTTACTTAAATGTTTTGACAATTTTAATTATTTGTAGTTACAAAAGCTTTTGTTAACACTAAGATTTTTTAATAAATTTTATATCCATTAATGTTTAAATTAATACTAACTAGACCATCAAAAATAGTAAATATAATCTGAGTATTAAAGTAGAACTGGAGACCTTAAGGCAAGATCTTCTTTATACATAGAACTGAAGATTACGGTATTTTTTTAAATTTAAATTAAACGGTACCCGGTACCTAAGCAATTTTATTTGATTATGAATTTCTAACAAGTAAAAAACTTCCAGTATCAATAAATTGTACTAAATTTATTTAAACTATTGTAATTTATTATTAATTCACGGAAATTTTTGAGTTTTTATGATAGACCCCTGTTTATTTTACTGCCCCTTTTTAAGAACGTCTATGGTGTAATAATTGTCAAATTATCATGTGCAAGTGCAAGATTTTGACATCTGACAAATTTTTTAGCTGTTGCTAATATAATAATTTATAGATTTATACGATTTTACTTATAATTATTAAAATAATGTATATTTAGTAGTTAACATGAAGTATTTATTACATGGTCGATTTGGGTAAGTGAATTTTTAGTTATCTAAACGATATTTGAGGTTATGTTACTATTTTTAGGCAAGTTCTAATTAAATCGCATTTGCCTTCGAAGTATTCTGTAAGTACAAATTTCAAAAGATCAATTTGTTCACAATGGAGCGGAAGAACTTTAGATAGATCACGACCGCTTCTAAAAAGTCAGTATCAACAACAGCGAAGGGAATATGGAATGTTGGTAGTACGAGCTGTGCGTGGAGTACTTAAACTGCGTTATCTTATATTAGGTGGAGCTGTTGGAGGTGGTGTTACATTACAAAAGGTATGTGGAATAATTTTAAAGTCATTAAATAATATAATTTGCTTTAGAAATATCAAGATTGGAAAGACGGTTTACCAGATTTAAAATGGTTAGAAGATGTAATGCCTGATAATGATAAATGGCATCATTGGCGAACTTCTTTAATACAATTACGGGATAATGTTAAGGATAATATTGAAATAGGTTAGTGTATTTAATTAATATTTAATTGAGGTTGTAATTTATGCTAATAATTTGAAATATATTGGTCTAAAGATCCTCGACTGAAGACTCTCAGCGAGGCAAAATATCGAGAATTTAGAAATTGGTTTGATCAAAGATTAGATGATGCAATTGAAGCTGCTGAACAACCAAATAACCAACTACCACCAGCTGTTGATGGTAAGTGGAACTGTGCATCACTGAGTACAGTCTCTCATTAATTTTGTTTTATTTACTTTCTATAGGTATTTTTACGAAGCTCTCGGAAATTGTTGACAGACTGTACTCAGGTATGATGCATAGTTACCTTTTATTTTAAATATTTTTATAAGCTCTGTTCGTTGGTCTTGCTCTAATTTACTCCAACTTGCTCCAACTTACTCCTGCTATTGACGAGGAGTAGGAAATGCAAAAATGAACACTGTTCCGAGCAACTAGTGCAAGACAAATGAACAGACCTATACATATAGCAGTCCTTTTGTGATCATGCATGTTGAAAAAGCTTATATTAGTGTTAATTAAAGGTAAGAGTATTTTATCTGTTACCGTAAATTAGAATTTGGTTTATAAATTATAATTTATCTGTTTCTGAGGAAACTAACGTATGAATAAATCTTTCAGAAACCAAAAAGGAGATTGCCGAAAAGGGAGTTGTTCATGCTTCGCCATTTGCACAAATGGATGATAAATATAAAAGAGACTCACAGACTCGTTTAGATTCATTACAAGATGAAGTAATTCAAACCCAAATTAAATACCAGCGCGAATTAGAAAGGCTAGAAAAAGAAAATAAAGAACTGAGGAAGCAAAATATTTTATTAAAACAAGGGCGTAAGGCACCTACTCGTCAAGTTAAACGTAGTTTAATTGACATGTACAGTGAGGTGTTGGATGAATTAGCAGATTATGATACCACTGCTTATAGTACAGCTGATCAGTTGCCAAGAGTTGTAGTTGTGGGAGATCAAAGCAGTGGCAAAACATCCGTTTTAGAAATGATAGCACAGGCACGCATTTTTCCTAGAGGTGCAGGAGAAATGATGACAAGAGCGCCAGTTAAAGTTACTTTATCCGAAGGGCCTTACCACGTGGCGCAATTTAGAGATTCTACACGAGAATTTGATTTGACAAAGGAGTCTGATTTAGCTGAACTCAGAAAAGAAGTAGAATTACGAATGCGAAATAGTGTGAGAGGTGGTAAAACTGTATCAAATGAAGTTATTTCTATGACTGTTAAAGGTGGGTAACTCGGGTGTTTTACAATTTAAAAGTTACATATTCAGCAAATTTTAGGACCTGGTCTTCAGCGAATGGTTCTTGTTGATCTTCCTGGAATAATTTCAGTGAGTACTTAAAAGGAAATTGTATAGTTAATATATGTACTATGATACCTTAAGTGGTGTGTGTGTGATATAAGCTTATGGTAATGATTAAAACTAATGAAGTTTGAAACTTCAAAGAAAAAGATGAGAAAAAAACGGGCTTTTATAGTTATTTTTGATAATCTACAATAAGTTTATTTTATAAATCTTCAGTTGAATTTGTCCAAATAATGTTTTTCTCTCAAAATTACATGAGCTTTTATATGAAAAAGTTTGTTGGTGAGCTACTGAATCACCCTCTCTAGCATATAAATTTAAAAAAAAATTTCAGAGTAAAATTTAGTAAAAAAATAAATGTCCATTCTCAACGAGCACTAAAAGTTTGAAAAACTACATTTTTAACTCCCTGATGTTTTAAATATTTCCGAATTAAATTTGTAAAACCCTTCTGCAGTAATCATAGAGTACAGTCTGTAATATTAAATACACTTTTATATGTAGACAGTAACTACCGATATGGCAGCTGATACTAGAGAAGCAATTAAAATCATGACTCAAGCTTATATGAATAATCCAAATGCCATCATCTTATGCATACAAGTAAGTTGAGATTTAAATTTCGATTCAAATTTTAAAGTTCTTGATCATTTTAGGATGGTTCCGTTGATGCCGAAAGAAGTAACGTTACAGATCTGGTTTCTCAATGTGATCCTAATGGTAAACGAACTATTTTTGTTTTAACTAAAGTTGATATGGCCGAGGATAATCTTGCTGATCCAAATCGAGTAAAAAATGTTACATTTAAAATTATTTTAGTTTATGTAAATAATTGAATTTTAGATACGAAAAATTCTCGAAGGTAAACTGTTTCCAATGAAAGCATTAGGTTACTTCGCTGTTGTAACTGGTCGTGGTCGTAAAGACGATTCTATACAAACAATTAAAGATTTTGAAGAAAATTTCTTTAGGAATTCAAAACTATTCAAGTATTCTTATCTATATTTTATTTTATCATACATGCTGAATGAAATTTTACAGACAAGGGCGAGTACTGTCTTCACAAGTAACTACTCGTAATTTGAGTTTAGCTGTAGCCGACTGTTTTTGGAAAATGGTACGAGAAACTGTAGAACAACAAGCTGATGCTTTTAAAGCGACTCGATTTAATTTAGAAACAGAATGGAAGAACAATTTTCCACGTATACGTGAACAGGATCGAGATGAGTTATTTGAACGAGCAAGAACTGAAATTTTAGACGAAGTTGTTAATTTATCCCAAGTTAGTCCAAAGAAATGGGAAGATAGCTTACTTGACAAAATATGGGAAAAGGTTTCAGGACATGTTTTCGAAAATATTTATTTACCCGCTGCACAAAGTGGCTCCCAAAGTATTTTTTCCTTGTATGAAGTGTTTAAAAAATTAATTGTGATTTTGTAGATACATTTAATACAACTGTGGATATAAAATTAAGGCAGTGGGCAGAACATGCATTACCTGCAAAATCCGTTGAGTCAGGATGGGAAGCTTTGCAAATCGAGTTTAAGAAGTTTTTACAAAAAGCTGCACAAGCTGCAGATCATGACAATATTTTTGATCATTTAAAACAAGCTGTAGTAGATGAGGCTATGAGAAGACATTCTTGGGAAGATAAAGCTTCCGAGGTGTTGCGTGTCATTCAATTAAATACCTTAGAAGATCGCACTGTGACTGACAAACGAGAATGGGATTCGGCTGTACATTTTCTAGAAACTAGTGTTAAAGATAAACTTAAACAAACTGATGCCATATTAAGAGAAATGTTAGGACCTTCTACAAAGGAGCAATGGATGTACTGGCAATATTCCACAGATGAACAAAATAAACGTAGTGCAGTAAAATCGGAGCTTGATAAAATATTATATTCAGACGATGTAAGCACGGTTGGATAATTTTATAATTGTAACTTGATTTAAAATTTTTAGAAGCATCCTCCAGCATTAAGTTATGATGAATTAACTACTATTCGAAAAAATGTTCAACGTAATAATGTAAATGTAGATTCTGAATTTATACGTGAAACTTGGCATCAAATTTATCGCAGGCACTTTCTCAAGCAAGCTTTAACTAGAGCATATGATTGTCGAAAATCGTTTTATCTGTATCACCAAGGAGCTGAAAACGAATGCAGCGATGTGGTTTTATTCCACAGAATACAACAAATGATGAAAGTTACCTCAAACGCATTAAGGCAGCAAATTATGAATCGTGAAGGTTTGCATTGTAGAAGTAAAATAATTTTTTTATTTAATTAGAATCTTTTTGTAGCAAGAAGATTAGATAAAGAAATAAAAGATGTATTAGACGATTATAGTCAAGATACAGAAAAGAAAGAAAAGTTGCTGACTGGTCGCCGTGTGAATTTAGCAGAAGAATTAAGTAAAAGTTTTTTGTACTTGACTTTTGCACGCTTTTTAATACTTTTTTTTTAGAACGTGTACGACAGATACAAGATAAGTTAGAAGAATTTATTCAAGCCTTAAATAAAGAAAAGTAATTGTTCATTTGTTCCGCATTGATAAGTTATTGTGTAATAATTACTCAATTTTAAAACTTTTTAGGTTGATTCTTCAGAGCTTGTTAGAAAACGAATAACTCAATTTTATGAATTTGTATATATATATCTGTTTTTGTTTATCATTTTTAATTAGTCATAATTTAATTTTGTTATACAATTTTATGGAGTAGTCACCTTAAGTAAATATACCAAAAATTTAATAAACTGTTGATGTTTGTAGCAGATGAGAAAAACATAAGTATGTTGGAACAATTTTAGTTAAATACTTAACACCGATATTAAATAAGTACAAAAACATTCATTACACAAAGTTTATAATTAAAATTATTCAAGTAGTTGTAGATTGTCAAATTTATCAGTATCATAAAATGTAGCTTTAACCTGCCTACCTCCAAAAAATCTACCATTAAGATCAACGACTGCTTTAATAGCACTTTCAATTCTATGAAACTCAACAAATATACGCACAGCTTCAACATCAATAGCATCAGGCAACTCGTATATTATTACACTTCCTACATCCCCATATTTAGTATTACATTCATCTTTCACTTCTGGTTCTAATTCGTCATCTACTTCTCCAGGACCGACCATGTTTTGTAATAAAACAACCTAATAGAAACAATTATTAGAAGCAATTTTATACTATCAATAAAATGGCTTACTTTGCTAGGGCTCTTCACTATCTCTGTAATATTTGTTTCTTCTTGTAAAGACTCGTTAACTGGAGGTGAAATAATTTCTTTTTCATGAATTATGCGTCCACCTCGTTTGGATGTTTTCTCAACTTGTAAAGCGATTGACATTCCCTGTTCTTGTTTTCCTAAACCCTGACCTTCTTTAAATCCATATTTAGCCATAATTTTTGCAGCAACAGAACTGCCATCATAAGTATTCGGTTGTATTTTCGGAATTATTACAGTTTCTTGAAGTTCTTGTAAACTAGGAGGTGGAGCAATTGCAACACCACCAGAAGATCGAATAGGTTTAACTACAGGCTCCTCGTCTTCTTCCCAACGACCTACATATTTCAAATTTAATTATAAGCGAGCCATTTAATATTTACATTACAATACCTGCAAAACCACTTGCAAGAGGTGGTAAAGTTACTTGAGGTGTAACTTCTTCTTCGGGATCATTAAATCTACTTTTACGCTTCTTTTCCCTACGTTTTTCTTCTTTTTCATTCTCTCGATCCCTGTTATCACGCAATTCTTTCACAATTTTTTCATATTCATTAGGCCACAACGGATCATATTCATTCTCTACATTCCAATCGTATTCAGAAGCAAAAGTATTAGACGGTATTATTGGTAAAATTGGTTCCACTTTAGGCTTTAATGGTAAATGTAGAGAAGGAGAAAATATATCGTCCTCATCTTTTTTACTTTTTAAATTTATTACAGGCGCTAGGCTGGCTTTTCTAATTTGATCTCGTTTGGGCTGTGTTACGGTAGCTCGCTTTAATTGTAGTTGAGACTGTAAAAGTTTTATGCCCGAAGACCAACCAGATACGTTATCATTTGGACGACTTTTTACATCAAAATCGTCGTATAAAGACATGTTTGGTATTAATTTATAAAACTTCAAAACTACAAGAAATACATTTTTTAGGTTATTTTGTTTATTTATATATTTATATGTTTGACATATGACAGATATGACAAGTGGGAGAATTGATATCGCGCTGGGTCACAGCATAGGCATATAGGAGCCAATGAAATGACTTGAATTTAGAAAGAAATGCCGGGGAATTTAAATGCAATAATAAATGAAGTCTGGCTACTCGTACAACCTTTGATTTTAAGACAATGTTATTGGTTTAACATGTTTTCCAATATTTTAAACATCGTTTTTGTGATGATGGCTACATGATAATTGCTTGTCTTAACAATAATTCAAAACTTGAATACCAATTTTAAGACAAAAGGCTGCTTTTACGCATATGAACTAAGACTACCTTAGTTTTCTGTTTTTTTAATTATCTTTCAGAAAATAACAATATTGAAAAAATTTTCACCGATAACAAAGTTATAGCTAAAACAAGGTATAGAAGATCGGTTATACGTTATAAGTGCCTCTTATAGTCAAGCTTACTTTGTGAAAAATTTTGTACTGATTTACTTCGTAATAATAAGCACCTGTTCCAAATTTGAAGTAAATATTTTCACATTTGTGGAATTTATCATAAAAAGAAAATATTAAAAATTGAACTTTAAGGTCCTTTAGCTTGGAAACCGGAGGACTTTGTATTAAGGTATATTAGGTTTAATCGGTTTATTGTAGCCTAGAGAATCAGTCACCAAGCGTTCTCCTATTCTTTTTGAGACACCCTGTATTTCCTATACAAAATCTGGTAACTCTCCACAAATATAAACTAATCAGAATAAATAAAGAATACAAGCAGTTCCCAGCTTCTATAGACATTATAAAAAGTAAAATGTACGAAATTGTTGGAAAATCAATTAACAATTAGTGTGAACAAATTTTTGAAAGTTCTAAAGTACCTGTTACCAGTCCACAAATTTATATTCCATTTGATGAGCTTTGATGAGTTGATTTAGAAGTAACGAAGACAACTGCAAACCCTGAAACCCTGCGAACCCTGCAAACGTGTGGAGCTCTCTGTAAGTGTTTATTTCTCCTAATGTGTATTTAATAACACTAACATTGTGCTCTGATAATATTTTTTCAAATCGTAATAACAATTAAAATTATTTAACAATTGTTATTTTAAGTCCATTCTCTAAATTAAATTTCATTGTATGAATTTTAGGACCAAACTAAATTTTGACGTTTGTAGTTCTTTCGTTGCAGTAGTTTATTTGTTTATTTTTACTAGACCAACAAGAAAATTTAGTAGGCTTTTTGCACTTTACAAATGAACTACTGACATTTTTTTAGCGACATCTATGCGTAAAAAAAAGAAGTAATAAATGGATGCCGATAACCCAGATTACTTTTTACATTTCGTAAAGTTTGACATTTAAGTGTCAAGTGCACGTCAAGTGTCAACAAAATTTTTAAAAAATTAGGAAATAGCTATTCTTTAACTTATAACTAATTTGTGTTACGAATTAGCTTAATTTGTGTAAATTTAACTGCGTGTTAATTATGTATTTTAATCATTTAACAAGAAACAGGTGTTTCGGGTTTATTTGTTCCACTTGCTATATCGTAATAAAGCTTCATGCAAAACTTTATTAATTTTCTCTATTTTAGGTGTTGCTGTATTAATAGGAAGTAAATAGATAAATTTGAGTGGAGATGAAATAAAGGACACTTACTAGTTATTACTGAAAAAGCTTACGTGTGTGTATTGCATATCTTGGTCATTTTTAGAAGAGATTAAAATTATATTACTTAAAAGTCTTACTCAATTATCTGTGTAAGAAGCAATCGGTCGTATACAAAATTGTCACACAATCAATGAGAAACTCGTTTGACGTCTGCACAAACTTTCGTATACTGTGACCTACTAGTCCGCTAATAGGATGTATAGTATTGGGGTATTAAGCACTATATTATCTAGTGTAATCTAGATAAAATCTTGTAGTAATTTACTTCTGTTTTTTACAGGGAATAATTGTACACAAAAATGTACGAGTATGAAATTAAACAACAAAAAAGAAGAAAGCAGTACCCAGCTTGTAATACGGACATTATAAAACTGAAAAGTTACGATTGTTGAACAATCAATGAACAATTAGTTTCAACAAATTTTTGGAAGATCTTCGAATAAATTCAAATTCTATTCCAATTGGTCAGTTAATTTAGAAGTAGAAGCAAACATGTGGAGCTCTTTGTAAGTGTTTATTTCTCCTTGCACAAATAATCGTCCTGACTCTCACATATTATACATAAAAACTGTCATTTTATTTTTAAAATAAAATAAAGATAAAAGAACAAAGAAGTTTCACTCAGTTAAAACTAACAATTTCTAAATTCCTTGAACCTTATTCTTTACCAATTAAAAGCTAAAAGTGATTTACTTTTTGTCCTTTCAGGCAATTAACTTACACAAAAATAAACGAATTAGAGACTACACAATAAATAAAGAAGACGGTAATTCCCAGCATCCCAGCTTCTTCTCCCTTTACCGCCTCCTTGGGAAGGTGATAACCTCAATTAATTATTGTTGGCGTTGTTTAATTATTATGGTTGCTTTAAGGTCAATATTTATCGACAGTAGTAAGTCACCGCGTATTAATATTGTGGAAAGAATAATTGTAATGCAGTTAGTTATGATTTGGTTAGTTTGTTCGGAAATGTATAGAAAAAGTTGCACTCAAAGTTAAGTTTATGTTATTTGCTGGTAAGCGTCCTTTCCCTGGCATAGTTGGAAGTAGATAAGATGATGATGATCTGTAGCATTTGAACATCTTGCAATACATTATATATTGAAGAAGGTAGCTGGTACAGTACCCGTTATCTAACTTGGAACTGGTTATGGTATTCTGAGCTCCTTTCCAAAGCTCCAACGTTAACTGCAGCAGTAGTATTCAGTGAGTATTGCAAATTTAAAAGTTTAAATAATATTTAAACTTAGATTTTGGCTCCTTGAGGTTTAGTCAGTTTAGCTCATAGGGTAAAACGGCAGACAAAATTGATAAAAAAATACTAAGTTTGGGAGAAGTTGACAACGGTCGGGGACCCCTCTAGGACGGGGGCCCGTATGCCGTGCACCCACCGCACCCCGGTAGAACACCCCTGGTGTTCAGTCAAAGCAAGATATGAAACATATCAGTAATCTCAAAGTTTTGTTTCTTAATTGAACTAAATATAAAAAGCGTGTATAATTGTTAATTTATGGGCTTAATACTCTGTTATTTCTGAAACACAATTAGTAATTGTTTGTTAATTACTTTAACGTATGTGTACAATAATTAGGAAGTTGTCAAAAGAGTTGTAAAATTCTCATTACTTTCGATTGTAGTAAATTATAGATACTTGGTTTAAAAAAAAAGGTTAAACCAGGAGCAAACGGAAAAATTTTGCAGCGAATTCCTGGAACCAAAATTAATAATTTGCCAATTTTGAAATCATTTATGAATTTAAATTAGTTTGGCAAAGAACTAGCATTTTAAGGGTTTAAAAGTTAGCTCCATCTCCTTAAGGGGTAAAGTTAACATTTTAACCCCAATTGTGAGAGAGCCTATAACTTTTTAGGAATGCATTCTTTGATATTATGATTTCAAGAGGACAAATGTTCAATTTTTTGCCAGAAACTTATTGAAGAAGTTTTAATAATAAATGTAAAATTGAGGTAAAGATAATATAATAATTCCGTTTATTATAGTAAAACAATGTAACTAGTTTAAAAAATTACTTGATAATCTTTACATATTACTTATGTTGTAATTAGTAGAGTTTAATTTATTAGATTCAGTAGGTACCAGTACTGCACATAAACTAAAAATAATAATTAAAGGAGACCACCAAATCATAATTAATGCTAATTACAAAATTTGGGTATAACAATAAACAATTATATAACGAGAATTTTGTCTTTGAAAATAGCTCAAAAGTATTTAATTGTATTATAAAATTCAATAAAATTAAACTTCGCACCTGTCATATAGACAACCCATTATGCACATTTTAAAATTACATTGCGCATTGGTACTGATTCTGATTAAATTAATGCTCGAATACTATTGGTTCAAATTAATAAAGAGGGGCGATAATCACCACCAAAAGTTAATAAAAGGCCGAATTTCGTCATAAGTTGAAAAGCTTATCACCACTTTCGATCGGAGTTCTAGAGAAAATTTAAGGGTTACTCTTGTTGAAAATCAACTTTGATTTTTGAAATTTATTTTGATTGGAAATTGTTCTTGGCATTTTTCTAAGTATGTCTACTGAATATTAAATCATTTACTACAATATTAAGTGTAAAAAATACATTTTTAGAAGTGAAAATTTTTTGTAAATTTTGTATTTTTTATTTAATTGTGCAACACATTTAATGTAAACCAAATTAAAGTTAATACTTGTTTATATTTTAATATAAGATTTTCTTTATCAGTTCTCATTTATTGTGAATTGTATTATAAATGTTAAGTTAATTAATTTACTTTTGTATTATGTAATGTCTCTAACAATGTAAATATAACAAATGATCTATTTAGTAATAAAGATCTTTTAAATGATATCGAGTTTGTTCTTATTAACAAAAAAGAATAGCAGAATTTAATAAGACTGTGTAATTAACTGTGAATCATTAGAAGTGCCATCATAACAGAAGGAATTTAGGATATATCTAAAGTGCATTTAATAATACTCTATTAAGTAAATTCAATAGATTTATTTTAATATTATTACATCTTCTTGCACTTCTGTGATCCTGTCATGAAGTCGCAAAAATTGAAATTTGCGAGCATTTTCTTGTCCATGTTAAAATCCCTTAAGAGTTATTTTTACCATTTTTAGCTTTATTATAGACCTTTTGTCTAATTTAATTACTGTATATGTAGACGATAGAGAATAATTAATTACTTCTAACAATTAATTAACATCCCTTAAATATTGAGAAATAAACCATGTGCAGTCTGAAATAGAATTTGCAGATTTGGTAATTTGTGTTTATTTAGTTATAATTTTGAAAAGGGGCTAAATAATCAAATTTTGATTGATAGGTGTCTTTCCATAACGTCTGAACTATCCCTATATTTTATATCAACCTGCTATCTCTTCTAATTAAAAAGTTTAGTGCAAAAATTAGCTTATTTTGCCATAATAAATGTCCAAATTTCTTAAAATTGTCTTAGAATTGGTGTATAAACCAGTTGATGTATTAGGAGAGCAGAAGTGTTATAGGATATCAGTAAAAATAAAAATATTAAATTAAATCCGCAAAGAGCTTTACGTAAAAACTTTTATCAAAAGCTTTTCTTGTTAGGTGAAGATAAGGCCGTGCATTTAATGCTCTTTTAATTTAATATTTTTATTTTTAGTAATATCTTATAACACTTCTGCTCTCCTAATACATCAATTGCTTTATACACTCATTCTTAGCAAATTTGGACACATTTGGACATTTTTTATGTCAAAATAAGTTGATTTTTACACTAAACATTTGGTCTAGAAGAGATAGAGGAACAAAATGAAATATATGTGTAAAAATCAGCTCATTTTGACATAAAAATGTCCAAATGTGTCCAAATTTGTTAAAATTTGCTAAGAATCAGTGTATAAACCAATTGATGTATTAAGAGAGCAGAAGTGTTATAAGATATCAGTAAAAATAAAAATATTAAATTTATCCTCAAAGAGCTTTATGTAAAAAGCTTTTCAAAGCTTATCTTGTTACGTGAGGATAAGGTCATACATTTAACGCTCTTTTAAATAAATTTATTTTAATATTATTATGACACCTTGTTGCACTCTTGTGATCCTGTCACAAGCTCACAAATCTCGACATTTACGAGCATTTTCTTGCCCATGTTAAAATCCCATAAGACTTATTTTTGCCATTTTTAGCTTTATTAGCGCCCGTTTACCTAATTTAATTTATGTAGACGATAGAGAATCATTAATAACTTCTAGCAATTAATTAACATCCCTTAAATATTGAGAAATAAACCATGTGCAGTCTGAAATAGAATTTGCAGATTTGGTAATTTGTGTTTATTTAGTTATAATTTTGACAATGGGGTAGATAATCAAATGTTGATTGATAGGCGACTTTCCATAACGTCTCGACTACCCCTATATTTTATATCAACTGTCTATCCTTTCTAATTAAAAAGATTAGTGTAAAAATCAGCTTATTTTGACATAATAAATGTCCAAATTTGATAAAATTGGCTAAGAATCGGTGTATAAACCATTTGAAGTATTAGGAGAGCAGAAGTGTTATAGGATATTAGTAAAAATAAAAATATTAAATTAAATTCCCAAAGAGCTGTATGTAAAAGCTCTTATCGAAAGCTTATCAAAGCTTATCTTGTTATGTGAAGATAAGACCGTGCATTGAATAGATTTATTTTAATATTATTATGACATCTTCTTTTAGAGCCCTTTTGAATAATTTATAGCGTACAGTCGATAAAGAAAGATTATTTTCTTTTAATGATTAATTAACATTCATGTTGATAAATAAACCCTACACAGCATGAAATAGGATTTATATATTAGACAATTTTTTTTATTTAGGTATATCGGGGTTTAATTTTAAATCAGTTTATTAAGGTGAATGAGCAGAAAAAATACAGATAATTTCAATACATTTATTAAGTAATAGGTAATAGCAGTATGTAATTAACACAAAAGTTTTTATTTACAAGTTAATTTTTTATCTAAGTAAAATCAAATTTAAAAACACTTTACAATAAGTAATCATATGAATTTTAGTTTATTTTTGGACAAAGTAATTATTACAATTCATTAAAATTAAATTCTAAGTATAAAATTTACAAAAAATATATAATTAGTAAGTTGCATTTTCTACACTAGTGGCGTCGAATTACGGGAATTAATAGCTTGAAACTAAACTTTTGCGGATAGAAATGTTATGATTGAATAATGTTTAGAACAATGTCAGGAATAATGTGGTAAGTTTTGGACTTCGAACTCGCGCGGCGTCCTTCCGAAAAAAGCATTCCAAAGAACATTTACCCGTTTTCTTTGACGTTTTATTTAATTCCTCAATTTCTAAACATCGGATCGTAATAAAAAATTATGGGATTATGGGAAATTGACAGACGATGAATTCTAGACTAAAAATGTATAGTTTGGTTCAGTAGCTTTGGAGATAAAACTTCTTAAGCACCAAATGCGAACCAAAAATTGTTTTATTCAGTGCACTGCAAAGAAGTTATCAAAAAATCTTTTGTTCATGTAAAAGATACTACTTGATGAGTAGAATGAACTTGCCAAAGTTGAGATCCTCAAGTGCAACCAAACAGCCAAAAACTGCTCATGAAATCAAAATTTGTAAGGGTTGTCATTTAATGCGATGGCGATGAATAAAAATCTTTTTTTTATGAGAACATTCGTCTTTGAACGTACTATTTGCTTAAGGAAAAATTTTATAATTTTTCGCTAATCTTAGTGCACTTTTGACTCTTTTTTAGAAACGCACTTTTCTAAATCGCCAAGAATTTTGTCAATACTTGTTAAATAGAAAATTCATTATTTTAGCTTGATAGATCTTTTCAAAACCTTTGATTTCAAATAACAAAAATCGCGATTCATCAACTTGGAGGCCAAATATGGATATTTTTGTATTTACAACTGCAGTGGTTAAAAGGCTAACTGTTTTTTAAATCGTTTTTGTCTCAACTGAAAGGCAAAACATTCTTTTGTTGATATATGATATCTAAGTATGTTATGCATCTTCTAATTCAACACCAGACTAAAAAGAAGAAGTCAGTAAATAAAATTAATGGTGCGTGCTTTGTAACTATAGAAATTATACAAGAAACTATCGAAAATCCCGTCAAAATAGTAACAGCCATGGAGTTTCTTATATTAAATTTGACACTGACAAATAAAAGTACATCTAAATGAATCCAAAGTCAGGAGTGGGGGAGCATACCACCTGCAGTAGCAAATACAAAAATATCCAGAATTAGCCTCCAAGTTGATGAATCGGAAATTGTGTTTTTTGAAATCAGACGTATTTTAAAAGATCTATCAAGCTAAAATAATGAATCTTCTTTTTAAAAAATATTTACCAAGTTCTTGGCAATTTAGAAAAGTGCGTTTCGAAAAAAGGGTCAAAAGTGAAGTATGCAAGGCGATAATTTCTAAAATATTTCTTTCACAAAATAGTAGGTTCGAAAAGGAATGTTTTTTGAAAAAAAAAATTGTTTTTATTATGATCGCATTAAATGGCAATCCTTACAAGTTCTAACTTCCTATGCACTTTTTGGCTCTTTGGTTACACTTCAGGATCTCAACTTTGGCAAATCCTTTCTACTCATCAAAGAGTATCTTTTACATGAACAAAAGATTTTTTGATTACTTCTTTGCAGTGCACTGAATAAAACAATTTTTGGTTCGCATTTGGTGCTTAAGAAGTTTTATCTCCAAAGCTACTGAACTAAACTATACATTTTTAGTCTAGAATTCATCGTCTGTCAATTTCCCATAATCCCATAATTTTTTATTACGATCCGATGTTCAGAAGTTGAGGAATTAAATAAAACGTCAAAGAAAACGGGTAAATGTTCTTTGGAATGCTTTTTTCGGAAGGACGCCGCGCGAGTTCGAAGTCCAAAACTTACCACATTATTCCTGACATTGTCCTGAACATTATTGAATCATAACATTTCTATCCGCAAAAGTTTAGTCTCAAACCGTATTTCGACCCCACTACACTTATTTATGAAGTTTTTGATCAACAACTTGGTAGGAACACTTAGAATAATATTAGCAACAACTTCCAATCAAAAAAAATTCAAAAAACAAAGTTGATTTTCAACAAGAGTAAAGCTGGCCTTACATGCCAACTTCTAAAAGCTAGCTTTTTTTTCTAAGCCAATAGAAACCTTGCATTTCCAGCGGCAGACGCTAGAAGTTAAACTTGAACCAACTTTCTAGCTTCTGCCGCTGGAAATGCAGCATTTCTATTGGCTTAGAAAAAAAAAGCTAGCTTTTAGAAGTTGGCATGTAAGGCCAGCTTAACCCTTAAATTTCTAAAAATTGAAGATCTGAGTTGCTGATAAAAAAATCAACTTATGGCGAAACTCGGCCTTTTAATAACTTTGTTGGTGATTATCGCCCCTCTTTATTAAATTTAACCAATAGTATTCGAGCATTAATAAATTAATTAAAATCGGTACAAATGCACAATGTAACTTTAAAATGTGTATATTAGGTTGCCTATAGGAAAGGTTTTATATGTTAAAGTTAAATCAAGTACTTTCATTAGACTAGTTACATTGTTTTACAATAATATTTATAATAATAATAATAATTGTTTTACTTTTGACAACTTCCTAATTATTGTACACATACGTTAAAGTAATTAACAAACAATTACTAATTGTATTTCAGAAATAACAGAGTATTAAGCCCATAAATTAACAATTATACACGCTTTTTATATTTAGTTCAATTAAGAAACAAAACTTTGAGATTACTGATATGTTTCATATCTTGCTTTGACTGAACACCAGGGGCGTAACTACCGGGGTGCGGAGGGTGCACGGCATACGGTCCCCCGTCCTAGAGGGGTCCCCGACCGTTGTCAACTTCTCCCAAACATAGTATTTTTTATCAATTTTGTCTGCCGTTTTACCCTATGAGCTAAACTGACTAAACCTCAAGGAGCCAAAATCTAAGTTTAAATATTATTTAAACTTTTAAATATTATTTAAACTTTTAAATTTGCAATACTCACTGAATACTACTGCTGCAGTAGGTTAACGTTGGAGCTTTGGAAAGGAGCTCAGAATACCATAACCAGTTCCAAGTTAGATAACGGGTACTGTACCAGCTACCTTCTTCAATATATAATGTATTGCAAGATGTTCAAATGCTACAGATCATCATCATCTTATCTACTTCCAACTATGCCAGGGAAAGGACGCTTACCAGCAAATAACATAAACTTAACTTTGAGTGCAACTTTTTCTATACATTTCCGAACAAACTAACCAAATCATAACTAACTGCATTACAATTATTCTTTCCACAATATTAATACGCGGTGACTTACTACTGTCGATAAATATTGACCTTAAAGCAACCATAATAATTAAACAACGCCAACAATAATTAATTGAGGTTATCACCTTCCCAAGGAGGCGGTAAAGGGAGAAGAAGCAGGGATGCTGGGAATTACCGTCTTCTTTATTTATTGTGTAGTCTCTAATTCGTTTATTTTTGTGTAAGTTAATTGCCTGAAAGGACAAAAAGTAAATCACTTTTAGCTTTTAATTGGTAAAGAATAAGGTTCAAGGAATTTAGAAATTGTTAGTTTTAACTGAGTGAAACTTCTTTGTTCTTTTATCTTTATTTTATTTTAAAAATAAAATGACAGTTTTTATGTATAATATGTGAGAGTCAGGACGATTATTTGTGCAAGGAGAAATAAACACTTACAAAGAGCTCCACATGTTTGCTTCTACTTCTAAATTAACTGACCAATTGGAATAGAATTTGAATTTATTCGAAGATCTTCCAAAAATTTGTTGAAACTAATTGTTCATTGATTGTTCAACAATCGTAACTTTTCAGTTTTATAATGTCCGTATTACAAGCTGGGTACTGCTTTCTTCTTTTTTGTTGTTTAATTTCATACTCGTACATTTTTGTGTACAATTATTCCCTGTAAAAAACAGAAGTAAATTACTACAAGATTTTATCTAGATTACACTAGATAATATAGTGCTTAATACCCCAATACTATACATCCTATTAGCGGACTAGTAGGTCACAGTATACGAAAGTTTGTGCAGACGTCAAACGAGTTTCTCATTGATTGTGTGACAATTTTGTATACGACCGATTGCTTCTTACACAGATAATTGAGTAAGACTTTTAAGTAATATAATTTTAATCTCTTCTAAAAATGACCAAGATATGCAATACACACACGTAAGCTTTTTCAGTAATAACTAGTAAGTGTCCTTTATTTCATCTCCACTCAAATTTATCTATTTACTTCCTATTAATACAGCAACACCTAAAATAGAGAAAATTAATAAAGTTTTGCATGAAGCTTTATTACGATATAGCAAGTGGAACAAATAAACCCGAAACACCTGTTTCTTGTTAAATGATTAAAATACATAATTAACACGCAGTTAAATTTACACAAATTAAGCTAATTCGTAACACAAATTAGTTATAAGTTAAAGAATAGCTATTTCCTAATTTTTTAAAAATTTTGTTGACACTTGACGTGCACTTGACACTTAAATGTCAAACTTTACGAAATGTAAAAAGTAATCTGGGTTATCGGCATCCATTTATTACTTCTTTTTTTTACGCATAGATGTCGCTAAAAAAATGTCAGTAGTTCATTTGTAAAGTGCAAAAAGCCTACTAAATTTGCTTGTTGGTCTAGTAAAAATAAACAAATAAGCTACTGCAACGAAAGAACTACAAACGTCAAAATTTAGTTTGGTTTGGTCTCAAAATTCATACAATGAAATTTAATTTAGAGAATGGACTTAAAATAACACTTGTCAAATAATTTTAATTGTTATTACTATTTGAAAAAATATTATCAGAGCATATTAATGTTATTGTTATTAAATATTAGGAGAAATAAACACTTATAGAAAGCTCCACACGTTTGCAGTTGTCTTCGTTACTTTTAAATCAACTCATCAAATGGAATATAAATTTGTGGGCTGGTAGCAGGTACCACATGCAGGTACTTTACAACTTTCAAAAGTTTGTTCACACTAATTGTTAATTGATTTTCCAACAATTTCGTACATTTTACTTTTTATAATGTCCATAGAAGCTGGGAACTGCTTGTCTTCTTTATTTATTCTGATTCGTTTATATTTGTGGAGAGTTATACTCTGAAAAGACAGATAGTAAGTAAATGACTGTAAGATTTTAATTAATAAATGGCACGATTTAAGAATTTATAATTGTAAATACATATTAACTTAGTTATACTTCTTTGTTTACTTATCGATTATAAAAATTAAAAAGTAAATGACTTCATGAATATGCGAGATTATTATTTGTGCAAGTATAAATGAACACTTACAGAGATCTCTACAAGTTTGCTGTTTTGATTACTTTGAGATTAACTGACTAATTGGAATAGAATTTGAATTTATTCGATTCTAGAATTTATAGAATACAATTTATCTGTACTTGACATCTTTATTGTAATATCAATTGGTGAACTTGTTGTTGGTAGTTTAGATCTTCCAAAAGTTTTTCTACACTAATTGTTAATTGATTGTCCAACAATTTCGTACATTTTATTTTAATAATGTCCATTGAAGCTGGGAACTTCTCTTCTTCTTTATTTATTGCGTAGTTCCCAATTCGTTTGTATTTGTGGAAAATTATTCTTTAAAAAGACAGGAATAGTAAATGACTGTAAGATTTTAATTAATAAAAATTACACTGTTTAAAAATTTAGAATTGTAAATACTAACGGAGTTATACTTCTTTGTTTATCTGTCGAATATTTATAGGCATTTCAAACTAAGCGACACGCTGTCAGACGGCAAGATTTTGGAAAGGAGCTCGGAATACCATAACTAGTTCCAAGTTAGAAGACGGGTACTGTACTGGGTACCTTCTTCAATATATGCTAACTCGAACTATTCAATCAGTATGCTAACTCAAAATATTCAATCTGTATAATGTATTGCAAGATGTTCAAATGCTACAGATCATCATCATCTTATCTACTTCCAACTATGCCAGGGAATTATTTCTCATTGAAATTTTTACTTTTTTTTCTACATGCTTAAAACTAATTTTGTTCAAGTTGGTTCATTAAAATATAACAACGCTTACCAGCAAATAACATAAACTTAACTTTGAGTGCAACTTTTGCTATACATTTTCAAACAAACTAAACAAATCATAATTAACTCCATTACAATTATTCTTTCCACAATATTAATACGCGGTGCCGTGACTTACTACTGTCGATAAATATTAACATTAAAGCAACCATAATAATTAAACGCCAATAATTAATTGAGGTTATCACCTTCCCACGTTGTTGCCGTCTTCTTTATTTATTGTGTAGTCTCCAATTCGTTTATTTTTGTGTAACGAATATAAAAATAAAATTAGTTTTTATGTATAATATGTGAAATTCAGGACGATTATTTGTGTAAGGAGAAATAAACACTTACAGAGAGTTTCACATGTTTGCTTCTACTTCTAAATTAACTGACCAATTGGAATAGAATTTGAATTTATTCGATACTTTACTTCTGGATAGGAATATCAATTGGTGGTTTGTAGTTTAGATCTTCCAAAAGTTTGTTCAAACTAATTGTTCATTGATTGTTCAACAATCGTAACTTTTCAATTTTATAATGTCTGTATGACAAGTTGGGTACTGCTTTCATTTTTGGGTAAAATTATTCCCTGTAAAAAACAGAAGTAAATTACTACAAGATCTTACTAGATATAATATAGTGCTTAATACCCCAATAGTAACTCGGATGTAAAGTATTTCTATATATTTTTTATAGATTTCTACAGAGTTTCTCATCGATTGTGTGATAATTACGACCGATTGCTCCTTACACAGATAACTGAGTAAGACTTTTAAGTAATATAATTTCAATCTCTTCTAAAAATGACCAAGATTTGCAATACACACACGTAAGCTTTTTCAGTAATAATTAGTAAGTGTCCTTTATTTCATTTCCATTCAGATTTATCTATTTACTTCCTATTAATACAGCAACACCTAAAAATAGAGATAATTAATGAAGTTTTGTATGAAGCTTTATTACGATATTGCAAGTGGAACAAATAAACCGGAAACACCTGTTTCTTGTTAAATGATTAAAATACATAATTAACACGCAGTTAAATTTACACAAATTAAGGTAATTCCTAACACAAATTAGTTATAAGATAAAGAATAGCTATTTCCTAGTTTTTTAAAAATTTTGTTGACACTTGACACTTAAATGTCAAACTTTATGAAAGGTTATCTGCGTTATCGGCATCAATTTATTACTTCCTTTTTTTGCGCATAGATGTCACTGAAAAAATGTCAGTAGTTCATTTGCAAAGTGCAAAAAGCCTACTAAATTTGCTTGTTTGTCTTGTAAAAATAAACAAATAAGCTACTGCAACGAAAGAACTACAAACGTCAAGTACGTCGTGAGACGAAAATCGGCGCAGCATTGGGATATCGGAAACTATCGGACTGGTACAGGTTACTGACATAAATTATTTTCTTACAAATGGTAATTTTAATAAAAAAATGTACTTGTACATTCGACTTGAACAAAATTTTTGAAAAAATAAGAATAAAATTTTTTTTGAAAAAAAAACAAGATATTGTTTTATTGATTGTTACATATCGTTGAAAAGAGAAAAAGATAAGCATTTTTTTGAAGTTAACATAAAATATTGTTTGTATTTAAAAAAAAAGTAAATTTGTGTCACCTTTCAAATTAAGCCCTAAAAATTTTTTTTAGCACGCCACTGACTAAAGCTTACAGATATCTACTTTTTTAATTTAAACTATTTTTTTATATTTCCATTATTTTAGAAGTAATTAGCAATAGAAAAATACGGACTTTTCAGTTTTTACCTCATATCTAGTTGGCTATGATAATTTTGCAAAACCCAATTACCTACCAATTAAACTGAGTACCTCCACTGAACTGAACCACTGAATTTAATAGAGTTCAGCGAGTACGGGTTATCTCTGGTGAGTACCTCAAGTTCGTTTATTATATTTAAATTCCTCGCTCTTTCTTTAAATCATTTCATTGGCTCCTACATGTCTATGCTGTGACCGAGCGCGATATCAATACTCTCATGACAAGTCGTGTTCTGGATCTAGTGGTTCAAGCTGCCAACTGTCATTGTTAGATTGTCACTATATTATATAATTTACTTTGTGACTAGTGAGGTTATGATCAGTTATATTTAATAAACTAAATAAATTGGATAGCTATTTTAAAAATTACTGTTATATTAATTGAAAATGGGAAAAATAGACGTTAGAGATGTTTCTCCATTTTTACGACAACTACGCAATTTTCTTTTAGGTCGGGAACATACACTAGCCTTACGTTTTCAACAAGACTTGGCTAGTCGTTCGCCCGATCCTCCAAATTTACCAGAAGGGCCTTCCCATTGTTTATCTAGTAATTACTATTATACTAGAGATGGTAGAAGAGAAGCTACTCCTCCAACAGTTATAGCTGACGCTCAAAAGAAATTAGGTGCAGGAATTACTATCGATCCTTGTAACTTACCTAGACCAGGAAATGTTTATCAATGGGATGCTCCTGATCGGGATTAAGTGTTATGTAGTAGTTTATAATAAAAAGTTATAAAAGTAAATATATCGTGTATAAATATTGATAAAATATAGATGCTATAATAATTTCAATTAATGTTTGTATTTTTTACTTATTCTCCTATTTATATTTAAATATTTCCCGCTTCAGAATGTTATCAGAAATTTTTAAATAAATTTAGTATTGGAAACAAAGCTGTTGATTTTGGAATATTTTAATCTGTAGTACTGATAAACTTGCTGGGGGTATTTGTGACTCTAATTTCGAAATACTTACACTAGAATAAAGATAAGTAGCTTCAATTAGACTAGTAAATAAATTAAGATTTTTTTATCTAAAAATTCATATTCAATTTATTATTTCTTAATTATTATCAGAGAAAAGCAGTGGGGTGTAATCGTATAAAAACTTTAAACAGATTAAAAGAAAGTCACTTTTTTGAGGTTTCTATATTAGAATACCATCATGGATATTAAAAATGTGTTAGTTGCTGATGCTGTCGATGAAGCTTGTGTTAATTTACTTAAACAGAATTCGATAAACGTTGTTTGTAAATACAAGTTATCTAAAGAACAACTAATTCAAGAAATTAAGGTAATAAAAATATATATATTCCTCTTTTCATATATGATTTTTAAGCTGTATTTTCCTTTAGGACTACGATGGACTTATAGTTCGCTCCGATACAAAAGTTACAGCAGATGTAATTCATGCGGCCACTAAATTGAAGGTGATCGGAAGAGCCGGTGCTGGAGTTGATAACATAGATGTTGAGGCTGCTACAAAAAATAAAATTATTGTACTCAAGTAAGAAAAATTTAATCATACAAAACTTTGACCCTACTTTGATAAAAATTTATACTTAAGTACTGATAAGGTGATAACAAACTCCAACATAATAATTATTAACATAAATCATGTTGTTTAAATTAGCGACATCAATTAAAAATAGCTTCAAAAGAGGTATAAAACAACGGATGTGGCCATACAAGGAACTTTTTCGGTCCGTCAAATCTTGGAATTTTGTATTTTTGTTTTATAAAATTAACAAAAAATTGCTTTCCTCCGGGATCGAACCTAGGACTTCTGCGAATAAGCAGAATTTTTAAACATGAACTGTCTAAAATACACATTTAATTCTTTTTTAAATTTGGCATAAATTGAAGTTCAAAATATAATATATTTTATATGTTCAGAAAGCTAATTTTACGAGCTTTCAAAATATTAAAACATATACATATTGTTCCATTTAAATTAAGAAATTTGATTTCATTTCCGGTTAAAGCGGAAGTCAAAATAAAAAAGTTTTAGTATCGTGTAATTGCTAATTTCACGAACTTTCAAAATATTGAAAAATATACAGGGTGTTCCTAAAAATTTTGATATATTTGTAATTTCCGGTTTAACCGGAAGCGTATTGTTAACTGAAAATAGTATCAATTAATAGATATTCATGGGATTGATACATATATCCATTTTCAAGTTCTCATTTTTATTACAAAAGAAATTAGAGATTCTTGAAGTTTTAACATTCAAAAAATCATTACTCCAAAACGGCTCCAAAGATTTTGATAAAATTTTATATTTCGATAGAGAATTACGTTTTCTGTAACATATCCAAAAAAGAAAAAATATGGCAGAGGAAATTTTCAGAAAATTCATTTCAAAATTTTGACCTACTTTGGCCCCTTAAAGATAGGCAATTTTAAAACAATTTTGAAAATCGACTTTTTTAGGACGAAAGCCCTATATTTTGGCTGTACAATGACGTTTTGAAATTTTTATAATATTAATTACCGGCCAAGTTATTTGGGAAAAACCACAAAATGGGACAATCGTTCTATTGGCCGCCCTTTTGAATAAAAAAATTTGAAATTATTTTTTTCAGTTAGGGCTCACGTGTACTATCTTATAGCCAAGTAAAAATGAATTTGGCCCAAATGCGCCCAAAATAACCACCTTGTTTTTGGACACCCTGTATAGATTTCTTATAAAAGCTTAGCTTGCCGATGAAATAATTTTCAAGTAGCTAAAATAAAATTTCATCAAAATCGGTTCAGTAGTTTTTGCTCTAGTGGGGAGACATACATCCTGACATTTTGGTTCAAAAAATCGTAAATTTTTTTTTGCATTTTCGGAATCAGGGGGACTCAAAATGTTGAGAAATGAAAAAAAAAATTTATTATTTTTTTTAATCGATTATAACAACTTTTTCTTGGATTGGAAAAAGTTAAAATAGTTGATACAAAATTTGATGGTATTATGAATAAGCGATGATCATTATACTAAATTTCCTATCGTATGTACCTATATAATTATATTGTATCTGTAGGTACATACATGAATATAAAAGCAGCAACACATACTTATATCCTTAACACTATATTTACTCTAAACTCACAACATTTGATTTGTTTAAGTTTTGGCGAGTTTATTTAACTTTTTACTTATTGCAGCACTCCAGGTGGAAATGCTATTAGTGCTTGCGAACTAACTTGCACCTTAATAACATCTTTATCGAGAAACGTAGTCCCTGCTGCTGCATCTTTAAAGGCTGGTAGATGGGATCGTAAATTATATGCTGGTCACGAAATCTACGGTAAAGTATTAGGAATCATTGGACTTGGACGCATAGGACGTGAGGTTGCAGTAAGAATGCAAGCATGGGGAATGAGGGTAAGTTTCTAAACTTGGAATTAAATGTGTGAACTATAAAATGTACTTCTAGACAATTGGCTATGATCCCCTTGTTTCTGCTGAAGATGCTGCAAAGTTTAATGTAGAATTTATGCAACCAGAAGAAATTTGGACTATTGCAGACTACGTCACTTTACACGTACCTCTAATTGCACAAACAAGAAGTAAGTTTGCAAGCTAATAAAAATACCTAAATTATGAATTCAATTTCAGATTTGATAAATAGGGATGTATTTAACAAAGCCAAAAGTGGAATTCGTGTAGTTAATGTTGCTCGTGGTGGAATAATTGATGAAGTAGCTCTTTTAGAAGCTTTAAAAAATAACAAATGCGGAGGTGCAGGTCTTGATGTTTACGAACAAGAACCTCCTACAAATCCAATAACTTTGGAATTAATTCAACATCCTAAAGTTGTGGCCACTCCTCATTTAGGAGCAAGTACATCTGAAGCTCAAATACGTGTAGCTGTAGAAGTTGCTGAACAATTTATCGCTCTTAAAGGAACCAACAATAAATTTACATCTACACCAGGAATAATTAATCCTAGTGTACTAGCAAAATAAATTTTTATTACACCTTGTAATGTTTGATGCAAAATATTAACAGAAACTACTTGCATTAAAAGCACATTGTTTATATCAAAGTTTTTCATTTCATGAACTTTATGGGAAAGCAAAATCATTTTAGTTCTAGCAAGTTCTAGTTTGTTATACCCGCTTATAAATAAATAGGTATATGGGTACAAAAACTAATTACTTATTAAGAAAAAAATTATAATAACTAATAATTAACTTTTATTACAAAAACAAAACTTACAATTTTCTTACACATTGCCATGTGCTACTTCTATTCCACGTTGAAAATCGTTTCTTTTTTGTTCCAAATCTTTGTAAGATTGCAATGCCAATTCTAAAGAACTCTTTTTATGGGCTAAATGACTAATATAATATTTAATGCCTTCTAAATGATCACTATCACTTTTATTTATGTTGATCATATGCACCTTTTCATATAACTCCAATAAAGTGTTGGCTTCTTCAATATTGGCAGTTTCAATTAATTCAAGCAACAAGTTGTCTAAAACTTTAAACCATGTCAAATAAAATGTAAGTGGCCCAAAATGTCTTGTTGATCTTAATTTATCAAATCCATTATTTTCATTTATATAGTCATAAGTACTTCTAGTTACTCGATGATAATCAGGATGATCAGGTTCAAATTGAGCACATGTACGATCTAATATAAACTTATATTCACCACGTTTTAAAAGATCTTGTAAATATTCTCCGTCAAACATTTTTGGAACCTACAAACAATTACAGAAGGCTTAATGTTATGTTAATGTATTTATAGATTATATTTATACCTTTAATGATCTGCAAACTTTAGGAAAATAAACTTGATTCATACGATCACGAACATCCCAATCAGCTTCTTGTAATGTTCCATCAGTATCCCTAACAACTATCAAGCGTTTGTCATCTTTAATTCCATAAGTAACATCGGTAAATACAAATTTACTGGTTTCATAGCCTTTCAAAGCACTATCTTCAAATAAAATTTGATTAACAGGTGTGCGAACTTTAACTATAGGTGGCATTTGTAATAAATTATTGGCACGTTGATGTGCATCTGCTAAAGATTCTTTTAACTGTTCATCAGTCATAAATCGATACGTAGGCTGTGTCAATACTTTATTTTCTAATTTCTTCTTGACATAAACTTTATTTAAATCTATACGTGTTAAAGTTTTTAATAACTTCTGTATTTCACAATTAAAAAATAATGGTGCTGGATCTGTGGTATATTCTTAAAAGAAAAAGTGTTATAATAAATTTTATGTTAAAGTAAACGTTTTACCATTTTGACTTGTATTAAAACTTCTAACAAAGCTAGCGTTTAAAGCTTTGGAATTTATAGAATAATTGTGATTATAACGGAAACGAAATAATAATCTTTTAAAATTATGAACAGACATGTTTTCGTTTAAGAAAATGTAAGGTTATGTTGTTTGACAGCAACTGTCAAATACGTATAAATTTGATCATTTCGCTTTCGTAAATTCAATTTTTTTTCGAAAATTCAAATAATTGGTCCAGTTTTTGTGTATAATGTGCCTTTTCATGGTTGGACAAATTACCTCGATAAATGGTAGTCTGTACACATAACTCGATCAGGGTAGTAATACAGCACTGGTCTTCCGAGACTATTCTATTTATGACAAATTTTAAAAAAATGAAATTAGTATTTCAGACAATTTATGTCTAAAAATTCTGCTTATTCAAAAACCACGAGTTAGATTTTGATGAAAGTTACATAATGTTGTCGAACAGTGGTTATTACATATTTTTAAAAAAATTTTTGAACTTCTGGTTCAAACACCCGTCTGAATTTAAACCTTAAATGCTATCACACATTTTTGCCAAGATTTATAATATTACGCTCCCATAAAAGGTTTTTTATAGTTTAGGACCTAACAAGAGCGTGAAATTTATTTTACAGAAATGAGTCGATAACATTGTTTACCTTCGAACTTTCATTAAAATTTGATTGAAATAATTTATTCATAACAAAATATTCAATACATTTCAAATTATTGTAACTAAAAATAATTCAACTAAAAGATTACCAATTTGAATTAAACAATTGTAAACTAATTAGTAGGAATTCATCAAAATACAAAAACGAAAGTGTTATAAAAGTAAATTATTGCAACTAAAAACAATTCAACTAAAAGAAGCCTATTACCAAAATGAATTTATCGAATTACTAAAACTAAAATCTTATGTAAGCAAATTATTGTGATTAATAACAATTTAATTAAAAAAATGATTATCAATTTGAATTTAACAACTGCAAATTAATAAGAATTCAACAAATTACAAAAATGAAAATGTTATAAATTTATAATTAAAAAGGATTAAGGTGGGTTCAGACTACATGATTTCTCATAGGAGTAATATGACGTATCATAAGAGAAATATGCTGAAGTTCACACTAAGTTTTTTTGTATTATAGGAATCATAGCGAAATAATACTTATTAATTTGCTATGATTCCTATAACACAAAAAATCTTATAAAATGAATTAAGCATATTTCTCTTATGATAAGCCATATTACTTCTCCTACGAGAAATTATGTAGTCTGAACCCACCTTTAGTATTATATGTATTTAACAAAAAAAAATATATTAGGTATTAGACAAAAAACATTGGCAAGTCGGTTACAATTTCTTTTTTAATTACCATTGAGTTTTGTTCATCTTGTAATCTGTTCATATTCAACTGCCTGTTTTCACAGTAGACTTTGGCACGAGCAGCAGCTAAATGAGCATAATATGTAGGTGCAGGATAGCTGACTGAACGAGTACATCTTGTGAACATATGACACAGATGATAAGTCAATTGCTCTAATTCATCTTCACCCATATTACTATCGTCCCATAATTTACGATATCTCGTAGGTCTAGCTACACCTTGAATGCTTGCATGAGATACTAAATAAAAATCAAAATCGGTAGGATGAGTTATATCTGTATCAACAATGGTTCCTGCCGGTACATTGAAATTTCGATGAGCATCGTCAGAATCTTCTTTTCTTAAAGGAAAGAAACGTGTATGATGACGTTTCTGCACTACGAGAAAAGTAATTTTTGGTTTAAACATTCCATCCTTTTGTAACTTTAAACATGCATTGCGTATTGCTTGCACTTCGGCATTTAAAACAATTGGAAATTGTCCTTCCGAAACACCATCTCTGAAAAATATAATTCGTTCTGGCTTCAATCCTTTGTTTTGTCTATAGAAAAACATGAGTTGTTCACGAGTTATATTTTCTAAATCGGCAATAATTTCATTAGTGGGAGGTTGTAATCGCCAACAGATGTTGTACTGAAATGCAAACTGGTCATGACTAGCTGTTACAGCAGCCACACTAGGAGTGGTGCCTCTGCTCTCTGGACTAGGATGTGTTACATCTGCTCCCATGATCATACAAGGTGACATAAGGCAAGGCGGTTTTACTCCAAGTATATGGTTGGTGCCATTCAGTTTGGCATTTACTTTTAGTAAAATGTTAGCAACGGTAGCATCTTTTGGCCTAAAATTAACAACTTTAGTTGTATATAACATTTAAGGTCTGTTATTTTACCTAAACACGTTACGACCTTTTACACATTGTGTTAAAGTTCCAAGAATTAATTCAGATACCTGTTTTACGTAATTGTAAATATCTTTCAAGTCGTCTGGAATTACCACCACAATAAGTTGTTTTCCAGCATATTTTTTAAATTGTTGTTCAATCTCTTGTTTAGCTCCTCGAAAACTTAAAGACACACAGTCTAAAAATTGAGGACGCCCTATATTCATACCCACAATGCCTCCTTGCTGAATCATCTGTAAATAAAGAGTATAATTTTTGTCTCTTTTTAAAATATTATTTTATCTATTTACAGCTCTGCTGAATTCTTCTAAAGCGGGACTACGAGTACGACCATCAAAAGAACACATACCCCACTCACTCAATACTTTTCCATTTTGAAAAGTAGTTGCACGCCAAACACCTTTTGATGGTTTTACAGTTCTATTGCCACCATATTTGAGAGACGGAGAATCCAAAATGCGTGCAGGAACTCTACTAAATTCTGTATTAACAGTTAAACCAAATTCACGAGCACAAGGATCCTGGTTATACTGTGCATCATTGATAGAATGCATAATTTTCGACTTTCGTACGTCACTCGAAGTAGCGGCATATCTAATCATCGAACTAGTTTGATTAGGAGTCATCGTTCGGTTTGTAACCTGCAAATTAATAACAACAAATTATCCAGAATAAATAAAAGCACAATATTACCTGTCCATCTAATAAAGTACATAATTCAAGAGGAAACAGTATTCTTTGTGGTCGTTGTTTATTTCCTACCCATGCACAAGGCAAATTGGGGTATTTGAGTTGGTATTTTTTAACCTTTGTAAAATACGCAGCCACAGTCATAGTCACTCCACTATCATCTGTAAACTTCGCTTCTGCTGCCGTTTGGTCCAGCTGATTTATTCTCATAACTCTTTTAGTACTAGGATTGTTTGGAATTTGATAACTAACTTTTAACATTCTTAAGAATTTATCAACTTTAGTCGACTCAAATGGAGGCAACTTGCTTCTTAAATCAACTCTAGGACATAGTTCTGCAATTAGATCAATAATCTGCAAACTTTTTGGAAACGCCTTGTGTACAACATCAACATTAAGAAAAGGTTTCCATCCCAAAATAGCGGACTGATAAAATCCATAATACATTTCCATACCTTCTCCTAAATCTATCAACTGTTTAGGTTTAGTAAAAAAAGAACGCCCTACTGAAATACAATTTAGAGAAGGCGCACTTCTTAAAACGACATCCAAACATTGAAGAGCAGTTTGAGGATTAATATCTCGGCTCTGAAAAATTTATTGCAATTAAATTACACGATAACAGTCAAGTGCAAATTAAGAAATAGAAGAAGATAATTTTATACATAAAAAAATTGTTTGCTTTTATCTGGCATAAAATAACATTGTTTAGTTACAAAATAACTTCTTTTTGAAATATAAAATATAATTACCATAAAGTATTTAGATAAGACACTCATATCGATCATAGCTGCAAACTTTACAGTTATGTTAAACTTTTTCTTACGCTCTTCGTCTACAATTTCGACTTCTCCTCTAATTTCATCTCCAAAAGGCAATAAAGAAGCTGCGTACAAATTTTTTGAGCCATCAAATGCTTGGTATCTACTTTTATAATACTTTAAGCGAAAAGCTTCCATTGCTGGTCGTAAAAGCTTCCTTGGTTTATCAGGATCGATGGCAACATCATAATGTACCGTAGGATTTAATTTTGCAATATTCAAAAGTAGATGATTAGTTTCGACAGTTATTGGTCTGCCTAAGGTACCTTTACTATTTGAACTGGCTCTTTTTGGCATTATCAAATCTAATGGACCCGACATTAAAGCAGGTTCTTGAGCCTGTAATAAAAAACAAATTAAATACGTATTATACTACAGCTACAGTGAAAAATTATTTAAATAAATTAGCAAAAGAATCGCCAGAATTGTGCCTGCAATGCAATAAAAGTAGCTTCAAACAGGGCTCAACAAAATTTAATAATTATATAAGGGGACCTACCTTTGAATCACCTCCACCACCTTGAGCACGTTTAGGTTTTGGTTCAGATTGTTTTCCTTTTTTAGTTTGACCTTTTGCAGATTCTTTAGGTTCAGACACCTGAGGCGACGTTTCTCTGAGTTGCTGGGGTTGTTGTTGTGGAGATTGGCGTGACAATGACTGTTGAGGCTGCGGTGGTTGTTGATGTTGCGGCGGTTGTTGTTGTTGTTGACGTTGCACCGGTTGTTGTTGTTGACGTTGCGGCGGTTGTTGTTGTTGACGTTGTGGCGGTTGTTGTTGCTGTGGAGGTTGAGTTTGTTGAGGTTGCAACGGTTGTTGTTGTTGGCGTTGCGGCGGTTGTTGTTGTTGTTGTTGTGGAGGTTGAGCTTGCTGAGGTTGACCCCACGGTGATTTTGGTTGTTGTGAAATTTGGGGTTGCCCTGAACGTTGCGGCGGTTGTTGTTGTTGTTGTTGTGGATGTTGAGCTTGCTGAGGTTGACCCCACGGTGATTTTGGTTGTTGTGAAATTTGGGGCTGCCCTGAACGTTGCGGCTGTTGTGAACGTTCTTGTGGCCCGCGTTGGGATTGTTGTGAACGTTCTGGTGGCCCGTGCAGGGCTTGTTGTAAACGTTCTTGTGGTCCACGTTGAGATTGTTGTGAACGTTTTGGCTGTTGTGAACGGTCCTGTAGTTCATGTTGGGATTGTGAACTTTGTGGTCGTTGTGAATGTTCTTGTTGTCTATGTTGGGCTTGTTGTGAACTTTGTGGACGTTGGATATGTTCTTGTTGTCCACGTTGCGTTTGTTGTGAACGTTGTGGTTGTTGTGAACGTTCTGGTTCTTGTTGTTGGGGCTGCTTGCCTTGTTTCAACTGTTCTTGTTGTTGAGGCTGCTTTCCTTGCTTTGACTGTTCTTGTTGTTGAGGCTCTTGGCCTTGCTTCGACGGTCCTTGTTCAGAAGTTTGCTGTTGTCCTGATGCATCCTTATTTTTCTGAGCTGTATAATAAAATAGTATTATCAACATATAACTTAACGTAATGTAATCTACTTTCGGAGAAGTCAAAAGATTTGTAGTTATTTATGATGCCTTCAAAGGAGAAAAGTGATCTAGGAGTCTCAGAAGGTCTGTTCCTTTGTCTTGCACTAACTTACTCCAACTTGCTCTAACTCACTCCAACTTACTTCTGCTCTTAACGAGGAGTAGGAAATACAGAAATAAACACGCTTCTGAACAACCAAAACAAGACAAACGAACAGACCTAGACACTTCTTTGACTGTGCTTTACAAGTTAAGTTAAAATCAAATTTTTTTCTTCTTTTTATACATTTTAATAAATGTTTGTAATGTTTTGTAAAAAACCAACGTCAGTTCAAATCTTAATCTTCATAATCATTATGCTGTGCCTAAACATTGACATAATAGTAAAGATATTTTCGACTTGAATTTATCTCGATACGGAAATAATTATTAGACAGCTGATTTCTTCTAAAATACCTTCTATAGGTCCCCCTGTATTTCCCCAGAGAAGTCCCAAGAAATAATCCATGGGGAATACTCTTAAATTTTGAATAAACGACCATCATCTTGCATTTTTCCAAGAAAACGCCATAACTCAGTAATGGATCATCATAGGATTGTTGATTAGATACGGAGTTTTTACAAACAATATGTTCTATAAAAATTTTCTATTCGAGTAATGGTTTTCTCACAAAATGAAATTTAAAAGAGCTATGTTTTCAAAAATAATATTAAGCAGGCAAATTGCTATGGTGAAAAAAAAACACGCTATGGACTAAAAACTGAAGATAAAAGCTTCAGCTTTCATTTTCATATCTTTTTTATTTATTTTTGTTACAGTTCAAGATATTTTGTTGAAAGGATCAGTTTAAAAAATTTTCCACAAAGGATATTGTTCCTTATGAGTTATTTTTCAAAGTTATGTCATGGGAAATTATTTATATATTTATATTATTACTAAAAAGCATAATGATTTTATATTTCTTCACTTTTGGTAAATTATATTTTTTTACAAAAATTTGACCAATAAAGTGCTGCAAAATGGTTAATGTTAAACGGATTGAAGAAACTAAAAACTCTATGAAGAAAAATATGTCCACTTTTTGATACACTCGTTAGATTTTACTTATTATCTCAAGTTTCCTTTTTCTATTGAATACATTGAAAAGGTAGAAAAATAGGCAATTTTTTCTTAAAATTCCTCCTAAATTTAAAGTAATGTATATCTTTAACAATTGCTTAGGCAAATGAAACATTATAGCTTATACTTTAATATTCGAAAATTAGAACGCTTTCGGATTTACTGGGGCTGCAGGAGTAGCTGACAATATCCAATGGTGTGGAGATATTTCAACAGTATCATGAAACTATTCTAAAAACCGACTTATTGTGCCTTTTTGGAGATGTATAATGCCTCCAAAAGAGTTAATTGCGTTAACGAGCACATACAGTGTGTCCAGTATAACGTGCACAGCATGGGGATCTCGGAAACCGTAAGAGATACGAAGTCGGTTAAATGGAAACAATTGTGCAGGATTTTATGGCCACCTCGATACTGCTTTTGTTTTTTGAAAACAATTATTAGCACTCTACAATTTAGGAAAAACTGAAAAATTGCATTTTCTTTAAATGCTTATAACTTTTTTATTACTGGAGATAATTTCAATTTTCAAAAAAGAGATAATAGGCACTACTAAAATGCAAATAATTAATTTATAAAATAATTTTTTTTGTGCGCCGTTTTGGAGATATGATGCAAACTTATGTTTTTTTAAATACAAACCTAACCTCAATTTTATGTTTTTATAAAGCAAATTTTTTTCTCTTTTCAAAAATATAAGGGTTGATAGGGTTAATTTTTTTAATTCCTTTACGGTAATACTAAAATAGAATATTTTGTTATTTATGTTCAAATAAATTTTAAAAATCAAGTTTGCAATGAAACAATTTCATAAAAAAGAAACAACTGAATTAAATAAATAAATATCAAAAAAACGATTAAAATAATTCGAAAAAAGTACCTTCTAAAAAAAATTTTAAAATAAACCGGAGCATATCGATGAGTCGAAACATTGATAGAGCGAATCATCGTTAGATCGAAAATACACCCACTACTAGTACTGCTATCTCTCTTATTTTCTTAGCGTCTTTACCGCTTAATAATTTTGAACGAAAATACCCCCACTATGACACGCACGACAGAGACAACTTCTAGATATGAAGTGATATGAATTTACATTTTAATTCGATGAATGGCGGGCGAGCGGGCGACAGCTTCAGATTTATATTTTAATTCTTTTTGCAAGGCTGTTGAGTGTTGGTCTTCAAGTTAAATTACATGGAGGTTTTTTCTTCTTGGATATTCATAATGAAATAATGAAACGATTAAACATATTGCAAAATAGGTCCCTATAACAAAAATTTCCAAATTTTATTACCAAATCTGCACCTATTTCATTGAGGTTGCACTGTGGCTTCTTTCCAAGCAAAAAAATTAAGTTAAAAATACCAACTATTTGAAGTAGGTAAAGATCCGAATTTTAGCAAATGTTTAAATGAAATAGGTATAATATTAATATAATGGTAGGTAGGTAAATGGTTTCGAGACCAACAATAGTATTCATTTGCTTTGCCTATTCGAGAAAATCATAACCACTTAGTGATGTGTTGCTAAATAGCAGTCTGCTATTTTATAACTGCTATTTGCCCAATAGCAGTTGTAGCAGTTACGCGCTTTGAAAAATAGCAGCTATTCAAATAGCAGTTAGTAAAAATAGCAAAAAGCATATAGCAGTTGTTAAAAATAGCAAAAAGCATATAGCAGTTGTTAAAAATAGCAAAAAGCATATAATAGCAGTTAGTAAAAATAGCTAATAGCATATAGCAGTTAGTAAAAATAGCAAGTAGTGTACAGCATATACTCGTAGCATTTTGCATTGAACTTAACATAAAGCACTTTAGCAGTTGCGGAAAAGAATATGATAGTTTAGCGACGATCAGGTAACGTAAAACGATCTTTAATAAGTTTTAATTAAAAGTCAAAGTTATGTTTGGATATGAATATGGACATAAATTTTGAATCATTTAGGAAGCAGTGTTTGTTTCAAAAACTTAAACAAAATACTATAAAAATTGAATTTTAAAATGTGTTTGCTATCATGTAATTAGGCCGTAGGCCTGTTTGGTAGTCTCTAAGCATAAATAAATAAAAACAAACGCAAACACGATGCCCAAAACACAGTAGGGTAGTATTGAAAGAGTCAAACCATTGATGAATTGTTTCTTTTGAATGGGGCTTCAGGCAAATTACGTTAGAACCTGTTCTACCTGTGAGGTTTAGCTAAGTACTTATACAAACGATTTCTATAAGTTTTCTTTTGTATTTGGGATTTTACTAAATTTTAGTGAAATTTCGTAAAAACCCAAAATTGTATAAGCTTTTTTGAATATTTTTGTACTACCAAAGAGAACTCAAACTCATTCTCAAACTCGCTTGAGATTTATTTTCAAAATGTAAACGTGAAGCTTTAAATTGATAACTGAACAAATGACCTACTAAATGTGTTCGTCCTACCAAAGTTTGTAAACAATTTTTTTTCCATCATAATTAATAGTTTTTCAAAGTAGCTGGTAGATTCGAAATTAAAACCAATCGAATTTCTTAACACATACTTACTAAGTACCTACCTACTAGAAATATTATAAATCTTAAATCATAATGTAGGTAATAGACATTAATGAATTTCATTCGTACATGTCGGCTACAACTACAACCGTACTCTGGTGTAGGGATAACTGCTAACTGCTTTTAGTTGCTTTCTGCTATTATTACTGCTATTGCTATATGTTATATTGCTATTTTTGTCGGTTTTTCTGCTTTTTCTGAAATAGCTGCTATTACAAAAAGCTGCTATTTTTAACTGCTATTTTTAAATAGCATAGCAGGTTCGTAACTGCTATTTAAAAATAGCAGTTTTCGACATCACTATAACCACTAGAGGCGCCACTTACATTCCAAGATGTCGGAAACCGTGGGGATAACATTGGACATATGATTTTGACCACATTTTGACGTTTACACACCCTGTTTATTTACATTCGTTTAATCAAGTTTATTGTTTACAGGCGGTTGTATTTGATATTTATAACATATTTTTATTTAAATTTTAATATTTGAAGTACTTTTTGTAGCTCTATTGCTAAAATAAATTTGTATTATTGAGGTTATGTTGACGCCCTCCATAAAATTTAGATAAAAATTGTAAACAAATAACACGTAACAGCCCCTACGGAAAGTATTTCATATTTAACCGATAGGTGTCGCACCCTTTGTGATTTTCGCGAATATTACAGCATCAAACGTATAATAGTAACTACTAAAAATTTCACTCTTTTTTTTTAATTTTTGTAAATTTAAATAAAAATTTTACTAATTTAAAACCAAAAAGTTTTTAATAATAATACAGTTTAGTTAAATTTCTTCAAAAAGAAACGTAAATTTTAATGAACACGAGTTTGGTGCGCTACTGACCACATCCAGTTATGCTACTTGTAGTGGGGAGTACTTTCTTTATAACCGTATTTGGCGACAAAGATGCTAAAGCAACTAACTGAGGGATGGGCATATTTTCGATCTAACGATGATTCGCTCTATCGACTTTTCGCTCCAACAATAGTGACCCAAATAAACCTATCAACCCTTATATTTTTGAAAAGAGAAAAAAATTAGCTTTTTAAAAACATAAAATTGAGGTTAGGCTTGTATTTAAAAAACATAAGTTTGCATCATATCTCCAAAACGGCGCACAAAAAAAATTATTTTATGAATTAATTAATTGCATTTTAGTAGTGTCTATTATCTATTTTTTGAAAATTGAAATTTTCTCCAGTAATAAAAAAGTTATAAGCATTTAAAGAAAATGCAATTTTTCAGTTTTTCCTAAATATCTAGAGTGCTAATAATTGTTTTCAAAAAACAAAAGCAGTATCGAGGTGGCCATAAAATCCTGCACAATTGTTTCCATTTAACCGACTTCGTATCTCTTACGGTTTCCGAGATCCCCATGCTGTGCACGTTATACTGGACACACTGTATATACCGGGCGTTTGATATACCGTGTAACAGCAGATATTTCGACTATTGTCAAAATTTCAAATACATATTGTAGTAGCTAACTTAGGATGCTAATGCTGGTGTAAAATATGAACGCTTGAGACTTGTGACTGGTTTTCAAGGGTAACCGTCAAAATGTTTAAAAAATGGTACATGAAAAACTTTATTTGTTATTTAATACTACAAGATGTAACAAAAATAAATTAAGAAGATATGAAAATCAAAGCTGAAGCTTTTATCTTTAAATTCATATTTGTATTGTAATTTTATCTTAGTTCGTCTCGGAGTAAAACAGTTTTTTATCCATCAGAGCGTACGTTTTTTTTCACCATAGCTTAATATTATTTTTTAAAACATAGCTCTTTTAAATTTCATTTTGTGAGAAAACCGTTGCTCGAATAGAGAATTTTTATAGAACATATTGTTTTTCTTCAAACGTCAGAAAAAGTCGCCTTTGTGTCACTCAATAGGTAACGGTGAAGTTTAACTTTCCCGCCGAGGCAGGAAAAATCGTCAGAAAAGTAATTTTTGTCTGTCTAGGAGGGAAAAGTAAAATCTTAACCGCACATTATTTTTATTTTTAACGTAAAAAATGCTTTTTAAGCATTTGTAATGTAAACAATTTAATGTTTTTTAAATTTTCCTTTATAATTAGTTCGTTGCTTTTAATAATTAGCTTTTTTTACAAATTTAAGTTAATTTTAAAAAATATTTGACAATTGAACTACAAGTAATTGACAAGAGATGGTGCTCTTTCAAAAATCAAAATTTTCAGTTTTACGCTTTACGTTTGCAGAAAAAATTTAATGTTTTATACGGAGTCAAAGTAGTTTTGTGTGACTCGCCTGTATTGCCAGACTCGCTCGCTTACGCTCGCTCTTCAGCCAAACACAGTCTTGTCACACAAAACGTCACTTTGTCTCCTTATAAAACAAATAACTATTGTAAAAACTCATTATCTAACCAACAATCCTATGATAGTCTATTGCTGAGTTAAGCGGGCCAGCTTTATGGCGTTTTCTTGGAAAAATGCAAGATGGCGGCCGTTTATTCGAAATTTAAGAGTGTTCCCCATGGATGATTTCTTGGGACTTGTGGGGAAATACAGGGGGATCTATAGGAGGTATTTCAGAAGAAATCAACTTTCTAATAATTATTTCTATCTCCAATCTTAATATGCCTATACTAACAGGGATATACATACATAGAAATAAACTACGTGCTACGTGGTTAAAACCTCAGACCATAACTGACTGTATGTAATCACTAATTAACTATGTAATGCCATTGACTATAAAGTATCTAAATGTAATGCCTAATGTAAGTCCTTAAATTAAACCCAACTTTTTTCAACTTTTAAAGAAGATATCAGCGAGTTGAAATTTGGCATATCAATAGGGTTGCCATACGTCGTATATACGGGATTGTCACAGTATTTCACCGTTCAGTCCCGTTTTCTCCCTAACTCTGCGTGAGGGAATGAGCAATTTTGCGAGACTCGCGTGAAGCCCCTCCCTAGAGCTTATTTCCAAGATTTCTTGCGAGAAGTGAGCGTTTCTCGCCTCGCATCTCGCAATTTTTTGCAAGGCGAGAATGCGAGATTCTCGCAATTTTGCGAGACTCGCGTGAAGTAATATTTAGCACTTAAACGTCCCGTATCAGTGCTCGGAAATTATGAAATGGTAACCCTAAACCCTACAAATCAACAGAGTAGTGGCACGTAGTGGACTGGGCTGGCGTTGCGTCAGCTTTCTATTGATGATGTAATAATTAGGGGATTTGCTGGGATTCACCGAATTAAGTTAAAGTAGAAAAATTTAACGTACAAGCAATAAGGTAACTTGGAATAAAATAAATAAGGTAATTGAAAATTTAAGAATATAATCAATTCACAATAACCAGTACAACAAGAATCGAAACATACAAAAGATAAACATTAACATAAATAATTAATTAATAACTTGTATAAAAACTTACGTTTCTTTCTCCCCATTGTTACTAACAATTTAAACTTGTACGAGTTTAAAATGCAAATTAATATCAAATATTATTTCGTTTTACTAACACAAAATAGAAAATTATTTTTTGTCTTTCTACTTATTCTGCTCTTGCTTTAATCGCTGACACTTTTGTTTTGTTTCGCACCCCGATATCACCAGGTGCACCAATACCAATCCAATATGACCAACTGTTCCTGCAAAAGTTGACGTGGTCCAAATTTTTGATTCCAAATCTCTTCTCTTGCTAGTTGTTACCCAATTATTAAAACAGTAAATGCCCAATTGGTTCAAAAATTATAAGCTAATTAAATCGCTTTTTATTTGTTATTCAGTGCATTAATAATAGTAAATATTTATTGCAGGAACAGGGAATTTATTTTTAACCAAAACACCAATGTTTTTTATTTTTGACATAAAGTTGCAATGTTGACATGTGGTTGACGTTAGTTTGTTGACATAAATAAATTGTAATTATTTTTATGGGCGTATTGGCGTATTAAATATAGACATAATTATATTATGTATAGTTATAGTTAATATTTATTTATACTTACAAATTTTAATACAATATAGTTTTTTATGTTATTGTGCATTTAGTTCGTTTATTGTTACATAGCAAACAAGTTTAAAAATGTTGGCTCCCGAGGTTGGTTCAACTAATAACGACGATAAAATACCTCTTGTTGGTCCAGGTGTTTGTACTCGTTTAGCAAACGCTTTAAAATGGAGAACTCGAGTTACTACAACTAGTAACGGTTATGTTGAATTTGGCTCCATTACCGAACAAACTGAAACTCGAACTTTGGGAATATTTGCTGGAGTTTTTAGCCCTGTAACATTATCTATGTTTTCTGCATTAATCTTTCTTCGTGTAGGTGAGTTAAAAGAAGAATGAATTTGGATTTTAAACTAAAAATGATAATTTTCTAATAGGGTACATAGTTGGAAATGCTGGATTATTGATAACACTACTACAATTCGTTATAGCGTATCTTATTTTAATATTTACGGTAGCATCTGTTTGTGCTATATCAACAAATGGAGCCGTTGAAGGAGGCGGTGCATACTGTATCCTTGAAAATTACATACGTATTTAAAAATTGTACAAATCTTTAATTTTTCTTAATAATTTTAAGTCATGATCAGTCGTACGTTAGGTCCTGAATTTGGTGGATCAATAGGAACGTTATTCTTTTTAGCAAATATTGTGAGTAGTGCTTTGTGCATTTCTGGGTGTGTGGAAGGTCTTGTGGAAAATTTTGGACCAGCTGGTAAATTTAAACAAATAAATGCTATTGATAACAGTTTCTAGTTACACTTTTATTTTAGGATACCTAGTAGGCGATTCAAGTACAGGATTAATTCCTGATGGTCGTTGGTTTAGATTTTTATATTGTTCCACTCTAAATCTTCTGAATTTAATAGTATGTTTGATTGGAGCTGGTATGTTTGCTAAAACAACAGTGTTTGTGCTTGCTACCGTGGTCGTTTGTTTAAGTATAACGTTTATTAGTTACTTTGCACAAGTGCCTATGCAGGTAAGCAGTTAAACATCCTTAATTTTGTGTTTTAATTCATTAGTAAATTATAGGTTCCTATTCCTGCTGCAAATAATTTAATACACAATGTAACGGATCATAAAGGGAATTATACTGGACTGTTATCTTACACATTACATGAGAATTTATGGTCTGATTATGGTTTGGATTACACTGCTAAAGGACAATTAGTAAATTTTGCTTCAGTTTTTGGCGTATTGTTTTCTGGTGTTACTGGAATTATGGCAGGAGCTAATATGAGCGGTAAGATTTAGTATTTTTACTGTATTAAATTCATAGTCGGAGTTTTTTTTAACTTATAGTTTCTAGGTGAACTAAAAAGTCCTGGAAAAGCCATACCTAGAGGAACATTATCAGCAGTAGGATTTACATTTTTTATTTACATGTTTCTATCACTGTTAACTGCATCATCATGCACTAGATTTTTATTACAAAATAACTACTTATTTATGGCCGGTATTAGTGTTTTACCCGCTAGTGTTGCAGTAGGATTGATTACTGCTACTTGGTCTGCTGCTTTAAGTAATGTGATTGGCGGTTCTAGAGTTCTGGAGGCACTTTCTAAAGATCAAGTTTTTGGTAAAAACAAATTTTTATTTATGTAGTGTTGATATATCCACAATTAATTGTTTTAGGATCGTTATTGAATTTTATACCTAGAGGTACTTGGCATGGTAATCCCATTGCTGCTGTAATAGTTTCGTGTATTTTGGTACAACTAGTACTTTTAATAGGCTCATTAAATCTTATAGCTCAATTAAATTCTGTCCTTTTTCTATTAAGTTATTTAGCTACAAATTTAGCTTGTTTAAGTTTAGAACTTGCTAGTGCACCTAATTTCCGTCCATCTTTTAAATATTTTACGTGGCATACAGCTCTATTGGGTTTGGTCGGTACGTGCATTATGATGTTTATAATAAGCCCAATATATGCAGCTTGTAGTATTTTATTGTGCCTTACTTTAGTGGTAGTACTACATTTATTTTCGCCATCTAAAAGTTCACAATGGGGTAGTATTTCTCAAGCTTTAATATTTCATCAAGTAAGAAAATACTTATTGTTGCTCGATTCACGAAAAGATCACGTCAAATTTTGGAGACCTCAAGTTTTATTGCTAATTAACTGCCCACGTACTGCTTGCCCTTTAATTGATTTTATTAATGATCTAAAAAAAGGAGGTTTATATGTATTGGGACATGTAGTGCAAGAAGAACCTTATAAACAACCCGATCCTACTTTGGAAATGATTCCGGATTGGTTAAATCTTATAGATCATTTGAAAGTAAAAGCTTTTGTTGAACTTACTGTCGCTTCTAGTGTTCGTGATGGTTTGCAACATCTAATGCGTTTATGTGGAATGGGTGCTATGAAACCGAACACCGTCGTTTTTGGATTTTTAGACAAAGAAACTCCTCATGACTTTTTACAAAGGTTGTTTATTTACAGTTTTGTGTTGTATATGTTTTTATGTAATTCTGTTTTATTAGTGAGGATTCGCCGTATCAAAATCGAGAATTTCCTAATGATATATTTCCAATTCAAGAAGTAAAAAATTTGAAAGAGCTTGAATATGTTCAGATGATAGGGGATGTATTAAGGATGAATAAAAATATTTGTCTTTGTAGAAATTTTGCTATTCTTAACAAAGAACGAAATAAGTAAGTTTTATAATTACTATTGAATTTTTTATTGTTTACCAACATGTGACTTAAAGTAATAATAAATTTAAATAAATATTTAATAATAAACAATGTATTAACTAAGTTAAATAATTAAGCTCAATAAATACGTCGTTTTCATCTTAATTCATACATATTAAGATGGTCACATGTCAGCAAACAACAGAAAATTCAATATTATGTGCTTAATACTAAGATGTAAATTGAAACTTGCTTTTAGAATTCACGAAAAAGAGTTCATAGATGTTTGGCCTATAAATTTTTTAAATCCTAATGAAAAAGATGCATTTGATACTATTTCATTGTTCATGATGCAATTGGCTTGTATTGTTAAAATGGTTCCGATATGGAGTAAATTAACTTTGCGTGTTTGTGTGTGTAATAAAATGGAACAGTCATCATTTAGTGGTGCCTCTACATCAAGTACCGAGTCTCATTCAGAAAGATTATCTCACCTTTTGAAGGAGTTGCGTATTTCTGCAAAATTATTTCCTATAACTGACTGGGAACAAGTTTTAGAGTCGCATTCGTTAAATACTGAGGCATATTTAACAAGGTAATTATTTAAAACACAGTAAAGGTTTTTTTTTCATAATCTGCTTTTAGGATTAATCAATTAATAATCCAAAACTCCTCAAAATCTGCAATTACATTTATATACTTACCAATGCCACCGAACTCTGATGATTCTGCAATTCAGTACCTAGGCATGTTGGATACTATTAGTAAAAATTTACCACCAGTTGTTTTCGTTCATGGTGTCAGTACTGTAACGTCAACTACTCTTTAAGAATAGTGTGGAAATAGTCTAAATGAAATGTCTAAAGACTTTTTTCTACTCCCATATGTGAAACTAAGCATTTCGTCATCACTTACTCGTTACGAAAATAGCATTTTCGTCTCTAGTGAGAAAAAGTGTTATTACAAGCAGATGTTATTTACAACATGAGGTGAAACCAGTTTTTTTGTGGTCGGTTCACATTTTAGTAAAAAGAATTATTTTTTTAAAATGTACTAATTATCGTCGTAGAAAAAATAGCATTTACGACTCGAGATGAAATCCGTTTTTTTCGTTCGAAAGATTAATTCACTCGCCCCTACGGGGCTTGTGAATTAAATTCTATCTCACGAAAAAAACGTATGTTTCATCTCATGTTGTAAAAAATACTATATTCTTTAGTCATTGAAAATAAGTGATATTTTTCAATTATTTTTATAATCGATAGTAGGTAATCAATATTTTATTTGTGTTATTTCTTAAGCATATATTTTGCATATCTACAACAAATTAAGAAATTGTATAAAAAAAGTCACTTTATTATGTAATTTAGAATCAAATTCGCCTGTTTATGTATTCAAATTTACAAATTTTCATAATATTGTTCAAAAAATTATCTGTGATTTAGCTAAATAGTAATTTATTAAGAAAAAGACATGATAACACATATCTTAATAAAATGTTTTAAACTCTTACTAATTTTTTTAAAAATAACCAATATTTAAAAAAATAAGAAGCCAATGAAAATAATGTTATGCACTAAAAAAGTCGATTCCAGGGTATGCATATTCATTTTTTTTTTAAATATAACTAACGATTACACTTTTAACCAAACCGGAATATTTTTGAACTTGGTAAAGAGAGTGGTAAATTATTTTGAACTGAGAATTATTTCTGAATGTTAGTAGCATGTCAAATAACGTTATTGTGAAATAAACGTAAGGTGCACTCCTTTAGTCTGGTTGTCGATGTATTAAAATGAGCCTGAACTGGAAATGTCTATGGACAAAGAATTTTGACTGATTCTCGCTGGCGTTTTGAAAAATCGCCCATAAGAAACAATATCCTTCTAAGAAATTTATTCGACCTTATATCTTGAAGAGTTTAAAGAATGGTGCAAAAAAAATTTATTTGTTCTTTAGTACCTACTACTACAAAAAGTAACAAAATTAATCAAAAATACATGGAAATTAAAGCTAAAGTCTTTAGCTTTATCAATATATTTGTTCATCTTGTTGTAATTATATTTAAAAAACATTTGTCAGGAAAGTATGCCTCCTTCCCGACGTTTGCCCAAGGGTAAGAAGCCAAAGTGGCACTCAAAAGATTCGTAATCAGTGGAAAAAACTGAGTCAGAATCAGTCAAAAACTCTTTGACCGCAGATGTATTTCCAGGTCCTTCTGGGGCCTGAGAAACCAGACTACTTGAACTTATAAGTTTGCCACTGATAAATTTGTGTTTTGGATTTAGTAATTTGACCCTATATTTTCGACTGTCGCTGTATATAAATGTCATAATGAATTAATGACATATTAACCTAACCTAACTAAAATTTATATTTTCAGTAAGCGCTCAGTGATCGTCGTCGATATGAGTGGAAGTACTCACGAATACATTTAATTCAAGATTGCCAGCTCAAAACGAACTACTTGCCATATGTTAGTATTGTAATTAGAATATAACATTCCATTAAACCAAAATGAACGATAAATTTGATATTATATTGGTGCATGATCAGTTTTTAAACTCTCTTTATGAAGATGATGACGTTACTTTAAACGATTATTTGAAGAGTTATGAAGAATTGAACAAGTAAGCATTTATTTAACTAATTTTAATAAATTAAAATGTATTTTAAAAGGTTTTGTAATTTGATGGGCATTGTCTTTGGTTTTGTAAGTAAAGATTTGAGATCAAAAATGGATATTTTATATGAGTTCTTAAATAATGGAGAACTTGGTGACAATTTTGAAACTGTAAAGAAAATGATTGAATACGAACAGTCCAACAATTTATTAACAAAGAAAGATTATACATCGGGTAGTCGTACTCTTTTACGATTACATCGAGGATTAGATTTTATACGTGTGTTTTTAAAATATTTAAGTGATTTACAAGATAGCGATAATACCTCATCTATATGTCGAACAGCTTATGATGAAACACTTTCAAATCATCATACATTTGTAATTAGACATGGTGCCCGACTTGCTATGCATACTATGCCCAATAAACAACAGCTGCTTATAAAGGTAAATTTATAATCAAAATTGTATTATATTTCACTTATATAATTTTTTTGTAGATTTGTGGAGAAAATTCAGAAAACATAAAAAGAACTATTGATTCGTTGCCAAAAATGTTGGAAGTAACTTCAAACGTTTTCGATCGAATCGAAAATTTATACACACTGAACAACTTGCATTCCTTGCCTTAATATGTGATTCATCATATCGACACCTTATTGCTAATAGGTCGAATTTCACAAAAATTCAAATTTTAGGTTTTGATTCTTTAGATTCTGTCGGTTATTTCCCACAGTATGGTGTATGTTGAAGGCAATTATTTTAATTCTCATTAACGTAGTCTAATAAGGAATTTTAATTGCGATTTTTATTTTTTAGTAGTGTTAAACTACAAACGATTAACACAGACGGCGGTATAAAATAATCAGTTTTTTAAACCTGCTAAAATTTAACTTTTATAGGTTACGACATATTAGCAATAAGATGTTGATATTTAATGAAGATAAAGCACCTAAGTGCTTTATAATTTGTCCTGAAACTGGATTGTTCAACTTTTTAAGTTTTTAATTAGCCTTGAAATGAAAATTAAATTGTAAATGTTGTGTGGAAGCTTACAAAAACATTGCTTTGAGTGTAAGTTTTTATGAGCTCGTGTAATAGTTTAATTTAGTTCAATTTTATATAATTTATAATATTTTTGTAAACTTATTGTTCAACGCTACAAGCTAATGATAGGAAATAAGAGTGAATATTTGTAAATATGGAACTAAACTACCACATAGCTTCAATATTTTTATTGCTTTGCATTCAATAAAAGTTAAAATACCAAAGGAACACATTGGGTGTATCTCAATTTAAAAAATTTTGATATTTTTGTAATTTCTGGTTTAACCGGAAGCGTTATGTTAACCGAAAATAAAGTCAAATAATAGATATTCATGGGATTGATCCAGTATCAAGTTTTCATTTCTATTACAAAAGAAATTAGAGATATTCGAAGTTTTGACATTCAAAAAATCATTACTCCAAAACTGCTTGAGCGATTTTGATAGAGAATTGCGTTTTCTGTAACATATCCAAAAAAGAAAAAATATGGCAGGAAATTTTGAGAAAAACCATTTCAAAATTTTGACATACTTTGGCCATTGGCCCCTTAAAGGTAGGCAATTTTAAAACAATTTTGAAAAACGACTCGTTTAGGACAAAAACCCTATATTTTGGCTGTACAATGCCGTTTTGAAATTTTTATAATAATAATTACCAGCCAAGTTATAAGGGAAAAACCACAAAATGGGACAATCGTTCTATTGTCCGCGATTGTCGGATTCATGTCAATTCTTGGCCCTTAATTTTATTTAATAGTAATACATAATTATTTTATATTTAAAAAGTGACGCGCACTCAGCAGTTTTAATAAAATATAAGCCAGTATTCTAAAGTGATTGATTATGGTCTTATGTTTAAAAATTCTCATGTAGAGGCATACACATTGAGCGAGGCAAACATATTCTGGGCTTTTGCAATGTTTTAAACCAGATTTGTAACTAAATATATATTCAAGTACATGCATTTATACGATGTTGTGTTCAGTAATTAACTTTTATATCTTGATTAAAAATATTATATAAAACAAGAATTTTTTATGTACATTTCTTTATTTTTAATTTCATTAATATTAAATTAATTTAAATGCAACATTATTTAGAATATTTAAACTTTTCTTTAACTTTTCCTTTCCGTGTTTTAGTTTGACTTGCTTCTTTTGGACCATGTTCATCATGTAATATCGAGTGGAGAGATTTTGCATCTGGAGTATTTCCCAACAAGTTTTTTAAATCTTCCTCAAAATTAAAAAAAAAAACTAAAATACAATCGAAAAAAGTTGAACGTGACTTACTTCAGACATTTTAGTAACACTTTCTAAATTGCCAGAATTTTTTAAAAACGAATCTATATTTTTTGAAGTAATTCCTGGTAATTTTTGCATAAAATCATATATACTTGTATTGTATTTAGCTTCTACGATGTCAACATCTTCTTGACTGCCTATACAAGCTGCATATTCTATATTTGGTTGTTCTTTGCCTACCTATAATAATTGTTTTCTATATAAAAAAATAACTTATTAATTCAAAACAATTACTTTTAATTCTTCAAATAATTGTGCTGAAGCATATGGACTTGCGCTCCAAACTAATTTTAGTTTTGGAAAGTGCAAAGTTAACAACAGCAACTTCTGCTGTATATCAAAATTATCATCATCATTTGAAATCATATAGTGGTTCTAAAACAAACTATATTGTGCATTTTTTCATATAGTGCTGCAAGAATTTTCTACCTGCCAACCAAACTGCTTATTTTGATCAAATTCAATTAATAACATTGGTTTGCTGTAATAGCGGCTCATTTGCGTACATTGCTGATATAATCGACCAGAATTAAGCGAACCTATTAAATCAGATAAGCTTTTACGTTCTATACAAATTTCTGGTGTTAAAATATAATCTCCCACCTAAAAACATCAATGCAGTTTTAAAAGTGCTAATACGTTTAAGAGTTAAACCTCACAGTTATGGTAACTGGCTCTATTTCAATTCCACGTTTATGTATTAGTGATGGTAATTCACTTCGAAATTCTCGCATATCAACAATTATTGTATGTTTGTTTACATCTACATCCACAGCACCACCTTGCCGAGTACTAACTTCTGAAGTTGTAAGACTTCTATGCAATGCTACGCAAACATCAGATTTTCCATCTTGATCTTCGGGGACGACCATAGTCTAAAACATTAAATTATGAATAGTTTTATCAATAATATACATTCATCTTACAGATTTTGTTTGAATTAAAAATTCAAATGCTTCTTTTTCTCTTCTCAGGGTGGTTAAATAACTTTGCTCTTCAACTGTTCCAGCATGAATTAAAAAATATACTTTTAGCATGAACTTTTTAGCTCGCCTTGCTTCATACAACTTAAAATTAATAGTAGTCAAATTATTGCAGCTTTATGTTTAATTACGCTACTTACTTCTATATTTCTTACAGCAGTCATATTACTGTGATACATAATAATAAAATTGGGTTGAATTTCTTCTAATATATTTTGTAACTCTAAAAAGTTATCTGTATTTTTAAAGGTTTGTATTATAATTTTAGGGTTTGTTTTTTCAGCTTCACAAAACTGTGTTAGATTCATATTCTCCATCTAAAAATATAAAGGTAAGGCTTTTTAATAATATCAAATTGATCTGAATTAAGGATATAATCTAAATTTGTAATCCAACAAAGTTTAAAAATTAAATAAAATTTTATACCTCAGCAAAAGGTTCAAAAATATAGTCTACTTTTTCTTTTTTATTGGTAACTTCCTCACTGTCTTCATCGCTACTTATATTGGCACAAACAGATTGTGACATTGTAAGACAATAGGAACTTTTTAAATTCTCTAAATCATCATCAAGTGCAGTACTATTATCTTCTTCTTTTACATCTTCCTTTGTGATATTGCTAGTTCTAGCTCTTTTAGGAGCTTTACTAAAATTATCTTTAGGTTTGGAACTTGTAGATAAACTTGATTGTGAGAACTCGGGTAAACTTGGTATATTTTCAAAATTTTTATCGATCGTTTTAAATTTAAGACCACGCTTTAAAGCCATCAAAAATAAATAATGCCGAGGGCCTTGAGTTAAAAACTGAAAAGAAATATTATCAAGTGGTGTGTGTATATGTAATAAGTATTACACGTTGGTTTGTTACTTACATGATTTAACTGATAACAAGTTTTAGTATCTTGACAAAGGATTAAAATTTTGCTGTCAGCACTTATTTTAGACTTTTTCATTTCTGTTGGAATTTCTACTTTTAATATTTCACTCAGTGAATTCCATTTGGGACAAAATTCTGGATTTAATTCTGCAACAATTAAATATAAATACATAAGCGTTTATTTGCAAACATAATTTACCTTTATCCCCAGTAAACACAAGGGAGTTTGCGTAAGTAAACAAAAGCTCAGCTGGTTCTAAAAGTACCCATGTACTAGACTGAGCGTATTCCATTGTTCGATATTCACAAACTACAGAATAAAAAGTAACAGAATCTGTATACAGCATAGTTCTAAAATAGTACTTTTAGATACTAAAATTGATTTTAAGAATAAACATGTTTACGTGATAAGATGTCTGAGAGTTTTTAAGTCTGCTATGAGTTGCTTGCTCTTGGAACTTAGCTGATGCCATACACAATCCAATTGATTTTGAAGTATTTTATGGAATTGTTTAGTTAAACAATTTTCAATTGTAATTTCCTACAGAAAATGATATAAATGGTTTTATATCGATTATATAGGTAAATTAACCAACCTGAATTTCTAAAGTTTTATTAATACGCTTCAATTCTTTTACTGTCAAATTCATCAAATCTAATAAGCAAGTTTGAATTTTAGATAAAGTAGTAGATAATGGTATATGAAGCTCAATGACTTGAGGCTGAAAGATAAAATTTCATTATCGAAACTCCAATAATATTTATAAATTATTACTTGGTATTCAAGAAAACTTTGAATAACTAAAGAATGAAACCTTGGCCAAATGTATAATTCTTTAACAAATAATGCCCTCATAACTCTTTCTACATGTCCAAAACCAATTGTAAAACTTTGTACATTATTTGAAAATGCTTTAATAAAGCCCGTCTGAAACATTTAAGCATTATTGTTTATCAAGTTTTATTATTATTTAAGTACCTTATTCTTTTGTCTGTATAGACGTAGAACAAACGCTTCCTGACAACTTTCTAAAACTGTGTGAGCTCTTAGAACTACTATTCCTGTAATTTTATCGATTGGAATACGATTCTTCAATAAGTCGACTACTAAAATACGTGTTGTAATGAAATTGATTCCTCCAGAAAGATACATGTCTTCTCTAAAAGAAAATTGATTAAAAAGGAATTGTTAAACAGTTAAAATATTACCTTTCTGCAACATTTGTTGAAAATGTAATGCTTCTTGCATGATCACTATTCAGTTTACTTATGAAGTGTTTCTCTTCAAAATCTGAACAATTTAGCACTAAAATTAAGTTTCCCGGATCACAATATACATAAAATAAATTAAATAATACTACATCCAAATTTAAACCTCTGAAAATAAAGGAAAATGAAATATTGGCAATAATTTATATTATACTTACTTGGCTGCAACAGCTAAACCGTCCATATGGAGGACATCTAAAAATATTTGTGTTTCAAAATCTAACATTTCATGTAGTTCTTTATTTTCCAATAATGAGTCTATATCGGACATATTTAAATTAATTTTGTAAACTACTATTTACAACAATTTCGTGTTCCATTTGGATTTAAAGCTACCAGGTAGCAGAGTGACCAACCTTAACCAAGAAACACCCAAAACAGGGAAAAGTTCAGATGCGTAGACTAGCCAATTTATTGAGAGGGTTTCCGAAAAAATTCAGTATTTAATTTTAAAATTTAAAATTTACCGCCAAAATTTATTATCCAATGAAAACAAAAATGCAGTGACCTAAGAAATAAAAACAATTGAATAATAGTTTCTTGTTATTGTTCATGTCACCATTGTCACATTCATGTCACATTGTTAGTAATAATTAAATCTAAATTTGCTACAATTAATTAGTTTGAACACAATGGAACTCGCTTTGGGCTTACAAAAAGTTAAATTAAGTCAACTTCAACCTGATATTTCCAATGCGTTAATTGTTGGAATTATAATAGCCAAACAAGGGCCGCGAAGTTTAAAATATACGTACGCAAACGGTGATTCTGGAACGGAACGCGCAGTCTGGAATTTTACTTTACGAGATTCCATTACTTACTTTATTAATGTTACTTGTTGGGGAACGACGGATGGTATAACAGAATTAAACAAAAAATTTAATATAGGAGATGTTGGTATGTTAATAACACTATTTATATTTTAACGAATTTTTCAAATTTGAATTTACAGTTGATATTCATCGACCGCAAATTGAGATTCGTAAGCTTAGCAATTATGGAGAACAGTTTCGTCCAAATGTTACTTCTCCCTATTATTTAACTTTAAACGATTATCCAGAATTGAATATCTTTAAACACGAAGGAAATAATAATCCATATTTCAATCTTTTACATTTACCGACTAAACCAATTGCAGGAGTTTATACAATCGCAGATATACATAATAAAAGAGACAAACTAGAAGGTTCAGTATTTTAATTCTATAAAAATTAATGTTAAAAATTTAAAAACCTGTAGGTGTTGATGTGTTTGGTGTTGTACGACAAGTTGGAAAAATACGTACAATTAAAACTCGAGATGGTGTAGATAGAGACGTGCGAGAAATAATAATCTTAGATAAAACAAATGCAGCTTTTAAAATTGTAATTTGGAATTACGATCTAATTATTCGGTAAGTTTTTATTAATTACACAATCACATCTAATTTTATGTTTAGTTCAGGAACATGGAAAATGTTCAACACAGTTTTATTCATAACAAATTTACGATGCGAATGGTCGTTTTACTCGAGATCTATGATCGGAAATTTAACATCTTCTACAATTATAACTGAAGATCCTGCTTTGCAAGAAACTGAAACTCTAAAAAAGTTTGCGAAAGAAGCAGTAAATCGATTGATTAAAACTCAAAATTTTAATTTCTCTGTTTTACCTACTGGTAAGTATAATATAATACAAAATTAATTTGTAATATTTTTGTTTATGACTGCTTTAGCTGCTACTATTCAAAATGTAATGAACGTGAAACAAATTTTGCGTAAAATAGAATTGGCAATGAATTCCACCACAAATTCTTCTATTGAAGATCAACAGTTTACTGCATTAGTATATGCTGTAATCACCCAGTTAGATCTTGATGGACTCTCTCGTTGTATTAGTACTAGATGGTAAATAAATATTAATAAAATATGTTTTATCTTCAATGCTGTAATTTCAGTTCTTGTTGTACAGCTTTAATCACATCTTCTTCAACAGTTTGTACTAATATCGATTGTGTAGGTCAAACAGATCAAGAACCAAATCTGCCTATAATTAATTTTGATTTACGTTTAATGTTAACAGATCATACAGGATCACTAGTAAATTGTAAATTAAGTGGAGAAATTGCGGAATCAGTATTAAATTGTGATGTAAGGTTGACCCTTTTAATTTTAGCCCAGTGGTCAGGCCGTGATAAGCCATGCTACCTTGCAAAAGGTTATGTAGTTTTGGATATGTTGTATGTACCTAGGCCCTTATTAAAAATCCATGTTTTGGAATTCGGGCGCCTGTGCGCGCTTCAGTACGACCACTTTTATGTCACTTCTTTCGGTTTTTGCTCGATAACTCTTTACTAGTACGTCCTACGAAAAATATTAATGTTACCTTTTTTCTAGAGAACAAAATTTTCTACAATTTATCCCAACAACATGTTTTTCTAAACCTCATAGTTGCCGAAATACAGAGCTTCAAAGAACAAAATTTTTCAAAAAGTTAGGGAAAACTATCTAAAAAAAGACAGTGTTCATCATCTTAACGGTTTATTAGTTTATTTTAAAGACAACATGATTTACCCTTTGTAGCCATATGATAGATATGTGCATAAATAATTACAAATAAGACCATAATGCCAAACGCCAAGGGAGTGTTTTACATGACAAGACGAAAAAACCCAAAAGTTGTAGTCCGATTTTTAAGTTAAAGCGTCTTAAAGTATGAAGATCTAGTAATGTAATTTCAATTAATTTAGAAAAACACACTTGTTTAACTTTCAAGCTCTGTATTTCGGTAAATATAAGGTTTAGAAAAACATGTTATTGGGGTAAATTGTAGAAAATTTTGTTCTTTAGAAAAAAGGTAACATTAATATTTTTCATAGGACGCACTAATAAAGAGTTATCGAGCAAAAATCAAAAGAAGTGACATAAAAGTGGTCGTACTGAAGCGCGCACAGGCGCGCCGAATTCCAAAACTCGGATTTTTAATAAGGGCCTAGGTACATACAACATATCCAAAATCCGTAACTACATAACCTTTCGCAAGGTAATATGTACTTTTGTACTTGACCATTGGGCTATTGCGTAACTTATATTAAATTTTTGTACTGTAGGTGCAACAGTTTTTAGCTCTTACCAATGAAGAAAAATCGATTTTAAAATGGAAACTGTTAATGGAACGATGTTCAGTACGGCTTTATATTACATGCACTGGATATCACAGTCCGGTGATAACAGTTGTAAGTTGTAAATTAGCCGATCCTTCTGATGTTAGTAATAAACTACCTCATTATTAATTTCGAGATAATTTATATCCTATTATGAATACTTAATTTTGTTTTGAGTTCTGCATTGTGATAAGTCCTATGCTAATTACAAATGCTTTAGTTTTAATTTAAAATTTACTTCTAAAAATTCTGTGCAATGTTTATATTTATTAAATACCACATTTTGTACAAAATTAATATTTAAAAAGTCTTTAGATATTAAACTAATTCGTTACTTAATTTTCCTTCTCCACACAACCATAAACACAATTTATCTACTAAATAGGAAAAGAAAAAATCTGCAAATAGCACTTGCAGAAGAACAGCACGAAACTGAAAATAAAAGTTGAAAAAATTCGTATCAATCGTATCTTTTAATTACTTACTTCAGCTGGGAAAATGATAATTTCAAATTGAGCTGATAATTCAGGAACAATTCCCAAAGTTAAAATTAATACTACTGACGCCGATCCAACTATACTGTATAACAAACCTCTATTTTCTCGCAAACTTTCCATGAAAGGATAACCCTAAATAAAACATTTTTGATATTTGTTAATTTTCAAGGATTGCAATAAAACTTACTCTATAATTTATAGCAAATGTTGCTATTTGCAATGCCATAGAAATTATGTATACTGTACTGTTAACAATATTAGGCTCAAATGGTTCATCTTCATCTTCTTCTACTGAAAGCTTTATAACTGGTTTTTCATCTTCAGAGCTACAATTAACTTTTTAGTTTCATGAAATGAATAAAATATTAGAAACTTACACAGGTGGGGCACGAAGTTTAGCTTGTTGCACTAAAAATATTAAACACGTAAAGTGTACAGCAAATTGAAGTAAAACAGTCATTACTGTATACAAATTAAAAATATTGGGTAGTGGTCTTTGCTTAGATAGAATTTTAAGAGGCTGAAATCGAAAGTCTTAAAAAATATCAAAAAGTTAGTTTAAAAAATACCTTCGATCTAGAAATAAACAAAAAACAGGCAGCTAATAGTAAGCCTTGAAGAGTGGCTTGCATATCTCTCAATTTTATGCCATCCAAGTACAATACTGATAATGTATATGCCAAAATAAGAGCATTCAGTGCTAGTATTTTAAACATTTGCAGTGTCGTTACTAAAGTGCATCTTCCTTGTTTTATTATGTGACATACTACAAAATTCAAACACATTTCAATTTACAACTCTTGCACAATCATAAAATACTTACTGCATAAAATGGACGATAATTTACTAGTAAATGGAGAAGCAATACTAGCATCACCAAGTTTAACTATTTGAGATTGTTCTTGCTCTTCAATTTCTTTCATAAGTTTTTGAAGATTAGATTGAACAGCAGCTAAGTTATTATCGGCATTACGCATTGCATGATTTGAGCGATTTTTAGGATTTGGTAGTTCTTTCAACTTTCGTTCTTTTTCCTTTTCTCTTTCAAATCTTTCTCGACTGTCTTTTTTTTCGGGTAAACGTTCAGGCGCATTAGCGAGTATAGCAACACCTACATCAGCATGTTTGAGTGCACCAACATCATTAGTGCCATCCCCACACATTAAAGTAGTGTAACCTAATGCTTTTAGTGAAACTATAACAAATTCTTTCTGTTTAGGTGCAAATCTAGCAAAAACGGTCACATAAGGTAGTATTTTTAAGAAAAACGAATTATAATGTTCTCGCAAATAATTCAAACTATCACCGGTGACACACAAATCAAATTTAGTGATAAACTTTAAATCCAAAGAGTCATTCATTAGATACACGTGACTCTGATTTATTGATATCCACTTCCATTTTTCATTCTCTTCGGTAAGAATTAAAATAGGCTTCAAACAGAACTTGAGTTCCTTAGCCACATGACAGGCTGTTAAAGGATTATCCCCAGTAATCATTACTACTTTATGAGAAGCACTAATAATTTCTTTTATTACACTTTTAGAATCAGTTTTAAGTGGACACGAAATAATAACAAATCCAGCAAATTTAAGATTAACTTCGATATCATCCCTAGTGAGATCTCTTAATTCTTGGCTACTGAGTTTACCAATTTCTCTCCATGCTAAAGCTAAAACTCGTGCTCCTCTTCTTGATAAATCTAAGTAAACTTCGTCATAGTTACTCGGTACTTCGTTTAACATTAATTTCACTGTTTCAGGTGCACCTTTTACAGATGCAACATAAATAGTTTCATTCGATCCTATTACATTACTTGTATAGCCTGCTATAACTGACATTCGTTTAAGCGCCGACGAGAAATGAAACCTTTGGAATATTTTAAAACCAGACGATTTTCCTCTTTTAGGGATAACTGCATCTGATTTTGTTAAATTCCAATCTATGGCTGTCAAAGTTGCTTTTTCTAACGGATCTCCTACAATTCCATCATCTACATGAGCTAAAGAATGACAAGTTGCTAAAACTTGCAAAGATTCTATAGGAACATCTGCTATAGGAGTAACCTGAGAGTTTTCTTTTGCTAATGCTACGCCTTCTACTACTAAATTATCACTTGTTAATGTTCCAGTTTTATCGAAACAACATATTTGAACTTTTCCAGCAAAAGGTATTCTAAACGGTTCTGTACAATAAATACCCAGTTTCGATAAAGATAATAGAGATGTATTGACAGCTAATGATAGTTCTATTGGTAGTTCAGGTGGAATAACGGAAGTTATAATCAGAGTGCATTCCAAGAAGAGTTTGTACTTATTTCGCTCTGGATTTTCAGAACCTTTTTGCCAAACATAAATGGCAGCTGCTACAGCAAAAATTAGCAAAAAGAGAATAAAACCAAATGTTTCCCAACTATTAGCAGTTACTCTTTTCACTCCAAAAAGTATAGTTCTTAATAGTTTTCCTTGCGAAGTATTAAACCCCGTTCTTAATACATAAGCTACACAACCATTATCTTGAGCTCTTAACCCAGTTACGTTTTTTGGTGGTGAAGTATGTTGTACAACTTTGGTACCACCAAATAATACATGTAACTTGCCATCTGTGTCCAAATCTAATTCTTTTTTTAGATTTGCAAACTCTATTGGTTCTTTCATCTGTGGAACAGATTCTCCAGTGAGCATACTTTCATCAACAATACAGGGACCTCTTAATAATAACATATCACAGGGTACTAAATTATCTTGTTGCGATCTAGTAATAGAAACTATATCTCCTGGAATGAGCTGATCGGTAAAAAGAGTACGCCATCGTCGATTTCTATATACTGAAATGCTGTACGGTTTATTACCCATTTTTAAAATTTCTGCCATATTTTTAAGTTGTTGTTGTACTAACGTACATTCAAACATAATTAACATAACTAGCGTAAATATTGAATAATACCAATATTTATCTAAACACCACAACCCCACACAAAAAACTTGAAAAACAAAGAAGGGTGCAGTTGCTCTTTCTTTAAATAATTCCATAAATTCTGGTATTACCATATCAAGCTGATTTTTTCCGTATAACTGCACCGCTTGCTCTATATCTTGTTCTTCTTGATATCCTTTCCAATTGTTATATTCAGAGTATAACTTATTAACGGGAAATTCTAAACCACGGAATGTTTTTTTATCATCAGAATAAATATACTTGGTCTTTTGAAATACAAACCAAATACTAATTTCCTTATCAAACTAAAACGGTATTTCTAAAGTTTAAGATTCCAGATGTTTAAAGTAATTACCTTAGTGTGATATAAATGTAGTAATTCGGACGACCCATTGTTAGCTGTAGGAACTACTTTTGCTACAGTGGCTTTTGAAATATCTTTTACCTACAACATATGTGTTAATTCGAGTTTACATTAAAACGACACTTACTCGTTGACAAGTAAAAAAACATCTTATATGAACCGACCAGTGGCAACACAAACAACATAGAATTTGTATGCATCCTATTACAGCAATACCTACAAATCCGCCCTCATAAAATTCTGAAAATCCATACGAAAAACACCACACGTATAACCATCCAAAATAAAAAAGAAGGAATGGTAAAATATATCCATGAAATAAAACATGAACATTTTTATATAAAGTTACACTTTGAACTAAATCATCTATTTTAGATGTATTGCTCATAATTTAGTAACTCTTAAATACTGTTCGCTTATTTAATAAAAAAGTTTTTTGGTTATGACACATAAAATTTTAACGTCAAGACAACCGACGACGGAACTGCCAAATTATAAAAGAATTTCCATTTTACCTAATTCGTATAAGTTCTAATATGAGTAACAAGTGCAAAAGTGTGGTGTTGTAAAATGAAATGTTTGAGATTTCGTTAGAAATAATATTATTGCACTGAAATGTAGGTATTTATTAATATTTAGATGAATTTATTCAATTATTTGGAAATTGCGAATTAAAAGTCCTTACAATAAAGTAGAAAATTATTTTCGAATTTAAGTTCCCGCTTCTGTTGTGGAAAAACGCGATTGCCAACATTTTACCTGAATTAACTATTAAAAGCAGATTAAGCAAGGCTTGACGAGCTCGATTATGACATTGACAAGTTGATGAATTTTAAATGTCAACTGATGCAAACTTAAATGGACAGCTCTAAACGATTATCAGTTACTGAACTTGAAGATCAAAATGACGAAGACGGCAGCTTTTGGTTGTACTTACCTCATCCTGTTCTGTTCCAAATTTTCGGATACTTAAATTATAAAGAATTACTTAAAACTGGAGAAGTATGTCATAGGTGGTTTGAAATTAGTCGAGATGATTTATTATGGAAAGATTTGTTTTATAAAAATTTTAAAGTGGATCGAGCTGTTCCAATCATTACAGGTACTACTAATCTAATAAACTAAAACAATTTTTTTCAATTACATTACTTATAGGAAAATCGTGGCTAGAAGAATTTAAACGATTATGTTATCATATACCAATTGTTCAAACCGAAACACTTACTGATCATATGCATCAAGTTTTACATGTTAGCTTTTCTCACAATGGAGAATATTTTGCTACTTGTTCTAAAGATGGATACATATTAGTAATATTATGTTTAAAATATTAATATACAACTAGAAAGCTCTTTGTTTTAAGGTATGGAGTTCAAGTTATCCTGCTTCTATTAAGTACTTCCGAGATATGAAAACATTTTGTTGGAAATATACCCAATACTCTCAGTTCAATCAATCGGATACATTATTGCTTGTGTCAGGTGTACATTTTGGAACGCCTCATAGTACATCAGGTGAAATCGCTGTTTTTAGTTTACAAGGTAATTATAACTAAAAATCTGATAAAAGAAGCTGACTGATATAATTTTAGATGGATTTGAATTGAAATGTCGAGTTGTCAATAAACCATATGATATATTTGGTACTTGGTATAGTGATCAACATTTACTTTCTGGGGATTTACATTGGTTGGCCCACTTAGTTAGTACTTCTGTGCTTTGGTTAAATAAAGCTTCTCAAGAAACAAGTTCTGAATATGTTCCAATAACTCATAACTTATACAAGTTTTACAATAGAAATGCTAGTTCTATAAGAGCTATTATGATAGCTAAATGTCTTTCGGATTTGGAAAATGTAGGAGATAGATTAGAAAATAACAAGGATGTGGAATCGTCTAAAGAAGATTTGATTGAGCGTGGTAATCCTGTAAGCCATTGTAATATCAACCCAGTTCCCAGTACTAGCAGAAATCAAGGTACAATTATTAAATATATCGAATGCAGAGAATCATTGACAAATTTGTGTTTCAGATTATTATACTCAATCTTGGCATGCTCGTAACAAATCGGTTGATAGTTTTGAATATGCAACATCTATACAATATAACACTGATTACAGAAAAGTAGAACTCGAGTCATGTGATGCTCCATCACCTATAGACTATGATAACAGTGAAGGTGACGATAGTAAAATAAGTAGTACTTCAGATGATGAGGACCTTGACGACGATATAAGTTTTGAAACATCTAGCGAAAGTTACGACGTCAAAGAAGATAAATATTTGATATTTACCACTGGATTTAAAACATACACACCTCATCAAATTGGTAAATTTATTCAAGCTACAAGAAATAGTTTGTATTGTTCGTTTTTAAGGATTCAAGAGAATAAAACCATTTACGTTTCCAAAACGTATGGATCCAGGACTTTCGCTCAAAGAACGTTTAGTGATACATGAACGCAAAAAAGAACAGTTGAGATCAGGTTCTCCTCCACCAGAACCAAATTGGTTTGATTTTAATGCTGTAGCTGATAAATTTGATAAAATTGATCATTTAATTGACGTGCATGGGCATATAATTGGTATGGCATTGAGTCCGGATCATAGGTACCAATCTTAACTTTCTTATTGATTTTATATTAATTATTTACCATTGTAGGTATCTTTATGTAAATAGTAGACCATGGCCACAAGGGTATATCATCACAAATCCACTCGATCCACCTCCTATAGCACAAGAAATCGATATTCACGTCATCGATCTTGTTACTTTGAAACAAGTAGGGACAATGTTAAGATCACATAAAGCTTATACTCCAAACAACGAGTGTTTTTTTATTTTTTTAGACGTATGTAATGAATACGTCGCTAGGTAATTTAATAATTTATTCAGCTGTTATTATTAATTACATACTTATTTACAGTGGCGCGGAGGATAAGCATGGTTATTTATGGGATCGTCATTATGGCATATGTTTAGCGAAGTTTCCACATACAGATGTTGTTAACTCTGTTGCCTTTAATCCTAAAGATCCAGAAATGTTAGTAACTACATCAGATGATAACACTATTAAAATATGGAGATCCAGAGCAAAAGCAAAACAGTTGTTTTTAAATACAGCTCAATTTCAGGAAGGCGTAGAAAAACGAAAGTACAGAATGCAGAAAAATAGAATATAAGAAAAAAGTTTGAATATTATTTAATTTGAAATGGCGTTTGCCGTCCGTTTTAATGGGATTGTTTATTAAATTTCAATAATTGAAATCAGAATGTTATTTAACAAAAAAGTAATTTATATTTATACTTAATACTTTTGTGAAAGTTGTTAATAAATAATTATTATTGTTATTCATACTGTTTTTTTACCACTGAAGAAATTCTTTTCTGGTCAAACTGAAACTACGCTTTTAACTTTTTCCAATGTCTCCCTGAATCCAAAAAAGCAAAAAAATATTTTTCGATTTTTTGAACCAAAAATGTCTGGATGGAAGTACCCTCCCCCTAGAGCAAAAACTACTGAACCGATTTTGATGAAATTTGATTGTAACCACTTTAAAATTATTTTATCGGCAAAAATAGCTTTAATAAGAAATATGTATAGAGGGTTGTCCAAAAATAAGGTGTTTATTTTGGGCTCATATTTGCAAATTTGGGCCAAATTCATTTCTACTTTGCTATAAGACAGTACATGTGAGGTGAGGCAAAATTAAAAAATATAAATTTTAATTTTTTTTCTTCAAAATGGCGGCCAATAGAACGATTGCCCCATTTTGTGGTTTTTCCCTTATAACTTTTCCGGTAATTATTATTATAAAAATTTAAAAACGGAATTGAACAGCCAAAATATAGGGCTTTCGTCTTAAACAAGTCGATTTTCAAAATTGTTTCAAAATTGCTTACATTTAAGGGGCCAAAGTAGGTCAAAATTTTGAAATGGTTTTTCTCAAAATTTCCTCTGCCATATTTTTTCTTTTTTTGATATGTTACAGACAACGTAATTCTCTATCGAAATATAAATTTTTATCACAATCGCTCGAGCAGTTTAGAGTAACGATTTTTTGAATGTCGAAACTTTAAAAATCCATAATTTCTTTTGTAATAAAAATGAAAACTTGAAAATGGATATACATATTTGTAAATCCCATGAATATCTATTATTTGACAATATTTTCGGTTAACAAAACGCTTCCGGTTAAACCGGAAATTACAAAAATAAGAAAATTTTTAGGAATACCCAGTATATTTTTTAATATCTTGAAAGCTCAAAAATTAGCTATTACATGATACCAAACAATTTATATTTTGACTTCCGGTTTAACCGGAAATGGGATCAAATTTCTTAATTTAAATGAAATACCCTGTATATTTTTCAATATTTTAAAAGCTCGTAAAATTAGCTTTCTGAACATATAAAATAATATATATTTTGAACTTTAATTTATGCCAAATTAAAAAAAAATGAAATTAGTATTTCAGACAGTTTATGTCTAAAAATTCTGCTTACATACAGAAGTTCCAGGTTTGATCCCGGACGACAGCAATTTAAAAAAAAATTTTTTTTAAATGTTTTTTAGTTTATAATTTGTATGCTATAAACATAAAAATAAATTTATTAAGAAAAACAGCGGATGTGACCATACGAGGAACTTTTTTCTGTTGTATTTTTTTGTGCACTTCTTTAAAAGTTTATAATTTAAAATTTAATTAATGTATTTTATTTATAAGATATCAAATTAAATTTTAATAAAAAATATATAAAATTATATTTGACGGATAGGAAAAAGTTCCTCGTATGGCCACATCCGTTGTTTTTTTTAATTTTTCAGGTAGGTAATAAAAGATTTTTATTTTTATAGGTATTTAATTTTTATTTAATCGGTCTCTTTACAGAAGCATGGAATAAAAGAGACGATTAGTTTTTAAATAGACAGTAAAAACGATTAACGTTATAATTATACTTTTTTACAACATCAAAAACTGCTTTAAGATTTTTCGCTAATGAATAAATATTACAAGAAATTAAATAATCACAAACCTTAAGACACTGATAGAGTACATTTAAAATGCAATTTATCACATAGTTTAATAACACTTTAGCTGGGTGATTCAGTTTCTTCACTACTAGGATTACTTACAACTACTGGATCTAACTGACTTGTTTCTTTCTTTTTCTCCACATGTCCTTGACAATGTTCACACTCATCATCGGAATCCTCCTCATCCGAACTACTTTCATCAAACTTTTTTGGTTTTTTGAATATACAGCAACCTAAAAATTAAGTAACTATTAGCTTAGTATTCCATTAATGCAATTGGATATTTACATTTTGACTTTTTCTTATTCATTTCTTCATTATCTACAGTTTCTGAAGTCCACTGAACTTTTCTATCGTTCTTTGGCTTCTTTAGTCGTAACGTTACTGTAGGTGCATCCTGAAAAAATAATCTGATAAGAATTAATAAGATATCTAAATATAATTTATGTATAATCTAATCTGCTGTCTGTTTGTATAGCCAATAATTACATTGTCTGATTACGTTAGAAATAAACTAATAAAGAATGAACTACTAATGTATTCAAAATATATTTTTTATTATGTAAATACTACATAACTTTACACCCTATTTACAAGTTTAAAAAAATAAATGCAACATAAAAATAAATGTATTAAAAATGCAATACTTTGCTTTATAATTAATATTAAAATGCACAAATTCCCGGTAATATTCTTTTCCCAATATTATAAAATTATTATTATTACATTGGAGCATTTCACTCCTAGTTTTCATATTGTTTGTATTACTTATGATTAGTCAAATATATTTCTTATTGCTTAAATCCTTAAATTAAAAATAAAATTTTTATTGTACATCTTGATTACTATGTAATTGCTCTATCACATCTTCTTTGTATTGTAAGACATCTTTTAATATTTCATCAGTGTGTTGGCCCAATGTAGGTGGTGGTAACCGAATTTCGTTAGCACCTTCACTGTACACTACGGGAGGTCCAACTAATTTTATATTGCCAGCAACAGGGTGCTCAACATTTTGAACTAATCCTATAGCCTTAACATGTGGGTCATTAAATGTTTCTTGAATCGAATTTACAGGACCATTTGGGCATGGAGATCCTTCAAATATGTTGGACCATTCGGCATTAGTTTTAGTGATGAAAATTGAACGCAGGAAACAGATTAATTCTTTACGATTTTTAGTTCTATTTGCATTAGTTAAAAATTTTTTATCTTCTGCAAGATTTGAATTATTAATTCTTTTGCAAAAATCCACAAACTGTTTATCAGAACCAGCACCTACTGTAAAATAACCATCTCTAGTTGGAAAAGACTCATACGGTACTATACTTTCATGTGCTGTACCCCATCTTTGTGCTTTTTTATTTGCATTCAGATAATTTGATCCAATGTTAATTAATGTTGATATTTGAGTCGAAAGTAGATTACATTCTATTTTTTGTCCTTTTCCTGTACGCCCACGCTGTATTAATGCTGCCATAATAGCTCCGTGAGCATATAAACCAGTTGCTATGTCAGTTAAAGCAACTCCAGGTTTGCAAGGAATATCATTTTCAGTACCAGTTATGTGCAGCAATCCTCCAATAGATGCAGCAATTACATCGTAACCAGGCCTGTTAGCATAAGGTCCTTTCTCACCATAGCCACTAATTGAGCAATATATTAAATGTGGAGCTATACTTTTAAGTTTTTCGTAACCAAGTTGTAGTGTGTTTAACTTACCGGGTATATAATTTTCAATTAGAACATCGCTTTTTTTAACTAAATCTTGTATTATTTCACGACCAGCTTTTGATTTTAAATTTACACACATACTTCTTTTATTTCGATTAAGTGCAACAAAGTAACAAGCTTCATTTGTATTGCCAATAAATGGTGGACCCCATTTTCTAGCTTCATCACCAGTACCAGGCTGCTCAATTTTAATTACATCTGCACCTAAATCTCCTAGCACCATTGTACAGTATGGCCCAGCAACTATTCTTGTTAAATCGAGTATTCTAATACCTTCCAAAGGAGCGCCGACATTTTTATATGTAGAATTACTCCTAACACTTATTGATTTAGTATAATTCAAATAACGCGCTATTTTGACAAGTCGTACTGCGTTTTTATTTATTATACTCATTTTAAATCGAAATTTTAACCTAATTTTATAAGAATTACGTAATACAAATAAGAAAGTACCTGTGTGTCAGTTTGGGAGAGAGTGATTGTACTAGTAGTTGAAGTATCAGGAGCTGCTTGTGACGGCACAGGATCGGCCATTTTTCTATAAATAAAAACTAACAAATACTTAATTCAATAGTGGAACTCCCTCGCACATAATTTTAATTTAATTATATACAATTTCATTAAAATATAAGTAGAAACTTTAATTTCATTGAAATTTACATGTAACTGTCAAATGTCACTGTCAGTCGGTGGTAAAATTGTAAGCTGTTTTATCGACTGGAAGGTTAGTTTTTTATTTATAAAAAATGCGCGAAATTTGAAATTATATTGAGTGAATTATAAAACGAATTAGTTTCGCGTAGAGGTAAGTTCATTATTATAGATGATTTGCTTTTATTAACTTTCCTAGTAAAATATTTAATTTACTCTATAAACTTTACATAATTTGTAGTTTAATATAAAAATATTCGTGTTATGCTAGTTTTTTAATTAAATTATTACAGTACTAATGGTACTAATTAAGTTTTTAATACGTGTCAGTGTCGTTCTTGAAGTAAAGCGATTTGAGATTCCAGGGCCGGATCAAAGAACCTTCTGGCCTGAGGCGCTAATTATTTTCGGGCCCCTAAAATCCTACAAGCATACACTGCAGCTCACAATAATGTTTATTTATAGTTTAGTCAACGAGGAGGGTATGGAGCACATGGAAGATGGTGGAACTTTATTTTAATAATGTATTTGGATTAGTTAGGAGCTGAAAATACTAAAAAGGGTGGGAAGGGGTGAAAAGGTCCTAGTTTTGGGGTTTTCGCTTATATCTCGAAAACTGTGTATCCTAGGGAAAAAATTACTCTTAGCTAAATGGAAGCTTATTAAATTTCCCAAAAGATTCATTTATTCATCTTTTCCTATAGGTACCTTATAGTTTTTGAGATCAAGGCCCATAAACATTTGCCTCACGTTTTTCGTCAAACTTTTGCCTCTAGCTCCTAATCCCTTCATTTTACAGTAAAAGTCTTCAGAAAAGAAGTTGTAGAGCATTAAATTTCCTTTACTATTTTATTTTTTCGGGCTCTCCACAACACAGGACTCTGAAGGGCGCGCTCCTGCGCTTCATGGATAATCCCCCTGTGAAAATCGATAATGTTTATATTATAAACTTTTCTTCATATTTTGTGGCAGTAATAGTCTACACAGTATTTAGAGTATTTACGATATACTTGCCCTAAAGAAACACTTTATCCATAATTATGATTAGATTATGTTACTTCGTGAAATGTTTAGCTTGGTGCTCTTAGATCTAGTTATTCAAGCCCAATCTTAGACTTTTGAGGAAATTTAAGATCATTCTAGATACTACAAGTGTGTACTAAATGTGTTTGGCTGTTTCTGTTCTTCTTTGCACTAGCGGCATGTATCGGTCTTGAGAACTTTAGAACAGTCTGTAGGTGTAGATAGTAAATATAGACGAACGATGATTCTAAACTCCTGATTTATGAAGTAAACGTTTTGGGAAGTCCATTTTGCAATCTTTTACATTTTCTAGTCTCGAATAATGATATGAATAAGAGATTCCCAGCTATATTCATGTCTATAATACGTGGAATCAGTGGAATGCTTATTTATTCCAATAGTATGCAGAGTGGTATTCAACGGATTTTCATATGGCAATAATGACATATTAGTAAACCACTCACTATTTTCAGGTGTTTGCTTCTTTCTTGCTTATTTAAAGCAGTTTAGACAGGTTTCATAACAAAGTTATCTTCAGTACTTCAGTCATGACTGTAAAAGGCCCCAATAAAATGTGCTGCTAGACATTGTGCACATTTTTAGAAAGTGACTTTACATGACTTTAATATATCAATTAAGTAATTCCAATAGGACAAACAGTATATTATACAGTTTTCATCTAAATTATATCAGTAATGTATGTTAATATACACTGCGATGATATTAGACTTGCATTTATTACGAAATTAATAATTTGTTTAACTTCAATTTAATTTTTCTGGACTATGATCTTTAGTATGGACTGTATGGTTTCCATCGGCTTCACGTTTAAAATTACACATCATATTAGAATCTTCAGTATTTAATACACGTCAGTGCTGCGAATTGCGATAATGAACTTTTTTTATACGTATTGTTAGTTGCTTAACCGATTTCGAACAAAAATAACTTTTGATCTTTATTAAACTGATTTTTAAATTGTCGGCTTTCGCAATGTGTTGTGTAATTTTATAACATTTATAAAATAAATTGAATTAAATAACAGTTTGGCTATAGAAATTAAATTAACTAACGCTCGTTTTTGAAAAAAGTTAGTGTTTGGTTTAATTTTGTGTTAGGTAAGTTTCGTCTTGTCAATGAGCAAAAGACGTAGTGTCAAAGGGAGTTTAAAAATAATTTACGAAACGCAAAATTTTTATTTATAACTACTACTATACTATTTAAAAATTTATTATAAGTAGTAACTCAAAACTCATTAACACGAAGTGTTGCCTAATGCATTGCATATTAATTGATTTAAAATAATAGTTGGAGTTTTTTTCAAGTGAATTAACACTAAATAATAATTATTGCTCGAGTTTGAGAAATTTAGTTATAACGTCTGGAGTTTATTAAGAACTGTTAGCAGAGTACGAGAAAAATCGGGAAAAATAATAAAAATTATTATCTATATCTATAATAAACTGTACCTACTTATAGTAAAAGCTTTAATTTTTGGAGTTGGGGACGCAATGTATGTGATTCTTGTAGGTACAGGTTGTACATTAATTGAGCTTGTGAATAATTCTGAAAAAATATTTCATTTTATAACGCATCTACACTTGTATTGTTAGTATCTCAGAGAAATCATTGAAAAGAATTTTTTAAATAATTTTTTTCATAATAAGGTACCTGAGGCGGATAAGGCCCACTCAACTTATTTAATTGTTTTATGGCTCTAATGGAGATATTGAAATACACAACTTAATAAAATCTTTATTTCATACTGTAACGAAAATAAAATATTTGGTTCTCGTAGAGTAATTATAAAGAACAAAAAACAATTCCAAACAAAAAATGAATTTTGGGCCTTATTATGTGTTGAATAAAATTTTCATAAAAATTTATTCAAGGAGTGGGTTTTTCTCAGTTTATACTGTTTTCCATATAAAATCACTCTATTAGGGAAGGCGGGGCTCATTCGGACATGGGGCACTTTCGGACAGTTCAAATTCACTAGCTTAGAAAGCGATTTGAGTACTCAAATTAAGCAAGAATGTTGTAGACAGGGCCATTAGCCTATAGATAGTATCTCGTGCTTTTATGTTCAATTGTTTTCTTGTAGTACTAAAAACATTGTTTTGGTGGTACCGAGTCAAGTTTTTCACTCTACATTCATAAGCATATACATCTCTTATTATGGACCTTTATATTATTTCATAAACATTACCTTAGAACTACATTATTTAGAAGTAATTTGACGAAGAAACTTCTTGTAAAGCAAATCTAAAATTTAAGTTATCCATTTTTAACTAAAATATTACACTGCGGGGTACATTCGGACAAACCTATATGGTGGTAGATTTGGACGTGGTACTTTTTTTCTAAAAAGAGGAAATAAAGTATTCAGTCTCCCCAATGTCGAAAATTCATCCACTATAGTTAAAGAAACTTGACGAATTCAATGTTACATAAAATTTAATGTTGATTTTGGTATCTACAGGGTTTTGTAATTATTAACTTCGCTACTTTGTATTTCTTTGCCAAACATTTTTGTATCTTAGTTGTGTAGAGTCTGTTTAACGTTCCTGTTACAGTTGGAGTTTTTAGAATAAAAATTTGGTATATTTTTGTCATTTGAAAGTCACTTAGTCCGAATGTGCCCCACATCTGTCCAAAAGTGCCCCACTAGTGGGGTACATTCGGACAAATTCAATTTTTTTTAAAACTTGAAATCTATAAAAATCAATGGAGATTAAGAAAAGATTTTTAAACACAATAAACTACATGTATGTCTGCTTCTATATAACCAGGTGCCGTTTCTTAAATGTTGTATTTGGTATGCTAAAAAGCCATTTGACAAAATCGTCCGAATGAGCCCCGCCTTCCCCTACTTCATAACTTGGTTGTTTGAGCTAAAATGAATGAAAAACCAATTATTATAATAAGTAGTAATTACAAACAACTGCAATTACAACAATAACGTTTAAAATTTTCTTTTTCCGCTAACAATGCAAAATAGTATAGTATGACTTATGACAATTTATTGACAAATTAGAAAAAAATGTCAACATTAAAATATTTTTATTTTTGAAATCAGACTTTATCGTTAAATTGGTCGTCGAATAATTATAAAATAAAACAAAGAAAAACTATCTGTTAAGTACATAATTAATTAACATATATTGAAAAGTCGAAGGTCATTTATAGTTTAATATGCAGAAGGAAAAATATTCCGATAGTTTAATATTATTGTAACTTTGTGTTTTGCAGAAGTGTAACGTGGTTCCGTGGTGACACTTCACCGTGAAAACTAAATGGGAAAACTGTACCATTTTGATATCATCGACTATGTGGTCTTTTCACTCATGCTCTTAATTTCGGCTTCCACTGGATTATATTATGGGTGCAGAAGTAGATATTGTAAGTCGGCAACACCGCAGAATTTGAAGGAATACTTAACAGGAAGCAGAAGTTTGAAATCTTTTCCGGTTGCAATGTCTTTAGTAGGAAGGTAAGTTTTTTTGAGTTGCTTCTAATTTGTTTAATTTAATAAAATCAGGGCAAAATTTCGCATAATATTAAATAGCTATACTTAGTTTATTTTCATTACACTAATCACATGCTTTTTTTTACCTTGAATGAAAAATGTAATTATGTAATTTTATTTTAACATCACATTTTAACAATTGTATCGTAGCTGAATAAATTGTCCAATATCTCAGCTGAGTTTAAAAATAAAAAAGAATTCTGAATTAGGATCCTAATTACAATTTATACGTCGCTTTCAGACCGTAACTCGAAACTCTAGAAGAGTCTAGAGACGTCCTGTGTTAATCGAAAGGGACTGTAGTGTTTATAGTCTGTGTCAAGTCTCTCTAGAGTACAGGGTGGGCCACGGAACTTGTAGCCCCAAATAATTTTTGAATGCAACCCAAATTACAGATTCCATTGTAGTCTAGATGGTTATGTAATCGTATTATTTGGGTTACAGTCAAAAATCGTCAGGGGCTACAAGTTTCGTGGCCTACCCTGTATACATATAGAAGACTGTATCACAGACAGCGAGTCCCCAATTTGCTTATATGTCAACCAAAATGCTCGAGATGGCAAGCAAATATTAAAATATTTTTAATTCATAGGTTTTTTAAAATTTCTGTAGTAATATTTGTAATATTTTAGTTACATTTCTGGAGTGACGATGTTAGGAACTCCTACAGAGATTTACTACTTTGGAACTCAATATTGGTTTATTGCAATTTCAATATTAATTAGTGGTTTTATCGTAGCAAATGTCTATTTACCAGTTTTCTTTAACTTGCAAGTTAGTTCGTCTTATGAGGTGCGTAGTTTTTCTTAACATTTCAATGAGCATTAATTTTGTTGTTTTTGTTTAAGTATTTGGAAATGAGATTTAGCCGAGAAGTTCGATCTGTAGCGTCGCTCTTATTTGTAGTGGATGAGGTAAAATAAATTGCAGTTATACAATACATCTTTTAATAATAATATATCAGTGATTCTTGATAGATAATGTTTCTTCCTATTGTCATCTACGTTCCATCGTTAGCTTTCAATCAAGGTAGGTAAGTTAATTACCAAAAACAATTTTTTTAGTTAGGAATATTTTAGTTACAGGTATTAATGTACATATAGTTGGAGCTATAGTATGTCTCATCTGCGTCTTCTATACAGTTCTGGTAAGTTTAATTTTTAATCGTAGGTAATTAACATTTTATAAGAAAGGTATCAGCCTTGACACTTAGGGAAGGTGGAAGGTCAAGTTTAATTAAAAACGCTCTTTTATAATAAACTAAGCAATTTTTACTTTCGTTTTCTAATATTTTTCACCTTTCCTGTATGAGCAATAAACAATAAATTTGTGTTTGTGCTATTGGGTCTTTTATGTTCTCTCACTAAATTGGCAGATGTATCTTTTAAATTTCTTCTCAGAGAAGAATTAATTTTCTCGAAAAATTCCTCTATGAACATGGACACGAATGGACACAGTTTTTTCTAATATTTTAGACTATAATAGGCACTAAGCCTAAGTGGCACACAAAAACAAGTTACTTACATAGATAAAAATAATCTATTTGACCCACAATGCACTCACTTCTGTTTCCGCGTGAACTCAAGAGAGATGTCCTTTTCCAACATCATGTAGAAATTATTTTGGGTTATTGACTATTTTTATTCTTCTGGATTAACAGTATGATAATTTGATAATACATTGATTTTCTTTTTTTAGGGTGGAATTAGAGCTGTAGTTTACACTGATACGTGGCAAATCATAGTTATGTTTTTATCTGTTATCGTAATTGTGATATTAGGAACTAATTATATTGGAGGATTTAGTGAGATTTGGAACCGAGGTTCTCAAGGGAAACGTATTATATTTGACAAGTAAGATATCTAAAGGTTTGTGTAACATCTGCAAAAATTTAGATGATTCTTTTTGTATGCTTAGGCTGGTGTATAAAAATATAGTTGTAAATGCAATGTTTTGCAAAGTAGTTTGAACTTCCTCAATTATGGATTTGTTGTTTGAAATTTGGCAGATGATACGTAAACCACGGTTTGCATCTTAAACAAGTACAAACGATATTATTTAGGTTGGTCTAGTGTAAAAACAAGATAAACCATATAATCCAGTAAAATTAAACACAATTAAGGTGTAACCTCGGAAAAATTCCCAGAAAGCTGGATTTTTGCATGAGCCTTGATACTGAGTGATAAAGAATTTAATTATGCTTCAAATTGTGTGGGGTTTGCTATATCTAAACTCGATACTTTTGAAGATAATGATCTAAATCAGTATATTCGGTTTTCTTCATTTTAAGTGTTATTTTGGCAGCAGACTTAAAACCCCGAGTGATAGTAACACAACCTTTGTTGTAGGAAATTTTACGATCTACAAATTTGGTAAAAGCTATTTTATAGAAAAATCGATAGTTTACAAGATATTTTGGAATAACTGCATTTTCTTACCTTCCTCCGCCTATAAAATTTTTAGCAGGGCAGGGGTCGGATAGATGGGGACTTTTGAGACATTGTTTAGAACAACAATATTAAGGTTTACCCAAAAATTGAGCTCTCTGAGATTTTTTTCGGGGTCAAAATTTAATTTGATAAGACTAGTACATATTTCATATTAAAAAATTGAAATTTTTGCTAAAATTAATTTTGATCTTATTTTTACAACATCTCAACGTTTATAATCTGATTTCTCTATTCGTTTATAGTTTTAATCCAAGCTTATATGAAAGAAATACAGTCTTTTCAATTTTAATCGGAGGCACCTTCTATTGGACCGCCTTCAACAGTGTGAATCAAACAATGGTACAGAGATACCTGTCTCTTAGAACAATGAAACAATCAAAAACGTAAGTATATCGTTCTTTTAACATTTATTACTTTAAATTAAAATATTTTCTAGATCTGTTTATATATTTACCGGAGGGGTTTGTGCGTTTGTTTCTTTATGTGTTTATTCTGGTCTTGTCGTTTATGCAACGTATCAATCATGTGATCCTTTAACATCAGGAAAAATAGAAAGGGACGATCAGTTATTAGCCCTTTATGTAATGCAAACTGTTGGGCATTTAAAAGGCGTTCCAGGCTTATTTGTAGCAGGGGTGTTTGGAGCTGCTTTAAGGTACTAATAATGGAAAGAAAAGTTTTTATTCTGTCATTATTTCTCTTTTAGCTCTTTATCTGTAATTTTAAATTCAACGTCTGCCGTTGTTTTAGAAGATTTCGTAAAGGGTTGCTTGAAAATAGATTTACCAGAAAAAAGTGCCACTATTTTAGTAAAAGTTGTTGTTTTAATTTTAGGTGTTATGGCTCTAGCGTTTATTTTTATTGTAGAATATATGGGTGGTATTTTAGCCGTGAGTCATTATTTTTTAATTAATAGCTTACAGTATAGGATGAAATATTTTAGGCTACTACATCACTGTCTGCAATAGCAGCCAGTACAACGTTTGGAGTTTTTACTTTAGGAATGTTAAATCCTTGGTGTAGTTCTTTAGGAGCAATAATAGGAGCTGCGGCGGGCGCAATTGTTGCCGGCACAATCTCATTTGGAAGTCAGTATGTTTTAGCAACTGGTCTTATCGTTCCACATAAATTACCTGTAAATGTAAGCAGTTGCTTAGATAAATATGACATCAGTTTGAATAGTACAGCAACTGTAAGTATGGTTTTTGTAGTTAGGAATATAATGTAACGCGATTTAATTGTAGATGTACCCAGACGAATCCCAGGTTTTTCCACTATTTCGTCTATCTTATCATTGGATAACACCATTCGGAATACTGACAACATTAGTTGTTGGAACAATTGCTAGTTTAATTATCGGTAAAAATGATATAGAGCGTTTAGACCCTCAAATGATTTCTCCAATAGCCCAATGGATGTTGCCACCCGAAGCACAACAATATTTGGGATCAGCTGCTAAAAGAGTACGAGAAAGAAATAATGAAGAAAACACTGGTTTAATGCAAGAAATTTCTGTTTCGAATAATAATTTGAGAGTAATTTGGAACATTGAACTTAAATTTTATATTATTAATTTTTAATTATTTTAGAATCCAAATGTTGCAACTGCTAGGTGATAATTATACTATAGGAATTAAACTTATAATAAAAGTTTATTTATCTCTCTCGACGTACAGTATTAACTAAAGATGAACTTATTATTATTAAATTTTATTTTATATAATAACTGTAAGTAAAAATTATAAATAAAGTGGAATTGTTAATGTGTTTTATAAGCAATAATTTGAGTTATGTTGAAGGAAATTGTATAAAATATTCAAGGGATGGCGCTGCTATCAATATTTTTGTATTTTCTTTCCATAATTTTCTCAAAATGGGAAAAAGATGTAAGACTGGAAGACGCAGCAGGGTAAAAAAGTAGGAAAGTTGTGATAGTTTTCTAACGAATTAGTGAATAGCATAGCAGGCTCAAAAAATTTCAAGGGAGGATGAAAAGCTAAAATTAGAGTTTTCTGTCTTCTGGGTTTTTATAAATCCGTTGACCACTGTAATCTCTTCTGAGGATGGAAGTTTTCTGTCTAAAGTTTGCAAAAATTGGCTTTCTCTAAATAAATCAATGTTTGAATCAAAATCAAAATTAAGGTTTTCTGTCTACTGGGTTTTTATAAATCTGGTGACCACAGTAATCTCTTCTGAGGATGGAAGTTTTTTGTCTAAAGTTTGCACAAACTGGTTTTCTCTAAATCAATGATTTCTTCTTTAGCACCAATTAGGACTTTATCATTTTATTATTATTATTGCGAAATTCTTAGCAAGCTCTGGCTAGAACAGGCTTAACAATTTCCAGGGCAGGCTCAGCCTGCCCTGGCGTACCCTTCGCTACGGCCCTATATGAATACCTAAATACCCAACTTTACCGTTTCTTCGATATAGCTTCCTCGTTTCCTAATTGATAATTCATTATAAACCATTTACTATATGATAATGATAACTATAATAACTAATTCTGTGTAGTGAACATTAAATAATTGTTCTAATTATCTGATACTAAAATTAAGGTTTGAATTGTCATCACCTGAATGCAATCGTTTATTTTCTTTATAAAACAGTCCAATAGTCGTTTTTACAAACTTCTTCACCGCCATCACACATACACAGTTTTGTACGCACTTTATAGACTGTGCTCAACATTTACTTGACATTTACAATCCACAGCTGAGAATTGCGACTGTCATTTATGACTCCCATACTCTCAACATTTCTTCACTTGTATTGCTTGACACCCTTGAGAGCTAAAAATATATCTTGCTAGGACCTGTACCTATTGAGTAATAATATTAACCATACTGTCGCCTACTTTTATTGCTCGGTTTTCTTGTTCAAAAGCTTCATCTGAATCTAAACAACAAAAGGTTAGGTACTTCTATCTTATATCTATATCTACCGAATTTCTTCTAAGGAACTTGCTCCATAACTCTGGGTGTTTAAGCTATTTCTTTCATGTCTGCCAAGTATCATACCGATGCTTATATTAATATACAATTAATCAATAATAAAATCGATATATTTTCACAAACCCTAAATCAATTAAAAGTCGATGTGGCTTGTGTCTCAGAGCATTGGATCTCGGGTGACATATTGGAACGAATCAACCTAGAAAATTATAAAATCGTCGACTTCTTTTCGAGAGAACAGAGCAGCCATGGTGGTGTCGCACTGATAACCAAACAAGGTAAACTTTTGACTTGCGGCATATTTTTAATAATCCCAGCCGCGTGACGGCTACTACAACATCTTTACGAATGTCGACCCCGGTTTCTATTATGCCGAAACCTTCGATCCGTTGCTGTCAGATCACCTAGCTCAAAAAATTGAGTTCATTACAAAAATATCTTCAACAGAAACCACTCTGTCTACGAAACACTTAGTAAATAATAAAAACGTGTACCGTTTCATAATGGAATTTGAATAAATCAACTGGGAACATATATTAACGAAAAATTCAGAAAAATCCTTCGTAAACTACCATGATATTATGAAACAATCCTTTGACGTCTCCAGTGAAGCTAATGAAAGTTTTCTAACTGCCGACTCACTTAACAGCTTCTTTTCTCAAATCGGAGAAAACGCACTGGCTCAGACTGGGTCTTCCTCAGAGGGGCCTTGGAATTTCTTCAAAATTACAGATGTCATAACACAAGATCAATGTTTATGACCCCGACAACTGAACAAGAGTTAGCTGACATAGTACATAACTTAAAGAACAAAACATCAGCAGACATATATGGATTCACGACCTCAATTCTAAAGAAAATATTCCCAGTGGTGTGCGGGTTTCTATGTGAAGTGCTCAATCAGTTCTTGGAACAGGGAATTTTTCCAAAACAATTGAAAGTTGCCAGAATAATACCCATTCATAAAAAGGGAGACACTGGTCGCTGCTCCAATTACCGTCCCATATCCATCTTACCGGTATTCTCAAAAATCTTAGAAGAGATTCTCAAAAGCATGGCTTCAAAGCCTACTTGTCTACCGTGACAGCGTTGGTAGATATAGACGAAGTCATTGCTGAGAGTGTACGGATTACCCTAAACTAGCAGGTAAAACCTTCAAATAATTTAACGTAATTTAATAAGTGAAGCGAATAGTAACCTATAGTTCAAAACGAAATAGTTCGTTTAGAGAAAGTGACAAAGTTCGTCTAAGGGTTACAATGCCCTGAACTAGTAGGTAAAACCTTCTTCAAATTATCAATTTCAAATGATGCAAATAAGTTCGTTTTTATAAGAAATCCCGAAAACGAGAGAATAGAATAGCAAAGTATTAGCAAAGACCATCTACATAAGACTGGTATAGTAAACGGGGCCGATTGAGACAAGTTTTAATACCAAAAATCCCCGTGAACTTAGATGTCGCTGGTCCTCGGGGAGATTTTGAAGAACCGAAGAACATGTTTGTTTAACGGTATTTAAAGAGATTTATTTTGGGACTTGCTAAATAAGTAGGTATAATACCTATTGTTATGCAGGTATATTTTTCGTTTTTCCTTTTTCCTATTCTAAAATTACATTTGAAAACTAAAAAGCGAAGATCTTTCAAGTAATTGATTTTTATAATTAGTATTATGGTTATTGAACTTTTTAGAACAAATTATTAAATAATACCTATAAATTATTAATGGAAATATTTTTTTTCTGAAAAAGGAATCACTTTGTTTTGAATCGTCACAATCACAATTGCATTTATTTAGAGCTAAAATGCTAATTTTTGCAAAATTTTTTATCAATTGGAAGATTATTAAAAAAAAATTAAAAAACATATTTTCAACGGTGAATAATTAAATTGAAGGAAATGATATAAGAATGTTTTTCTTAAAAGAAAAGATCTTGTCAAGAACTCACTTTAATTTTTGTAAAAAGACTTGTTTAATTAACCCCATTATTTTTTCCGGAGTAATTCGAATATAAAAAAATTATTTGTGCTAATGGTATGTAATTGAATTTTAAATAGGTACATAATAATAATTATTTATAAACAATAAAAATTATGTTAGACGATGTAATAAAAAAAACATTAAATTAGAAGGACTTGACCAAAAATTAACATATTTCTTATATCTCTAGACCTCTTGACGTCTCTGTTTAAACGAAAGACTTTTTGTAAAATAAGACATGCAAATTCCCCAAAAGAAAGTTACATAAAACCAGTCAAAACAAATCAAAAGAAAGAACAATGTTATAAAGATGCAGTTTTTGGGCAATCGCAGCAAAAGTGAAATACATACGTTTTTAAGTCGCTATAGTGGTAACGAATATGGCATTAGAACATTGTCATTTGTGACCTTGATTATCTTCATTTTTTAATTATTATACAATCAACCATTTTTTAAGCCAAATGGTAAACGTTAAAAAAAGAGATGAACGTTTTTGTTTTAGAACGCCAACAAATTATTATGACATTACTCATTTACTTAGGAAAATTTATTCAATTGATTTATAAAATTCTGTAGATCAATGGCTTGATTGATAGCTTGATCTCCAATAAAAGATGCTCAGACCACCGATCCTCTGTCTTGAATATGTAAGAGAATTCAACGAAATTTGAACAAGTGTTCCCGTAAATAATTTAAATCGTTACAATATTATTAATTCAATAGCAATAAATTTATAGATATTAATAATTATGTATTACCTTTTTTTATTAAAATTATGTTCTTTATTTTTCATTAAAAAGTTAAGTGTCTGAACTTTAGGGATCATCGTAAATCTTTTTCACAATGTAACAAAATAACCATAAAAAGAACAATAGCAAAGGGTTTCTACTTCAAAAGAGGAGTCTTCTTGAGTAAACTAATGGTATTCTAGGTAAAAACTGATATAATAATACACAAACGGTTAACCTGTTTTTATCCCTTTCTTTGTTGCTCTCACATAGGTATTCAAAAAATATTTCAAATACGCCTAAAAGGTATGCAATTGCACGGCTCAATTTCCAGCCAAGCCTTGCAAGTCTGATATGAATGGTCTTTGGTATTAGTTCAAAATTTACTAGCGAAGAGAATAATAACCTATAGTTCAAAACGAACTAGTTCGTTTAGAGAAAGTGACATAGTTCATCTAGTTCAGTCATAGAGCTAAACTATAATACTACAGTTCAGTACAAGTGAATAGTTCATTTGAACTATTCGGTCACGAACTACCCACCTCTACTGTGTGCTTCTTATTTGGCCTACTTGTGAATTTTTTTTCTTACGCCCCCTCAATCAACTCCAAATAATTCATAATTATCCACATCATAAAAATTTTTTTTTATAGCGGCCATTACCAACAGCGTCGAAGTTTCTATGTAAAATACACATGGCTTTTGGATAAAACGGAATAAAAAATCTTTTTTCGTAAAATTCGTGGTCTAAAAATCTGAAACTTGGTAGGTTGATAGACAAACTTAAAAAAAATAAAAATATTTTTTTTAGCAAAAACTAGTATCAATTTTAGGGGTTCAAAGTTAGCGCCACCCCTGAAGAGGTAGTTCTAGTGGTGCGATTTTCATGAAATTTTTACCACACGATGACTTTTATAGGATAAGCCTACTGTATAAAAATCATTAAAATATTTATAGTACTTTTGAAGATAAAGCGATTATTTAAATTTTAACCCCAACTTTAAGAGCCTACAACTTTTTGGGGATGCATTTTTTGATAAAATTGCAAGAGTAGCAAATGATCTATTTTGGGCCCAGGAAACCACTGTAGACGTTTGTCAACGTTATTTGGTGTTATTCGGGTATTTCTAGCTTTTGCAGGTATTATTTGTCTATAAAAAGTTTCTGATGATATATGGAATGACTCATACATATTTTTAGGGTAAAATATAACAGTTATAAGTTTGTTTGTCCATCAGCATGTTATCTACTAAGTTTCAGATTTTTAGACCACGAATTAGTGGAAGAAAAACATTTTATATCGTAATATCCAAAAAACCTGTGTATTTTAGTTCAACCCTTCGATCCCCTCGAACTTCGACCCCGTTGGTAATGGCCGCTATCAAAAAAAAATTTTTTATGATGTGGATAATTTTTTTTTAATTATTTGGAGTTGATTGAGGGGGCGGGGCGTAAGAAAAAAAATTCACAAGTAGGCCAAATAAGAAGCACCCTAGTGTATATGTAATGAATGCTGCGATATACTTTCATATTTTAGTTAAAATTATTTTAAAATTAAAATTAAAACTTATGTAATTATTTAAATATTATAAAAACAAATCTTTTGGTAGGTAAAATTTGTTTTAAAATGTGATGCGATTAGAACGCTTTTGCACATTTGGTCGAGCCTGATAAAATTTTTAAATAGTCGAATAGATAAATAAATTGAATTAAAATGTTTAACTAAATAGTGAATTCTTTAGTATAGTTTACCATTTGAAGTGATTTGGTTCGTGTTGTTCTCTTTTTGAACATTTTATTGGAGCCCTCGTTTATAGAAAATTTGAAGAGAATAGCAGTAGCAAATTGTTAAAGGTTAGTCTTTTATTTTTATAATAAGGACATTAATTTTTGAGATGATTTTTTTTGCGTGACCATTTTTATAAAGAGAAATATAGAAAGCTTTGTTTTTGCCATAATTTTGGTAGATTTATTATACCATACGCTATGTTAAAAATGTGGGTTTTATTTATTTAAACTGTGTAATGTATTAGCCGTAAGTTTTACATAAATATGAAAATGTTAAAAAAATGTGGCGTAATACGATTCATTATTATGGATCATTTTAAGTACGCATACCTATACCTAAGGTTGTATAGCCACTTGTTTCTGTCGAGTTGTATCTTGTAGGTCTGCAACGTGAGGTGATATACAGAGCCTATCAAAAAATTGGTACCATATATAGGAAATTTTTGTATTAAATGGTTTAGAAACTCAAGAACTCAAGGGGCAAAATTTTTAGATGAATTAAAATCTGTAAAAATATTCATCCGACTGCGCATTAATACGCCAATTTGCTTTATTTTGAAAGTGATCACTGATTACCACTATTTTTATAAATTTTTTAAAGATGCGCTAATGTTGGTGGAAATGAAATAACCCTGATGTCTTAGATAAAATGTGTCTTTTTGTCCGGCCTCATCAATGTCGGGTTAAAAATTAAAAAGCTCAATAATTTAAAATGCGTTTTTGCCACGAGGAACGAGGATCTTGCTTTTTCAGTATACCGGGTGACACAGGGGTTTGGAACACTCTTATAACTCCGTTATTTATCAACATATCGAAATAAAATTTGGTGTGGATTACATTCTAATAAATTGTAATTGTTTTTACTACTTGTGAAAATTCTGTCACTTCCGATTACGCCGGAAATGAAGTTAACTTTTGATTTTTAAATGGAACACCATAAATGTTTTTACTTTTTTGAACCCTACTTTAAATTTTGAATAGAGTAGCATCAAAAAAATTAATTTTATGAGCAAAAAAAATTTTTTTTTACAAAAAATAGTCAGTTGTCTAGAGTGCTGTGATGTGGTATAAAATCATCGCTGAGAGCTAATTGTACTATGAAAATTATGTTTGCACCACAAAAGTTTAAAGGTTGTGGTGTGGATCTTTCCGAAAGTAATTTAGTCACATTTCCCTCAATAACTTCATTTTTTCAAATGGCATCATATCGGAACAACTCTATGGTTGTGTTTAGAAAAAAATACTTTATTTGAGGTAGTATTGTTCCAATATGTTACCATTTGAAAAAATGAAGTTATTGAAGGAAATGTGACCAAATTACCTTCTGAAAGCTCCACAGCACCATCCTTCAGCTATTGTGGTGTAAACGTTATTTCTATAGTACAAGTACCTCTCAACGATGATTTTATACCACATCACAGCACTCTAGAGTAGACACTTGCGTAATTTTTAATTTTTATTTAGCTTTTAAAATTTTTTGATGCTATTGTATTCAAAATTTAATGTAGGTTTAAAAAAAGTTAAAATATTTATGGTGTTCCATTTAAAAATCAAAAGTTGACTTCATTTCCGGAGTAATCGGAAGTGGCCAACATTTTATGTTGATAAATAACGGAGTTATAAAAGTGTTCCAAACCTCTGTGTCACCCGGTATAGCTTACCTATTTAAAATCATACATCTATATACAGGGTGAACTCTAACGTGTAGACCAACTGATCGGACACCTAGAGGAGACCAAAATATAGTATTTTAGTAAATAAGCTTTTAATCGAAAAGTAATAACAATAAAGTTTTTAGTTCTTATAAATTAATGCCCACGTATTGGGTACCGCTGAGCTTATAAAAAATAGCTCTCACGGTGTAAGAAAATAATCGTAAAGCTGCGTACTCGGTCAAAGCCGTTTAAAATCGTATTATTTGGGTATTTAACTGTGTAATTTCATTGGTTATTTAACTGCGAATACGCCCGATTATACGTTCGGGATGCGCCGGAATTGTTTTCTTATAACGTGAGCCCTGTAACCTGTATAGTTTCTGACGTTTAATTAAGTTTCACTGCTTTTTCCGTACAATCAGCCTCACAATAAATGGCCACCCACGTTTAGCACAAATTGTGGATGAAACCATCATAACTCTCCCTAATACTTAAATTGAGGATTAACTTTATTTTGCGAACAAGTAGTAAATCAACAACTTACCCTTCTGTCTTTCCGTCGTTGCTGGCTTTTTTTTAAAGATTCACATTTACCTCCTAGGACTAGGATGTAAAAGTAGTACTTTAATCTTACTTATTCAGTAACAAAATGTCAACTTTTTAAATATTTTGGTCCCCTTTAGGTGCCCTATCAGTTGGGTCCATACGTTAGGGTTCATCATGTAGTTCCAATTATCTATTTCTAAAAAGTAGTGTATAAGTATAAATGGTGTCTCGTTTTTACAGCTTCCCCAGGTATGCACCCAATTTATTAAGCTATTTGCAGAGCACTTTTTATAAATATAACTGCACTCGCCAGCCCCTGGCGAGCACCTCCATAACAACAATAAAAAGTTGAAAAATCTAAAGCGGGGCTGGGAAAACTCACCTCTAGTACACTAGTACTCTGTTCATAAGATATATGTATATTGTATAGTAATATGCTGATGTGGTATGGTTGAAATCAAATTAGCTTTTAGTTGGAGATGCGCTAAGAAACTTCGGTTATACGTCATTGACAATTTTATTATATTTGAATTTTACTTAAAGTGAAATAAATATATCTGACTACTTCAATTTTCCATTTAAAACAAAATTCCCACCTAAAAGCTACTGTGATTAGAACAAATATCTAAGTAATAAGTGGCTGACTGACCGCCCATGGCCTTCTGGCGATCGCAGGTGGCAGGTTTGCTGACTGTTCCAACTTCCAAATTCAAAAAGTGATAGAAGAAAAACAAAAACTGAATAAATTGCTCATAGTCATAAGTTACACATTATCACACTCGCAGAGGTGGTGATTATACGTCAGTAAACACTTTTGGTTTTTATGTATCAAACATCAAACTGCATTTTCTAATGGGGTGAGAGGCTAATATCGTTAAACACTATAGGTAGAGTTCGTACAGGTACGAAAGAGTACACCTCGTGACGTCATCTCCGCAGTTTTGTCTCTATAATATCTGTCAGTGGCGTTTGAACGACTTTTAAAACTAAATAACTTATTCGACTACAAAACACGAAAGCTGCCACTGCTTAATTGGATTGTAAAATGAGCTCTATGCGCCGGAATTGTTAAAATTCGTATCTGCCAATTTTGACAGCTGGCATCTTTCGTACTTGTATGAACTCTAGTAGTAGTAATAGTTGAATATTCTCTTAAATTATTTCTTGTCGCTTCTCTTTATTGTTAAAAATGTAAGCTATAAAGAAATAAAAGCTACAGCTACATTTTCAACATTTTTATTCAATTTCAATTAAATTGCTATGTCATAATCAATTTTCTCGGTAAAAGAAAAAAGAAATAACCGAGTATATTGTACGAAGTATTTATCTTTAATTGTTAGTTGTCGTATTCTCGAGCAGTCGAAGAATTATCTTGAATTGTAATTTTGAAACTTGTCACGTACGTAATTGAAGATATTGAAAATCTTTACATCTTGTTAAGATAGACCGAGAATGAGGAATTTAGTCAATGCGACTCATTAGCGCTCGATTTGTCGGTACAATTTGAGAAAACGGTTATATAAATTCTGAAATCAAGTGATCACGTCTGATTAGTATCACATTAGTATGGAAACCACGAGCTGCTTCGTAGATTGCTACAAATGCACCAAATTTACGTTGAGCGTTAACGGGGCCAACTACAATTTGTACAAATTTGCATATTGCACAAATGACGAATACTTTTACAAAACAAGCATATATGCTGCTACCATGTACTACCATACGTACTTAGTATTTTGTTTATTTTCAAAGGTTCATTTATAATATTCCCGACGCATCAGTTAGGCCGTATTGCCCCGTGTTTTAATTACTACATTATTGAATACCAATGTGCTTGAGAAGTATTAATTAGAAGTTAGTAAATATTAAAACTTTACTAATGAACTGTAATTGAGTTTGTTCAGTTAATGAATATATTGATTGCACAACCCTTTAAATTTACAGAGAACTTTCTCATTTAAACACGCTAAATTAAGCGTTTATTTAGTTATTGTTCAATGCGTATAAAGACCAAAGTTTAATATTATTAATTATTAAATAAAAAAAATTAAAAAGGCTAAATTAAAAATATGCTGTAGGTAGGTAGGTAGGTTGGTAGGTTTGGTAGGTAATTAATATCTTGAATGAGAATACCTAATTTTATACAGTTGATTAAGTATTTTAAAATTAATTAATTTTGGTTTGGATATTTCGATATAAAAACGTCTAGAAAATTTACCAAAAAAAGTGATTTATATAAATTTTAATAGTTAAAATCACAAATTATACCCATTAGGTACTTTTATTTAATTTGTATAACGATAAAAAGTTTTTGTTTGTTTGAATGTATAAATGTTGTGTTATTAGACGCACATCTTAGATCCCTTTGGTGGTTTTGCAAGTCAAACTCGAACAGATGTATGGATCTCCCTTTTATGCGAAAACAAACAGCGGTCAAAGCTGATACTATTTACTTAGAATCTACAGGACATTGTAAATATACTCAGTTACACACAGGATAGGTAAAGATATAACGTAATGGAATGTAAACAATTATTGTAACGTAGATCTCACAATTTATTAGTGAGCTTAAAGTCGGGTTATATACAGAAGTTTGAGAGTTCACTATTAAATTTACCTGTTGAAAGTTAGCCTTTCAACTCACACATTTGGGTATCAGTCAGAAAGGTTTTCCATTTTTAAACGATTTTTTCGTTCTTCACCAAGGCTAAGTTTAAAAGTCCCTCTTTCTCTTAGCAAAATCACTAATCTATGTTTTCTCTCAAATAAACTTTTTTAATGTCCTCTCCAAAAGTCACGTGCTTTTTTGACTTATTTCTTAAATGTGACTGGAAACGTCTTCAAATGTCCTAATAGAATAACTACAGCTCTTAATCTAGAATACTCATATCAGAAGGTTTTTCTAATTTTTAATTGCAATATACTAATTTATCTATCAATTAACTCAATTTCTTCGAATGGACGGGTTGAGCTTAAATATTTGATAAAAACACACATTATTTAGCCACTTTTTATTCAATGTTTAATATAACGAGGTTATTCAGAAGCGAGATCTCCATGTTGAGATCTCAAGAGAATTCAAAAATCTATCAATTGAGGTGAAATATGACCCCCTTTTTAATTTCAGAATTATAAAGGGAGATGTTGTTGAGGAGTTATAAACGGGACATGGCTTTAAACGCCCAATATAAAGCGCTACAGTAAAACCGCTTTGCGACTGAAGAAACTGTCTGGAAAATTGAACCCATTCCTACGTACTCTTCTTAGCGACAGTCTTTCACAGATAGTCTCTCGCAGACAGTCTTTGGCAACTAGTCTCTCGCAGACAGTCTTCTATTCTAAAAACGGGTCGAAAAGTAGGATTATCAAATAATATCGATACCTAATTAATTTAGGAATGACGTGAAGCACCTTTTAGGCAGAGTCGTCGTCATTTGTGGGTATATGGGACATTTGTGCGAAATTTAGCTCCCAAAACTTTAGTTTTGAGTACCCAAAAGGTACTCTAAAAATTATTTTTTCTTCCATTGAAAATTCAAAAAATATAATTTAAGTCGGGGGAAAACGCCACTGTGGGGCAAGATGCCACCCCAGCATTTTTCAAAATTCCTCCAACCTATCTCTGGAAAATTTTATGTATAGGTTGCTTGTGATTATAAGCTACTAGCAAACATCGTTGAAAACGAGTTTTCGCAAGTCATCGAAAAGTTTTCTAAAAAATTAGGTTTTTATGTTTGACGAAGTTTTTGCTACATCTCAGCTTTTAAATTTTATTAGGCGTTTTTTTTGTGTTATCGATATCAACGAATTGTCAGCTAAAAAGACGGCACTTTTCACGTCTATTGTAATTTTTGCCAAAAAATTCGGATCAAATTTGATTTAGTTAGAGAGTTTTGCATTTTCACCCATACAATGGGGTAAGACGCCAGATTGGTGCAAAGTATGTAACTTAGACTCATTTTATTTAGATTTATAGTAATAATGCGACAATAGGGCCCACAATGATGAAAATGTGTAATGAAAACTATTACGATAGCAATGGGCTTCGTAGATTGAATTTGCTGCATAATTTGCAAGAAGTGTACGTCTTTCGTATAACCACACGAAAGATGTACATGGATTGATGGCACATGTAACGATTGAAGTCAATAATATATAAGGATAAAACAGTTTTTTTTCGTTTAGTACCGTTCCCGACTTTCTATTCGGGACTAAAACTCACTATGGCATCTTACCCCATGCATTTTTGTCAAGATTTTTTTGTCGAAAACTACAAAAATTTTTTTTTAACTATGTTAACTAATAATTTTTGTTGATTTGATATTGCTATCTAATAGTGTATTCTTTGAGGGATAAACACATATTTTTAAATTAATCTAAATGTGTATAATAACGTTTTTATAAATTAATTAAAAAATGTATGGCATCTTCCCCCGACTTGCTTTATACCAACACAGTTACTGTAATAATGCTTGTTACATCAGGTGACGCCGTTGGCACCTTTTTCATTTCTAATATTCTATTTAAAATTAAAAAAATACCCTGTTTTTCTGATAATTATTCCTACTTCAATGGGCACCAATGGCGCCCTATCAGACAAGGTGCCCCTATGCGGTAACCCTGCTTACCGTCTCGTGCCGCCTCTGGTGGCATGTATTGTACTGGAAAAACAAGTCACTTTTAATCAATTTTCTGCATCCGCTTGCAACAATTTCCACAAGTAAGTCAATTGTAATTATTACTCCACGAAAATCCCAAAAAAAGTGAAGCAAGAGCTTTTACATGAGATTTTTGAACACAAAACTTTTTAGGTCGTGGAAATCCAGCAGAGTGCTTTTATTTTGTTTTTGATTTTGAGTAAACGAATTTCATATGGAAACAACAAGATTGTTAAAGCTTTTTATGCTTCTACGTTTGCTCGCTTCTGACACTTCTTTCTGATGAACATTTAAAAGCATTTGATAATTTTTTTGGATGAAATTATTTCGGTATCAAAATCGGTGTTATGTTAAGGTAGACACACACCTCGTTCTTTCGTATACGAGAAAAACTCTTATAAAACAGAACACATGTGTGTGACTAAAAATCGTCTTTTGTGCTGGCGTTCAAAAATATCCACAAAATACCAAAAAATATTTTCTCTTTAGGCAACCGTGGCTAACCCTCCTTCCGGATCTATTTATTCAATGCTTCAAACGAAGTTTTCCAAGTCTCTGGTCGACAGTAGACCAGAAATTGGTCTTCCAGGTCTCTTTTCTCATCATCGACAGCTTTAGCTCCATCTGTCTTTGTCTACATGATAAAACAGTCAGAGATAGAGAATAAGCAGAGTCAGCTGTTGAGAATCGTCTTGAAGTCTGAATGCTGATATTGGTATAATAGCGGATTTTCTTTTTGTTTATAGTAAGCTGGATAACAACTTAAACTAAAACAAAAAACTACAAATTTTAGTATTTTCTTTACTTTCCTTGGTAAAAATAGAAAACCCTATTAAAAAAATATTAAATTAATAACTCTTTAGTTGTTACGTCAATTAAAAAATTCCAATAGTTCCTCTTGAATTTTGCAAATAATATTTTTGAATAAAATCAGTTTCAAGAACTTTAAGGGTTGAAGAAATGAGAAAGTTTTGTGATGTGATGTCCTTTTTGAAGACCACCAAGTTTTCACTAAACATCTGCTGCTTCTTCTAAGACAAATAATTGAAAATGACAGCGCAGGTTAGGTACAGGAAATGTGAATTCAATCACTACACACTAAAACTCTATATTTAGCTCAAAAAGAATCCTCTATTCCAAATATGGGTGTTTTATTGGTTTTAGTTTGGTACTTTGTTGCTTGTACCTATTTCAGGGGCAGTTTTTATTGTAAGTCATTCATTCAAGTCAGTTATGGTAAGTTCATTATTTATATTACCGATTTTTGATTTTACACTATTAACCAACAAAAATAGATAAAAGACCTACTTCAATGAAATGTCTCAATTTGATATTTGCATAGTTGTAAATCAATACTTTAAATTTTACTCTTGACCGCACGAAATTATTCCAATATCTTGTATTTTCAATCATTATTTGTTTTCATTTCCGCTCTGTAGCACTATAGATAGTTATAATTTGGTAATATCCCTTATTATACTCGTAGCTACAGTTATAAATAATATATGTTGTAATACATTTATGTAAATCAAAATCACAAATCCGAAAAGAAAGAATTGTTTATAAATATGGGTATAACGTCAGGTCGGTCAGACGGTCACATATAACCTTTAGGCTTTCGAATTTTGACGAAATTTTGTGTGTCGGTTGGAAATATATTCAAACTTACTTGTGCCTCGGGGAGCACATAATCGTCTTCCAAGCAGAAATTTACGCCATCTCAACATGTGCGCAAATGTTGTTAGATAGAGGATATTACAACCAAAGAATCTTCGTAGTATCTGACAGCCAAGCAGCCCTAAAAGCGCTGAGCGCCTGTGAGGTATGGGTTCTAACTCATGCCAATATACCAGGGAGCGGACGATCTGGCCAAAGAGGACAGCAAAATAGGACCCTTTGGACCAGAACCCGCCTTTGGCATTTCTTATGAAATGGCAAAGAGAGAAACAAAGTCACTTCTTGGGAAGTGGCATGTTAAGCACTGAGGGGAAACTTTTGGACAGGGACATTCTAAAGCCCTACTGGAGAAACCCTCTGACAAAAGAACTCGCTGGTTAATAACGGGCCATTGTCAGCTTAAAAAGCACCTGCATACGATGGGACTAGAAGAAGATTTACTATGCAGTAGAGAGGACGTGCAGAGGAAGAGGAAACTCCAATTCATCTTCTGCTACACTGCTAGGCTTTCACAAGAAATCGTTACAACATTCTCGGGAAAGAGAAGATGCTCTAAAGGGAACTACCTAATTTATCAATAGGGAAAATTCTGAATTTTATCAAAAGCACAGAACTCACATAAGAGAAGACCAAATCTGAGGCGCACAATAGACCCGAGAGGTCGCGATGCAAGGAACAACTAGGGACCAGCCTCAGAAATATAATTATTACTTGTGTAAAGCGGTTTTGCAAAAAAATGATTTTTGGCCCACTTTTTTCCGACACTTTTTAAAATATGAATATTTCAATAATTTATATCTCGCGATCAAAAAGAGGTACAGACCTGTAAAATACGCCATTTTAAAGCTAAAAGAACCTTCTATTTATTTTATACATCTCTCTTTGATTTTGATTTAAAGCCCTTTTGGTCAAGGTGTTCAGTGTTAAATGTTCAAGTTCAAATTGTACAATTGTAGCCATCGCCCAGGCACGCAATTTTTTATGTATTTAAGTAAAAAAATGCAAAACCACGGGCAGATGGGCACTCGTCAACTGCTGACCCTATGTGGTCTTAAATCTCAGCGCGCGTCTTAACCGCGGTGCTGCTTGCTGCTTCGACTCGCAGAGCTTGATCTTTTGAACTATTAATTGTTCACAGCACAATGCTTACCTTTCTTGTATCCCCAACGTGAATAATTAATTTTTGACGCTTAGCTACTTTTTCAAAAGTACCTATAGATAAAATCCACAAAAATGTAAAAACGAGGAGCCTCTTCGAAACACTTGTCAATTTTAGAAAAGGCAGGGCCAGTTCTGGCCTCTTTGAATGTGCTGAGGTACTTCTTGTTCCAACCATTTTCTTCTAGTTGACAGTCTCTGTTTTGTGTATACGGTATTTTAAAAGAACATTGTATGAGTTTAAGAGTATATAATTCAGAGATCAATAATTTTATTAATCAACTGGCATCTATTTATCTATTCACAAGTAAGGAAGGTTGGTGTGTGTTTTGAAACAGCCTGTATGTTTATGTTTACGCCTTCTCATTTGGTGCTTAATTAAAATTTTAACGTTGAGTCAATTACGTAAAATTTTGACTTTAAATAACATACCTATACAATAATTGAAACCTTTACAATTATTAATTATGGTGTAATGTTATTTTTTTCATACAACAGTGTGTATTGTTATTGCTGTTTTGTGTTTTAAACAATATCAAATAATACTCAGTATTTAATTATTGATTATTAGTACTAACCTTGGAGGCAATTTCGCGAATAGGATCCTTTTGTTGTTATTGTAGAATGCCTTGGTATTTTATAATTTGCAACAACAAAAATTTAACTTTTTTATTATAACTTGGTGTTCCTTGGTGCCAAGTCTTTTATAACATGCATTTTTTTAATTTGAAAATTCAAAATAAGATTTAAGTCCCATGGCCGGATCAAGAAACGTTGGGGTTTGAGGCGCTAATTATTTTAATTTTAAAATACCCTGCAGTCCACAAAACAAATGTTAATTTATACTCTAGTTCTAGTCAACGAAGTTTTTATACCTTTTATTTTTGCACAATTTCATGTCCTAATAGAAATAGAAAAGAAAATTACGATAGCTTGCTTGGTTTCTGAAATATCCTGAAAAAACTGAAAACTTGCATTTTCTTGTTTATTACATAATTTTCTTATTATTTATGACATTGATATGAAATTTGGAAGGTTTACATAACTTGATACGAGCTACGAGTTAAACGCATGAAACTTTTTCTAAGCCTACTAGATGTCTGTGTTTTAATAGACAACTTTTGATTTTTTTATGAACGCTATGTTGAATTTTGGCATAAGTAAATTGTATTTTTTATTCTGATTTCAACGATGTGTAATAATCTATGTTTAAAAAGAAAGATGGCGGCACACGCCATATTGCTTTTATTAAATCAAGTAGCCATGAAAAAAACACTGATAGAATTTAAAATGAGAACTCGGGATAGCTTTTGTTTTACAAAGTTTTGTTATATTTCAATTGTTTTTTATGGCTAATATTAGATTTAATAAAAGTAATATGGAGTGTGCCGCCATTTTTGTTAAAACATAGAAAATTACACATCGTTGAAATGAGAATAAAATCTCCAATTTATTTATGCCAAAATTCAACATAGCGTTCATAAGAAAATCAAAAGTTGTCTATTAAAACACAGACATCTAGTAGGCTTAGAAAAAGTTTCATACGTTTAATTCGTAGCTCGTGTCAAGTTATGTAAACTTACCAAATTTCTTATCAATGCCTTAAATAATAAAAGAGTTATGTAATTAACAAGAAAATGCAAGTTTTCAGTTTTTTCAGGATATTTCAGAAACCGAGCAAGCTGTCTCAATTTCTTATAGGACCTGAAATTGTTCAACTTTTCTCTAATTTAACTGATCTCGTAACTCTTACCGTTTAGGAGATGCCCATAGTGTGCAAGATAAAAGTGACCACCCTGTATATCGAAAACTGTAGATCAGATATATATTCGCACTTTGAAAAAACCGGTGTTAACTTTGGACTAACAAACTATAAAAGGATAGGTTTCCACTTTGGGTATGATACATTTAAACTTTGGACTAACAAACTAAAAAATGATAGGTTTGCACTATGAACATGATACATCTAAACTTTGGACTAAAAAACTACAAAATGATAGGTTTGCACTATTAGTATGATTCATTTAAACTTTAAGCTGGTTACTATGAAATGATAGGTTTGCACTTGAATCAGGTTTATCTATTTTAAACCTCCTACCACAAAATAATAAGTTTGGATTTTTGACAAGGTTTTATTTATTGGGTATTTATTTAATATATTGTAATAGACTCACGGTCACAAGTCCCCCCCCCCCCTACATTACTATACATTACAAAAACATAGATAAATAATTTAAAAAGTGTTTAATGTAAGTATTAAGTATACAGGGTGATTTTTTTAAGTGGTACTAACATTGAGATCTCGGAAACCGTAAGAGTTACGAGATTGGTTAAATTAGCAAAAAGTTGCATATTTTGATGACCGTTAAGAATCCGCTTAAAAAATTTAAAAATTTAAAATGGTTTCCGAGATAACGCAGAAAAACTAAAAATTCGCAATTTCGTTTTTCGACTGTAGTTTCAAAATGGCTAACTTTAGAAAAAAAATTTTCAAGCAAAATTTTCAGGAGGTCAAAAAAGCTATCAAACGATACCAAACTCAACTTTTTATCACATCAACTCTAGGCGTCGCGACGTTCAACTTTTCATTTTTTTATGGGCGACATATCATTTTTTTTGCAAAAACTACTCAGTAGGCTTGTCAAAATTCGGATGCCAAACGAAAACTTTCTATCTTGTACTTTTCATGATTTACACAATTTTTTAGGTTATGTTATGTTACGTTATGTTAATATGTCACTTTATGTTATCTTTTACGATGAAAATTGACGAATAAAGCTTAGTTTTTAAAGCTTTAGAAACGTAAGTTGATCAAAAATAAAAGTAAGTCCAATGATTATTTATTAAATATTAGTAATGTAATTTTATTTCCTGATCAACTTACGTTTCTAAAACTTTAAAAACTAAGCTTTAGTCGTTAATTTTCATCGTAAAAGATAACATAAAGTGACATATTAACCTAACGTAACATAACATAACCTGAAAAGTTGTGTAAATCAAGAAAAGTACAAGATACAAAGTTTTCGTTTGGCATCCGAATTTCGACAAACCTACTGAGTAATTTTTGCGAAAAAAATGGTACATCGCCCGTAAGAAAATAAAAAGTTGAACGTCGCGACGCATAGCGTCGATGTGATAAAAAGTCGAGTTTGGTATCGTTTGATAGCTTTTTTGACCTCCTGAAAATTTTCCCAAAATATTTTTTATAAAGTAAGCCATTTTGGAACTACAGTCGAAAAACGAAATTGCTAATTTTCAGTTTTTTTGTATTATCTCGGAAATCATTTTGAATATTGAAATTTTTTAAATGGTTTCTTAAAGGTCATCAAAATATGCAACTTTTTGCTAATTTAACCAATTTCGTATCTCTTGCGGTTACCGAGATCCCAATGTTAGTACCACTTAAAAAAATCACCCTGTACAGTATGCAATACATAGTATTTAACATCAGTATTATACAAATGACCTAAAGTATTATAGGAAATTATTCACGCTTTAGAATACATACCTAGATCTAAATACTTTTGAAAAGAAATAACAAAACATAAAAATATTTTAAACTTTTAAGTACTGTACGAAAAATAACTTACTATTGATTGAATGATCAGAGCCTTTTTGGATAGAGTAGGTCGCCCCCTCTTTCTCTTAAGACCAAGAGGTACACTTTTTGCTTCAATTGGTACCTTTTCTAGTCCCAATATCACTAGCACACCTAAAGAATGTTTGCAAACGTATTGTTTTAAAAACACTGAGCAAGTACACAGAGACATTCTTTTATCATTTTCGATATAGATAGTTATTTTTATCATCTTCTGAGATTGAAGAAATCTATCAAAACATTCCCACTGCAAATGCATTTCTTTCCAGATTTGCACTTCTTCTTCAGTTAAGGTACTAGTTGCATTTACCGATTTCGTATAAAATATGGTCTTACTATCATCTAATTTTTCTTCAAACATTTTCGGTTTTAGTTTCACCCACTGATAAGCATCAGTCCAAATTTTTGTTGTTAATTTAATTGTTGAAGCAAATAGCTTGCAATTAGGGTTTTCCGGATTACGTTCAAATGACCATTTTTCAACTAAAGAAGTTCTCAAAACTTCCATAAATTGACCCACTGGAAGCCGCTCTCTCAATGTGTGTTCTTTTTTTATAACGGAGTTTGTTGATTCTAGTCCATTATTAGTGCTTGGAAATTGATTACACGCACCTTCATACCAAAATCTATGCACTCCGAGCCATGTCTTTTCGAAATAATTTACGAAGTCTTTTATTATTGGGTTAGAGTCACCCACATTATTCCATTTTTTTTAAAATAGATTTGTTGCGACTACAAAGGTATCATCGTCAGTACAAAGTTGCAGAGCATGAAGGTCTCTATTAATTTTATGTTTGTCTTTTAGATTTCGAATCATTGACTCAATGTTTTTTAATACATGAAAAAAACATTGTGTCTTCGAAGTGGCGTTCCAAATACCGTTTCAAACCCATTTGTTATTGCCATACTTGCATCTCCAAGCAACACATTTGGATCCCAAGCAGTTTTGTATATTTGGGAACAGGATTTCTTCATGGCATTGAAAATAAAAGCGAAATCTTCTTTTGCCTCTCCATAACAAACACCCACGGCAAGTGGGTGAAACACGCGGCACAAGTCGGAGGATCCCACTATTAGTACCGGATAACCTTGCCAAATTAATTTATAGGTTGCATCAGCTTGGATTTTTTGAGTTGATAATGCCATTTGCAAAAGTCTTTTGGATGACAATACAATTTTGAAATCCTGTCTCTGTGAACTCGTGTCATCACTGTCAATTTCTATCTTAAAATCCAACACAAATGGCTAATCTTCATTTGATGGAATTGCTGCATTTTTACTGCATCAATTTTGCAGTTCTCCTGCTGAGATAGTCGCACATCTTAGTATTTTTGAGCGTAATGAAGTTAAAAATGTTTTGAGCTGTGACTTTACAGGTGGTATTTCATTTCTGCTACGGAAAGCTGCAATGATGGCGTTGGGCTTTTTAATGCCGTCACTATATAGTTGACGCGCTAAAAACTTAGCTCGAACTTAGCCGATGATGAAAGCCCCCTAATTTTCTCACAATGATTGGCATGTTCCTTTCCTGTTTTAAAGAGAGTCACTTTCATAGATTCACTGTGGTATAATAAATATATTCCTGCGGGACATTCATTTTTTCTATATTTACCGTCTACACATCTAAAGGTGACCTTTAACCCTTCTGTTGTGTTGAAAGAAGTTGTTTTCTTCCAAATAAATTGTTTTTTTATAAATTCCTCTGCTTCTTTAGAACTATTAAATATTTCTTTTTGATGCCACACGTTCGTTTTTGGGGGCTTTCTTACTTTCACCACACTAAGCGTGTCTGATTCCTCTCCAGAAGAATAATCATTAACAATAAATAATTCTTTACACACATTCATGATAAACTACAAAAACTTTTTAAAATTTACCGTTGTAAATAAAAACCGTCGTCTGCGTTGATCTGTCGTAGTTTTACGCTACTATCAAGTCATACCAATCGCTCAAAATCGTGCGATGAGATATGCTGTGAAAATAAGGTAGATGGCTCCACTTAAGGGAACATAGGAATTTATTTTACCGATAGTCAATTAGACATTTTGTTGTGACTGGTGCAAATTTCATATTGACATTTGGGACACCAATCACAGCACAGTTAAATACATCTCGTACTCTATGAGAGGAGGGAGTACAGTCGCTGTTTTCTGAATGTAGCTTTAATTTTGTCGTTGTCAAATAGACAGTGACAGTATGATGACATTACTCCAGTGTAAAACATGTTATTACAGTTTCCATTGTTCCCTGATGCACTAGCGCCTCTAGTTGCAATTTACTGGATTGGTATGACTTGATAGTAGCGAAAAACTACGACAGATCAACGCAGACGACGATAAAAACATAACCTATACACGCAAATAATAAGATTCCTTCATAGTGCGCATGCGTCCCATGCGTCAAAGTCATGTCAAAGTGCAATCTGTCATTTAGAAAGTGGAAAAGAATTCTTCTAAAGTTGATAATTATTATAGCACGTGGTAACTATTGTTTTACAGTTGAATATATTTTTTAAAAGGTGCATATTTTATTTTTCGTGCATCCTTTTTCTATAAAGTTGAAAATATATTTAAAATGTTCTATGCTTCCTTTTAAAAGCGTTTTTGGTCTATTTTAAAGTGTGAAAAAATCTGACCCTTAAAAAAATTACTTTTAACGAAATGAACGCTTATCAAATTTCTTACAAGATTGTTTGTATTAATTTTTTCTCTATTTCTTTAGTCTTTGAGAATTCATCCGCAACAAGTGTTAATGCATGAAACAAATTTTTGTCTCACACTTTTTGTGGAACTTTTGTCTCTAGCACCTCAGCCCTCCGTTTTGGAATAGAAATCTTCAGAAAAGAAGTAGAGAAGTTGTAGAGCATTAATTTTCCTTTACTATTTTATATGTTCTGTTAGCGACATCTCGTAAAGCCTAGCTGATTCGTATCTGGGTGCTTCCCCGGACAAGGAGGATGACTTATGGGCCACACCCGGCCGCGTACCAGAGCGAAGAGTTAGTCATCGTCATGCCATTGTGGAGTTATGGTGAAGTGATGGAGTCATTGTCAAGTCATTGCGAGTCATTGTTAAGTCGTAGGCCTGAGTGCTACGCAATAAAACTGTTTGAAACATACAACTTGTATTTTTGAATTTAATAACATTAAGTTACGGTTAACAGTTCATACATTAACGATTTTTGCAAAATCTCTCGAAAACTATAAGGAATAGAGAAAAAATAAATATGAACATTCTAGTAGTAGATAAGCTTTCGTTTTGCGAAAAGTATAAGTTGTCCTTAGGAACCACCGTTTTTGCGTCCAATCTTAGGTTTTTGGAGTTTTTCCGTTCCTCCTTTCCAGTTAAAATACGTTTAACTACTCAAGGGTAATAATTGATTAAAATTTGGATGAGATTGATCAAGTGGTAATGGCATATTTGACACCTGGTGTTGTTTTTTCGAACACTCTGTTATCAGGTGCACTTCTTGCGAGTTTCCGTAAATTTCGTTATAGTTGTGCTCGTCATTCTTCTGTTTCACTTGTTTTGAGAGTTTGATTATTTATGCTTAGAATACGACACCGTGCAAATTACCGCCAGTTGAGGGAATTTGAAAGAAGTAGAATTTTTGGCTTAAGCGAAGGTGGTTTTTCGTTTAGGGAAATTTCCATCGTCTCAATCGAAACCAATCCATCACCATGCAATGTTACCGAGCATGGACCAGAGAGGACTAAAGCGACGTGTTGGACCGCCATCTTAGGCTTATGGCGTTAAGAGACTGATTCTCCAGTACCAGATCAATTGCCGACCAATGGAGGCAATATGAACGCCAAGCGTTATGTCAATGGGGTATACCGCATATTCTTCCATATCTTTAGCTGCTGGAAGACCCTATTTTCCACTAGGATAATGCCCGTTCTCATGTCGCAAGAACTTTTTTTAATATTTTTGGAGAGGCCTATGTCAACGTCTTGCCATCCAGAGGCAGATCTCCCATCCTATCGCCTATTGAACATGCGTGGGACATTATGGGAAGAATACTGATAAATGTAACAAATCCTCCACTGACCCTGTTAGCTTTCAAGAATGAATTGCAGGTTGCTTGGGACACAATAATCCAGAAGGATATCGATCACTTGCTAGAATCGATGCCACGAGGAGTGGCGGAGTGTGTAACCAATAGGGGACGTTCAACCCATTATTAATTAAAATTAAGTTCATGTCGGTTTATGTTCAATTGTTTTTTTTAAATTTTAATCAATTATTACCCGTGAGTAGTTAAACGGTTTTGCCAAATTTTATCAAAAAATTCCTAGTTTTTCTTGGTGTTGCAATTTCTATGTCACTGAGTATATTTTGAAACAGATGTAAGTTCAAATTTTTGTTTTTTCATTGTTTTTTACTATTATTTTTGCATGTTGAGTACTTTCGGTTGTGAGGCCATCTTCAGAATACCGACGGTCAGATCGGACCCTTAACAGTCTACACCTACAGTCATCAAGATTCTTCTGATTTCTTGGGATTTTCTTGATAACAAATATTAAATTAAAATTCAATAACTACTGTGATTTAATAATTACTATTATTATTTAAGTCGGTTTTAACTTGAATATACCTACACTTGACTTAAACTTTCAAAACTATAAGAATGTACAGGGTGTTTACTGACAAATTTTGTTGATATAAACAAAGTAGTTGTAGAAATATTGCATTTATTCTTCTGGTAGTACCATAATGCCGAAGAAATTATTACCTCTTGTAGATAGTATTACCACTATTACTAGTTATATTACCTATCATGGAAAATTATTTTCTATTTGTTTACACCTAAGCTCCTCTAGCTGCTAAATAGTTATGAGGGCTTGATGGATATTATGTAAGAAAACATAAATATGTTAAATAAATTTTTAAGATAATCGCAAACAGATTTATGAACCTACCTACTATCATACTATTTAAGTAATAATAATTATAAAAAATGTATCCATTGTTAACTGAGAAAGCACAGGATTTAACACGAAGTATTAAACTATACCAATGTGTGTATATAAAGCGTCAGCATTGAACTGAGAGACACCTGGCAGTTTCCCGTAGACGATATTCGGAAAATGAAATCGAGAATACAAATATATGAATGCTACAGTGGAAATGATCCATTTTGGTCTTTCTATAAAACGTAATCCTATTCGACAACAGTCTTTTGATTGAAACATTTCTTGCAGAAATACTAAAAACGTTTTTGTTATTATCTAAAACTCTCTTTTTATTTCTTATAATATTAAAGTTTAGACTTTAGAGGGTTGTAACCCCCTATACTGTACCGTATTTTACAATAATCTGAAACTGCAGCTTCGGATTTTTTGCTTTTTTCAGAAACTTGTCTTGTAATGTAAATACATAAATCAACAATTAAAACCTACCAGGGTGGTGAGGTGGTGACAACACGGTTCTCTATATCAGTCATTGAAATTTCACATGCAAAATCATAATTTTAGGTTTTCCTGATTATTTTACAGAAAAAAGCTTCAAATAAAAGTTGTAGGTCGTAAAATGTTAAATCTAAGAGCTGTATGCCACTATGCTAATTTTAGTCCTGAATTCAGGACTAAAAAAAATTGAATGTAAATTTGTATGCGCGCGCCGATTTAGTAATACTAAAACTCCATGAAATTGAATATGTGTTTGCAACTGCACTTTTTTTTAAGGACTAATTTTAGTGTATCAAAACCATCAAAATTGTCACTTCTCTTATTGTCAAGATGGAAACAAATAGAAAATTTGAATTATGTTGTGCACTGTGCAGGGGCTTCTATCATTACAGTCATCATGGTAGTTCAGAAGAGACATGATAAAATATATATAGTATATTTAATAGTTCCTCTGATAGCCATTTGCCTCTTTTAAACTTATGAAATAAATAAAAATCCACGACATACTAGAATTTATAAATTCACTTTTTTTATTGAAGAACATGAACATAAGTACTTATAGGTATAATTAATTACATGGCATAACTTTTCTGAGATCCGCTAGGATATGAACCATAACTTGCTTCATTGACTTCTGAACATAACTTTATTGAGATCTAATAAAACATAACATCTTTGACTTCTGAACATAACAGCACTTCGTTGAGTTTTGAATATAACTCCCAAAAACGTAAAAAGAAACCAACCTTACCACCCTCGACCAGAGTGATAGCGCATGATCAATTTATTATTATTGAGTAGAAATGTCCTTCGTCGAGCTGACCAAATAACATTTGTGATGTCAATGCTTCATTTCGGGCATTTCAGTTCCTGTATAAATAATTATGTTTTGGGATATAGAAGCAACAGGCAAGGATTCTGCTTGTACATGTCGATTAGCATTGTCACCTGTAAATGTGACCACATTTTTTATTCTTCACTAAAAATTAAATAAAATGTAATTTAATGTTACCAATTTATTTACCAAGTTCTTACCTAAACGCTGTAGGTATTTAAACTTGTGACTTAAACTTCAAAATATTTAAAAATGACAAAGTCAAATTATTGCTCTGCGCAGCCATTCTGCGCACTTTTAGCAGATTTACAACCAATAAATTAGAACGTGTTCTAATTTATTGGATAAAAAACAACTAAATCGGCGCGCGCATACAAATTTACATCCAATTTTTTTTAGTCCTGAATTCAGGACTAAAATTAGCATAGTGGCATACAGCTCTAAATCAACAAACTTAATTTTGCATATCTAGTAACCGTAAAAATTAAATATGATAACGTCGAAAATTGTGCTTCAAAATATAGTGATAGCCATGAGCTTTGATAAACATTTTCTGTTGCTGTTATCTGATTTGGCAGCATTTATTTGTCAGTGTGAACTGTCAAATTTTATGAACAAAAACCCACGGCTATCTCTATTTTGAGCCAATTTTCGACAGTTTAATATCTAATTTTTGTCTTTGCAAAGCATGCAAAATTAATTTTCTTTGTTTTGATTTAGATGCAGAATTTTACACCTTACAACTTCAATTTGAAGATTTTTTAGCTAAAATAATTAGAAAAGCGGAAAATTATGAAAGTATAAATTTGAATGTATTATGACGAGTTTTATTATTCTTTCATTTTATTTTAATTTTGAAATTAATTTTTTTAACTAAGTCCAGTACTTAAACACTGTCTGTAGAGGGTTATTCAAATTCGACCGGCACCATGGGGATCTCACTAATTTGAAGAGATAGAGAAACGGTTAAATTAGGGCAAAGTTGCGGAATTTTAGGCCCATTAATAATCAGAAAATAAAACTACCCTAGCTGCTTTTGTTTTTGAGCTATTGACAAAAAACCAAAAAATCGAAATTTCGTTTTTTGACTTTATTTTCCTTATTACCAAAATTTTTTAAAATCTGACCGAACTTCTCCTAAGCCATTTTGTATTCTACACCCGATTCCAAAAACACATTTGATGTAAAACGTTTCGGTTTTCTGGAACCATCATCAACTTTAGTTTTTTAAATAGGCGCAATCTTTTGTTTTAGCACCATCTCATAGAACCTTTTTTGCTGATTTCAAAAATGTTTATTACTTGAGCATTTATTTTTAAATTTTGTTCTCAAATAAGCTAATTTGTTAATTAAAATTGAGGATTAAGCTGCTCTAGAATTAAAACAAAAGCCGGTATAACAAAACATAAATCCATGCTTCGATTACGACTAATTTGATTTCTTTATTTGTGTTTATTACAAAAATAACTGAGTAAACAATGATATTAATGTACTTCATAATTTAGGAAATAAAAACTTTAAAAACTTATTAAAGGTGTTTAAATTTCAAAATCTCGGGTTGTAATCGAAGCATGGATTTATGTTTTGTTATACCGGCTTTTGTTTTTATTCAGCAGCTTGATCCTCAATTTTTATTAACAAATTAGCTTATTTGAGTACAAAATTTAAAAATAAATACTCAAGTGACATACATTTTTGAAATCAGCAAAAAAGGTTATATGAGATGGTGCTAAAACAAAAGATTGCGCCTATTTAAAAAACTAAAGTTGATGATGGTTCCAGAAAACCGAAACGTTTTACATCAAATGTGTTTTCGGAATCGGGTGTAGAATACAAAATCGCTTAGGAGAAGTTCGGTCAGATTTTAAAAATTTTTGGTAATAAGGAAAATAAAGTCAAAAAACGAAATTTCGATTTTTTGGTTTTTTGTCAATAGTTTTATTTTCAGATTATTAATGGGCCTAAAATTCCGCAACTTTGCCCTAATTTAACCGTTTCTCTATCTCTTCAAATAAGCGAGATCCCCATGGTGACGGTCGAATTTGAATAACCCTGTATATCTATGCAACAATGTATTTTGAAATTTTGCTGTAGATGTAAGGTAAATATTGTGATAGTTAGAAATTTAGGTAAAAGGTTTGTTGAATACTGTTTATCTTTTAATACCCTAAAAACTGAATTTATAACTTTTTAGGGTCATATTAGCATATCAAAACTAAGCTTAAGACTGCGCTTACATTTGGTAACCAAAATAAATTCTTTGTCTTTTGGTACTTTAGAAAAACATGTAAATGTTATAAGCTTTTTCGGTGTTATTAAATTTTTATCGTTCTAATACTATAATACACCCTTAGACTATCCACCTTCCGATACATTTTAAGCAGCAAAGCCAGCTTCATGTGTAAATTATAACGTGTAGCAACAGTTCTCCGCTAACATTTTAGTAAGTTCCGTGTGCTCGTGTCAAATGTCTGTAAAACGACTGCTAAAACTTTATTTTTCCTAAAGTTGTTTTCTACCATTTTAAATATTTATAAAAATTTTTTGTTACTCAAATATTTAAAACTGTATAACGCTTATGTAGAACACAGTTGAACATTTTATGAGACAGATACTAGACGTGGTGTAAAGCTATAAACTACACATATTATTTTAAATGCATAAAACTTGGAGAGTTTTCTTTTCTGTAGGATCCCAACTCAAGTCATCAGCTTTGAGATGTGTAAATTTACTTATTCTAAATATGACATTCTGTAGTTTATGTATAAACTTTTAAAAACTGTGAGTTAGACGTTTACTTCTGATGTCTTTTACATTTTTTCAAGTTGACACTAGACATGTGAATTGTTTCAGTTAATTTTTAATGAATTTCTTATAGTTTCCATTTAGATGTGCATTGTGCATGTGTAAATGTGTATACTGATATTTTTAATTTTCATAGACAATATAAAACGTATAGTTCTAAGTGTCACTAAATAGATTACTTACTTAAAATGCCTTTACTAATTTATAACATTATTAACTCCATTATGGTTAAGTTCCCACGTACAGGACTTGATTAAGACAAATTTTCATTTCGCAATTCCTTAAAAGCTCTCCCATATTATCTAATAGTTTATGTATGGACAATGGACATATGGGCATATGAGTATTTGCTAAAAAATTACAAAAAATTATATGAAAATTAGATAATATGAATTGCTCAACGAGGCGAGTAGAGGAAAAATTAAAAAAAAACTGCTGAAACACTAGTAGTGTCCCTGAAATGTATCGACAATGCTTGACTAAAGAATCCTTAGATCAAAGCAAGCCGAACTAATTTGCTCAAAAATGTTTGGTTCTTGTAAGTTGGGTTGCATACACGCCAGGACGTTTATGTTAACCAAAAACAAAAATCTCTAATGGCCGGTATTACCTAGTAGATTTTATTGTTGCTTTTTACTTAAAGGGCCTTTATATGCCAAATATAAGCATCCCTACTGAGAACACAAAGCAGTCTTATGATGCTGGGAACTCCAAAATCTTTTTTTCTTGCTATATGTAGGGGAACACGGGCACAGAGGACATAGTAAGCCTTTTTTATCATTTTCTCTTTTTCTTTTTCAATTAATGGGAAACTAATACTTGAATCACCTGTAAAATATTTTTTCTTAACTGCTACTGCAAATCGCTATAATTAAAGGTAAAAGAGCGATTACCTGTGGTTCTCTTCGTCCTCTACATCGGGGCGAAGAAGACCGGCAAGAAGGGGTAAAGAGGACCATTATTTGCCAATTGAATAAATGTTTGTTATATTGTTTTTATTAGTTTATTTCATCATGTTATAATTTTGACAAAATTTGAATGTTATAATTTTGACAAAATGACAACTTAAGACAAGTTTTTAAAAATAAAAATTACAAGAACTATTCATTTTAGTATGTGCTGGAATAAAATGATCTAAGTATTTTTATAAAATAGGCATTGTCTAAATGTCTATCCATCTAGTACCATTGGATTATCCAACAGACCTTACTGGACACGCTTTCATACAGTGGATTCATTTTTTCCCTCGGAAATAAAATAAACGGAGACACACAACTGCAGATGCTGATATACCACATAAAACACATATTGAATCTACATTGGGACCAGAAGCGGACCTCTGTACCCCATTGGCCCGCTCTTCTTTATTTGGAGGTTCATAAGCTAAAGCTTAAAAGTCAAACTTTTCACTTGAATATGTTAAACTAGTATCTTAACAATAACTTATGACGATGAGCTATCATTAACCACGTTTCATATTAAAGCTAACAACAAACTAACGAAATTGAAAAATTAGACCACTTCCCGTAAATTTTGAATTTATCTTGTACAATCTACACACTACGATTGTTTACAATACAACCACCTGAATCGCTAGGTATTCTACAAAATGTTTAAATTATACATTTTGACTGTTAACTTATTGATGGAGCACTTGGTTTTAAACTAATTGGGGAGGCCCCTTTCGCCCCGCCGGTCCTCTTCCCCTATACATATAATTTTGAAACTTTATTGACTTCCAAATCAGCACTATTTGCTTCTTAATTTTACACTAAAACACTCTCCAAGTTTAATTTCGAGGGTCTATGTTTAGTGACCAATTTTCCCTTTTTATACCAATTTACTGTAATTTTTTTTCTCCTAAACATGTACCTAATATCAATCAATATTTATATCCTATGGTTCAGCAATGGTTTAACTCATCCAAAACAAGATTTTATAAGAATATTCTGCGTGTATGAAACTGGACGTCTGGACAGACATCTACACATTTTCTAATTAAATTTTTATTTTATTTCCTGCTTTCCTATTTATTTTAGCAAAAAAAATCTGCAAATAAAATTTTGAGATCATACAGAGTGGATCATGAAGCTTGTAGCCTCTGATGAATTTTTACTGCAACACAAATAACAAGTCTCATTGCACTCCCTGCTCTGTCCAGGGAACAGAAACAGCTAAACCGGTCTCCACACATTTCTGTCAAATAGGGTTGACGCATGTCAATTCTTGTGTGATTGTTTTAAACCGTATTTTCAAAATTCGACGAATAGAAAACTTCTATTTGAATATTGCGCGATTTTTTGGGAGTGGCTTAGCTGTTTCTATTCCCTGCACAGAGAAGAGATAATAAGTAAAAAAAAAAGATGAGAAAAATGTCAAACTTCTTATTGAATTCATTTTGTGACAAACTGTCATAAATTTTATTTCAGTTTGACAGTTATCTACACTGATTCAATTTTCGATTTATAAAAATTTTTCTATTGGTAGAATTTTGAAAATACGGTTTATAAAAATCACACATGCGTCAATCTTAATTGACAGAAATTTGTGGGGAGTGACCTAGCTATTTCTGGTCGCTAAACTGAGTGTATACTGTAATGATTTGCTATTTGAGTTGCAGAAAATCGTCAAGAGCTACAAGTTTCCTGACCCATCCTGTATAAATTCTATATCTAAATCAACAACCAAAATTAACAAAAACTAATATAATAGCCTTCTCGATACATCCTTCTATTTATAATCCAACATAGTTTGAGTATAAGGTATTAGGTACATCGTTTTTCGTTTACGTCTAGAATATTCACCATTTATTTTATTTTTCGGTTTTTCGATAAGGTCATCCATCACTTAATATTAGTAATAATGTATTGATTAGAGTTCATGAAATTCTAAAAGGCCATCAATCACAACTAAAAGAAGTTTACCAGAAAAACAACAATTCAATTAACATCAATTCATCTAAAGCATAACTACGTAGGTATATTATTTCATTCTTCAATCTAAGTATATTATTAAACCAGTTTCATTATATTGGATCAGACTTAACTAGCCGTTCAAGTGATGATCTCGTGATATGGTTAGATTGTATCAGGAATTCACATGATGGAGCTAAGGGGTGTTAATAACCACCTGCTGTATCTGATTCATTGCAACTAAATACAGGACTTTCGCCGCTTTTGCCTTAGGTTTTAAAATTTAAATCCAACAAACTGGTCAGATATTGTTTGTGCATCTTTAATATTACGAGAATTTAAATCCTCTAATGTTTTGTTTAAATTTAAAAAGTTAGTAAATGTGAATTCCCAAACCATTAATTCGTCATGGAAATGGGAAAGTTAAATCTTAAGACAAATGAGAAACACGTTGTTATGGGTTTTTATTAAAATCTACAAATTGCAGAAATATTTTAAAGTCACAGTTTTGATATTGATTTAATATTTATTTAAGTTGTGTTCTCCGCCCTATACGTGATGTCGATGTTGAAAAATGGTATTTTCTCAGGATCTCTTTTAATATACCTAGGCACTAATAGCTGCAGAAACACTTTAAAAGGAAATTCGATATATCTAGACCCTCAACAAAGTTCTTGCTGGTCATTTTACGGTTCATTAACATTTTGAATTGGCATGTAAATAGCAAAAAGAAACTTATAAAAGAATTAGTTACAAACATAAATAAACTTGACATATTTTATAATTGTGTTTGAATTACAAATAAGTAAATTATTTATAAGAATAATATAAAAAATTATCAAATTTTACACAATGTGTATTATGTTCAGTGCAGGATTATAATTTTTTTAGTGTCCTGTATGGAAGAGTCTTGAATAATCGATTTGACTGAAGAGTCCACATCTGCGTTCGTGTGATGGAGTGTATGGACTCAAGCATCAAGTTTAGAGGATATTCAGTCGATCTTCTTGGTTCAAAAGTGAATTTATTCTTCTAAAAATATGGAAGACTGTCTTGAATAATCAATTTGACCTAAGAGTACACTTCTGCATTCGTGTGTAGTGTATGGAGTCAAGCATCAATTCTAGAGGATATTAAGCCGATTTTGTTGGTTCAAAAGTGAATATTGTTCATCTAAAAATATGAAACACGGTCCCGAATAATTTATTTGACCGAAGAGTCCACTTCTGCGTCCGTGTGGAGTGTATGGAGTCGAGCATCAAGTTTAGAGAATATTCAACCGATCTTGTTGGTTCAAAAGTGAATTTTGGTCACTTAAAAATATGGAAGACTGTCCTAAATAATCGATTTGACCGAAGAGTACACTTCTGCATTCGTGTGGAGTGTATGGAGTCAAGCATCAACTTTAGAGGATCTCCAACCGATCTTGTTGGTTCAACTGTGAATTTTGGTCACCTAAAAATATGGAAGACTGTAATGAATAATTGATTTGACCAAAGAGTACATTTCTGCTTCGGCGTGGAGTATATGGACTCAAGAATCAAGTTTAGAGGATATTCAGCCGATCTTGTTGGTTCAAAAGTGAATTTTGGTCATCTAAAAATATTGAAGACTGTTCTAAATAATTGATTTGATCGAAGAGTCCACTTCTGTGTTCGTGTGATAAGGTGTATGGACTCGAGCATCAAGTTTAGAGGATATTCTGCCGATCTCGTTGGTTCAAAAGTGAATTTTATTTATCTAAAAATATGGAAGACTGTCCTAAATAATCGATTTGACCGAAGAGTCCACTTCTGCGTTCGTATGATGGAGTGTATGGACTCGAGCATCAAGTTTAGAGGATATTCTGCCGATCTTGTTGGTTCAAAAGTGAATTTTGTTCATATAAAAATATGGAAGACTGTCCTAAGTAATCGATTTGACCGAAGAGTAAACTTCTGCGTCCGTGTTGAGTATATGGAGTCAAGCATCAAGTTTAGAGGATATTCAGCCAATCTGGTTGGTTCAAAAGTGAATTTTGTTCATCTAAAAATATGGAAGATTGGTTGGTCCAAAAGTGAATTTTGGTCTTCTATGGCGTTCTGATTACTTACTTGTACATAAATAATGTAATTCTCATTTATCAACTCAACAAAGCACGAGAAAACTGCACTTCTTCTTTCTCTTTCTTCTTGTTTGAAGTCAGAGATATGTTTTATACCATTTCTCTATAACAATAGTTATATTGTTTTGTGATGTTGACGCAATGCGCACCGTACATTTCGGGGGATTTTGTTGGAGTTGGTGCAAGTTGTTCCAAATGTTCCTAGTGGTTTTCCATTCCTAGCACCAGCATCCATCTTACTACACCTTGCAGGTTAAATTCGGCTCTGCTGTCTTGATTTATTATCATTACCTAAAATAATTAGGGAAATATAATGAAAATAAGGAAATTACAAAATAGCCAGGTTTTGCCATTTTACTTTTACCTCCATAATAAATTTCTTATCGCTAGTAATTTTGATTCCTAAATATCTAAAATCTGTAGCTGTTCAATTGGTTTCTATGATGGTATCACCAATGCTTTAGTTTTATCTCGAGAGATCTAGATTTACATTTTGGAGAACCTGTGGGGCAATTGCACAAATTAATTTTGTAGGTATTCTTTCTTCCATCAACATCTGTATTGAATTTTTTGACCGTTAAAGTAGTCAAGAGCCTATTTTAGTTTTTGGAACTAATAATCTGCTCAAAAGTAAAAAGTTATCAGTTTCTAAAAGAACCTATAGTATAGTTAAAGTAAACGTTATTTGGTATAAATGCAAAAATAACCTTTTTAAGAATTATCGTCGATTATGGTACTTACTGCAAGTTTCTCTATAGTTATCTAGATATATATTCCTTAAGTGTTCAAAAACTGGTTTCAAACAATAGAAATGGTTAAGTTTTGGAACGTTATGGATCCATAACTAAGCAAAAATGTACCAGAAACTGGCCATTAGAGGTTGTCACGTAATTACCTGCTTTAAAAGTTTGACGAGACATATGGTTGGTTTTACCTATATGACTATAATATCCAGTATCAGTCATATTTATACGAATCCTTCCAAAATATATGATAGAGGCATCTAATTCTTCTTGCATAGGTATATCCAACCGGCATTATGAGATGATTTATAGACCTACCTTTGAAAACACATTTGATTTTCATATTTTAATCAATTAGTACTCAACAATAAGTGAATTATCTTCTATTAATTTCTTTCAAAAATTAATTTCTCAGTAGGTATTTGGAGGCTTTCGCACGTTATCACGAGAAACATAATGAGAAAACATGATGAACTGTCAATTAAGATTGAGCAATCAAGTCCTCATAAAACTTAAGTAGCACAGTGCCATCCTTGAAAACACATTCACATTAAATAATGGGAGAAAAAAGTTAATTCCAAAAAACAAACTAATTTATACAGAAATTACTTTTCATATCCCAACTCCCAACTGCTTCATACGCGTGCACGCTGCTGCATATGTTTACTATAATGAAAAAAGTTTTTTGATGTAGTACTTTCATCAAAGCAAAACTCTTGATAGTTTATTCTATTTATTATACCTACCTAATAACTACATTAAACTTAAGAAAATATTTAGACTGTCAATAAAGTACCCTGCACATTTAATCAGTACGATAATGATATTGAGATCGACTAAGTAGCAAATGTAAAAAGAATAGCTAAAAATAATTGCATTAAATTGCAAGTGGCAGATGGCGTGCAATCTAAAAAGAAATCCATCACTGCCTAAGGACATTACATTTGCGTGTACTTTATTTGTGTTATTTTCGTTGTTAGTAAATTAATGCAGTTTTTATTTTATTAACAATCTAACGAGAAAAACTTTAATTATCGTCAAAAGCGCCGATTTAAATTTTATAATTATTGGATAACTAAATTGGATTATAAAATATGTAGGTAGATATTCGATTTCAGTTTTTGTAGGCATTTAAATCCCTAAAGTGTAGCAAATTCTTCTTCTTCGTCATATTTTTCTTTTCTATAGATTTGAGGTTTGTTCACTTCAAATTGTCTGCCGCATCAGAGCTGGAAAAGCAGCTTCTATGGAGTTTTTCTAAATCTTTAGACTCTATCGTGGTGTGTCGTGGGCTCTTGCTGCTTTTCATGCAGCAGTACCAATATTTTGGACTTCCTTTCCATATTTTTCTTTATCATCTGGCCACTTGACAAAGTTCTCCGAGGACGTCTTTTGATGTGTCTGTGCTTTATGTGTTTTTTTAAATTTTTTTTTATTGTAGATAATTAGGTATAGCTCAATTAAGGGTCGTATTGCATCTTTGCTTTCGAGGGTTGTGCAGCTTTAATAATGAATTAAAGTTCATAGATCTAGAAGATCTAGATTCAATATATAATTTATGAATGTAGCTTGTTACGTAATAGTTTGTAAAAATTATATATCTACCTTTGTTAAGATAGACAAAATGCGCGATACACACACACAGTCCACCATAGACTATATAGTGCTAAAATTACACAATTAAATTGCATAAACAGCTGGTACAATAAGTTTAATCGTCTTCACATTCAAATTGTATCTTATATTGACTTTAAATTAATGCAGTTGTTGACCAATCAGAATTTATTATTAATTTGACGTTTTGTTAAAAGACAAACCCAAAGCTTCATTTTAACGCTGACATTTGTTAATCAAGAGCTCCATAGTCCCCCCTGTTCGAGTTCTTCTTCTTATTTTACGCCTGCGGGCTTTCCTTACTCACTTATCACTTCTAGATAATGCTATAGGTGGATATAATGTGGTTTTTAAGAGGGTGTTTAAGAACAGAAACTGCCATCGTTTAACGTTTTCTTCAAAGCACGGTGTGGAAAACCGCAGAAAGAGGTGTTAATTAGTACCTAATACTTATATGGCAGGTGGCAAGCGTTCTGCACCTATACAATGTATAACAGCTTTCCAATTTCATTAAACACGTATATTACATATAATTTAGGAGCTATACAGGGAAAAATGGAAAATTGAACATAACTTTTTTATTTGAGCAATAATATTTTAATTAGTAAAGAATTCTCAAAGTGGAGTAAACACTAAACATACCTATTATAATAATAATCAAAGTTAAGTAATCGTTAAATTCTAAATTGATACCACTTTTTAATTTTAAATTTTTGTTAACAAATTTTAAGTTTAAATTGAAAATTAATAAAAAATCGCCCATGATTGAGAAAAGTGACATAAATCAAAATTAACACATTTGTAGTAGTAGAGCAATTTAAAGTTTATCAAATTATATGTTTTACACTAAACACTAAAAATTTATGAAATAGGTATACCTACTTAATCATTGAAAATTTTTGAGTTGTTTCAGTACCTACTGTTTATGCATCAGTGAAATTTCGAGTTCTGTAAAACCTACAATCAGTAAAACTACTAACATACAGCTATACCAACAGCATAGAAAACTTCGGTATATAGTCGTAATCACGAGAGCTTTTCGATGGGGGGGGGGAATGTGTTATAAATAGAAAAATTGAAATAGTCAGATTTCACTTTATAATAGTGGCATATTATGAAAGAAGATAGCAAGTTATAATAAACTTCGTTAATCCCCACCAAAAAGCTTTCGTGATTACGCCTATACCTAGCAGTATTTGGTTATCAAATGTTCACATATTTGTATTATAGGAAGCAATTGAGGTTTTTCTCATAAGTCACAGTTGGATTTAACTATAGGTACTTTTGCTCGGACCAACATCGGTATTATTAATTTTTGAAAATAACATACCTAACAAATCAAACGGTTATCTATACATATACTTAATAGCAAAATATACAGGGTGATTAAAAAATGGCGGAATTCCTCTGGAGGAGTTGTCGGGGACTATTCGAGGAGTACAGGAAATATGTTAAAAAAAATAATTCTTCTTCTAAATTTAGAAAATTTAAGAAAAACTTAATCGTAAATTTGACAACATGGTTGCATGCAAGTCGGTACTAACAATTAATCATTTTCCATTTTACTATACCTACAAATTAACCAAAAAAAAATAAACGTCAAGGTTTTTGACAACTGTCAATCAATTATTTCTGTAACATCATTGCCAGATTCATTTTAAAGCTATAGGGATATCGGATATCGTGATAAGCGACACACGACGTCTATCGGATTTTTTTGTACTATAAGTCCTCGCACAACATCTGACGTATGGTTTGACGTTTGGCGCATGTTTGTGTAGTTTTTTTAAAAGCAATAAGTTCTTTGATATGAGTTTTAATAAAAATAGTAGTTTTTGTTCAGTGTCTCAATGTAAATTATGAATTAAGAGAAATCCAAACTTAAATGTGTGACTCGAGAACATAGTTCACGGTTTTATTTTGAGGGCGCTGCGATCTCATTCTGAGATCTGAGATACTGAAGTTAAAAGTCGGTAATTTTAAAATTCAAATTCTCGACAAATTAGGGGGCTGTCAGACAAACGTTTTTCAGCGACCCTCATAGAGCGACCAAAATTTTAAACATGTGATTTTGAATATAATTAGGCAACTGTCAGACAAACGGTCAATCGTCAGCGAGTGAGGGATACCGACCAATAACGACCATTATCGAATTATCGATGACTGTCGATGCTGTGTGCCTAATGATAATCAAAATCACGTGCTTCAAATTTTGGTCGGTCTGTGACGGTCGCTGAAAAACGTCTGTCTGACAGCCCCCTTAGACCTAAAAGTCATTGATATGTTTATTTTTACAAAATTTATTTTGTAAAATTTTGTAAACTTTGTACAAAGTTTATTACAAAATAATCTTTTATTTAAAAACCATGAATTTTCGCAAAATGCTTGTAAATAAAAAAGTATACCAAACCCATCTTCAGCTGTTAAATCTCAGAGAAATGATTGAAAAGAATTTTTTTAAACATTTTTCTCGCACTCCCCTAATACCACTAACAACCCCACTAAATAAATTCCGCCATTTTTGAATCACTCTGTATAGTATAGTGCGTTCATTAAAGTTTGGCTGTGCTTGTTTGGTTGCATACCCGCAATAACAAATAGGTGATTATTTATTATTTAAATATCCAAGATAATAACCGAGATCCGTGGTCACTATCAGACTATCACCATTCACGTTTTCACCACTCTGTTCCTAACTATCAACTACACTAGAATTTTTAAAAGACTACCGACACGTGACTTTTAAAATGTTGAATAAATATTAAATAATTAATTTAATTATAAATGTTTTAAATAAATATTTAATAATAATTAGCAATAAATGTATTAACAAAATTAACTAATTACACTCACGAAATAAGTCGTTTTCATCTTTATTTATACATATAAAGGTGGTCACGTGTCGGTAGTCTTTAAAAAATTTGACTATATGTATATTGAATATGATCTAAACAGCAGTTCTCAAACTTTTATTTTCACTTACCACTCATACTACTCGTATGTGTACAGTCAGACCCACAGTTATTGGCCATCCTGGCTATACGCTAGGGTGGTTATTAGCCAACAGCGACAAAAGGGCAGAAGGGGAGGTTGTTGATTTACTACTTGTTGCCAAAATAAAGTTACCCCTCAATTTAAGTAGGGGGTGTTATGATAGTTGCATCCAAAATTCGTGCTAGGCTTATAGCCAGGGTGGCCGTTAATTGTGAGGCTGACTGTACTACTACGGATTAGTCGTGTACCACTAAACTATACATGGTGGCAATAATCTTACCATACGTTTGTTATTAGAAGAGATACAGAGTTGGTTAAACTAGCCAAAGTTAGGCAGAATTACACGACCATTTAAAATCCGTTAAGAAAAATTAACATTGTTGCCAAACTTTTCTAGTTATTTGAAAAAAATGGAGTTTCTTTAAATTCTTCTAAATTTTTTAATAATAAAGGTAGCAGTGAAAACCGGTTATAACGACTTTGAAGGGACCGCAAAATTCGGTCGTTATAACCGATAGTCGTACTAAGCAATTTTGTTTTTTAGTCAAAAATTAAATTTTTTTTATTCAACAGAAGTTACTCTATATCAGTCTTTATATCGATATTAAACACTTTTCTTTTTTTTGTGACTTCATAATTCTTAATCAATGATAATAACCACTTATTCGAAATCTGAAATATGTTGTAAACGCAAAAGTCAAAACGTGTGGGTGCGCGAAACTGCAGTTTAAACAATTTTACTATATCTATAACGACTTAATTCAAGAAAATGAACAAAGAGTTTACTATATAATGATGAATCAGTTCTAGAAACTAAACAAAAAGATGTTTTTGTCGTTATATCTGATACTATTCTGCGAAAAATATGATAAAAAACGTCGCTTTAAACGATATGTCGTAATAAGCGGTGTTGTACTAAACGATTTTTTTTACAATGTGTGTATATGGGATTCTGCCGGGACTTCTATATTTCGTCGTTATATCCGATACGTCGTACTAAGCGGTGTCGTTATAATCGGTTTTGACTGTATTTTCAATTTTCAAAAAATAGATAATAGACACTACTAAAAACCAAATAACTAAATTACAAAAAAAATTATAGCGCCGTTTTGGTGATATGAGATATGATGTAAACTTATGTTTTTATAAATGCATTTACAGCGAGTTCGGATGTAAATTGTAATCTACATAATGTTATAAACAATATTTGACAACGGCAATGATACTGCCAGAAGCGCTCGTTTATGTAGGTACTTTAATTTTAAAAAAATTAAGTCGATAGCTCAAATAGAATTGGAGATAAGACGAAGTAAAGCATAAAAAGGCGTTTTTTTTCAAAACTTTTACATTTTTAATATTTTTTCAATATGAAAAAGGTCTGTACCACGTAAAAATGTTCTAAATGCCCATATTAGGTGTCAAATAACCTCCTCTTACAAAATCCACAAGGTCCTATTCGTTCTATGCAAAAACAATAATAATTCGTATATTAAATCAGGCAACACTGTTCCCTATACCTAGAACACTAATCATTTTGGCTGGAACACAGGGACGTAGCTAGGGATGGGCACAGGTGGGCAATTCCCAACTAAAGACTCGCTCTGCCCACCTCAACTACTTTTGACAAAAAAACTATATTAAAAATGATTAGGTAGGCACTAAATATTGAAAATGCCCTTGCTGAAACTCTATTCACCATCAAAATATAAGAATTATGTTACCCTAGAGCAAGTGCATTTTTTGGTCATAATTTTATAGCCTTACTCCGAAATGAAGCTGCCCAAACTTTGCCCACCCAGTATTTTAAGTCTAGCTACGTCCCTGCTAGAACAGACTATAGTAGGTTTGAATGTGCATCAGTTGGAGAAGTTTATAAGCTTTTGATATGATGGAGAGATTACTTATACCATACCTAGATGTTTGCTTGCTATCTGCTGCAATGGGAACTTATTAGCATCATTGAATGCTGTTGCAGCAAATAAGTATCAAAGTATAGAGGGTATCAGCATCTTTTATACCTAGTTATCTGATTTTACTGCTCGTGCTAGGACTTTAGTTTATTTCTGACTTTTTTACTTTCTATCAGGATTCGGGGATATAGGTAGGGGGAAAGCGCTATGAAAAGGACGCGTTATGAAAAGGACAGTATCAGTATCTTGAAAACCAAAAGGCATTTAAGTTTGAAATTTTAGTATATGTAACTTAATATACTTATAAACAAACTATGACGTGAACATAGTCCTCTCGTTTAATACACCGGAAGTAGAGTGTTTTGTTTTTTATTCATATACAAAGTAAATATTGTTGCAAGTTTTGGAAGCTTCAAGATAGGGATGTATTTACTTATTTTACTTACTTTTATGGCAAAACGTATATCAAGGTATCTATTTGTATGGACAACTATTAAAAACAAATTTGGTTTTTGCATTTTAGTTTTGAACAAATATTCTTAAAAAATATCTCGGTGTCATGAAACGGTCACTTCATGGCGCATTGAAACGGACAGTTTATGGCGCATTTAAACGGACGTTAGTTTTAAAGCGTGTAAAAGATAGAAATTTTTAATACATTGGAAATGGATGTTTCAAAAACAAAAAATATTTCTATTGCTTTCAGATGTGTTCTGCACACGTAAATTAAGTCCACAAAGGAAATTTAAGCTTTTTTTGAAAAAAAATTTTTTTAAATATTCTAGATTGTTTATTTTGTTGTTATTAATTATTATAGGTTATTTTTTTTAATTTTTCTTTTTGAACAAGTTTGTAAATGAATCTACAAATCAATGATATTAAGTTTCCTCAACTTTTTTGTGCGAATGTTGCAAAACTAAAGAATGTCCGTTTCATAACCCCATGTGTCCGTTTCAATGCGCAGGGTGCCATGAAACGGACATTTCGCGATTTGTCTTTAAAAGCTTACAACTTTTCAGTTTTTATGAAAAACTTAGTTTTTCTGCTTGGTATGTTATTATGAATAATTGTTTTGTTACGTTACCAAGTATTTTTTATTAGAACCTATGTTTTGTTCAGAAAATAGAGCTATTTGAAAAAAAAATGTGTCCTTTTCATTGCGTCTTTCTCCTAAGTATGCCTACTTTACTATTGCCCTGTTCGCTGTTCTATAATATTGTTTTCACCTGGTACATTACACATGCACGCAGCACGCTACTGCGAAAGCTGTCAAAAAAAAAAGAAAAAAGGGTATACCTTAGCTTTTTAGAATTCAAGAAATATAGGGTGAGTGGGGGAGAGATGGACCAGTAGGAGAAACGGTCCAGCACTGATATTTTACAAACCGTTGCACCTACAACAACGCTGCTATTGCGTCAGAATATAGAGAATGTTACTTCGTATGTGTGTCGTATGTATGTGTGTATTACTTCGTAATGCAGCTAAAATAAGCCGACTTAGACCGGACCGAGTGAAGTTACTGAGAGAAAGTTGACAAATCATACCTATATAAAACAATTGAAAAAACCTTGATAATATTTACGTTTTCATGTGAACTTTTGGTGGTTCGTCTTAGGACACAGTAGTGGTCCATCTCACCTACACCCTGGAGGTGAGACGCCGGGCCGGGCCACTGCAGCTTGATTTATATTCTTATTTTGTACTTTTATAAACATTACTATTTTAGTTTAAGTACTGTCAAAGTGTGGCCAAAGAATGATACTTTTATGTTATATTATAGATTAAACGATTTAAGAAATAAATTCTCTTTTTTTGTTACTTTTGTAAAATGTGGCCCATCTCTCCCCCCACTTACCCTATACGTATAGTTGAGGTGAACATTATATGGTTAAAATGCGAAAATAACTTTTTTTAGATTTATGGTAGATTATGGTACCATAATCCAGAGGTTGTCAAGTAATTGCCTGATTTTGAAAGTTTGACGAGACACATGGTTGGTTTTAAGGGGCGCATCGAAAATGCGACAAACTTTCAAAGCAGGTACCTAATTAGAATTACTTGACAACCCCTAAGTACAATAATCGACAATAAACCTTAAAAAGGTTATTTTTACGTTGTAACAAAAAAATGTTCACTTGTTCACCTCAACTATACAGCAATTATGTATAGCAGTTGTTGGTGCTAAAATAATGCATTGAAAGAGAGTTGTGCATCATAAAAGTGGTACATTTTCGGTTATTTGGTTACTAACTTAACATTCAAAGACCAAACTTTTTTAATTTGACGCTCGTTTTTTAGTGTTTTATTATTAACTTTATTTCGAATATAAAGTTTAGACGTGTATCTGTTTAATGAAAAATGCATGATTTGGTGTGGGAGTTGGTTCAAGTTCTATGCGAATAATACATCACATTAGCAAATAAGTGATAAATTCGCCTCCGCTGACCACATCTATCATTTATGAATCTGCGAGAGTTGACACAGGATTAGAAGCATCAGACGTGTGGTGTCCAAGGTTGGTGGCCTGCAGGTGACCACGGCGATGCTAGTGCCTAGAAGGCGAGCCGATACCTAGCAAAACCCAATGTAATATCCAATCCAAGCTTACTGATTTGTCACCTGTCCTGTTCACCGGCAACCAAGTCCAACCTCCCGTTTTAATGTTCTTCGTCATGAAATTCTACTGGTAATGTTTTCGCGCAATCGCGCATTTTGTACCGCCTATCTACGACCTGATAAATTCCGCGGGTATTCGAAGAGCGGCGTTGCAAGGACTTCGCATTAAACTTTATGCTCAGAGCTTGGTGACGCCGTCACCAGGTGAGGACGTCGAGCCGAAATTTGTCGAAATTTGCCGACCAAAGTTCTGTCTGGTTACGAACGTCAAGAAACTACAACCCGCACTTCAGTTCAGTTTCGCTCGACGTAGGGGGTTTATCGTACGCGTTGACGATTAATGGTTTGTAGTTTTCGACGCGTATTTCCCTTCTTAATTAAAATAAATTAGTATTAGATTTGTTAAACATGGGACTGTAAAGAATGTGGCAAATTATTAAAAATCGTTCTTCTTATCTTTAAGAAATGATTAAAAATTTCTAATACTAGAAAAGTGTTACCGGTCATCGTGGTGTGTTGTAAGGTACAAATAAGAAAGTGAGTTTCTAGTTAACTCGAGTTAATTATAATATCGAAAGGAATAATTTAAAGGCGAAAACAATTAAAATAAGTCCGATAAAAATATAATTATTATATTTTAAAATGCAGAAACTAATTGACTATCCAAGGTGAACAAGAAACTCGTGCAGTGTTAAAATTTAGTACAACAAAGAGGTTGAAGAGCCTCTCGAGGGGTTGACTAAGTGGTCTACGGTTGTTTACGTTCTTCTTGATATTCACATGATAAAAATGTAAGTATTTAGCGTAAATTTGTATTGTGCTAGTTTAGAAAACATCATGTTATGTGTGTGTGACATCTCATTCAACTAATACGCGATCGATACTACCACTGATTGAATCGGACCGCTTGCCACATGGGACCACTATTACTCGGACGATTCTGTTGATTGCACGTTGGTTTGTTTACTCTTCCAATTTCTTATACGTATGTTGCCACGCTCTTATCTGAAATAACTGATAAGAAGGTGTTTCCGTTGTTTGTCCGATACTATTAATAATAATTGCTTACCTCGTTTTAGATTGTATCTATTTGAAAAAAACATTTAAACGAAAGGAAACACTCGGAAATCGACCCAAACATAACCAACCTGTAGGGCGAAGAACTACTTGTCTGTAAATTGTCTGTCTGCCTCGCTTTTTCTCTGCAGCGTGGGGTTATTTATAATCTTGGCTTCTTACACCATTCGTTTAGTTTTGGTATTCGTTACTTTTAAATGACGTCGTATGTCTGGAATCGTAACAAAAAATTTTTCCCTTTGCAAAGAAATATTACAAGATCAGATCGGTGCATGAAACTTTTCAAATACGAAAGTTCGATAACGATGACCTGTTGCTGTGAATCTCAGAACTCGAATTAGAATTCTAACTACCGTCCTCGAGCTTTTCAATAAGTTTTATAAAATTATTTAAATTAACTCGTAATCTAAGTGTGCGGGTTTGTTGCAAAAAATGTTTTAAAGTAACCGGATGTCATATAATTTAAATTACAGCCAAATTTATCAAGGTAGCTATATAGAGTGTGGAAGGAGGAAGGGAGACAGTTTATATAAGAATTCGTAAAGAATGGTTTATTGTGGAAGCTACCCAAAAATATTTTTCAAGTTCATTTCCGTGTTTTTTTACGAAAACAGTGTAATTTATTAACCATTTTTTGATAGGGGGTTTTAGAATTACTTAGGAGAAGATTGTAAGATAATAGACCCAAATTAATAGCTTAAATTAATTTTGCAACACTTTTGAGCCACATACTGCCAAGAGCCAATATTTTCTATGTACTCTATCGTTATTTCAATTTTAGACGATGTACTAATACCTATTGGCAAATGTTTGATTGCCAATAATAGACGTTATTGAAGTTCTTTATTTCTACATCTTCTACGAAATGGATAGAAGTCAGCTCTTGGGGGCGAAATGGGCGAAAGATACCTGTTCCTCAAAAGCTGTGTAAGGTTTTGCAAGCTTTTGCACAACACTTCCATATAGTATACCTACCTATGGCAGATGTTAAGTTTTTAGAGAATTACTGAGCAGAGCCCATCGTTACGACGAAAATGTGACTGATCACATAAGGTCACACCAATTAGAGAGATAGTATTCGCAAGATATTGGCTCCACCCACAGGAATTCTCTAAAAAATCAACGTCTACCTGTGCTCTGCTGTTTATTTTTGAAGAAGAATCTTTAAATCAGACTGATTTGTAAATAACTAACGCTTTAGTTCTCTAAAGAACAAGTCTGGGTCTACAAATTGAATTTTGGCTTCTTCTTTGACAAGCCCTTGTTTGCAATTTTTTGGCCTCACTTCTTTATGTTTTGGAATTAATTTCGACAATTATTGTTTTTCTAAATGTCCAGCTTTTGCTTATTTGAACTGAGAAGGGAGCTTTGTTTGGTAATTTTAAATAAAATGGCAGATACCAAGAATTCGACTCACACTGCTCGATTCTGGTAACGTACTAAAACTTTTTGCCCTAATATGAAGAGATGCAGAACAAAAATATCTATAAATCAGATCTTTGGAGATTCTATTGTGCCAGAAGGTTTATAAAAAATAGAAACTTAGTAATGATGAACCTAGTAGCATTTTACTGCTTAGATCTTAAGCTCTTTAGGCGAATCCAATCTTGGATACTCCAGCGGTGGAACTCACGTTTGAAATGGATGGGAAAAATATTACAGATCATTTAGAAAATTTTGTAGAAACTTGGAAATGTCATTGGAACGTGCTGAGTGTCTTTCTGCAGTGTTTTCAATTTATATTTGTAGGTAGAGCATTGGGTTAAGAGTTTGTCTATAAATTATCTCCAAACAGTGTTTTCAAATTTAATTAATGTAAATTTTTTTGGGACAAGGTACCCCTACTGTTTCTTTTTACTATTTTCACATTTGAAATAGCCCTGCTTTCCAAGAATTTTGAAGAATTTTTAATAATTTATACAAATAAAAAAAAGTAAATTATGCCTCACTTTATAATAATAAGTTACGATTATAGAGATAAGAAGTAGGTAATATAGATACCTAACTTTAATCGTGCATTCCATCATGTAAATTTTGATCCCAAAAAATTTTAAATTCCAAGAAGTTACAAGATATGCATCTTCACCAAAAGTTGTCATATACGGATTCCAACAAGGTCTTGATTCTTTTTCTTATAAAGTTAATTTAAAGCCGACAGAAAAACTCGCTGTTGGAGATCTTTGGTTAACACCAAATGAAAAATATTTCAGACGTTAAATAACATGTTTAGAGAGGTATCTCGAATTTAATGGTAATTTAATAATTTGATTGATTAATGCAGATATTATGGTTTATGAAACCATTTTTAAAAAGATATTAAACTCATTCCTTTCTTTTTCTTGATGAATAATTCCTATTAAATTTATATTAAATAAGTGTAAAAAAATTTAATATCCTACCTATAGTATAGTTGATTGATCTGTTAGTTATCTAACTATAGCAGTAGGCATTCTAAAGATGGCCACAGCCGAAAGTACTCATCAAAAGTGCAAAAATATTAGTGAACAAAGATGGGGAAAAAATCCCTTTCGAATTAAGACTGGTGACATTTTTCCATTAAAAATCAAATTGAATTATTGCCAAAATTCAAAAAATGTGTTAAAGAAGGCAAAGGTTGAACTTATATACCTACGTACTGGTAGTTTTGGAATTTAGAAATTTAACTTATTACACTTGCTGATTTTTGATCATGATCCATTTTGCAGGCCTTATTGGAAGCATAATGTTCAAAATTTTTAAATTAAAAAACCACCAGGATCTAAGGACTATTTGACATGGACTAAATATCATACTTACTGTTAGTAACTGAATCAACTCAAAAGCACGGGAATCTAAGCTTTAACGTCGTGCGTAGAAATTTTGAAGCACTACCGTGCACGACGTTAAAGCTTAGATTCCCGGTCTTTTTTGCTCATTGAGTTGATTCAGTTACTAACAGTTAGTATGATATTTAGTCCATGTCAAACAGCTCAAAGTTTCTTTAGGGTTAAAGTTTTTTTTCTTTCGGCAACTGCCGAAAGACGTCGTGCACCGTCGTCGTGTCCGTCGAAATTTCCACGCACGACTTTAAAGCTTAGATTTCCGTGCTTCTGCTTCTTGAGTTGATTCAGTACTAACAAGCTAGAACGACATTTATTCTATGTCAAACGGCCTTAATCAAATTTGTTGTTTTATGTCTTGATTAGGATGCTCAGTATTGAAAACTTTTCTCTACAGTTTTCTCTTAATTTCTTTAAATATTTACATTATAGGTCTTCCTAAAATTTTGATAAACGATTATATAAATGGTACGATAACAGGCGTATTATTAACTACATGCACTGCCCTTAGGACATACTCTAAAATCGATGGCTCCTATAACCGACACTTCCTGATACTGTTTCGAAGATAATTCAGGATAACTATACGAGAAGAGTTCAAACGTAAGAATAGTTTAGAGGTTGGACTACTATAGTGCTTCTGGGTACAAGCTGGGTTTCATACCAACTGTATAATAATGCAGTTTATTTACATCATCAAGAGTTTTCGATATTCGGTTATAACAGTCCACATTGATCCCTGAGTCAATTTCCTAATACAACTTTGACATTGGGCTCTTCATTTTTTAATCTTTATTGATTTTGGAATTGTATAGGTTATTGGTTAGCGTTTAAGAGAAATATCTAGCAGAGAAGAAGCCGATATCCCTGCAGTGGTATGATTATGATTATGATACGGTTACTGATAAATAGATCAAAGTCACGTCTAGGCTACAGCTTAGTCTGCCCTTGGATTGGATTGCTAGTAGGAGGGCTGGATTTTATCCAGCTCACACTTAGGCCGCTTGATCGGCTCCATTTGGCAACTTCATCAGAGGCGTCTCCTTCCCATGCCAACTTTAAGATGAACTAGAGCAGCTTGGCGGGTGGAGTGTCTCTGATTCTGACCCTATTCAGCCAGTAGTCACCAAGTATGGATCCTCTAGTTGATGCTACCGCAGGACACAAGCAAAGCACATGCTCCGCAGTTTCATTTCCTGATTACAGCCTCTACATCTAGGGCTATCGATTAGTCCCAGAGTGTGACGGTGTTTGTTTAGCTTACAATGTTCTGTAACGATGTCCGTGAGTACTCGCAGATGTAATGGGGACAAACTGAGGTAGTATTTTGCGTGTCGTATCGGAGGAGCACCAACTGCTGCTTTGCTTTTTCTATAGCCTGAACCTTTCGACCACCGAGAGTGCTGACCGCCAGAGTCAGGGTCTGTTCCGGCTCATTCGTGTAGGAGCCTGAGCCCTGCTTTGCCAGTTCACTTGCCCTCTTATTGCCTTCGTTACCTTGCTGACATTTGATCCAGCAGATTTCAAGAGCATTACTCGTCGAAATTTCGTTTAGTGCTGCTATGCAATCCGAGACCAGCTTTTAAGTTTTTCTGCGGCTGTTCAGGGCCGTAATAGCAGTCTTAAGTCTGACAATATCTGTATGTGTTGTTCTATTACTATAGAGTCTCTTACCATTTTGGCACTTTCTAGTATGCCGTTAAGTTCAGCGTGAAAAACCGAAGTGAATCTGCGTAATGGTATACTGTAAGGGCTCGTCTTCACACACAGACTTGCCTTTCGGTTTGCCTGTGTAGGCGGTCTGCAAAGACCAAATTGGCGTCCTGCACAGGCCAAACCGGAGCATTGTCGACGTATTGTTCAGGCAGTCTGGCCTGTACAGTCCAAACCGGAGCATTCAGGTGACCTGTGCAGGCCGACTGCACAGGCCAAACCGGAGCATTGTCGACGTATTGTTCAGGCAGTCTGGCCTGTACAGTCCAAACCGGAGCATTCAGGTGACCTGTGCAGGCCGACTGCACAGGCAAACCGGAACACTGTTCTGTATGTCCTTATGGATATAGCCATATCCTAATAGTGTACATTTAGGTGTATTTGTTGATACCAAGCGCCCAAGCAATTAAAACTTGATTGAGAAAAAATTGGGAACCTGTAGATAGTAGTACCTAGTTTTCGAATTAGTTGGGCTGTAAATACTTAATTGATTGCTTAATACCAAATATTTCAATAATATGAGAAACGAATGCTCTTCTCTGTTAGTAGCATCAGGCGGATTTTAGAGCCATCCTGTAGTTGTATTTGTTAACAATAATATTAGATAATTTAAAACTTTCTATTAATTTTGGCATTTCTCGTATTATTGAAGGGAAGCAGCTTCCTCCATATGTCTAAAAAATATGTTTTCTATAGAGAGAGATGCCCAGGTTGTTTTAATTAAAATTCTTAATTGATTGAACTTCATAATGAATTTAAAGCATTGCAAGAATGTATAATTCTGACAGTACAATAGATAAGTGATTTGTCTTCTTTAATATAAAATGTTGTAAAAAATTGATCGGCGGTATTTATATTTTTCGACCGTAAGTGAGTATTTGGACCATTGTTTGAAATGTTTACCTGTAGAATTCAAGGCGACTTAGATATAAAATGAGTAGGGATAACTGAAGTAAACCTGTTTTAAACGGCCCCTTGTAATTCAAGAGCAAAATAAATTCATTGTCGCAAAGACAAAAAAAATTACTTAGAAGAGATGTATAATACTGTATAGTCGACTTTTCTCTGATTAAATATCTGCTAAATTCACGAACGACTGGACTGTATAGTAGAAAATATTTACTTGCAGCTTCAAATTGAAGATTGCGAAATAGAAAATAATAAAAAAAGTAGATGTATAAAGAGATATGCCGTTATTGCACCCAGAACTTCATTGCGCCAATTAATTTTCCGGCTAGAGGGAATTGTGATGAAACGTAATATAAAACAGACATATGAGCAATTTAATAAAACTCATTCCAATTTAATCTACTTTGATGACTGTCATAGACCGAGAACGGAATTAGAAATTTAATTAACAACTGTGAAGAATTTACACTGCACACACATTACGTTTTAATTAAATTAAATTTTCAGTTATCTCTAAGAAACAAGTGTAATTACGCTGAAAATGCTGGCCCCACACTCAATATTTAGTAACAAAATTGTCCATAAATTCGATAGCTAAATATGGTTATCGTTTCAATTTTATTAAACAAGTTTTCTGTGTCGCACATGTGCCCTACAAATTTGTATAATAAGAATGCTCCCTAAAAAGTTCAATTAAAATAAAAGGGACCAGAAGTGATATCTATTAAAACTCGAAATTTATTAAAAACAATTTCAATTTACTACGTTAATTTTATACGGGGACGCCTTTTAAAACGCTCAATATAATTTATAATCCTTTAATACTCTTTTAGTTTTCAAAAAAAGTGCTTGGATTCTTTTAAGCTAACGTTGTCAATCTCTTAACCCTCCTGAATACCTTCGGATACTAACTTGTGCGTGGTCTCGCCGTGAAAACCGTTTCAGTACATCACGCATATCAAAACCTAGGTTTTCATGTATAGCAACGAAGTGGGGTGATCTGATACAACTAAAAATTACATTCGAAAAATTTATACTGTGGGACAAAATCTGATATTGATTATTTTATACATTTGCTCAACTCTGTATATTGTATTGATTTAATACAGAAACAATAACTAAGTGCTTAACAATAAAGATATGGATTTTTGTAAAAAATGTAATTAATTTTAAATTAATTAGTCGGTTTAAAAGCCCTTTTAATATCCCACTTGTGTTGTCAAACCACTAGGTCATTTTATATTGAAGTATCAGCAACGGGCGTAACAATTGTAACCCTTTAATCTTTTACATCCTATCGCCTTTTAGTCGATTATTGGACTCGGACATGATTAATGACGTTTTAATCGTCGCAACTCGATCGTTTAGTATCCTCTTAATAGCCAAACGATTTTATTTGGCAAAAAGTATAGCAATTTTTTTTAGAGATTTACACAAGTTGAAAATAACAAGTGGCCCGTTTTCTTCTCCAAGTCAATTCTTGATACGACTGTACACACAATTGATTAAACTCACCCTGCTTACCGAAACAGTTCCCTTAACCCCTTCTTCCTTTTCCTAGCAGGATGCCTTTAGTTAGTCGAAGGGTTGAATTATGAACATATTTGGGGTGTCATAAATATCTGTAAATTGTTTCTCTTCACCTAATATGCAAGATATAACTAACCTATATATTATAATCTGATAAACAATATGCGATAACAAATTATTTTAACCACATTTTTTATTAACCAATTTTACGGTTAGACGTGATTAAAATTAATTAAAAAAATTTAATAAAAAATATTAATTTATAACATTAGATAAAGATAACATTATCAGTAAGGGTTATAAAAGGGTTGAGATGTTGTTCCCTACAACTTCCCTTGCATTCTGAGGGTGTACACCATTCTCATTTCATTTCATCTCCACCCATCCACTACGGTTTTGCATTAGTTTATTAAATCGGGTATTGTTTCCTCGAAATACATATTAAGGGGATTGTTTTACGAGCACGAGGATGGAAAATCAATTGAATTTTATTTCATTAATTATTAAGTAGCTAGGTACTACTTATAAGTAGGTTGCTAGATAACAAAATTTAAGCATCACCTTAAAACCTTGGGGAGCGGGAGTATGTGCTATAGTGTAGTTATACAGGGTGTTCCAAATTTTTTTGTCTTGCCGTTGAAATGGAAGACCCAGTTTTTACTTTTTAGTCAAACCTCTTCCAAAATTTTAATTTGTGGTCAGAACCCATGCATTAGCGCCTTACTTAGTCAAATTTGGATATTTTTGTTGTTATGGATAATTGTTGATAATTTCGGCATACCTTGTCCTTTTAAACAACTAATGTATTTTTTTTGTGTAACTTGTTAATAATTTCCAATGTTAAAAACAAACATCTTAACTAACTATCTAAATATTGACGTTAGCTCATTATAGATCGCTCATCTGTTGAAACAACAGTCGGTACTCATTAGTTTCAAAATATCCGTCGTATTAATTTTTTTTAAGATGTTAAATTTCATTAAAGTGTAATTTTTGTTAAAGGTAATCAAACAATATCATTTTATTTTTAGTTAATTAATTTCGTTGTAACTTTGGTATCAATTTTTGATTAATGTTCCGAAATATGAAAGGAGTAATTTTAGGTTTTTTACATAAAACTGTTGGATCAGTTAATTATCTGTCTATTAAATTTTATATTTTAAATTGTAGCTTTAACCTTAATGTGATTTCAAGTTTATAGTTAAACCTGTGTGTAATTACTTTACTTCTTGGATTTATTTTGATATAATTAATAATTTCTTAAAGAGGAAATGAATTAAGCATAAGAAAAAACAGTGTTTCGAGCTACACGCTGAGGAATAAAAAGCTTAGATATTCATTCGTGGGAAACTGATAGAGACAAGCCAGAAATACAGTTTTAGGCATAAACCAAGATCAAAGTATCGGTGCAAGCAGATAAAACAAAGGTAGAAATAAAACTATTTCGACTTTAGCCCCTTACTAAAAAAAGAAAATAGCCTATGATCTATAAGATCTAAATGCGCTATGATAATGATTCAAGCCTACCGTTCTGCTGGTCTTTCAGAGTGTAAGTGTAATCTCTATACGGCACTCAGCACGACCATCATTTTAAAGCTTTATCAATAAGAACCCCTGATTCCACTTGCAATAAATTTCTTAGCTGTCTAAGGAGGTTAGCGATTCTACTCCCAAAAAAACCTTACACATAGCTGTCTGTATCACAGATTAAGGGCGGTTCCCATCAACTCTGATTAACTAGTTAACCATGGTTAGTAATAGCAAAGACCATATATTAACCATGGTTAGTATATCAGAGTTGGTGCGAACCGCCCTAAGGGCCGGAACTTTTACTGTTTTGGACTTTAATTGCTAGTTAGAGATAACCAGTTCTCGTCCCATTTTTGTTCCAAAGGAACAAATACGTAGTATTTCTAGAAATCTGGGGTTCTGGGTGTTCAATATGGGTGTTCAGTATAATGGCTTATACGTACTACACTTATAGCGTTTTTGATTGGTTGCACCAGTGCGATTCCAGTGCACTGTTATTTGCACTACACCAGTTTCATTGTTTTATTGGTACTGACCCGGTGCAGTGCACCCAACTAGTCAACTTAACCTGTTTAAAGCAATCACAACGCACTGGCTCCGTATCGGTGCAGTTGCAATCGAAAACGCTATTAAATAACAAGTGGAGCTCTTTAAATATTTTTTTACTTACACTGAGAAAAATATTTAACTAACCGAGCACCGTTTTGTTTAATCTACTGAGAAAAAAAGTTGAATTTACAGACCAAAAACTTGTTTGTACCTAGCAAGAACGTTAAAACAACCGTCAACTTATGAAAACAACCGATTTCAAACTGTTAAATCTACGAAAAAAAATAGGTTGGTTCTATATTAACCGAGTACGCAGTCAAAACAACGTACTATTTTTCTCAGTGTAGTCAATTTTGACCATAGAATTAAATAGGAGACTAAAGTTCAGGAGAAACTCTAAAAGTTTTCCCATTTTACTGCTTCTTTCACTGTCTTCAAGTCGAGCTTCAAGTTCTTTCAAGTATTAATCTTTGGAATTTGAGAAGCTTCATAGTTCCCCCTGTACTCACATTGGTAGATGTAATTAGACATTTGTGGCACTCCAAAAGCTTAAATTCCTAAAATGGAATGGTGTCTCTTGTCTTTTTTTGAATAGTCGACAAGGCAGAGGTCTGTTGAATAGAGTAGAATCCACATATATGCTAATGTCATTGACCACCTAAAGTATAGGGACAATCGTTTATAAGCGCCGTCAAATATAGGGTAGTCCCAAGGAAAGATGAGTACACCACGTGATTACCGTTAAAGTTGCTTAGGAGTTTTATACTGCCGTTGCTTAGAAACGAATGTAGACAGTGCGGGCATGTTAATTATCTCCGCCACTGAGCTCTAAAGCCACGCCCTGCGTAGATTTGGTTACGTGGTGTGTTCATCTTTCGTTGGGGACTACTCTACATACATCAGTACATTAGATGCATCAGTACGTCCATGCGTCTAGCGACCTTACCTCGAACAGCAATATGAACTCATATGAACTTTATTCCCAGGACCGGCCTCTACCTACGTATTTTCATATGTGGATCGTTCCTATTTTAGGTGATATCTACTGCCTGTTTGTTTTCAGATTTTGGACTCGGGGGCTCGCAATAGCCGAGCCCTCTCTGGCCAACTCGTCAACGCTTTCATTTCTCTCCGTAGGTAATCCGTAGGTAACTTAGTCACCGTTTTCTACAAAATATTTCACTATATTTTTTGAGACTAGCCCATGGGTCTTAGATTTATTAGAAGCTCATCTTCGTTATTCACCGTTCGCTCTGAGCTCCATTCTTATCTTCTTGCTAGTATACATTCGCCAAGTCCTCTTCGGCGCAGTATTTGTTAACTGTGGCCTATTTTTCAAGATCCAATGGAATAATTTTTTTACGTTCTCTTTCTTTAACATGGTCGGTATCCCAACCCTTAGTTCTATTTATACTTTTTGTTTTTATCCATCTATAATTATTTTTATAGGTATGCTGTTTCAATTTCATATTAAATTGCTGTCTCATCTCATTTATTGGTCATTACCCTCACATTTCATAAAGCTTTTAAGCAGAGTGAGTGAAGTTGAAAAGTTAAAATATTATATTAAGTATCAAAATGTTTCAAATTTTGATCGTTTCTTTTTACCTTTTAATAATCAAACCGTTTTGGTTATTGTGTTGTTGGATACAAATACAAAAGCTGTAGTATCTTGATTCGTCTTGTAATTACATTAGTTGAAAAAGAGTAAGAATGTTGATTAACGAATGTTAATTATGCTTTCACATAATAACAATAAAAATTCAATTAACTTATTTCAAAGTTGATGTTTTGTTATTATTAAAGTTTAAACTATTTAAATTAACTATACTAGAGGTAAATTAATATAAAAAATTTTGACAAGCGTGTAAAATAATATTTCAAGTAGTGCTATAGCTACTTGTATGAAGAGTGCATTTAACTTATATAGTTTAAACTTTTTTGTTCAAATAATTAAGTATAATGTAGTAATTATCTACATATTTTACATATAAAGTATTTCCTGTACTACTTTTAAAAAAGATAGTATAAAATTAAATTGTGCGTAATAATAATTTTCATAAACACACCATTAATCATTACTAAATTGTGCGATTTTAAACCAAAGAAAGTTGTTGCAATGAGAATGTTGGAGTTGTGATGTGACCGTTTATAGTAGAAATAGTTTAGATGTGATGCAATTTTAACGTTGTGGTAAGGTACAAGGAAAATTGTCTGGCGGAACCACAGTCTCAAGTCACAAACCGCAAATCCTCGGGTTAAAGGACGTCATGGGACCAGCCGTCTTCCTAAATAGCTAACTTATCAAAAGTACCTACTTGTGGATCTCGTTGCTTTTATTTCGTTCGTTATTTGCATAAGTTTTATTCGGCTGTTTTAAATCAAGAAGCATGTAATTTTTTTTAAAGCGAAAATTTTAATTAAGAAAGAACAAGGCTGTTTAGTACTTGTTTATATGTGGAAGAACAGAATATTTGTATTTAAATATGAATGGGCTTTTGTTAAGTAAATTAGCGGAAGTTGATAAAATAATCATGTTATACACAAAAAATGTATACCGTATAATGATAAAATTAAATTACCACCTACAGAGATAAATAAGTTCAACGTATAAAACGAGTTATTAACTTTTTTTACCGCTCTCTATAGGCATAACATTTCCATATATCAAGAACTAGTATGTAACTTTCATTATTTTAAAATATATCCTCCTAGTAGGACTCATCCTACTAAAAGAAATTCAATTTTAACCCCACAGCTTCCAGCTCTAATATTTTTCGCTTTACTCTATTTTCCATAATTTGAATGAATTACATAATATCGAGTTATAGAAAATAAACATATTCAAAATTGAGCTCTTAGCGATTTGTTAACAATGCAATTCGAATCTATTGACGGAAATCAATCCATTTTTCTCAAATAAACCAACTTATATTATCACTTTCTTTTTATTATTTTTCGACGTACCTATACTTTTGTACAATTTCATAAATGTCTTTATCCTAAAAATACATTCTAATGAAAGAAATAAAGTTGTTGCCTTTGTTTATTTTAGTAGCTGCTGCGGTAGATCAGTATATTGAACATTGAAAGATCTAGAACTAGACAGAGATTTTATATTAAAAAAAGGGAATATAGAGGTATCTGGTTAGCAAAGCTGTGATTGGAGTTATGTTTGCTAGTCGAGAAAAGAACGAATTTTGTGCACATGTTTTGAATGTTGATGAATATTGAAATTCACTCATTCATTAAATAGAATTGTGATCAGTTTATGTTATATTTTTTTTATTATTATTTGGACCCATTTCGTAATTTCGGGGTGTATTTATTTTTTAACGGCTGTAAATTACGTAGCGCCCTGTTTAACATCTATTTAACCCAGCCCATCTTCGCTAAATCTGTCGGCCAGCCGTGGAAAAATCATTTGTTTGTCATGTTGTGAATAATTACGCCACACCCACGAGTAGGGAAAACTATTCCGACGCTGTTTCTTTTTTGATTCGTATTCATACTCTTCTCAGGTACCCTGTATATGGAAATTGAAGAAATAGTTAGGTGTAGTACTAGACGCCGACTAATTTCAAATCAACTATATAGGTATGGAATTTAGGAGAGCTACAACAAACCAAACTTGACTTTCTAAAAAAAATTTGCAAAATCGATTTGAATATGACAACATTAACTACCTTTAATTGGACTATTGTTGATAGCGACGTGTTTCTGATTTAAGTTAAATTGAAACTGAAATAAAAATTTTATAAACCCTTTAATTGGCTGCAATATTTAAAAAAAAGTGTACACGATATCGTCATTTCAAAGGCTTATCTTTCATCTCTAACAAGTTTGCTGCAAGTGTATTTCCTCCCAGGCTCGGTAATGCATATTGCAGATCCCTTGATAGTGTCAGACAGACGGCGTTCTGCGACTCCCCGCTAATGTAGAATGTGTGTTTACGGTTATATTTTATTAAAGGACTAGTTAATCGTTCGTAGATAATGAAAAAACTTCACTTAATTATTTGTAATCAAAGATGGCCTTTTTTCAGTCGTTACGTTTGTATTCGAATTTGTTTACACGCGTATTGGGTATTGCGGAAATTTTATATTTACTATTGGGGTTATCACAAGCACTTGTAATTGTAAATACCTACTCATCGTTATTTGTTCCATTTTCAAACAATTGACTTTTATCGTTATTAAACAAGATATTAATTATCTATTTTTTATTAGACAATTAATTAACCTACTAATTTAAAAATAAAAATGGTTTCGAGCAGCTCGCGAGAATTTCAGAAAATCTTAGCAACCATCATCACCTCCTAAGCTTTCTTGAAACTATTCCATTTTGATCACACATAAAAATGTACCATCTTCAGCATTTATTGTGTTATCTAAATTGTAAATATTATTTTGCTCATCATACTCTTTTTATTTTCCATGTTTTGAAATTTGGTAGAAATACTTTTGATCGCTGGATGAAACTTTCTAATCAGTCGCCTGGCTCAAATCCAGGCTATGTTATTGTCCAAGATAATAAATTTTTATGACTTCAATTTGCACTGGAGTATAGAGTTGTATTTATTGTTAACAGTTGGGTATACTTGTTTAGACATTATTTGTTAAAATAAAAAGTGTGACTATTATTTTTATAGTTTTTCTCCACTTGTCAAAGCATGAAAGGTGCGAATGATTCCCCTCTCTAAAGAGGCTCTAGCATCTCGGTTTCTTCTTGTGATCTAAAGTTAACTCTAGCACCCAACTATTTAAGGAACCCAAGCTATTAAAGGTTTCAAAATTATTTTATTTATTTAAGAAAACGAAGAAAAAAATTTGGGTTTATAGTGTGCCAATATTTATAATTAAAACAAAATATCAAATATTATACAGTCATAAAATTTGTGACTCATCAAAAATTTATAGATGTTACGATATTGCATTTTCAATGTTATTTTAAAACATCTTCAACATTAAATGAACTAATTTATTTAGGTTCATGTTGTCTACAACTGCAGGAAAATAAAATTCACCAATTATTTTTTAATTATAGACACTAACCTCAAGAGGTTGTAATACAAACTTTCAGCACTTCTGGAGTTAATTAATATAGGTTTTTGTGTATGTATATTATTTTGAATGAAAACACATATGTTTACCATATTAAATTTTATATTTAAACTCTATTATTTATATATTATAGTTTTCCATGTAAAACAAGCTTTTTAATTAACTTTTTTAGATTAATTGAGAAAACTTGACCCAAAAATTTAAAACTAAGTCATAAAAGTTTATCAACAAAGCTTAGAGGGATATAACATATACCAAGGTACGGCAGTGTTCGCAGTATGCCTTTAAATCCCTAAAACAAAATTTTGTAGTCGAGGGTAGTAATCATATGAGGGATTAAGAGGTACTTTGGTCTCTTTGTGTGTATCTACACTATTTTTTATCCCCTTCCCAGTCAAGTATCTTGAAGAAATAGTATTTGCAGTAGATATAATTACATACCTATATAGGTATGGTTGGTTTTGAAACCAGCATTTTGTAAATTTTCTATAGGTAACTTAGAACGTTGTAGACAAAAGGCAACATCAAAAATTTTCAAGTTTTCTACTTTCTACACAATATATTCATTGCTGAAGGCGCTAGTGACGAAGATGATGGTGGCTATTGGGGAGGGGACCAGGACCATTTCATAGTAAATCATCCATTCACTTTGCAAGACTTAAAACACCCTGTAGTAACACTTGGGCGAACCTTTCTCTGGAAGCTTTTACTCATCTTTTATTGCTACCCAGCACAGTAGGGTGCTAATGAGATAATAAGGACCAAGGAGGCAACTTCACATTAAAAAATCGGACAAAGTATTACAGAAAAGACTTTTTTCTTTAATTTTTGGACATTTTCGGAAATGATTACAAATTCCTTAATTTAAATGAAAGATTCTTAGTAGAGACGCGGTGCAAGGCCTCTAGCCTATATCACGTTATCGAGACATGCGATCTGCAGGTCCTGTAAATTTAAAGATGGACCCTCAGTACGCCAAACACCCCTCGGCCTTCGGCCTCTTTCGTTAGTTAGCTAGGTAATCTATAAAGTTTCAAATTGGAGATTGGTATGGATAATTTAAAATTTGACTGGGCTTGTATCATTAAAACAATCAAAAAAAGACTCAAAAGCCTTTCCGATTGAACCCGAACTATTCTGTGGACTATCTAGAATACATAGAAGGGCGGAGATCCAAAAATGGAAAACCGAGAGCAAAAATTCTCACTGTAACAACGCACCAGGACAAAGACAGTCGAAGAAATTCAGTAAGTACTCTACCACGAATGCTAAAAAACTTCTTCTACCTATTATCAAAGAACGAAATCAGACTTGAGGTACCATCTCAAGAAACTGGGACACATTCTCTGCGATTGCGATGCATTGGCTCGGCTTATGCTGAAACACTTAGGACGGGCTTAATTGACGCCTGAATAAGTGAAAAGCAAACTTCTCAGGGACATTCTATGCTTCGCTGGCAAGATTGAATTCCTGGAAACATAAATACGAGTAGAGTTATGAACAAAAGATCAATACTGGTCGCAGTTCTGGAAGGCTTAAAAGCCAATCAAGCCAATCATAATTTGAGTACAACGCAATAAAGCATTAAATTTCCAAGGTTCTATGAAAAGAATATAGGTACTTACAGATAAGATTTTTTACTTTAATTTTTGGACATGGACATGATTATAAATTCTTTAATTTAAATGAAGGATTCTTAATATTAGAGACGCGGTTGTGCGAAGTCTATAGCACGTTACCGAGACCTGCGATCTGCGTCTTGTAAATTTAAAAATGAACCCTCAGTGCGCTAAACACCTCTCGGCCTTCGGCCTCTTTCGTAAGTTAGCTAGCTAGACTTTTTCTTTATATTTTCGATTCATGACGTTGAGAAATTAAATTAAAAATAATTCTATTCAAATCATATTAGGTAGGCAAGTATGTATAAACGTTATAAACGTTTTCGAAAGTAAAAAATAGTAAAAGTCTGTTCGTTTTGGGGCTTTCAGGAAAAGAGTAAACTTCGTGTATAATTTATGTAATGATAACATTTTTGTAATAGTTTGCATTAGCAATGTTGAGCTATAGTCAAACTCTGTAGTCTACAATTATATTTCCATTTGTGACAAGTTCGTGAACTTAAACTTTAGTCTAGGAAATAAGCTTGAGAAAGTAAAGGCATATGAGTGGAACAAAGCGGGCATTGTTTACACGTCCAAAAGAAACGAATTACTTAGAAATGGTTCTTAAGCGACCATGTAAACATAAAGAGCCGTGGCGGCAAGCCTTGTTGAATGCTGGCAGGACGACTTTTCGTATTTTTATTTTTCCTTAGCTAGAGCACTTCGTTGCTCTTTCCTCCTATTCATCTGCCATGTAATACCTTTTCCTTTCACTTCTTGTCAACACGAATACTTCACAAATAGGTGTAATGTATATTTGCTCGTTTTTTAAAAGGATTATCGTCACAGCGAATTTAGTGTACTCGAAATTTGTGATTTTTTTTTATAAATAGATTTTAATTTTAGCTTAAAACTATTTTAATATCAATGTATTACTTTAACTATGCCAAGATTCAAGATTTAAATTATACCAACTGCCGAGGAGTCACTTAACGTAATTAAATAGAAATACCAATTAAAATAAACGTGGGTTTTACATAACGACCACGTGGAACGTTTTTTAATAAGAATGTAACTTAATTAAATACAAAAAGCAAGTAAAGATTTTCATCTAATTAAGAATGTGCATAAAAGGAATTGGAAAATATAGTTGAAGCCTACATTATTGTACAAAACGTACAAGAACGTACTTGTGTTATTGAACTTGTCCAATTCTTCTTTTTATCCAACAAGATTTTTCTATAGGACAGTTTCAGATTTACTATTTGTTTCATCTTCGGGATGACCTCATGTTAGTTCCAATATATGGTTTGAAGATTGGAATTTTAAAAATTGTAAGCTAGAGGACATTTGCTTTGGGAGTCAGGGGCCAGGGGAGCACATAAGCCGTTGTTTCTGGTTATTTTCCTAATAGGAAAGATTCTCTACAGTATGCACAGGATTTCGAGGATATGTTACTGAAATTATTCCAATTACCCAGATGTCAGTGCTAGTAGTTAAAAAAGTTTAATTGAACTGAATTTCGACCATTATTTTCAGGCGATTTTCAGGTTTTTCTGGTTATTTTCCTAACAGGAAAGATTCTCCATAGCATATACAGGATTTCGAGGACCTGTTACTGAAATTATTCCAATTACCCAGATGTCAATGCTAGTTAAAAAAGTTTAATTGAACTGAATTTCGACCATACTTTTCAGGGGATTTTCAGGTTTTTCTGGTTATTTTCCTGATAGGAAAGATTCTCCACAATATGCATGGGATTTCGAGGATGTGTTACTGGAATTATTCCAATTACCCAGAGATCAGTGCTAGTTAAAAAAGTTTAATTGAACTGAATTTCGACCATACTTTTCAGTCGACTTTCAGGTTTTTCTGGTTATTTTCCTAATAGGAAAGATTCTCCATAGCATGTGTATACAGGATTTCGAGGATCTGTTACTGGAATTATTCCAATTACCCAGATGTCAGTGCTAGTTAAAAAAAGTTTAATTGAACTGAATTTCGACCATACTTTTCAGGCAATTTTCAGGTTTTCCTGGTTATTTTCCTGATAGGAAAGATTCTCCACAATATGCATAGGTTTTCAAGGATCTGTTACTGGAATTATTCCAATTACCCAGAGTGCTAGTTTTCTGATTATTTTCTTAATAGGAAAGATTATCCATAGCATGTACAGGATTTCGAGAATCTGTTACTGGAATTATTCCAATTACCCAAAGATCAGTACTAGTAAAGTTTAATTGAACTGAATTTCAACCCCTTCTTAGACGAATTTCAGGTTTGTAATTCGAATGTCTTCATTTTTTCCACATTTTGTATTCAATTTTCTCGTGCAGCAGCAGTCGTTCTCGTAGCAATTTTTCTGCTGATCATAACTGTAATAATGAATCGATTTTTTTAAATTAAATTGAAAGCAACAGTTGGACAGCTGTGGTATTTACATCGAGTTCAGCTCCAGATTGAACCAAGACTAAAGTGAATGAGTCATAAGTCCAAGAAATCTAGAACCTTGGGCTTATAGCTATTACTTTATAGTAAAGTATATACACCCCCGAGTAAATCAATAAATAAGCTTTTGAATTCCAAAAATTATTGGAAAACATATTTTCCCATCATGTACGTAGAGGACGACATTCATCAAACTCAAAAATTTAATCTTAAAATTAACTGGTTAGTCTCAGTTGTTTTTATAGGCATGATGGTCTTGTATGATGGTTTTATTCTGGAACCGTTCAAGCCTCATTAGGACCCATGGGACTTTTATTTTATTTTGTTTGAGGTCATTTAACACACAAAACCAATATTGACTTCTTTAGCAATTGTATACTAGTTATTTTCATAACAAGTACGGCAAGCTAACGTTTCAGAAACGAGTGTAGGGTTACCAATGTTAATGTTACCATAACGAGCGTAGCGAGTTCCAATAATTACATGAGGTTTGCAAACGTGATTTATTTACCCTTTTTTTTCTAGAATCGTTCAGGAAGTATCGAATTATCCCAACAATTTTGCCACTCTCCCTCGTATTTCTAATTGGTGTGACGGTTGTGGAAATTTAAATTTTTAACAGGACAGTTTTTTAACATCAAGTACGCTGCTGTCATGGATATGTTAACGAAGTAAACAAACGGAACGAACGTCAATTTCAATTTTGCACTTTCCTGCACTCCCACTAATGCAAACCAGTGCATCAGGAATTATGGCTTCTTTTCACATTAATTTCGCCTTTAGAAATGGAAAAATGAGTTTCGTGTAACCTTTGTTTTCTTTTTGAAATATCCCAAATAATAATTTTTCGTTTAATCCATAAGTGGAGTTTATTTATTAAAATCATTTTTGTTTGGGGAAAAAAATTAAAAGAAGGAGGAATATTGATTTGAATGTGAATTTTTGAGCTATTAAAATTTAAGAGTTTGCACATTGTAATTGAGATGATGGCAGGCTCTCTTATGTGTATAGAATGGCGTGTTTTGCGCGTTAATGTAAAAACTTTGTCAATTTCACGGGCCAATTATGTTTCAAATAAACCATTTACTAGAGTTTGACTGACACCATCTGAGTTTACCTGCGCGTTAGAGAAAGAAGGCACCAACAGGTTTTCATGTGTTAATGTTTCTATTACGCTCTTACTTACTACCTACATAAAATTTGGTTAAGGTTGATTATATTATCACAATACCCTATTGATATATGTGTATTAAATTCTTTGCAAAACTATCCTAAAGGTAATTACGCTCATTTAATTACACCTGACAGCCAACTAATACTATGCAGCCTCATAAATTGAAATTTCGTGTAGAACCTCGTGGATACTCTAATGATATATAAACATTCCAAGCTCGACTAGTTGTAGCTCATCCTTTATTTAGTAGATAAATGTTGCATTCGAATACGGCATCTAAAATATTTATAGTTAATAGAATTCTAATGATCAAAAATTTTCATTTAATTTGAATATTAATATGCAAAAAAACAGTTTGTATCAATTTAAGATTATGGCTCTTTTAATGCATTAAACAAATAACTAATAATCGTTTCGTGCATGAAACCGAACTATAAAACCATCTTCTTTTAAATTGGAATATATCGGTTTCAATTTTAAATCTTATAGCTACGTTATGTTATCTAAAATCACGTTATGATGTAATGCCTTTCTAGAGGGATGATGCTTATATTTATACATGTATTATCTTGCATGCTATGAAGAGGTGGTATGTACTGGTTTCAAAATTAGCCATAAAAGCCATGAAATATGAAACTAACAACGTTTTGTGGTAAGCGATGTGTTGCACGGAACCCACAGTTAAATGATGAGGCTGTTTAACCTTACAGTTGCTGTTTTGTCCGTTCCAGAATGGATATTTAACTGGTCGTTGTACTTGGTACAACCTTGAGCAAATTTTGCACAATATTTTTTTCATATTACAAATTTTCACTTTATGTACGTATGTGATGTCTAAAATGTTATATTCTTATAATGGTTATTTATATTAACGGTTTTCTCTCTCTCTTGTTTTAGGGATGATATTAAAGTCTACTGAAGGAGAAGGTGTAGGCTGTAACAAGTTTAATTAAGGTAAGTGTCTATGGTTTTTAAAAAACTTCTTAGAAATTACTTCTTTATAATTTTATTGAATTAAATTGTCAACGAAGAAGTTATAGAAGACATGGAAGAGGGTGGAATTTTTTAGGAATATGTTTAGAGTAGTTAGGTGGTAAAAATACTAAGGAGTTTTTCATTGGGAGTTTAAACTACGTTCCATCTGAACGAAGATCAATCTCATGCGCTGTATTTTTACTGTAACGTAAACGAGTTACGGCGCATGAGCTTGAACTTCGTTCAGATGAAACGTAGTTTAAATTCCTAATGAAAAACTCGGCCTGAGTCACCGGCCCTAGCTAAGGCTAAGGGCGGGAGGGGGCGTAAAGGACCCGTTTTTGGGGTTTTCGCTTATATCTCGAAAACTGTGGGTCCTAGGGAAAAAATTAATCTTAGCAAAATAAAAGCTTATCTAATTTCCTACAAGATTGATTTTTTTCTAGTCCTTATAGTTTTCGAGATATCCGCACGCAAAAATTGTTAATGTATGAAAAAAAATTTATCTCACGTTTTTCATCAAACTTATGTTTCTAGCACTTCATATTTTACAGTTAAAGTCTGCAGAGAAGAAATTATAGAGCTTTCAATTTTCTTTCTATTTATCTTCAAGTGGTTCGGAGTTATAGCAATTTGAAAATTGAATAGAAAAAAATGAATAGAGACAGTCTTGTAGGAAATTTGATAAGTTTTCATTTTGCTAATAGTATTTTTTCCCTAGAACCCACTGTTTTCTTAGTGTTAGCCATAGAGTTATTAGGACCGGGGACCTTTAGTATTTTTACCTTCTAACTGCTCCAAACACATACTTCTGAAGAAAAAGATTCCACCCTTTTCTATGTCTTCTACACTCCTTTTTTGAACGTTCGTTGTCTGGACTACAGACTAAATTATACGGATAACTAACAAACTTGATCTATTTTTGACCTCAGGGTGCACCCAGACCTTAAAATTAATCTCACATGTACTGGTGGTGGTTAGAAGCTTAATGTTGACAACATTGTCTTCATTATAACGTCTGGTTTGCTATACATTAAAAGATTTAATGGTTGGCCATTTCCTTGATTTTGCTGTAGAAGAAGATCAACATCTGAAGAGATGTTGCCCCTGTAGCGATAGTTGTCTAGGTCAAATTTCGCGCCTTTACACCACCGTGGTAGAACTGCTCTTACCGTCAGGGTGCACCTACACCAACGGCACAGGTCCGTCCTTCGTCAGTCTTCACATAGTCTTCACGTGAGTTCTTCATCGGTCGTGAAACTGTATACTGGCCTCCCGTGACACCTTAGTTAATTATGTGAATGGTGACTCCGAGTAGATTTGGGAATAACTGACAGGTCTGCGCCTGTGTCGACTAAAAATTTGAGCCCGGTTTCGACGTCCGTTATGAAACGACAGCTTTGTTGTGGAACACCGTCGTTGGCCACTATTGTTGACGACGGCTATTGTCGTTTTCCTGTTGGTTTGATCGTGAGCGGGATCGAAATTGGTGTTGCGCTGGGTGGTTCCCCTGAAGTTGAATTCTTAATGCAGCCACTTGTCGCTGCAACTGGTTTACCGAAGCTGGTTCGCAAGGCGCGATTTCACAAACGGCACTAACGCTCACTTCTGCGATTTTATAGGCGATGGTTGCGAGTTGCGCGATACTCCTTTTGAGCTTCTTGTGTGGCAAAGTGTGCTGCACAAGACAAAATAAGTTCGTTTTTTAGGAAAATGATCAACTCTACCCCTCTCTTCGGTAACATCTTGTATTTAAAGTTTTAATAGGGTTTTTAGGGTTAAAGGATTTAACAAAAATCGAAGAGCATAATTGGCTTCGCTCTTTAGATGTCTTTCGTCTTTAAAAGGACCTCAACATAATTTCTGGACCTTCCCCCCAAACACATAAATATGACATTGAGCCAATATTCTTAATCAATTCTCCACTCTTATAACTTCTGTACAAGCGAAAAAATGAGAGTTTTTGGCGTTTGTTTGGCATAACAATTCTTTAAAACTACATTTTCTTAGACTCTGGGCCCTCCTCCACTTTCGAATTTACAAGTTTCAGTGACGCGATTCGTTTCTACCAATTTGTACTTAATTTTGAGCGTTTGATTACCTAAGTCATATTCGACTTTAAATTTGGGGTTATCATATTTCCCCAGCTCCTCACTTTGAAATTTCAATTATGCTATCATTTCATAAGTCAATTGTGGAATACTGATGAGAAGAATAATTCAGCGACCTCGCCTTGAACGCTTTATCTAATATCTGTTAGTTGTGGTGTCTTTTATGTCTTCTGTTGTTCTCACGATCCAAAAACATATCTACAAAACCACTAAAGCGATGAGTATGAGATTCCAGTTTTATGATGATGTTTTACACTTCTTTCATGTATGACGTGAACGAATGTTGATATCTGTAGGTACGAATAAATCGATTGGACACATACCGTAGAGCAACTACTAATCTTCGTGTAATTTTTAAATAATATGCTAATGTATTAGAAGCTAAACTTTAAAAGTTGCCCCAGATTTATATAATTTTTGTTTTAGTTGTGATTTTCATTCCTTTCTCTTGGATTTGAGGTTATGTTGATTCAAATTCATTACTTTAAAATCATCAGTAGAATAATTGTTTCTTTTGAAACGCTCACTGTGGTTTAATTTTACGATGTCCAGTAAGTGCTTAGATTATCCTTATATGTGCGGTTACCTTTTAATCTGAATCATCCAGTAATTTCCCGGATGCAATATAATTTTATGAACAATTTAAATAATCTTTTAAAATGTTATAAAATAAATACGAATCGGTTAGCCAGGAAGTTTACTTAAAATAACGATTAAATCGATTTAGTATGACCAATTAATAATAACAATTTGAATTCCCTTAATATAATGATTTTAAAGTAATATTTGATGAGTTTCCACATACGTATATGCGCTCGCTCGTGGCTTTTAATAAAATCTATTTCCTTTTTCGTTCAATTTCCCAAGTACACATTACTGTGGCAAAATTACGATCTGTTGTCTTGAGCAAATTGATTACAGCTCAAATTAAAGTTTTTGCAAGCGATGATTAAACATAGATGCTCGGATAGCTGTAATAGCGTTTTAATTAGAAACTGCCCATGACAATACGGCCAAGTGTTTAGCCATCAGCTGCAGTAACAGCAACTGTACGCATTTGCTAAATTTTGCTCGTTATGGCAAGGAAAATTGGTGTGTTTTTGCGACGAGAGTAAACGCCTCGTATACTCGACTCTCGGTTGAAGGTAAATAATTTTTTTTGCAATTTTGATTAACTGCTAAGGTATATAAATCAGTCTTTTGTATTTTTCGTATAATAATCAACGTAGAAGTAAGTATAGCCAACAAACATGATGTATGTTGTAAGTCGAGGCTATGTTCGTTATAATCACATATTGGCAATTAGTTAGGGGACTAAATTGACCGCCATCATTATATAGGTACTTGGTTGATTTATTTTAAACGATTCGACACGCGTTAAATTAGGAACTGGTTCAATGAGGGAGGTATCAACCTTTTCAATTCTCTCAATTACTTGTAAAAATAATTCTTTTGTTGATAGCGATTTAATTGCTTTTTTAAATATCCAATATATTAGGTACAGTGTAGAACAAAAGTCTTCATAAAAACATTAATTAAAACTCATTCTTGACTATTATTAACAATTTAAAAGTGATTTTTCGAAACGATTTAGAAAAATAACTCCTCCACCCTTCGTTTTTAACTCTTCAATAATTTAATCAAACAACTTATTTCGAATTATTTAATTTTGTAAGATTCATTGCATAAATTAATAATACGTATTCGATTCTTTTTATTACGGCACTCGTTTAAATTAAATTGTTCATTTTCAGTAACAATTAAAAAAATAGTTAGCCCGGGGGTGAATGTGTTTAATCTCGAACGTTGATGGTAATTAAAAATAAAACTATGCAGAGGCAATAATAGATGTGATGTTTTAAAACTGTGATTAAACGATTAGATTGATTTCCGGTTGATTGTTTGGTCGCTTTTAGACGTCTACTATAACATAATAATAATTATTTACCCCTAATCGTTATGTCAAGTTAAATAATATACGTCTTCTTTTTATTGTTATCGTACAAACGATATTATATTTGTTTATCTTATAAAAATCTAATAGTAATATTTATAATAATACGTACTGTTTGTTAATGTATTTGAGGATATGTAGGTGATTTGGAGAGACGACTTCCCCATAGTAGGGCGCAATCATGAACAGAGAACAATGAGTGCCAGCGGCCGGATGTTCGCTCGGCTGATCGGCCCGGTGCGGGATTCCCTCCTGCGTTATAAACTGCCATCAAACTCATTGCCGTTGAAATATATTGGTCTCCCCTATTCTTCGCATTCCAGGGTACAATGCTCTATCCCGGCTCCATAACGACCGACACAAATCTCTATTATAAATGGGATTCCGGCAATTGCTTAATGTTTGGTCAACGATATAGAAATTATTATTTAATTCGAAGTGTTCCCTTATAAGATGAAATTGACATGAAAGCAGTAGACAGACACTCGGTATTTTTATTTTAAATTTAAAAGACTTCTTAATAACGTTTTTTATCAATTATTTATTTCATTGACCTTATAAGTTATTAATTAGTAATTAAAGATAACATTATTTTGCGGTTTTGGTGTCAATACGATCATATTTGCTTTCGATATAACTGCTCGTCATTTATTACAATATGACCGATTAATTATTTTATAAATATTTTTCAATTTTTATGCAGATTTTCACCATTTCCGACTATTTCTATGGCCCTAGTTTTTGATCGAGTTTTTCAAGTCGCAATCCAACTTCAGTGTTTGAAAGTCGGAAGATTAATCAAAAGAAAATTTTACCCTCTTAATTAAAAGTTAGCCTATGGTCGCCCTACACCGACTTCTTACCTTACCCTTCGAAGCATGATGAAGCTGGTTGATGTAATATATCGAATGATAAACCATTTACATATACTAACCTATCAGTAAACCGTTAATGCACCCTTAAATTCGCCAATCTATGTGAACTGTCACGTGCTTTGCGCTACGCATCAGCCACATTTTAAAGAATCATCTATCCGATCGTTAATGCTGTCCAAACTCTTTTCCAGTTTCAGTTCCGTTTGGAAAAGCCTTAGAATCTTAGATAAGTAGATCTGGTAGATATCATTCAATCTTGCAAACCTAATACAGGTTCATTGCATCCTGAAAAGTCTTACAATGCACTTCACTTTTTTAAAGCCTTCTAACGTTTAAAAGCTTCCTCCAATAACCGTTCTACAAGCCTTCATGGGTTTAATTTCGTTGTAAAAAAAACTCCTAGAGTTCTCATTCTATTTAAAGGGTCTTTCAAACATTCAAATACTTTCAATGGGACTTAAAATGGCTATCTGGCGTGGTCTTGGTTTTGGAACAGCTTTATAATAGTGTTTAACCTGCCATCTTTTCCTAGTTACCAAAACCTTAACGTGTGTATAGTAGTCGCGGATTGAAAGTGAGTAGAGACCTTAAAGCTGGACGCGCATTGAATGGATTCGGCTCGGATCAGTTCAGCTCCGCACAGTCAATTTCTTTGCTATACACTACAATGTATTAGCACCTGCTTATGGAATCGCCTCAGCTCGGATCGGCACAGTCCAGTTTTTGAGCCGATTCAATACGTGGGTGGTAATACATTTTGGTGTATAGCAAAGAAATTGACTGTGCCGAGCTGGGCTGATCCGAATCGAGTCGATTTAATGGGCGTCCAGATTAATAAACTTGTATTGTATTGTACAGTACTCAGGGGTCGATTGGCTTCTGAGCCTTACCGAACTGCGACCAGTGTTATCTTTTGTTCTTAACCCTACTCGTACTTATGTTCTCAGGAATCCAATCAATGGCACAACGCATCGCAATTGCAGAGAATGTGTTCGGCGGATCCGATCTCCGATTCACAGAGTCTGCAAATGTCACTATCCTCCAGTTCCAGTTTCTTGAGGTGGTACCTCAATGGGCAGTGTTCAGTAAACAGACCCATGATAAGTCTGATTTCGTTCTTTGATAATGGAAGAAGCTTTTTAACATTCGTGGTCCAGTACTCAGTGAGTTTCTTCGACTGTCTTTGTCCTGGTGCGTCGTTCCAGTGAGAATTTTTGTTCTCCGTTTCCCATTTTTGGATCTACGCCTTTTCATGTGGATAGTCGTGTAGATAGTCCACAGCATGGTTTAGGTCCAATCGGGAGTACTTTTTTGCTTGTTCTAGCTAATTCAGCAGCTATTTCGTTTCCTTCAATTCCCCTGTGACCTGGCACCCAACGAAGGGCAACTGTGTTGTCCTTGCCAGAGCTTTGAGGGATTGTCTGCATTCCCAAGTGGAAACGGACTCAAAACTATTGGCTTCAGCTTAAGAAGCTTAAGTTATCTCCCGGAAACAGTAGGTACGGTAAGAGAGCTCCTTGCGATACTGTTTTGAGACCAAAGCACTTTATTGTACTGAAATAGAAAAATAGTATACCTATTATGATAAAAGGACGTAAAATGATGTTTCACGGGCTACCCGAGATTCGCAACCGCCTTAGACCGAAATTTTTTTGCACGTTTGTTATTAGTTTATTTATCACATGCACAAAAATATTGCAGTGAGAACACAAAGGTGCTCCCAGCAGATTTATACCGGCCGCAATTTTTTCACGGGGTTTGGATTCTCTAATGTAATAGTAGGAGAAAATATTTATAGAGATCAGATAAAATGGGTACCTATTTTTAATAAAAAAAACTTCACACAAATGTCAATAGATGGCGCATCCGTCTAAGCATAATTAGGGACTGAAAATTGGTTGCCATAGTAACGAAATCGGCATAATGATAAAAAGGACGATTTTACGTTTAATATTCGAAACGTAAAGGGTCGCTTTTTGATACAATCGAATAAAAAAACTATTTAATCACCACTTCTGCTTGTTGTATTCTTTTTTAAATACACCACCTCATATTTGATTCTGTATATTTTTGATCTTTTTCTAGGCTTCTCTTTCTCATATGTTTCAGCGTAACTAGCTGGCATTTAGTTGAGCCACTGAGGCTAGAAGGACTTTTTTTTATTTAATAAGTTATAATATGGTGGTTAGATTTATGTTCCAGTCCGGAGCTTTTTAATAATTTTAAATTATTGGGTAATGAAGTCATGTCTAGATATTTTAATAATGTTGATAATAACTGAAAGACACGTACGTCGTTGCAATTTATGAATTTCTCGTGCTTGAAATCCATACCAGTTTAATTTTCTCAATATTTTCCTCTCATTTGTTTATATGGCATCGACCATCATTGTTGTGATCAAATTTTGAAATTTTTAAGTACGCGTGGGTGGTGATGCTGCTATGTGTTCTTTGTTATTATATTATAAAATTTTCAATGGCCGAGTAAAGATCACATGCTTGTTATATTGGATGACTGCATTAAATGAAGGTATTCGAATGATTAAAAAAGATGCAATTCATTGTGATGAACGAAAAGATTCAACAACTGCTTCCTTGCGTGTGTTTAATTTTAATCACGAGTGCCTTATTGACTTAATATGAAAATGTTTAACCTGTTTTATAAACAAATGTGTTTAATTGGAAATTAAACTTTCTTAATTTTATAGCATATCAGTTATGTTGGTTAATTTAACTATAAAATAACTATAATTAATTACTTTTCTTCAATTTTCCACCTTCTTATCTTATTAACATACTAATGTAATCTTAAGTTTAATTAATTACACGCTATTTATTTGCAATTTGGCTATCCCATTCGGATCGAATGTTAAAATTGTATTTTATTTACAATCCTGTTTTTAAAAACTTTCCAACCTGTTTTAAACATTCTTCATCAAAGGAAAAACCGTTATGCAATTAATCGCCTACAGAATTTTTGACCTTATGGAATAATTTTATATACCAAGTTCAACTTTATAGCTTAAATTTGTTCGATTCGATTGGACTTATTATTAAAAAAAATAAGTATTACTTCAACTAGGAAATCATTTGTTCAAGTTTTTTAAAACATTTTATATTTTTGTTTAATCGGAAGTATCGAGTTTTAAGTAAGTTGGTTCTAATCATTAAATACATATCTAAATAATGATGCTTGAATTATGCAAATGTAAACACGGTAATTGCTAAATCATTTATTATGAATCGATAAACTGTAATTTAGTATAAGTTCGAGCTTAAATTTTGTTATAAATTGTTATTTAGGCTTTATGGTGGTCCACTTATAAGGAAATGATTTTTATTCGACTCGCCCTGTAATTACCTATAAGCTCAAGGATAGATTGTTTTCGCTTCTTTTACATTTTTCTTATTGTTCAGAGTGTCTCCGAATGGCTCGAAATTAACGTTCATTTCAGATAATCGGCTCGAAACTTTAATGGACTAACAAACATTGTAGGTGGTTTGATAGAGATATGTTGGCGGCTTAACTGTTTACGTAGATTCACCTACAGAATTGACATTTCACGAGGTAACTTAACACCATTGCATAAAGTTATTAGTCGTTTCATACACAGGGTGTAGAATTGGTTTACGCATGTAGGGATTTCAATGGTAAATTATCAAATGTATAATTATTTGGTTCCCTAATTATCTTGAAATAAACTGTAGATACACGTATAGTCAGCCACACAATTATTGGCCACCCTGGCTATACATCAGGTTGGTTATTAGCCAACAACGACAAAAGGACAGAAGGGGAGGTTGTTGATTTACTACTTGTTGGCAAAAGAAAGTTACTCCACATTTTAAAGAAGGGGTGTTATGGTGGTTGCATCCACAAATAGTGCTAAACGTAGAGCCAGGGTGGCCATTAAATGTGAGGCTGACTGTACCTATACTTATACTTTATTTTTTCTTTACCAACACGTGACCATCTGACCATCTTAATTTGTATAAATTTATAGATAAAACGGCGTAATATTGTTTTCAAATTCAAGTTTATATGCGTATATTCTTTTCTATTTCATTTTGTTATTAGCAATTTTGAAGGGGATGCGATTTTTTTAGTTTTTACGAGGGCAAGGGTGGAAACCTTTTCATGTGCGAGAAGGCATTCTTAGTCTTTTAATAACTGTTTTCTAATTTAAACCAGGTAGTCCTAAAATTCACTAAAATAACGTTTCTGAAAGTTGATTCAAAAAGCTGCAGTTTCCCTACCCCTGGACTAGGGTAATTAATTTGATCAAATCATCTGAAACAATTGAAAAACAAAATGACTCTTTTTGATTTTTGTCTACCGAATTTGGTCCCTGTTTATTTTTGCTTTCCCAAGCCAAAAGATGAAGTTGGGTATGAGTTTAATTTCAGTTACTTTAAAAATTGTTTTTGCCCAGATTTTTTCGGCTTTTCACCTTTTATATCGACAAACATCATTTTGGGTCTAAATGTCTGTGCCTACCTGTCTGTGCCTGCTAACATAATTTAAAAACAAATAAGTATTGGGGCGATATTGGGCGCATTTGTAACAAGAACACAGAATATTTCCAACATCTCATAATCGCCAATTATTTTCTCTCTGTATGTCGTCTACGTCTACCGGATCAAGCACGTAGACAGAGAGAAAGTACGAGCGATCGATCAGTTGTTTTGAGTGCTATTCCGTAGACAGAATTATCCCATAGATTTATAATTAGATGTATTTGTGTAAATTTAAATTAGTAAATATGGGAATGTTGCCTAATCGTACTGAAACTTTAAGGACCATCTTCATTCTAAAAGTTGAGTTTTGTTAAATGCAACTTCCTTCAGGGGATGAAAACTATTAATATTAATAGTAGCTATACTGTATAATGTGTACAGGGTGAGTCAGACTACCCGTATCAGGCGTTTTGTAAAAAAAGTCAAGAACGATTAGCTGGTCGTAGAGAGTTTGTCTCGGAAGTTCATAAACTCCAGAATTTTGAATGGCCAGTAATCGAATAATTTTCTCTACAAAATTTGAGTTTTTAAAGATCTTTTCATTGATACCTACCACTTTTGACCTATCTTGTCATTTAAAATTCTGCAGCTTTTCACATTCTGAGAGAAACTCTTCGGCATGCCGACCTCTTCGCGGAATAACAATAGCACTATTTTAATCGTTTTTACGGCTTTTGCAATCAAAATTTTTGTCTCAACTCTATACGACTAATCTTTTATGAATTAAACGCCTAAAACAGGTGGTTTGGCTCACCCTGTATATGTATAGAGGTAGAGTGGGTTCAACGAAAGAAAAGCCCACTACGTGATTACCGTCAAAGTTGCCCAATAGTTTTGTACTGTCCACCACTGCACTCTGAAGTCTGGAGTCACGTCACACGCAGATTTGGTCACCTGATAGGCTTTTCTTTTGATAGGACTACTCTAGTATCTTTGTCTTTGGGGAAGTACTGCTAGCAGTTCACTTTCCAGCTGTTTGAAAGATGAGTATATTTTGGCCCAGGACCTTTTTTTGTCAGTATCCAGTAAACTTAATTTTGTGCTATACTTCATTCAACTTAAGCAAGTAGCTGATGTAAATAAACATATCTGAGTGAAGTGCACTTGAACACTTCTGATTAGTGCTGTGATTTGATCCAACGTAGGTATAGTCTTAGCGATAGCTTGTCGCAGGTTTGTCTAAATACTTTTATGCTGGGATGCTGGTAATATTGTTCATGTGCACATCACATGCATTTGTTTTGACTGGCTCCTTAGGTAAAATGAACGTAGTTTAGTATCAGATGTATAGCTTTATTGTATATTATTTTCTTCAATATTTACATACATTATTTAAAAACAACATCAGTGCAATGGAGTGAGATTACAAAAGATGTTATCAATTTCCCTTTTGTTTTGTTGGGTATTTTTCAGAATCACTTTGATGGAAGAATAAGTACGAAATTAACAGCTAATGTAAACAAAAAGTTAGTAAAATTAAAAGATATGGCTCATTTATTCCTAGAAAATAAAAGAAAACTATTATTACTGTATATAATTATCATCTGATAAAAAACTAAGTAAAAATATCCTGCACACAGTTTGTTGAAAAAATGATATCGTGTTTCCTTTACGCTTTGTAGCTTTTGATAACCATATTTTGATATCTATAAAGTATCTAGTCGAAGGTCCAAGTCATTTATTTCTTCATTTTCTCCAAGTTTATAATTTACTTAGGTAAACGACACTTCTTGTCTCAGTATCAAGAAATTTAGGTACACATCTCCATAGGGTATCTCCAACTTTTTAGTGGGCTTGGGCCCTAAGCCTTGAAAAATCAATATTGATTCGGGGTACCCATTGAGAATCGTATCCAGAATCTTTCCCGTTTTTTTTTAATTTCTTCTAATGGGTGGGTTAAGCCATATTTTTTCAGAGCTATTTCAATGTACAATCTGGTATTACTTCAGTTTCGCCTTTGAATTTAAAGAATCGATTTTATGTTTATTGAAAAATAAATTGGCTTTCTTAAGAATGGCTGAAAATGGGTGGCCATTAGCAACTCTTCAAGGCACGTTCTGTATCGTGTGGAATCATGATTTTATTGTTGACATTGATTCCCTACGGGATGGGGACTTACGTTTGGGGTAAATTTAAGTTTTAATGATCTAATAAAAGACTTATAAATGTCCTCGGGCCTTCCACAGGACACCGTTGTTGCAACTTCGAAAATCAAAATTTGGGATTCAACAAATTTTCTAAATTTTATAGGTAAAGCCTCCAGTTTGATGCCGAATAAATGTAAGCCCTCCGTCTCTCTCTCTTTCTCTCCCTCAACTACTTCGCTAACAACCAAAATAACCACCATTTCAAACATTAAAAATTCTATTTCAATAGGATATTATTCTTTTATTTTAAGGCTGTATTAATTAAAATCGTAGTTTTTTACTTTTATTTTGATTGTGCTTCAGAATATTTTCAAGAACTCTTTGGAAAGGGTTTGTAAAGTTTGTAACATCAATTAAATAACTAATGAGCTAATTAAATGGAATTTACTGTAATGAATACCACAGGGATTATTATTAATTGAAAGCTATGCTAATTACTGCTTCGCCAAGCAAAGAGTGATTTAATTAATGTAAGACATAAGAGTTGTATAAAATATAGCAATATAAGAAAGAATTAATGACGTCGATTTCGTGAAAATTTGCAAAGCTTATCCAAAGTTGAAATTTTAAAAAAGTTTTGAAAAAACTGAGTAATTATTATTAAAATCAATTATTATTGGGTATTTATTAAACAATCGGATATTTGTATAAAATAACGTAGAAAACTTGTTTGAAAGATTTAAGCTGCTCATTCTCGCAGTGGATTGGAGGTTTTCTATTTTCTGAAGTAATTTATTTTACGAATTTCTCGGGAACAAGATATCGACTCGGGTAAGTTTATTGAAATAGTTTTCCAATCTACTTTTTTTTTGTATAATAACCAGAGCCAAGTAAGTTGAAATATATTGAAGAAAAACAACGGCAGGGGTTCAATTGCAAATTCAATTTCAAATGGCCGAAGCCAAATAAAATACTAATTCAATAATACCAGACATGCCACGGTTCCCCCTTGTCCGAAATTTTAAACTTCCGTCTACAAATGTAATTTTTCACACAAACAGTTGATACGATAAAAGTTTTTCTCATTTTTCTTCGCCCACTTTAATAACGCGCTTTCCCATAAAATCCAGCCTGTATTTTTAATTACGTTTCGCAGGCTTTGAGTTTATTTTTGAAATGTTTGATTAGTTTTAGCTGCTATGGTCTTACTTTAGTTGATTCCACATCATTGATACTTATTTCTGTAAGTGGTTGAGATTTAGAAATTGCACTTTGTAAACAACGTCCTCTATTGATCGAGTATATCAATTAATGTTAGTGAAAGCTTTTTTTAGTTACATATTTATTAATTTATTTAAACACGCCGTTTGATTAAAACAATTTAGTTGTTGTTTCTTTAAATTATAAGTGGAAATTGGGTTGTTGGCTTGGTACTTTTTGAAGTGACTGCTTCGTTTAGTTTGTTGTCTTTTCACCCCTCTGTTCTCTTTTAATATACTTGAACACATCCTAACTTTTGTAACTATAATACAACATTATAAAAGCAGACATTTTATCAACGTTTAATTAATTTTATTAAAACGCTTTTATGAATTTTGGAATAGTTTTATAACAATTTAAACGGTTGGCCTTGAAACTTTCATCTTCTCGTGTATATAAGCCGCGAGACAATCGCTTTGTTGCGGTTGTTGATTATATATTAATTAAAATTTTGATGAATCACCCCCAATTGTGTCATACTTCCATGTTCGTTATTAGAAATTTATCCTTTGTTTCGATTTTGCGATATTCATCAATGTCTTCTCTCGTAAATTATAATCCTTTGCAAATTGCTCCATAGTTTAATGGCGCCTGTTGTGGACGGCTGTTTTATTAAGCACGAAATATTTCCAGAAATCGATAGCTCTCCTAATTACAAGCTCAGCCTAATTAACGATATATAGGAAATTGTCCCGCAATACTTTCAAACGCGCCCTTTCAAACTGCCTGCCTAGCGAATTAATTAATTTACAGATTACTCGTTACGCAAATTGAACGATACACTCTCGCGAAAAATATTTTCAACTACACGACCATGTTTTATAATAATTATTAATTAAAATTTAAACTTTATGATCTCTCAACAAAATTTTTGTTTAATAAATTAAAATCTCAAGAGACGTCTTAATTAATATGTCTTGTATCGTTTAATTTACTGATGGCAAATAACAAATTTCAAAATTTTTAAAATAATGTCTTTTTCTTTTTTTTTGGTTGCTTGACATTTTTTAATTTAATACACATTTTTTGAGAATGGAATCGGCTGTACCATTTTTATCTATTCTACGATTGAAATTGTCTATTGATTGATATTGACGAGAGTACTCCAGAACTAGAAAAAATCTGAAAAGTATTTAGGTCATCAATGTAAAAAAAAATTAGGCTAACGGACTAAAATTTCATTGAAAACGTAAATGTATACAGGGTGGGCCATTTAAGTTCATCATCATTGGAGTCTATAGTTCGATCGAGTTCGATACTACAAATCTAGAAAGTTGTGTCAGTGATCAAAATTTGATCATTTAATGAAGAGTAGATTGCATCGAGATTTTTCGGTATAGCATTCTGAACAATTGTTCATATTCCGATCCACTTCTACTTCTAACTCTATAGTTAGCTAAAGCTCGTGAACCCATGTTAGGAATGAGTCACTATCTACAATGTTGGGTTTAGAGAATAGATCAGTTTAGACAATTATAAATCAAAAAGTAGATCAGTGTAGGTAAATATCAAACTTAATATTGAATTCATTTTGTGACAACTATCATAAATTACAATTATACAGGGTGTCTCTGGAGGAATCTGCCAAACTTCAGGGGTGTATTTCTTAGGTCATTTTAACCAAAACCTTTCCGAATCGGACCTATGTTGATATGTTGATATAACTGTTTTTTGCTTAAATGACCTAAATAATACACTCCTAAAGTTTGGCAGATTCCTCCGGGGACGCCCTGTATTTCAGTTAGATATTTACTTATACTTTTCCACTTTTTGATTTATAAATATATAATTGTCTAAACTGATCTAGACTCGCATGATATTTGTAATTCGGGTTGCAGTAAAAAATCGTTAGGGATTACAAGTAAAATGGCTCACCCTGTCTTTTATACACTGGTGGGAGCAAACCGATTATTTTATTTACTGTATTTTTGAATAAATAGTATAGGATGGTGAGGGTGATGAAGACGAAACACGAGTTAGTGGGAGGCGTGTTAAGGATTAGCAGTTTATAAGCTCCCTGTTCATTCCGTATTTTCACTCTCATATTCCTACGTGTTTCACTTTAAATGAGAACACCTGCAGAACTCTTTTTGTTTTGAAAGCAATCGAAATAAAACTGTTATCAGTAATGTAGGCCCTTAAGATCTATCTTTTTATCTTCAAAATGACAGTAAGTTGTACTTTTCAAATTCACTGTCTTAATATTAACCTATATTTAATTTTAGTGACAGTTACTTGTCAAATTTAGCGAGTGAAATACTGTTAAAGTCGTAGTGTACTTCAAAATCTATGACAGCGCTGGCCACGCTCCTTGAGCTCGCTAATAAAGTTGGTGGGACTGTAGAATTAAAATAAAAGTGGCGTTTCAGGTAAAGTTATACACTGTGAGTAAACACTAAACAGGGTCGAATTACGTCTGTTTGATGCCCTACGCTAATACAGATTTGACGCCTATTTAATTACCATCTAAGAATTTTTTGGGTCGTGGCGTATCACTCGTCGCCTGGCGGTTTGGGGGAAATATATTTATCATTTAGGGCTATTTTGCCACATAACAAGCAATTTTAGAAACTTTAGGCTTTCGCCTTGTCAGCCTAGTGTATAATATGGCTCTGTGAGTAAAAAGTGGCATATTTTGCCACTGGCCAATGCCACTGAAACCAGTGGCATATTTTCTTTCCCGGTAGGAATATCAAAAAACGGTTGGATACGTCAAATTGATTTGTTTCAAAACAAACATTTTCCGACGATTTTCATTTTTCTACCCCTCATCCCCTTCGAGCAATGACGTCATCAATTTTTTTAAAGACATTCAGTGGTGTGTTGTAAGCAACCAGTTATAATATAACCCGAACGTTGGGTCTTTTTTCTTTATTTAACAGAATGAACAGGCATATATCCAGCTTTGTTCAACGACTCAACGTTGACGTTATAAATAACCGCTTGCTTATAACACACCACTGATTGTGTATACAAAATTTATATTTTTTATTGCGGTATTGGATGGTACATTTTTTGGATTTGACCTTTCCCACCGTTTTTTTTTTGGTATACCTATCCGGAAAGAAAATATTCTACTACGAGTAGTTCCTTACTTTTTATTCACAGTGTATTAGGTATTAGCGACTAAGATTAAGAACAATAATGTATTAGAAAATGTTGTTGCATATCATAGTGTTATTATCCACAGGTATATTACCACCATGGTTGCATATCCCAAAAAGAACAAATACTATTTTTCTCTTAAAAATCTTCATTTTTCTGCATCTCTGATGATTTAATATACTACTGTTCTCTAATCGAATCGGCTGTATCTACCAAACATTTCATCACGCTCGTGTATTAAAATTACACGTTTTGTCATTGACTTAAGCTATTTCCAATGTTTAAAAGAGATCCCTTATGTGAGTCTTGTCTTGTCTTTGATCTTCTGATTTCCAGCAGACATTTTTGTGATTCTTCAAATTGTTAAAGCTTTCTTATACCTAATACAATACGCGTATTATATAATACCATATTTGGAATTAATGATTTACCAGGTATTTAATATTTTAATCTAGAAATTAGTTCTACTGAGTATTATAAAAATTAATAATGAGAAAATGAAGGTTAGTTCGGCATTTTGAACTTAATTGGTATACTAAGTTGGCGATAAATCTAATCAGAAAGATATCGCTAATTATTTTCTTTTAGAATTGGCAGTCGTGGGCTTAAGTACGCAGGAAGAAAGTAGTTGTACAGCTAATTGGCATTGATTTATTGAGAGTATGGTGTGAGAACGAGAACAATGTAACCATAATTTACGGATTAATTATATTGGGAAAGTTGTCTTATTTATTATTGATTATTTTTTATACCTATTAATTACATGTTTTTATATTTATTTGTAAATTGCAAATGAACCTTTTCATTATTTTCTGATTGTTATAACAATCAATTTATTGTGGAAGGGTTTTTTTTAAATTCAGTTTTATGAAAATAAAATTTTTTTGCTTTGAAATAAATTTTTTACAAATTTAAAATTCAGTGTGTTTTTTGTGAATACATTTCGTGTACTGCCTAAAATTAAAGTTTTTACATTTTCTGTTAATTGTAACGCCTACTCAAAGGAGACCACTTTACTCGCTTTACTTTTGACTCAAAATTAAAACTGAAAATAGTTTCACGACAGACAAAAATAACTTCAAGCTTGTTAAAAATGAAAATAAGCAAATGAATCGTTATTAGAATGATTAACGCAACATTGTAAATCAAGACATTATTGGTATAACATTTTTGTACAGTTGAGACATTAAAATGACTTTTTGAACTCGAGCCAAGATTTTCGTAATATTCATTCGTGCTTTTATATGTATAATATTTAATAATATATTTTTAAGTTAATAATATAAATTGCTTAAAACATAACTCATATATAAAAGTTGTCCCTCTTTATTTATTATATTAAATAAATTGAAAGCGTTTAAGGGGGAAGGGGTCCCAAATTACTTGTACGATTAAGAACATAAATTTGGCTCCACTGTAAATTTTTTTAGTAAGTAGTAAATAATTCCTTTTATTTTGAAAATATTGAAATTTCCTATTCTTTGTGTTGAACTAGACTTCATCTTATTCTAGAATAAATGTTTCTCATTAATAAAAACGTTTTCCACAAAAAAACGTAATGTTGGCTTCTAAAAACTTAAGTCAGTTGAGTTACGAGGACATGGGGATGGGGATATTATGAGAGATATTTACCTATATTGATTTTGTCTTAGAATCATAATCCATCCATTTTTGGGCTAATGTAGGTACATGTATCCAAGTTTCAACGAATACATGAAAAATTAACTGGAAAACAACATAACAAAGCTTTAGGGCTGGGATTGTTATGGTGGGGGTCGAATGAAGTGTACGTGAATTTAAATTCTTGGTCCTGTCCAATTCACTGTGCTACCCTTGCTACCTCCTTATAGCAACACACTCAGTGCTTTCAACCTTTAGTCGATCTGGTCAATCTCAACCTTTGGATGAATGCAAGGAGACACTGGAGAGTGCAGTTCATCGATACTGTCCACACCATGGGACCAGTATTCCCCTAACCTGTGTTCTTGAAATTGTCCTAAAAAATGCATCGAGTGGGGGGGGTATAGGTTTCTAATTTAAAATTTCTTTAACATAGTGACGTTTGAAAGGTTATGTCACTTATATTTGGGAAAAGAGGAACCAAAAGATATTTGCATACAAACTTGATATTTTACTACATCATAAAAAGCCTTTAAATTAAAATAATTTGGCACTTTTTGAAAAAACTTTTTGGACCGTAAAGACTTCTGTTATTAGTGTGAGGAAAGAGAGTTAAAGATACTAGGTATACGTCAGTAGAGAAATAATTAAAATTTTCTTTAAAATAACAAAAACATTAATTCTGCTTAATTAAAAACAGACTCGAGCAAAACTTAAAGTTAAAAATAATTAATTATATCGAACAGTGTTTAATAGCTGTACCTAAAACATATACTTTAATTTTCATAAAAAATTACAAGTTATAGAGGAAGGTAATCAATGACTAATTGTAAAAAAAGGTTATGTCATATTTTTATGATTTTGCACAAAATGAATCCACTTCGTTAATTAGGTATTTAATTACATACGTAACTTAAGTTTATGAACAGGAGCAAATTTTAATTAAAATTCTCTACACTTGAAGTTTAAGTGCAACGTAAATTATCTACACGCCGATTTTCGTTATTTAATTTAAAATTGAATTTTTGCCAAAATGTTAAAAGTTACATAGTTAATTAAATTTATTAAAATTAGAGTGTCGTGCAATTTTTCTAGCAAATGAAAACTACATTTTACACTTTAAGTATGTTTTTGTTTTTCACCAAAATGTCTAATGCCAAGAACGCAAAATATATTTTGATACACTTAAATTTGTTTTTGCGTTTTGCCTTTGATTTGAACATTAATGTCCTCTACTCCACTAACCTACAAAATAAAAACAAACATAAAAATAGTTTCGAGCTCGCAGTTTCTTTTGTACATACATACCATTTCCAGCAAAAGAAATTCTATTGTAACTAAAGCTTTTGGAGATAATTAAATCTAGATAGGGAAGGCTTATACAGGGTGGTGACCGAAACTCTCTGTGATAGGGATGTAAACATGTAACATCACACTTTGGCAATTTCCTGCTTCCCAATTTAATGTAGAAAAATAATCTTTAAATATAAGTTGTAGAGCATGAAATTCTGCATTTAAATCAGGAAATGAAATTAATTTTTAGTACTTTGTAACCCCAGAAATTCAATTTGAAAATATCGAAGATTAGCAGAAATATAGCGATTGCTAAAAAAAAGTTATTTGTTTTATAAGGAGACAAAGTGACGTTTTGTGTGACAAGACTGTGTTTGCCTGAAGAGCGAGCGTAGCGAGCGAGTCTGGCAATACAGGCGAGTCACACAAAACTACTTTGACTCCGTATGAAACATTATATTTTTTCTGCAAACGTAAAGCGTAAAACTGAAAATTTTGATTTTTCAAAGAGCACCATCTCTTGTCAATTACTTGTAGTTCAATTGTCAAATATTTTTTAAAATTAACTTAAATTTGTAAAAAAAGCTAATTATTAAACACAACGAACTAATTATAAAGGAAAATTTAAAAAACATTAAATTTTTTACATTACAAATGCTTAAAAAACATTTTTTACGTTAAAAAATAAAAATTATGTGCGGTTAAGATTTTACTTTTCCTGCCTAGGCAGTAGAAAAGTACTTTTCTGACAATTTTTCCTGCCTCGGCGGGAAAGTTAAACTTCACCGTTACCTATTGAGTGACACAAAGGCGACTTCTTCTGACGTTTGAAGAAAAATGATTTTGACAGATAAAGAATAAAAAGTAAAACATTTGAGAATTTTTAGTTTTGTTTCAAGGCAATCACTATATTTCTCATAATTTTCTAAATTTTTCAATTAAATTTCTGGCGTTATAAATCATCCAAAGTTAATTTCGTTTGCTGATTTAGATGCAGAATTTAATGTTCTAAAACTTCTATTTGAAGATTTTTTGTCTAAAACAAACTGGGAAGCAGGAATTTACAAAGTATGATTTTACATGCCTATGAACGAGATGTCCGGTCACCACCCATCATTCTATTAAAGTTACAAAAATTTCTGCGTATTTAAATACGTTGGTCACCAGATTAGAAGACCTGCATTAACTTTTTCGTTGCACTTCTACTGGGCCAGATCGCGACCTCTTCGTTATGGGCTTCTTCATAACCGATTAATACAATATCTTCAGCTCCAGGACATTTATTAAGTGGCTGAATGACTTATAACGCTTTATAATGGAACCATGCGGGTCCCATCGGGATCATAATGGCATGATGGGAAACGTAGCAAAATATTGAGGTCAACTATCAAGGAAAAAATAAAAACACCAATTGTGCACTGAAAAGGTCTAGAGCCAAAGCCCTTGGTTGGGTTATTGCGGACAAGCTGAACGTCGAGCAGTGCGTAACGGAGCGGAAATCCTAGTTATGTAACAAAATTGTTAATAAATGAAATGTAATAAAGCGCGTGACAATATGATGTATGACTTTGACCTTAACCGAGTTCACTTTCACACCCTTGAACACCCTCTGGAATAATATTGTAGTAAAATTTGTACAATGCAGCTGAATTGATTCCAAGTAGGCACAGAAAATCAAATTTTGGCACTTCAACATTTATGAATTTTTTTAATGGTGTTATATAAGTAAACTATTCCAGGGGACTGGAGAAAGTTCATTATATTGTTTGGTATTTCTTAATTATTGGAATATAAATTAGAAACAATAAAATTTAAAAAGGGACATTTTAAATGAGTGAAAATTTTACTTTTGTACGACATAACCAATACCTACTTTGTGTATAGCTATACCCAAATTCTGTTGAGCCATCCCCACACTTTTATCTTTAAAAATCACAAATAATGATGGAGAAAATTTATGATTTCCACAAGCGACTTCAACTGTAGGTAGTTTTATTATAATATCCCTACTAGTATTTATCCATTATGAATTTTATCTGTCGTTGATATCGAATTTTTAATTGTGTGTTTGCATGCACGATGTGAATTACAAAATAAAATACGACCAGTTAAAGCACTTCGATTAAAGGTAATGCTTCTATTTATTTTATTTATAGGTGTAAGTATAAGGTGCTATCACGTCAGCTTGTACAATTGATAGAGTGGTCATTACCATAATATTGACAATAATATTAATTTTATTTACATCAAAAATTTTTAAAGGGTGCAAACTACTTGTTAGATTTAAATTCTGAAACTTTCAATTTTGTACCTAAATACCCATAGTGCAGCTTTAAAATACGTTACGCGACAAAGGGAAGTTCACGTATCAATTATGTATAAAAAATTGGTTTGGAGATTATATAATTACCACATTTCGTATTATTTAAAAAAAATTCCGAAGGACGAAGCTATTTCTTAGAGGAAATAATACGTCTTTTAGTACAAAAATAACGATTTCAAGTACGAGGTGTGATCAAATTTCATCCCTTTCAGTTGATTAATTAATTGGAATGATTCGTTACATATAAAATAGTTCCTGAAATTGAAAAATCGATATTTCAGGAACGAGAGATGCTAGAAAATGTCCTTACATTTGGATTACATCTATTTCTTTAGGAAATAATACGTCGTTTAATACAAAAATAACGATTTTAAGTAGGAGGTGTGATTAAATTTCATCCCTTTCAGTTGATTAATTAATTGGAATGATTCGTTACATATAAAATAGTTCTTGAAATTGAAAAATCGATATTTCAGGAACGAGATATGCTAGAAAATATCCTTACATTTGGATCACATCTATTTCTTTAGGAAATAATACGTCGTTTAATACAAAAATAACGATTTTAAGTAGGAGGTGTGATTAAATTTCATCCCTTTCAGTTGATTAATTAATTGGAATGATTCGTTACATATAAAATAGTTCTTGAAATTGAAAAATCGATATTTCAGGAACGAGATATGCTAGAAAATATCCTTACATTTGGATCACATCTATTTCTTTAGGAAATAATACGTCGTTTAATACAAAAATAACGATTTTAAGTAGGAGGTGTGATTAAATTTCATCCCTTTCAGTTGATTAATTAATTGTAATGATTCGTTACATATAAAATAGTTCTTGAAATTGAAAAATCGATATTTCAGGAACGAGATATGCTAGAAAATATCCTTACATTTGGATCACATCTATTTCTTTAGGAAATAATACGTCGTTTAATACAAAAATAACGATTTTAAGTACGAGGTGTGATCAAATTTCATCCCTTTCAGATGATTAATTAATTGGAATGATTCGTTACATATAAAATAGTTCCTGAAATTGATAAATAGATAATTCAGGACCGAGCGATGCTAGAAAATGTCCTCACATTTAGATCAACCCTTGTATAACAAACAAATAGTGAGGTTATACCTACCTGAACTTTATGTAGCTATACGTGTTTTTAAGTTTTGACATTAAGTACCAACTTTATTTAGCTGAAGGCTGAAAATATTTTTTTCTTCAAACGTCAAAAAAAGTTGACATTTTGTTACAGAACAAGTAAGGTTAACGTTCTACTTTTACATCCTAGGATTTTAAGTACGAGGTGTGATCAAACTACACCCCTTTCAGGGTAATTATTTTTTGGAAAGAATCGTTACATATAAAATCGTACCAGAAATTATTAAATCGATATTTCAGAAACGAGAAATGTTAGAAAATGTAAAAAATAATGAAGTTAGATCTAAACTTTATGAAGCTATATTCGTGTTTTTAAATTTTGACATCTACCAACTTGATTTTGGTTATAATTTTGTTTTAAATTGTTATTTTCAAGTTGTGGTCTTTCGTAAGTTCATTTCGTTTTTTACTTGTTCCGAAAATAATTGTAATTTGCAAAAAGGCGTTGCATCGAAATTAACTTTTCTTTGTATTAGGTGCACACTGAAGGAAATTTAATTAAATAACACTTTGCATGAAAGAAGAATTACCTGAGGATGAATGAATCTAATGCAAGACTGCATCTAACGAACTTCTCGAGTCCAAGTAACGTCCGGTTCCGGAGATCAAAAGGCGATGTCTGTAATTAAATACATCGTGGAATGGTATTAAATTATCTGCGAGGATAGTATTGTGTACAGGCTGTACAAAATCAGCGTGGACATCACATATGCACAAAGCATTCCAGCCTTAATGAAAGCCCATTAGCTAAAGCGTTTTAGAGTGCCTCCCTCTTTACTCTTGTAGCTAGAGATTGTACTGCCATTCTCTTTTATAACACTACGTAAACATATTTAATGCACATTTTAATTTCAATTTACAATTTTCTTAAATAATATCACACATTAAACAAACGGATTTGTTGATAATAGCGCTATTTATTAGAAGAGTTGATAGTCGTTAAAGAAAACTAATGGAGAGGGTCGGAAAATATAATGAATTAAAATTACATTTTGCTAAGAAAATATTTATTTGTTTTTATTCGCGAATAGAAATTTCAACAAAACAAAATTGGATACTAATTATCAAAGACGACTTGAGGCGCAGAGAAAAGAAAAACAGAAACATAAATTAATAATAATAAACACTCACTTCATCAAAATTCTAATTAAATATTTTCTTCGTGCATATAATTAATAGAGAACCGCAGCGACATCAACTGAATAAAGCTAGAATATTTTCTTATAACTAAAATACAACACAGCAATTCTGGTTTTCCGTTTATCCAACTTTCCTGACAGTTCAAACCCAATAAATGTTATAATGAAGCGCTTTATGTATATTTACGGGCTCCGTAAACGAGGCAGATACTCCATTTATAATCTATTACGCGGACTCATAATTAGTTCCCATTTTAATTATTAATTAAGGAGATGCTTGCTTATAAACTGTCAAGTATCTTCTATACTTGGAGATTTATTTTGTTAATTTCTTATTTGTTTAATAGGTCCAAAATATTTCAAAGGTATATTATATTCTTCAACATTTTTTTTCTTCTTTATATTCACTTCGATAAAGGACCCCGCACAAATCTTATGGGAAATGGCCCTCGGTGAATTTTCCTAAAAATTTAGTATGTTGTAGTATTTGACCTACCGAACAAAAGTCTCCATGGCCACGAAGCTCTAAACCTAATATTGTTCGTGTTGTGGAGGCTTAAACTAATGATAATCTTGTCACACACAATTAATACGTATAAGAAATGGCCCTCGGTGAATTTTCCTAAAAATTTAGTATGTTATGGTGTTTGACCTACTGAACAAAAGTCTCCATGGCCACAAAGCCCTAAACCTAATATTTCGTGTTGCGGAGGCTTCAAGTGCTGAATAATGTTGTCACACACAACTGCGATTTTTTGAATTTTATTTAAAAAGTTCGGTTGCCTCGCTGCTTTACAATATTTAATCGGAGACACATGGAATTTTCTTCAATATTCGTTAATTCTCTTTCAATACCCTGATTGCGATTCAAACATACTCTTGTGTCATTTTCTAATTATAGGTTTGGAAGATCATTATCTTCACGCCTTTTTATTGCAATATCCAGCCTATTATCAATGTCGCCTATTCCAGGCATTCTTACTAAAACTTCCAACATTACAAAGATAACAATTGTATCAAACTTTTCCAGCTATAATTAAATCCAACCACAGTTGTGTGTGACAACATTATTCAGCACTAGAAGCCTCCGCAACACGAAAAATATTGGGTTTAGGACTTTGTGGCCATGGAGACTTTTGTTCAGTAGGTCAAACACCATAACGTACTAAATTTTTAGGAAAATTCACCGAGGGCCATTTCTTATAAGAATTGTGTGAATGTGATCGTTATGCATAAAATTCAAAAAATCACAATTGTGTGTGACAAGATTATCAGTACTTTAAATCTCCACAACACGAAGACTATTAGGTTTAGGGCTTTGTGGCCATGGAGACTTTTGTTCGGTAGGTCAAATACTACAACATACTAAATTTTTAGGAAAATTCACCGAGGGTCATTTCCCATAAGATTTGTGCGGGGTCCTTTATACATCCAGTAAATTTAGGTATCACACAAAGTCAGTCTGGACCCTGTTTTCTTGTTAATGAAACTTTTAACATTGGATGTGAATGAATTTGTGTTTGATTTTCATTATCTTAAATGCTTGTAGAATTTTCCGATGTTCAAAATTTTATTATTGACCAAAAGGCATTCGAAATTTATGAGGAAAATCAATCCAACAACTCATGTCACGCACTTACAGATAAACGGTTGTTTTTGGTCGAATAACAGGTCACTGCCGTTACCGACTTGATACGCCGCTGGCTGATTTAGGAAGGGACGGCTAATATTTTACGCACGGCGCTACTGATTATTTAGATTTTTGCTATTTTTATGCTGAAAATTGGTTTTTGGGCAAAATGAGCTTAAGGATCACAAATTATATTTTGTTCTGATCATGTAACATACTTTACATTTTAATTTGCTTCTATATTTTGTCTGAAATTAGTGTTTGTAAAAGTAAACATAACCCTACTTTTTTGTACGATACCTGACTAAAATTAAATTAAATTAAATTAAAACTTTTATGAATAATTTACCTAATTATGTTTATTTTTAAGTGTGACATGAGTTGTCGGTCTGATTTTCCTCATAAATTTGGAGTGTAATTTGGCCATTAATGAAATTTTGAGTTTCGGAAAATTCTACCGCCACATGCTAATGTCTTATGTTCTTCAACTAATTCTAAACTTATACATTATTATTTAAATAATATCAGAGATAATTTCGCTTCATAGTAGTGTTGCCGTCTAGACAAGACAAGACAAGACTTGGCCAAGTCTTGTCTTGTCTTGAAACTTCTAGACAAGACTTTGCTAAATCTTGATCTAGATTAAAATTTCATTAGAAAGTCTTGTCTAGATATCAAGAATTTCAAGACTCTAGATTAACTGAATGGTGTATAATTCGCGTTTCTTATCGTTTGTAACGTTACACCTTATTTTTATGTGGAAGTTGCCTGAGTTTATCTCAATTACTTCTAGGTAGGTATATCATTTCCGCTTTATCTTACTAACGTTATCCTTCTAGCGTTGAATAGCATTTTAAGAAATGCAAAATTTATCTTTATTCCTACCTGTAGTCTTAATCAAGCTATTCAAGCCCGAATGAAATGAGGTTTGCATTTTATTTTTTAGTTTATATTGTTTATCACTTTCATTTCGTTTCTTCTTACTATAATCAGAAATTTATTTTTTTGTTTTTTCTATTTTATGTATTATGTACTAGTACTTACAAGTTAATAAACTAGTTTATTTGTTGTAACACTTTTTTTTATAAATCTTAATTTTACCTATGCACTTCAGGACGTCAGCAACAGCAATTTTCTCGAACAAATAAATAGCTTGCCATCTTAACTTAGTTTTTTTAAATATTATGCAAAACGTAATAATCTATTACAATAAAAATTTATACATAATATACTACTTAACCTATTCTAGAGTCTTGATATTTCTTGTCAAGAGTCTTGATCTAAATAACATAAGTCTTGTCTTGTCTTGAAGTTTCTAGACAAGATTTTTGCAATTCTTGTCTTGATAATCTAGACAAGACAAGACAAGAGTCTAGAAAGTCTAGATCTAGACGGCAACACTACTTCATAGTAGACCATCTTTGTAATAAAATGCATAATAAGCCTAAATAATTCCCTAACATCATGCATTCGTCCACTGCTTGTTGTTAGTGATGTCAGAAAGTCAGAAAGCTTATCAATTAGACCGCATCTAGGTATGTAATAAAATGCATGATAAGCCTAAATAAATCCCTAACATCATGCATTCGTCCACTGCTCGTTGTTAGTGATGTCAGAAAGCCAGAAAGCTCATTAATTGAATATTCTTCAACCAAAAACCCGAAATTATCGCACTGAATATCCAGACTCCAAATTATATATTCCTCTCCTCTACTCACCCCAAAGGAGGCCAGTAATCATTACGTTAATTCTGAGCTATAAAGCCACTGTGGGTTAATCTATTAAATATAAATATCTTCACAATTTCCTGCAAATGCAGTACACACCATTGAGGTTTGTTTCAAACGCAAAATGTGCTCACTGCTCAGCGTTTTAAAAAAGGATTCAGTTTAGACATTCGTTTTTAAATTAAAATCAGCCTTTTCCATGTCGTTGCGTAAACCCAGTCCAATAATTTGATTTATAAATTTGCGTATATCTTAAACATGTCTTACTAATCTGTTCATGGACGTGGTGTTCAAACTTTATCACATCATTTATGTAAGAACAAGAAGTGGTAAACACATATGTACAAATTGAATATATCGACCTGAGACAAAAGTATGAAAGCCAGAAATGCATATTTTGTTGAAATTCTACAAAATTCCTGAATAAAAAAATTATCTTGAGCAGCTTAAAACATGTTAATTTCAAATTATGAAGTTAATTTAAACTGTCACAGATAACATCCCAGGGAGGATGCTAAGAAAAAATTTTATATTCCTGCTATTAAAATAACATCTCAAAAAGAGTATTTATCAACACTTGGAGAAAATAACTCTGGTATCCCTTTTGGATTAAGAAATTAAATGACCTTGATTTGTTATTGTTATTTAATTAGTTCATGAGCTTTTAGTAATTGCGTAGCAACTGCGTAAGAAACTTTAGAATTTACCCAATTAAAATTAATGACTTTGGTTCGATTATTGCTAAATAAGCGCTCCTTAATTGCATATCACAGTGTAAATATATATGGGTGGTAATTTTAACAACAAAATTAATAATTTAATTATTTATTTAATGTAATTGTACTCGTATGAAAAGTCTTTTCTTTGCACAAAAACTTGTTGCGAAACGAGAAGAAATTAAAAACTTTCACATTCACGTAATAATAAATTTTAATAAATACTTAATAAAAATTAATTTTTTAGATAATAAATACATAATATTTATGTATTTAACATTTAGAATAAACACAACGCAGAAATGGATTTATTGTCTTCGCAAGTTGCAATCACTTGTAACAATGTTAGTATAAAATGCTACAGGGCATACGCAAATTTAAAAGTAATAAAAATTAATTAAGCTCATAATGAAAAGCTTATTTAAGGATTGAAATAACCTATTATGTGTAATGGAAATAAATTACTCTAGACGTAAATGATCTCATTAATACATATACTACTAGGTTTTTAAAAACTTGACATAAGGAAGGAATGTTTCTTCATTTATCACTGACATTTTTTTAAATCAACATCCGGCGTGAGGGTCCAAACATTTGCAATTTTACTCTATAATTGAAGTAATTATAGAAAATTAAAGGCTCTTTTTTTAGAATTCTTCACCAAAGCTCACATTCCTATATAACCACCTCTAAACCTATAAGTGAACTATTGAAATGTTTCTTTGAGATGCCGAACTAAGAACTCCTTTGGATACGTTTGAATCCCATTTTAAACAGTATAGCTTCCACATCCACACGTTGGGGTTATATCATTATAAGGCGATCCGCTCAAATGCAAAGTGGTCGCATTGGGTCTATAAAACAAATGCAATATATCTTCAAAATGGCGTAACAAATATCCAATAAAGATATTGGTTTTAGTAGTGCTTATTACCTCTTTTTTGAAAATTGAAATTATCCTCATTAATAAAAAAGTTATAGGCATTTAAAGAAAATGCACTTTTTTAGTTTTTTCTACGTATTTGGTAATTTTCTAAAAGCAAAAGCTGTATCAAGTTGGCTATAAAATAACCAACTTTGTATCTCTTAGAGTTTCCTCTTCCCCATCCTTGTGTACAGATTTTTAAAATATTTTGCGCATAAAAATCCGTTCTCTAGTTTAATAGTCGAGTGACGACGTATTAGAAAAAGAACAGTAGGTATGGGTTTTTATATGTTTTACGCTTGTTTCGAAAGCTGTCATATCTGAAATACTCGTAGAATCGATGTTGTGGTATCTATATTCTAGGGGAATCAGTGCACTGAATTGATTTTACTTGTAGCTGGATAATGGTTAAGCTAGAAATTATTGACATCAGTAATGAAACATACGTGGATATGTCGTTGGTCACTAATCTACTAATGTGAATTATCCCTTAATAATCTCTCATTTGAATGATTCCAGCTCATTGATTTGAGGGGTGATCGTGTATTTTGAATTGCTCAGAACTGAAAAAGCTCGATTTACATTTAAGTCGACATTAATTTATAGTCTCATTTGGGTCAAAAGTTGAACTAGATACTGGATAGCTTTTTACTTAAATGATTTCCTTTATCTAGAATCTAGACGCCTCTTTTGATGCTTCATCTGTTTTTTCATAAAAGCCTTCTTTATACAGATTTATTTAAACGTCTGTATGATTTTAATAAGTCTGAAGTACTCAAATGATTTGAGATATTAACATTTTTTTTGGAAGCTTTTTATAGAACTTTCAGAACATACTTTGCGCACTGAATTAAAAAATTCGATTTCAGCCAATTATAGCATTTTATTCAATTATTATTTAAAATGAATAAATTGTATTTGCAATATTATTAATTCTGTATTTTTTTTGTTACAGGTAAGCTGAAAATTTCGAAACAAGTTAAATTAATTTGGGTAAGCTCTTTTTGTGTTTGTATTAATAAATACTTAAAATAATTTGTAAAGAGTCAAGGTTAACAAGAATAAGTTGCAAAGCTTAAATTTATTGTAGGTGCATTTAATAGCTTATTAAATATAATTTAGATAAATTAAAGTGTCTGGTATAATTGCATTGAATATCGAACCTTAACAAATTATCATTTATATACGTGTTTAATTATAATAAAATTGTAAGTTTACTAATTGATGTCTAAGGAATTCTTGGTATTACAGTCGTCAGTTTCTTTAACTGTCAGTGATGGGAACTTTATTCCCTGCGTACCTTGTTACCCTAACATGGTGAATTAGAAATAATTGGTTGAGATTTGTTCGTCTGTGGTTTGAGAGTAGGTGGTCTTCGAACGAATGCCATGTATAAACTTATTTAACAAGAACGTAATCGAAATTTCACAAATTCCACAGATCTAATCCAAATTGTTGTAACTATTTCTTGTATACCTTGTTTTTCTTACTTTAATATAAACATCCCAGATAAATACAATTAAGTATAACATTTATTTCAATCAAGGGCTCATTTTTTTTATATTATGTGGATTTTTAATATTTTTGTTCGAAGGACGTGTGTCCTTTGACGACAACATATTTTTTAAAGGTGTGTTGAATCAAATATTTGAAAAATCGAAATGATTGTTGATAAATTAAACAATTTTCTTACGAATTGAGGAAAAGAACTTTGAAAGAAAAAAAGAAGAAAAAAGCATTGGAAAAGTTGGAAAAGGCAAAGGTAAAGTCATCAACACTTTTATTCTATCTTTTTTCCAATTGTCTCATACTTTCAGAAAAAATTCCTTCAGCCACTCTTCAAACTATTGTGCATGCTTCATCAGAAGCAAAACGCTTTCCCTTGAGTATAGCAAAAGGGTTAACTTTGGGAGCCTTTTCGTCACTAATTAGCCACTGAATTGTCTTTGCCGGATGAATCCGACAATTGTCGTGCAGCAACAAGTTTTTTTGCGTTTTTCCTCCGGGTCAATTTTGGAATTTTGATACCAAATTTTTTTCAGCATTCTATGAAACTTTTAGCTTCAGTTTTCTTCTAAAAATTGTGTTTTTTCTAGTGGAGATCACATAAGAACCTACTAAATGGAATTCCTGTTTAGTCAGAGAATTTTTTTGAACTCTGAATTGTGTTTTCCTGGTTCTCTGCTTTTATGGTAGACCTTTTGGGCATACATTAAATAATCAAAATTTTTTCAGCTTTCTATAAAACTTTTGGCATCAGTTTTCTTCTAAAAAATTGTGTTTTTTGTAGCGATGATCTCATAAGAATCCACTACACGAATTCCTGTTTAGTGAGAGAATTTTCTGAACTCTAAATTGTGTTTTCCTGGGTCTCCTCCTTTATTTTAGACCTTTTGGGCATATATTCAATAATCAAAATATTTTCAGCATTCTATGAAACTTTTAGCATCAGTTTACTTCTAAAAAATTGTGTTTTTTGATAGTGGAGATCCCATAAGAACCCACTAAATGGAATTCCTGTTTAGTCAGAGAATTTTTTTGAACTCTGAATTGTGTTTTCCTGGTTCTCTGCTTTTATAGTAGACTTTCTGGGCATACATTCCATAATCAAAACATTTTCAGCATTCTATAAAACTCTTGGCATCAGTTTTTTTCTAAAAATTTTTAAAAAAATTTTTTTGAACTTTGAATTGTATTTCCCTGGGTCTCTTTTATGATAGATCGTCTGGGCATTCATTCAATAATCAAGATTTTTTGAGCATTCCATAAAACTTGTGGCATCAGTTTTTTCTAAAAAATTGTGTTTTTTTTGTAGCGGAAATCCCATAAGAATGCACTAGATGAATTCCTGTTTAGTAGGAGAATTTTTTTGAACTCTAAGTTGTGTTTTCCTGGATCTCTGATTTTATGGTAGACCTTTTGGGCATACATTAAATAATCCAAATTTTTTCAGCTTTCTATAAAACTTTTGGCATCACTTTTCTTCTAAACAATTGTGTTTTTTATAGTGGAGATCCCATAAGAGCCCACTAAATGGATTCCTGTTTAGTCAGAGAGTTTTTTTAACTCTGAATTGTGTTTTCCTGGTTCTCTGCTTTTATAGTAGACTTTCTGGGCATACATTCCATAATCAAAACATTTTCAGCATTCTATAAAACTCTTGGCATCAGTTTTTTTCTAAAAATTTTTTAAAAAATTTTTTTGAACTTTGAATTGTATTTCCCTGGGTCTCTTTTATGATAGATCGTCTGGGCATTCATTCAATAATCAAGATTTTTTGAGCATTCCATAAAACTTGTGGCATCAGTTTTTTCTAAAAAATTGTGTTTTTTTGTAGCGGAAATCCCATAAGAATGCACTACATGAATTCCTGTTTAGTAGGAGAATTTTTTTGAACTCTAAATTGTGTTTTCCTGGATCTCTGATTTTATGGTAGACCTTTTGGGCATACATTAAATAATCCAAATTTTTTCAGCTTTCTATAAAACTTTTGGCATCACTTTTCTTCTAAACAATTGTGTTTTTTATAGTGGAGATCCCATAAGAACCCACTAAATGGATTCCTGTTTAGTCAGAGAGTTTTTTTAACTCTGAATTGTGTTTTCCTGGTTCTCTGCTTTTATAGTAGACTTTCTGGGCATACATTCCATAATCAAAACATTTTCAGCATTCTATTCTATAAAACTCTTGGCATCAGTTTTTTATCTAAAAATTTTCTAAAAAATTTTTTTGAACTTTGAATTGTATTTCCCTGGGTCTCTTCTTTTATGATAGATCGTCTTGGCATTCATTCAATAATCAAGATTTTTTGAGCATTCCATAAAACTTGTGGCATCAGTTTTCTTCCAAAAAAGTTGTTCTTTTTGTAGTGGAAATCCCATAAGAATCCACTGCATGAATTCCTGTTTAGTATAGGAGAATTTTTGTGAACTCTAAATTGTGTTTTTCTGGGTCTCTGCTTTTATGGTAGACCTTTGGACATACATTCAATAATAAATTTTTTTTAAGTATTCTATAAAACTTTTGACATCAGTTTTCTTTTAAAAAATCGTGTTTTTTGTAGTCCCCATAATCCCATAAAAAACCAGGAAATAGATTTCTGTTTAGTAGTAAAATTTTTTTGAACTTGGAATTGTATTTCCCTGGGTCTCTTCTTTTAAGATAGATCATCTGGGCATTCATTCAATAATCAAGATTTTTTGAGCATTCCATAAAACTTGTGGCATCAGTTTTCTTCCAAAAAAGTTGTTCTTTTTGTAGTGGAGAACCCACTGAATGGATTCCTGGTTCGTAGAAGAATTTCAGCGATGTACCCAAGTCCCACTGCAACCATCTTTCATAAATAATGTTTGGGCCATTGCCTTCTTTTACCAGGGATGTTCAACTCTAGTTTCACTTATTTTCTCAACAAATAAACCACAAATCTTCATAAACTGTACAAATTAAACCCAACATCCAACATGTGTTTAGTAATAATTTGACATTTGGGACATAGTCCCATTTTGGTTTCATATCTAGGTTGATAACATAAAAATACGCCTTTGTGATAATTTGCTACTACCTGACATTAATCTACAAGGCTAGATCGCTAAAAGATGCTTTTTGAATCACCTCCAGGCAATAGACTATTAGAGACTTGTTCGTATGGTGAAAATCTTAAGAAAGTTGCCAGATTTTCTCTGGTTATTTGTTTTTGTTAAATTGTTTTCAACGTTTGAAATTAGAAAAGAACATGAGATTACCTTGAATTGAAATATCAAAGTAAATTGTCAATTTTTGTAATGATTAGTAGCACGTTAGGTGGAGAGTGATATTACATACTAAACACGAGGTTTTAAATTGCAGTATTATTTCTTCTTGTTGCTAACGTTATTTTTTGAAGTAAATTGTACTTATTTTTGTACACGAATAAATTTAATGATTTGGTTACGTTGATTAGTGAAGCGCAAAAGGAGCTATGGAATCTCAAGTTCTCTGGCCGTTCAGAGTTGTATATCATTATAGTTCGTGCAGCGTTAAATCTCACAGATATTGTCTACCATTAAGTCATTAACCTTTTGTTCAAGAAACGGAACGTTTTATTTAAATATATCCTATAGGTACTTTTAAATCTTTTAAAAAGTTGCGATTGTTTGCTTAAAAAAAGTTTTCCCATGTGATAATAGTTTGGGTGATTAAACATTGTGCAATTGGCGATTTTAAAACTGATATAAAGTGACATGAATAACACGTAGGATAATATTTCATACTAAAGTAATGTATACAAATTGCATGCATTTATGCATGAAATTAATGGGTAACATACTCAATATCGTCAGTAAATCTCCTCTTCGAGCTGTGGTTGGCATTAATCTTGTATTTTTTAAAAACTTTTACCGATTAGAGGGAAAAAAAATCGAATTTTTGTAAATAACGAATAAGAGAAAAGATAAAGTGAAAATGCAAAATGCAATGTTCAAAGGTGACTGTGAATGTATGGAAAGTTTAGTTTTAGACCGAATAAAGCGAACGTAAAGTCAAGATTAACACGTTATTCGAGATACGTTTAGTCAAAAACATCATCACGGAAATATTGTCACGCTTTTCTTGACATCTTAATAGTGAAAATGGGGTGCTTAAGAAAAAGCAGACACTCATATCTTTTCACTTGATTGATTGTTCTTGTTTTTTTTTACTGTTGACATTATCAACAAGCGTACGATTATTAACTTAATTGTGTGTAAAAATCACCTGTAGAATTTGATGACATTTACTTATTTTTTATATTATGCGAGATTTTTTTATTTAAAAGTTGAAATTAACTTTTAGACCTCCAAAAGTACGTAATTTGAGGGGAAATTATCGATTAAAGTTTTTTGATTAAAAATTTGTGAAAAACACATTTTTGAAATATGTAATATAAAAAGAGATAAGAAAGTAGTTTAAGCTCTTTTCGAGCATCCATTTCTGTCAGATTATTATTTTTTCATCAGGACGGACCACGTATAATATAGGCCAGTATATTGCATTCTCCTCTTATTCCCGCGCAGTATGCTTACGATATTGGAAACTTGGGGCGGCTTGAGATGGATGGCTTTCTGTACATACTGTTTATACGACGCGACCGAGAAAAGTAGATGCTACAAACGGAAAGAAATTGGAAATTGAACCGGACAGAGGTGTGGGGTCTGAAAAAGCAATTCAGTTACGAATTGCGCTTTGACCTAGACCCTTTTACTTTTTTACTTTTAAATTTCTAAATAACAAATGATATACATAAGGTATGTCGTTATATATTCTCTAACAACTATTTGTATTCATTTATAAAGGAAAAATTCAATTTAACACAGCATTTGATAAATTAACAGTTTGTTAAATATCTTTTGATATTTTTTTACTCGACTTATAGCAAAAACCCATATTGTGTTTTTAATAAAGTTAATTAAGTTTACAATATTAGATTTTTAATAATAAATTTTAATATAATATGCTCAGAGAAACTCCTCAATATGGTATAGAAAAATACGTCACTTTGTGTTTCACTCTTCGAAATTTGCTTGTCCGCCTTCTTTCCATTACTTTTAATTAAGTATTCTTCTACTAAACATAATTAGATTTGCTTTTTATTTTTATTAAATGCATTTGTTGTATGAGGAACTACTTAAACTTTCAAGATTATTTTTGTAGTTTTTTTTGGTGTTACATGAATCTCTTTCCAGCTGTGTGCAGTTAAAGTAAACGCGTTAAACTAAACTTTGAAGTAAAACAGCATTAATTTTCTGTACGAGACGATGTCAGTCGCAAATTTTAACTACGTAATTAGTTTAATTTTATTATGTTCCAAATTTAAGTCTCGTTTTTTAATTATCTTTTTTTAAATGTATTTTCATGTGGTTTTCGATAATTAATAAGTTCCGATTACTTTGTGGTCAGGAATCTTCCAATTCCATACAGTAGAAAATTATAAATGGTTGTGATTGCATGGTTTTATGTGCTATTCTTAAATATTGCATGAATTTTTTATAAAAAATTGTCACTGAAAATTGTAGCTTGGTCAAATTATCCTTCAGAAAATTCCAAAAATCATGTTGAAGGGCTCTAGTGTAGCATCTTAAATTCAACTTCTTCCTTGGTTGTAGACCACGTTTATACCATTGTAGCGGTGGTTGTGAAGTTCAAATTTCGCGCCTTTACACCACCGTGGTATTTCAACCCTTTACCGTCAGGGTGCATCAACACCATCGGCATCCGGCAGTTCATCGTCGGTCTTGACATGGTCAACACGTGCGTTCTTCATGTCCCGAGACGCCTCAGTGAATTATGTGTGAATATTGTAATCATTAATTAATTATATATTTTTCACACTACAAGCGCGATGTTTTATTCTCATTAAACAAATTGTACAACAGGTATTTATAATACCATAATACACTTGTTCTAGCTTGGTATAATCTCTCTACAAGCTTCTAGAAGCTAGTTTTTTTTTCTAAGCCAATAGGAACCTTGTATTTCCAGCGTCAGACGCTAACAGTTGGTTTGAGCAGAAAAAGTTTCTGGAAGCTGTGATGTAAGATAAGCTTTAGGTATGCTGCAAGTATTCTATCGATAACAGTTTGTAAGTATACCCCCCTGGCTCCCATTTGATACATTATTAATTGATGAAAAGCAACCTGCAAATACTCCATCTTCACTCTTCTATATAATAGCCTTTCTCAAAACACCAAACTTTTCTCTCTTAATAAAGAAATTTCTGATTCTGGTTCCTGTAAAATTGTTTGTTTAAGAGGGTTGTCCGTTCATTAGAGATGCCCGTTAAAGGTGATTTTACTCTACACTTTTTTTGCTGTTTAAGATGCAAATAAATGGCTATCAGTCTTACAAAATGGTACTGCTTTCTTCCATCTGATCTTCTCAATTATCACGGTTCATTTAGTGAAACTATGTATAATGCGACGCAATCAACCCCCCCTTCTCTTAGAACCAGTGATCGGTAATTTATAATAACTCATTCATTATTTGAAACTGGAATAAATCTATGGCGAGTCCAGCGTTTTCCATGTCACTTGAGCTAGAACGCAACAGTTGAAAGATATAGATCTAGTCGAGTTCTGTCACTGGTTGTTGTATTGTTGGTCATCTTAAAGGAACAAGGTGACTATTATAACTGAATATTTGGTCTGATAGAGTAATAAATAGCTTATGATAGTATATTATGATACAAGGACGTAAACAGATGTTTTACGGGCGCAGGGCGAGCTTGCGACCGACGTGTGAACGTGTTTCATTTAAAAAAAGGTTATTTTTGTGGATATCTTGAAAACTATATCAATTATTTTCTGTGTTGATCATCGTAATCATCATGGTAAATATTACGCTCCTTTACTAATTTAACCATCTTTGTAATTACAATAATACGAAAGTTAGCTATGGTGCCAAGTTCGTTTAAAACAGCCTGTACACTTCTACATTGTAAGACGTTAAATAGATATCTACCTATTTATAGTAAAAATAGATAATGCATCCGTTTGATTAGTCCAGTGTCTAAAATTTAGTGACAGTTACTTGTCAAGTTTAGCGACTTTTAACTCGTAGTGTACTTCAGAATCTATGGGAGCGCTGACCACGCCCCGTCAGCTACCGATTTACCTTCGTGTCGCTGTAGATGCATAATTGGATGTAAAACGATGTGCTATAGCGATATTAACTTACATTATAATACATAGCTAATATAAGGGGTCCTGTGGTCCATATAGACTAGGCGCAAAAGTTAAACTATTTTATGCAAGCGGCATTTCATATAACATTTTGGTAACCGATGTTTTCCTAGTATTTCAACCCTGCTGAATACGAAAATTGCGGTTATCAAAGCGAAATCTTAACCGGAAGCGTGATATTCAAGATGACACCCAAGATGTCAGCTTTGTTATTTTTGATGGAATCATTATGGACAATTAAAACAAATATTTTTATTGGTTCGGATAGATAATTTTATACCCTACAATTTTTATTAGAAGTAAAATTATCTTCAGATCACTCCTAAAAGAGCTAGAGTCGATAAAAGCACCAGTGTTGTATAAACCGTCTTAATACATAAAGCAGTATATGGAAGCATCTTGGTGAGTTCAGCGAGGTAGCTTTCCCAGTATCCAGCTAGGATGTATCTGTTAAAACATGATCAGAGCAAATCAAGTCCATAAAAGTCTATCATAAAGAGGATATTGCGTCTTCTGTTTTGACAACACACGGTGCTTCTCCCGACTCTCTAGACCCTTAAAGAGTGATTTTACTGTAATTTTTTGTAGACCATAAAATTATCTATCCGAGCTAACAAAAATATTTGTCTTAATTGCCATAATAATTAATCCATCAAAATAAATAAAAAGAGCAAACTTGTATATTACGACGATTTTTAAGCACACGATGTCTTTAGCTGGCTTTCGCTCCTTAATAAGCAATCTTACGGTACTTTTACATTTAATAATAATTGTAGAGAACCTTGTATATCTAATTCAATCAAAACAGTTGTCCAAGTTTCAATAATAATTCTTCCATCCAAATAAATCTTAATTAATAAAGCAGACAACCTAGTCGCCATCTTGAATATCGCGCTTCCGGTTTAAATTTCACTGTGGGTAATCGCAATTTTTGGATTCAGGGGGGTCGAAATATTGGGAAAACATCGGTTACCAAAATGTTATATGAAATTCCTCTAGCATTTCGATACTGGGATTTTGTTCCAATTTCACGGTGCTTCTTCCGACTGTAGCTCCTTAAGGAGGGATCTGAAGATAGTTATACCTCTAATAAAAATTGTAGAGTATAAAATTATCTATCCGAACCAATAAAAATATTTGTCTTAATTGTCCATAATGATTCCATCAAAAATAACAAAGCTGACATCTTGGGTGTCATCTTGAATATCACGCTTCCGGTTAAGATTTCGCTTTGATAACCGCAATTTTCGTATTCAGCAGGGTTGAAATATTGGGAAAACATCGGTTACCAAAATGTTATATGAAATGCCGCTTGTATGGTAAAGGATACGTTTTTTCCGATAACAGTCCTAGTCTAATAAGCAAATGTCCCTGAACAACAATAATCAACACTATAACATGGGCATGATGTTTGGCGCGCATATGCTTACCTGTGCTCACCACAGGGTCGTAGTTAGACTGTGTTGTCTGGGCAGGCTCAAAAAATTTGAAGAGCGGATGAAAAGCTTAAATCAGCAGTGACGTAAATAACGGCCCCGCAGGGGCTGCGTTGCGGGAGGGCCCCAGGATATAAAGGGCCCCAAAACATCGTTTAGTATAAAATTCGTTATAAAATCGATTTGTGGTAAAGTAAATTGATTATTAACGAGGATGGCCTTCCATAATCTGAATTTTGCGGAAAGACCCCCTAAACTCTTAGCTACGCTACTGAAAATCAGGGTTTTCTCTTTTCTGGGTTTTCATAAGTCCGGCGTTGACCACTGTAATCTCTTCTGAGGATGGAAGTTTTTTGCCCAAAGTTTGTAAAAGTTTGACTTTCTCTAAATCAATGTTTTCTTCTTCGGCACCAATTAGGAACTTATCGTTTTATTATTATTGCGAAATTATTAGCAAGCTGTGACTAGAAAAGGCTTAACAGGCAGGCTGTACCTGCCCTGGCGTACCCTTGGCTACGATCCTGGCTCACCACTTTTGTTCTTGCTTGTTCTGTCCCAGAATTTTTGTCAAGTTTGAAAATGAATTTTATAGTAGCAACAGGTGCTTATTCCATTTTATATAAATTGGTAAATAAGAAGAAAAATGAAGAAATATTTGGCAACGGACACTGTTTTCAAAATGGAGCAAAATTTATTATTGAATTAAAAGAACGGTGATGCATGTGTATTTACCATTGTAAGCAAATGACAGCTGAAGATTTTGAAAAGTTAATAAATCTTGAAGATGGAAAATGATGAAATGACACAAAATTGCATAAAATGCTTGCTCTCGTCTGGCTTTAACGTTACATAAACCTTGCTATTGTCGTTTCACGTTCCATTTGGACGTTCGGGAATAGGTAATACTTGGTTCCTTTTGAATAGTGAAGACTCAGCTTTACATGACCAGATTTTCGCTTTTTTAGTCTTCTGTAATATATTCTCATTCTTTCGTAGATGAGGTATAAGTACCTATGCATTATAGAGTGGGTATAGGTACATGGTATTCCTAATGCTCCTAATTTATAAGATTCTAAATTTAAAATATTTATATAAATATTAGAAACACACCACCGCACGTTACAATTTTTTTAAAAATCATTTATTTTGGCTTTTAGATGTCACGCTTTCAAACTGTCTTTGGCATGTGAATTTGAAAAGAGCGGTGACAAATTTATGTACTTTACTACTAAGTAGACACTTTCAAGTGCCAACGAAAACATAAAGATACTGATAATGAACTGTAATGCACATAAGATTACGGAAAGGATGCACTTAAAATTGCAATATCAAAACGTTATTAAGTTAAGGTTTACTTTTTATTTTGCATTTTTAACAAGTTGTTCAAACAAAATTATGATTTTGATAAGTTCGAACTCTCTATATGCATATGTTCATTTTTAAACTGGTAAACATAATCAACTCGACTGTTCAGACAATATGAAAATAACGAAATTTAATTTAGTTTTATACGCTAGTCATGTAGCGTAATGTGTACACGTTGGGCTGTCATGTTGCATGTGTTCGGCGTCGTCGTATCCGTCGATACGACGATGACACCCTTAATGAAATCAAAACGGCACCGGATACAATCAAAATAAATTGGTCCGTTGTTTGCTCGTTCAAACATTTTGTTCAAATTGTTTTTTTATATGCCGTATTATTGTAATAACTGTTGTTAAGTACCTAAATATGCCGGCTATTTTTTCCTAAACGGCGTATAAAGGGAAGTGGCGACTTTTCGAATTGATTTCAAAGGGTCAGTTATAAAATTTTTGCTTCCGTACGTTGGCAGTTGAACTAGCAGCTGTTTCCAGTTGGGGATTCCATATGTATGACTCGTTCTAACGATCCAGCCTTGATTAGGCTTCTGGTTAATTAATAAACCCCCTATCTCTTCGACCCCTTATTTCCTTCGTTATTCTCGCGTGTCAGGAGATTGGCCTCTCATTTACATACGCATACACCCCCATGTGAAAAAATATTACGTAGATAATATCATTCGGACCCCATTTTAAAACCTGATGAAAAAGGTATTGTTGTGAAGAGTCGTATAAAATTAATATTTAACACCATTACATTTTAACTAATTGTTTCTATACTCGAAATTTTCTAATTTCCAACCTTTATAAACAATTACCCCAACAAATAACCCTATAAATTTTATTAAATTTTTAATGAAAACGTATCAATTACGCAGTACCAAAAAGACGTTATCTTGTTACTTGTTTTGTGTGTGTGTCGATTTTGAAAGCTGTTAGAGAGTACCTAAAGCGTTTTGATTCGATTAAACTCACTTACATTTGTTTATGGTGGCATTAATTTCCTCTCGAGGATGTGTACAGCTTTATTTGACAAATTTTAAACAAAAACACGCGATACGAGATTATCCCAACCCAAACAGACGAGCGTTTAGCTCCAAGCAACTACGATTCCCGCCGATCTCTTCCACAATCGCGAGATTAAATCTGAACGAAATATACAAAATTGATTTATAATATTCTAATCTTGAGCAATTATTTAATGGCTTACGATAATCATAGAAGAAGCAACAACCACTGACCTTGTTGGAATGTAACCTAAAGATTGTCATCTGAATTCAAGTTGAATGAATAGATTCAACGACTTCAGGTCTGTCAGGGAAAAGAACATAAATACCTAAATAAAACTGCCTTCTCGAGACCTCGACCTTCGAGCTTGTTGCACTCGCGTTATTCTTTTTCTTCTACCTGAATTTCATACTCTGTTGCCAAATGCATCGTTGCCGAACTAATACTTACCCTTATCGCAATAAAAATATCTACTTCCAATAGACACGTCTTTGAACCAAAATTTTCCCAATTATAAAGCTTAAATTCGAAAGGTGTGTTATTGAGCTTTTAATAATTTATTGTTTAACATTATTGAAAGTTATATAAAAGTTAATTTAATATGTAGTACTAATTTGCAGTTTAGTTTGAATCTTTTGTCTATTAAGCTGAAACTAGGGTTGTTAGGGCATTGTCATTTGGTATGGTTTTAGTTTAATTAATTTACCTTTGTTATTTGTAATTAATGTGATGCACAATTAACTAATTAATTTAATTAGAATAATGTAAATTCTTGTTGCAATATGAATAATATGTTTTTTTAGGAATTAAATGGAAATGGCGAAATTAATTTAAATAAAAATGTAATTATTCTTAAAAAAGTTTTAGTTTTAATCATTTCACGTAAATTATATAAGTACAATGAACAATTTTCTAAAGCTTTTATGGCTTAAACCGAGCTTAAACGCATTGGACACATTATCTGTCTGTCTCGTCTGTCCGTCTCTCTGACAGCTTATCATTAGAAATTTTTTATATGTATTTTCATCGACACGAGAGAAAAAGCTGCTGTGAAATGGTTTTTCGTACATACATAGCTCTTTAGTATAGTCAACGAAAGGGTTGTAGAGGACATGAAAGAGGGTGGAATTATTTTCTTAAGGAATTGAAGTAGTTAGGAGCTAAAAATAGATACTAAAAGTCCTAGTTATGTGGCTAAAGGGCGTTTTTGGAGTTTTTGCTTAAATCTAGAAAACGGTAGGCCCTAGGAAAAAATTTTTCTTAGCAAAATGAAAGCTTATCAAATTACCTACAAGATTGTTTTTTATTCATTTTTCTCTATTCCTAATAGTTTTCGAGATATCCGCCTGCAAAATTCGTTAATACATAAAAAAAATTTGTTCCACGTTTTTCGTCAAACTTTTGCATCTAGCAAATGTGTAAACTGATTCGAAATTTTCAAATTGCTTTAACTCCGTACCGTATACAGTTGAAGACAAAATAGTTAAGGAAATTTAATGCTCTACAACTTCTTTTCTGAAGACCTTTATTGTAAAATAAAAGGCTGAGGTGCTAGAGGCAAAAGTTTGACGAAAAACGTGAGGCAAAAGTTTTTTTTTCATACATTAACAATTTTTGCGGAGGATATCTCGAAAACTGTAAGGAATAGAGAAAAAATTAGTGGAAACAATCTTCTGGGAAATTCAATAAGCTTTCATTTTGCTCGGTAATTTTTTCCTCGGACTCACCGTTTTCGAGATATAAGCGAAAACCCTAAAAACGCGACCCCTCCACCTCCTATGATAGCTGTACGATATAGCTAGGACCGGGGACTTAAAGTATTTTCCTTGAATTTTCCCTCAATACTTGGTCTAATGTTTAAACCATTGAATAAATAGATTCGGAAGGAGGGTTAGCAACCGTTGCCCATAAGAGCAAATGCGAAGGAAACGACATTTTGGAAATCTATAGATGACTGACTCATTCATTTCGTCGAGTTTACATTATCATTGGCTGTCATGATCTTTTCTTATTAGTGGGAGTATAAGCAACCAGTTTCTATTGGAAAAATTGACCGGAAATCGTTATATTTAGAAAACCATTCCGATCCATATTATTAGCTAAATGGCTCTTTCCTGTTAGAGTAGCGGCTATTTATTCAATGTTTTAAACATCAAATTCCTCAGGAAAACATATACACGGTAGATAATGTTAGCCTTGACTTTGACAGATGTCAAAAATCTAATAAACAATGCTTGATTGTCTTTTTAATGGTTCCATATGTTTGTTGGAAAAGCAGTAATCAGTTTCTGAAAATTTTTACTGTAGTGACTTTTACCTTCCTGTTAGAGTAGCGGCTGTTTATTCAATGGTTTAAACATCAAATTCCCCAGGAAAACATATACACAGTAGATACTGTTAGCCTTGACTTTGACAGATGTCAAAAATCTAATAAACAATACTTGATTGTCTTTTTAATGGTTCCATATGTTTGTTGGATAAGCAGTAACCAGTTTCTGAAAATTTTTACTGTAGTGACTTTTACCTTCCTGTTAGAGTGGCGGCTGTTTATTCAATGGTTTAAACATCAAATTCCTCAGGAAAACATATACACAGTAGATAATGTTAGCCTTGACTTTGACAGATGTCAAAAATCTAATAAACAATGCTTGATTGTCTTTTTAATGGTTCCATTTGTTGGAAAAATAGTAACCAGTTTCTGAAAAATTTTGCTGTAGTGATTTTTCCTTTTAGTGATAACGGAAGCCAATATTGAAAAAATGTATTTTCATGTCTTATCTATTTCCCTAAGTAATACCAAAAATAATTCTACACCCAGTATATAGGTCTGGAAGACTAACAACCTATTCGAAAGTTTTTAGCGGATTATTAAAATTCCTACAACAGTAACAACACAAAATCTCTTCTCATATACGAGACTCAATTAGGAAAATTGTTATATCTGATTTATTACCTTGTATATCTGTTCGTATTACATTTCCATAGTTACCATAACTTGAAATTGTTGATATTTGAAAGAAACTTTTTCGAAATATTAAAATTTAGTTATTTTCGAGTTTGAGAACGTTTATCGCTTATAATAAATACTAATTTAATGTTTGAACAACTTAATAAGGGTTATCTAAGTGTTAAAAGCAAACGATGTAGGTGTTCGCTTGTAACTTCCCTTTAACAGGTATTAGTGTAAATGTGTCACCAGCAAAGAAGTACAAAGAATATCGCATAAGTTAAGCTGGTCACAATAACACCAGAAACAAGATAAGGCAATCTGCTGGGAACACAGACTTCTCACGAAGTTGTCCCCATGCGACCGACCTCTCGTGAACAGAATGTGAGCGATACTACTTGTTTAAATGTAAAAGATTCACAGTCTAATAAAAGACTGGTTCATTATGCAGTTTAATAAAAAACTGAGAGGTGATGGCACTTTTCAATTATCGTAGCACACCCTTCGCACTTTTAAGCTTAATCAGTGTGTGTGTTAGTTTCAATTGAAAGTTTAAAAAGTTGCTCGTTCGTATTAAATGAAAAGATTGTGTGCATGTGCGCGATCTCGTTTTGCATCAAATTAATATGTATAATCGCTTCATTAAGCTTGGTAATAAATATTGTGTGTGGACAGCGGCTAGTAGTGAACCGAACCGCGAATGATGAGGCCATTTGTTTGAAGAGAAACGTCCAATATTCGCCCAAATTGTAACCACGCATATATATTTTCGTCTAAATCGGTTTACTTCGTGATCGTTATTGTTTATTTTCTAGACATTTACCTTAAATGTTCAATTACCATTCCCCAATAACAGCTTTTTCAAATTATTTTTACAAAATGACTTTCTTAATTAACACTGACTTTAAATGCATATTTAAATGAATTTTTATGCTCAACAAAATTGAGCTTGTTTTGACGGTTTAATTTTTTAGAAAGCCATTTAAAGAGCACCAGGGGCACAGTTTAGTTACACCTACACTGTATTTTGATTTAGTTGTAATTTTTCTAAAAATAGGGAACAAAATCAACATAATAGTCATAAATCATAAATTGAAATGAGAACACGGACCGCCAGAGACAGGGACACGTAAATGTCTTCAAATGCAAAGATTGTATTTTCAGGTAGGTTTTGTATAGCGCGGTTTTCCAAAAGGTTTTTCAGTTTTTAATTAAAATATTCTAATTCTGATTAAAATAGAATAATCAATAGTCCGCCAAATATATTAAAAACGGTCATGGACGGTGATTTTTTAAAATTATTTGTGACTAGATTCCAAGGATATTGAAAAAGTAGGAAAGAAGAAGAGAGGAGGCAGCCTTAGATAGTCATGAACAAAAAAGGTACACGAAGCAAGGAGAATCGGTTGATACGTTGAGAGAAGAAAGGGATAGTTAGCCATAAAACAGACTAGCAAGACTGTGTTATCAGGGCAGGCTCAAAAATTTTAAAGGAAGGCTGAAAGCTGAAATCAGGATTTTCTGTCTTCTGGGTTTGTGTAAATCTGTTGACTACTATAATCTCTTCAAAGGGTGGAAATTTTTTGCCAAAAGTTTACAAAAATTTGACTGTCTTTAAATCAGTAAGTTAGGGACTTAAATGTCTTATTATTATTATTGCGAAATCCTTAGCAAGCTCTGGATAGAACAGGCTTAAAACTCTCCAAGGCAGGCTGGGTTAATTTTTAAACTGAAATTTTCATTAGTTTAAATATTCAAAATTGCTTAGATGTCATCTATGTCTTATATACCTTTTTCTGGACGTTCGTTGAGTGGACTATGGCCTTTTTAAGAGTTTATTAGAGGCAAAGGCAAACCTCATGGGCTGTGTCCTTGAGGAATCCTGCGCTTAGCATGAGCCATAACTATAAATTTTGTTAACAATGGACTCTGAAAACATTGACTAGGTACTTTGAAATGAATTAAATGTAATATTAAATCCTTTTAAAAATAAAATTTTGAAATTTACTTGAAATTTCGACCAGTTTTAGTTCTTTACGACTCGGTCACGTGCAGCCCACGAGCTTTTCCCCGACCAATAACATCCATTTCCTTCCAGAAGTTCCCCAGAGGCTCTTAGCGGTTTTCTACCGATTCAAATAGCTTCTTTGGTGTTGGAGGAATGCTATGCTTATGCCTCTAGATCAAGCATGTGCAAATACAAGATCGTGGGCCGGATAGTGACTTGGAAATATACCCGAAGACTGGGTTAATTTTTAGATTGAAATTTTCATTAGTATAAAATATTCAAAACTGCTTAGATGACTAGCTGGATTCAGGAGAGATTTGGAAAAGTCCTTGTGAGCTGGTGATCCGATAAAATGCTGCCTGCTGTAGATAGCTCTGACTTGATCATTTTGCGAATAAGGAAACATTGCTGCCAAATCATCCACTAGTCTACTATTTTCATATTTTTGTTTTGCCCAAAAAGAGCTTAAAAATGGGTAGTCCTGGTACTGGAATTTATCACCCTTCCTCACCCCTTCCCATCACTCTTAACTTATAATCCAAATTTTATGAATAACTGGAAACCAGTTGTTAAGGATATTGTTGTGCATAATGTCCAGTGATGCTTCTGATTCAAACATGACCTGCCCCATTTCATTTTCATCACGTTTTAAATTAACATCCCATGATTTTTCTGTCACGATCCGATGTGTTTAGGTTTTGCCTAACGTTTTCCACGATTATTCTTAAATTCCATTCAATTTGATTTCATGTGTACGCGAATTCTCATTATTTCATTTTATTTGAGAAAGTTATTGTTGTGCATGGGGTGTTGCCTACTCATTTAATTAATTTGACAGTAGACACGAGGGATTGCAATATTTTCAATGGTGTGTCGAGTTTTTTTTTGGTGATTTTGCAACTTCATTGTATGGAAATTTTACTGTGTGTTTGAGACTGGGTAGAAGAGACATTATAAATCATTTTGTGCATTTGATTCGAATTTTGTATAAATAAATTTGAGAGATATGAAAATTATGATTGGAATTAGACGAATGTATTTGATAAAACTAGAGACTAACGAAGACTTTCAATTAGCCAAATAATTTCTAAATTGGAATGTTACGTATTATAAATTGAATGTTAGTTGAATAAGGGTGTAAATCGACAGATAGGAGGAATGAGGGCAGGTGGTATATTTTACCCTATAATTTTGGCGTAAGGGCCCATCTATTGTTAATTTCCTCCCCATATACATTTATTAATATATTCAACATTTAAACGCAATTATAATTTTATAACGAAGATGTGTGTTGTCTCGTGGTAATATTTATAGATGAATGCAAATTTTAAAATCTTATATATTTACGTTGTTAGAATGAGAATAGAATACGTTTAATATTTTATATCGATCGAGTTTAAGATTGTAGCGTAGAGACAGCAGGTGGATGCTGCAATTAACATGGAAATGTATATTGTGTTGCTTTAATGGAATATTTAAATTTTAAATATGGTTTGATTACTTCGTTTGTTTTCGTTTATTTATTATTTATTAACTTCCAAACATTTCCAAGATTTCATCTGTATGCGTAAAATAGTCACTTTAGTTATAAAACAAAAATTTAATTAAGCCAAATTAATTATTATCGATTTAACATCTTCCTTCCAAACTCGTTTTTTTTATTAAAAAACAATATTTTTATTCTCTTAATTAGAGTTTAAAGAGGAAATAATTGGTTTGTTATTGAACTTTACTGGGCACTTTTTTTACTACTCCTTGTGTAAATCCACTTTTTGTGAAAAATGTATTTTTTGTTTATGCTAATTTTATAACCTTTTAGTGGGCAAAGTTGCACCTAAATTCTTTAATATCTTGCAAATTAGATAATCTTGTTAATTGGCAAGAATTCCCAATGGTTCAATCAACGGTGAACACCGCAGTGTCTAACTCGTGTTTCACAAATCCAAACGAGTCTTCCCACTATATGCAATTCCATTTAAAAGATGGAACTAAAGACAAGTGTCTTGTCGCTATATCCAACACTAAACATCTGGTTATATAATTACTGATTAATGCAGCCATAGGGTGATGAACGCTCGAGCACTTTGGGCAAGGAGAACGTTTGACGCTATAGCTGATTGTGAGTAACTTTTTTCTTCTTTTGTGTTTGATCTGTTGTTGTTGTTGTTTTTTTGTGTTGTTGATTGTTGTTGTTGGTTGTGTGATTGATCTGGACTTACTGAACCATAGTGTGCACTAATCGAACACACTTGCACCAATTATTCTGTCATTCCCGTCGTTAACGTGATTACCTTTAAGTTAGCAGAGCTCGACATCGTTATTTTTCTGGACTGCACTTAGGGTCAGTTTTCCATTCATCGCTTAAACTACGCTACACTATCGCTTTACCGTAACGTAAAAGTGTTACGGCGCATGAGTTTGAACTTCGTTCATCAGATGGAACGTAGTTTAAGCGATGAATGAAAAACTGACCCTATAAGAGAGAGTTGACCCTGCGTATTGCGGTTTTCGCGGATAGTTTCAAGCTATCTCAGATAGCTTGAATTTTATGCTAAAAAAGTCCTTACCTTCATTTCCTCCTCGTTATGTCATTAGGATTATTCTTGTTAGTGTGGACTGCAGTATAGTTTGTAGCAACTTCTCGTCTCTTTATTTATAAGACCATTCCAACATATAGAGGAATATATGGGTACTGGTTATGTTAGGTCATTACATGGAATTTCTCGTTTGAGGTAACGAAACGGTAAGGGCAGTGATTTCTTCATTTTGAGCTGTCAACCACGTCCTTCTGCTTCAATGAATGAACAGTGTTCAGTAACACTAGCTGTATGATCGTAAGCTATAGGGAGCTTTATATGATACTTTGCTGGGTGTTTAGACCAAACATATAGCTCGTGCAGTTTGTCCAACAGTTTTCAATAGCCGTTAATGCATTCTAACTCCAATCTCGAGGTTAATGTTTGGCTATTTTCTAAAATACAAGTGTCTCACTACATCCCATCCCTGTTGCTTGATTCCACCTTAACTGGGAGGGACTCTAACATTTGGAAGATTATATGAACACTGGCCATGTTAGATCATTCTATGGATCTTTTCAAATGAGGTAACAAAGGGCAGTGACTTCTACATTTCGAGCTGTCAACCCCGTCCTTCTGCTTCAATGGTTATTTAATGGATAGTGTCCAGTGACATTAGCTATATGATCGTAAGCTATAGGGAGCTTTGTATAACACTTCTGTGTTACAACAAAGGGCAGTGACTTCTACATTTCGAGCTGTCAACCACGTCTTTCTGCTTAGATTTTTATTTAATGGATAGTGTTCAGTAACACTAGCTATATGGTCATAGGCTAGGGAGCTTTTTATCACACTTTTGTAGCTGTTTAAACCAAACCTACAGCTCGTGCAGTTTGTCCAACAGTTTTCACGAGCTGTTGATGCATTCCAACACCAAGAACTGGGATCGCTGGGAAGGATTCCAACATTTGGAAGAATATATGAACACTGGCCATATTAGGTCATTACAAGGATCTTCTCACTTGAGGTAACAAAGGACAGTGACTTCTACATTTCGAGCTGTCAACCACGTCTTTCTGCTTAGATTTTTATTTCATGGATAGTGTTCAGTAACACTAGCTAAATGGTTATAGGCTAGGGAGCTAGGTATCGCACTTTTGTGGCTGTTTAAACCAAACCTACAGCTAGTGCAGTTTGTCCAACAGTTTTCACGAGCTGTTGATGCATTCCAACACCAAGAACTGGGATTGCTGGGAAGGATTCCAACATTTGGAAGAATATATGAACATTGTCCACTTTAGGTCATTACAAGGATCTTCTCATTTGAGGTAACAAAGGGCACTAACTTCTACATTTCGAGCTATCAGCCACGTCCTTCTGATTTGATGGTTATTTAATGAATAGTGTCCAGTAACACTAGCTATATGATGTAGGCTATAGGGAGCTTAGTATCACACTTTTGTGACTGTTTAAACAAAACCTTATAGCTCGTACAGTTTGTCCAACAGTTTTCACGACCTGTTGATGCATTCCAACACCAAGAACTGGGAACGCTGGGAAGGATTCCAACATTTGGAAAAATATATGAACACTGTTCATATTAGGTCATTACAAGGATCTTCTCATTTGAGGTAACAAAGGGCAGTGACTTCTACATTTCGAGCTGTCAACCACGTCCTTCTGATTTGATGGTTATTTAATGAATAGTGTCCAGTAACACTAGCTATATGGTCATAGGCTAGGGAGCTTAGTATCACACTTTTGTCACTGTTTAAACAAAACCTATAGCTTGTGCAGTTTGTCCAACAGTTTTCACGAGCTGTTGATGCATTCCAACACCAAGAACTGGGAACGCTGGGAAGGATTCCAACATTTGGAAGAATATATGAACACTGTCCATATTAGGTCATTACAAGGATCTTCTCATTTGAGGTAACAAAGGGCAGTGATTTCTACATTTCGAGCTGTCAACCACGTCCTTCTGATTTGATGGTTATTTAATGAATAGTGTCCAGTAACACTAGCTATATGGTCATAGGCTAGGGAGCTTAGTATCACACTTTTGTCACTGTTTAAACAAAACCTATAGCTTGTGCAGTTTGTCCAACAGTTTTCACGAGCTGTTGATGCATTCCAACACCAAGAACTGGGAACGCTGGGAAGGATTCCAACATTTGGAAGAATATATGAACACTGTCCATATTAGGTCATTACAAGGATCTTCTCATTTGAGGTAACAAAGGGCAGTGATTTCTACATTTCGAGCTGTCAACCACGTCCTTCTGATTTGATGGTTATTTAATGAATAGTGTCCAGTAACACTAGCTATATGGTCATAGGCTAGGGAGCTTAGTATCACACTTTTGTCCCTGTTTAATCAAAACCTATAGCTCGTGCAGTTTGTCCAACAGTTTTCACGAGCTGTTGATACATTCCAACACCAAGAACTGGGATCGCTGGGAAGGATTCTAACATTTGGAAGAATATATGAACACTGGCCATATTAGGTCATTACAAGGATCTTCTCATTTGAGGTAACAAAGGGCACTAACTTCTAAATTTCGAGCTCTATCAGCCACGTCCTTCTGATTTGATGGTTATTTAATGAATAGTGTCCAGTAACACTAGCTATATGATCGTAGGCTATAGGGAGCTTAGTATCTCACTTTTGTGACTGTTTAAACAAAACCTTATAGCTCGTACAGTTTGTCCAACAGTTTTCACGAGCTGTTGATGCATTCCAACACCAAGAACTGGGAACGCTGGGAAGGATTCCAACATTTGGAAGAATATATGAACACTGTCCATATTAGGTCATTACAAGGATCTTCTCATTTGAGGTAACAAAGGGCAGTGATTTCTACATTTCGAGCTGTCAACCACGTCCTTCTGATTTGATGGTTATTTAATGAATAGTGTCCAGTAACACTAGCTATATGATCGTAGGCTATAGGGAGCTTAGTATCTCACTTTTGTGACTGTTTAAACAAAACCTTATAGCTCGTACAGTTTGTCCAACAGTTTTCACGAGCTGTTGATGCATTCCAACACCAAGAACTGTGAACGCTGGGAAGGATTCCAACATTTGGAAGAATATATGAACACTGTCCATATTAGGTCATTACAAGGATCTTTTCATTTGAGGTAACAAAGGGCAGTGACTTCTACATTTCGAGCTGTCAACCACGTCCTTCTGATTTGATGGTTATTTAATGATTAGTGTCCAGTAACACTAGCTATATGGTCATAGGCTAGGGAGCTTAGTATCACACTTTTGTCACTGTTTAAACAAAACCTATAGCTTGTGCAGTTTGTCCAACAGTTTTCACGAGCTGTTGATGCATTCCAACACCAAGAACTGGGATCGCTGGGAAGGATTCCAACATTTGGAAGAATATATGAACACTGGCCATATTAGGTCATTACAAGGATCTTCTCATTTGAGGTAACAAAGGGCACTAACTTCTAAATTTCGAGCTATCAGCCACGTCCTTCTGATTTGATGGTTATTTAATGAATAGTGTCCAGTATAGGGCTGGGCGATATTATAAAAATATCGATATTTTCGATATTAAAAAAAATATCGATATTATCGATATATCGATATTCCGATATATCGATATTCCGATATATCGATATATCGATATTCCGATATATCGATATATGTATAGCAATAAGAAATATCAGGAATCTTACATTTAGTGGTCTTAAAAGACCACTAATCAGGCAGTAAATTTGGTATAGAGTGTCTAGTTAGCTACAGCCTCCAGCACGCGTTTTCACGGATCACGGTAACCCCAAACATTTCGTTACAGTGCGGCATATTTTGATAGTTGACTAGAAAATTTTATTAGACGACAAGGAAGCAAAGCTTTGCCTGGGGTCTGGGCTACTTCCGATCTATCGAAATTTTGAATAACGATATTAAAAAAATATATATCGATATATCGGAATATCGATATATCGGAATTTTGATATATCGGAATATCGATATATCGGAATATCGATATCGATATTCTATCGATATTCTATCGATATTCGAATAAAATTCCCAGCCCTAGTCCAGTAACACTAGCTATATGATCGTAGGCTATAGGGAGCTTTGTATGACACTTTGGTAGCTGTTTTGACCAAGCCTAATACAGCTCGTGCAGTTTGTCCAACAGTCCTTATGAGCTGTTGATGCATTCCAACACTAATTTCGAGATTACTTTATGGCTATTTGTTTAGAAAATACAATTGCCCCATTACATCCCTCTTGCTCGATTCCATCTTAGTGGGAGGGATTTTTTTATATTCTTGGTTAATGTATACTGTTTTTAGTTTAATTAACTATTGAGGAGTGTGAAATTCGATCATACAAAAAAATACATGATGTTTTATTTGAAGATTAGCACATTGGCGTAGCTATTTATCGAATTTTCAACCCACACCTTGTAACGTTCAGTAATTTTTTATGATTTCTTATGAGAAGTGTAAAAGTATTTTTAATTTATTAGAGTACCTATTTCAATTATGAAGAGTGCTAACTGTTAAATAAAAAAATCAAACACATTCAATTGTAGCGAAAAAATGGTATCATTGCGTTTTAATATTAAGTAAATTTGTTTTTTAATGCATTCTCCATAAAACTTCTTTATGACATCCAAAACGCATTCCGTACATATTTTCAAGCCGGTCACGTTTAGATGTTCTGTATATAGTTATAGTAATAATACCCTTGTCAACCTGTTTCGAATCCTCCAAGTCGCCCTTATTATTTTCCAACTTAAATTTGTTAAATTACAGGTTATACGTTTATCCAACTGCGATTGTTGTTTATAATTATAGACTTCTTCTAATAATACGATGGATTTACAAAAATTATTATACACACTTCAAAAGGATTTGAGAAAATATTTTATCGAATTTTCGTACTTGTGATTCGATTAAAACGTGCCGTTTTTTCTGTAACAAAGTTTGGAGTTGGATTTACTACGAACAAGTGTTTGAAAACTTGGGTTGTTTATAATGTCCAGTTTACCTGTATTTGCAAGTTGAGAACTAGTTTTACTGCTTGACCTGTGCACTCTTGGGGTTACGGTGCATAAACAGTGCAAAATCAAGACTTAGAACTAATTAGATCCCAAGAGTGAAAGAATATAAATAAATTTTGGTTAAAACGAATGTGGGATGCGCGCTATAGAACGAAATTTAAGACTTTTACAACTATAAGTGAATGATTAATTTTTAACACGCATAAAAAACAATGAGGGCAATTTATTAATTCGTGGTGTACACATTTGAATGCGTGATTTTTTGGTGAAAAAATAACGTCGTGGCGTGTCGTAACTGCAATTTATTATTCTCGGCACAAATTCGCATTCTTGAATACGTGCATACAAAATACGGAACAATCGAATTTGCCTTTTTTTTTAAACGTACTTGCATAGACAGACAATAGTCCAAATAGCAGCTATGTCATTATATTGAAATGTCCATCGCAGACCTATTAGCTGAACATAACTGCCATCGAATGTCGCACGCAGAACGGCCATAAAACAAACTAAAATAACGTAAATATACAATTACAGGATAATCACTTTTAACCCTGGCTTGAAAAACTTTTCCTCCCTCGTCCTCGATTGTACTCAGAAAAACTTAATTATTTTTGTACCCCAACTCGTTAAATTTCATTCTGTAACTAGTAGAATATTTTACACAAACGCATTGTTAAAAATACAAAAACTCTGAAATTGAGACAAGCACCTCCGAGCTAGATGATGTATGAATGGAAAGCAAGTTAAACTACACAAAAGCTTATACCTGACCTCACCAACCATTACTCGAAAAAAATAACTAACCTATTTCAACCAAAACGTTTTTGAAATCCACTACGGCCGGTAAACGAACATACTTATAGAATTTATGTTATTAGCTTTAGCGATTCTTATATGTGTTGTGAGTTAGGTCGAAAAATAGAACCTTTTTGCAAAACATCCATTGTTAACTGGAAAGTTGGTAAAACGCCTAATGATGTATTTCTAAAGCTACTAAAGCGCTGGTCCGTACTTTTCGTACAATTCCCGAATTACAACTCGACCAGAGACGTGACAATACGCACAAATGACAAATGAAATACGCAAATGAAGAATTGTCGAACGTGTGAATGGAAGCCGTAATGATCCGTACCGCACCGCATTCTCTGATTGTGCTGATTCTCTGGCGACATCGGTAATGAGATATTGTCCGGTGATGGGATGAGGCTTTAACACGGGACACGACACGTGGGAAACGACACAACCTCGAGAAAAGTGTTAATTTTTATTCACTAAAATTGACTCACATTAAAATTTTTCCACCTATAAATTGTATGTCATTGTTAAATCGGTGTTTTTATTATACGCGTAAAGATTAACTATTGTTCTGTTACGGCGACTTAATGAAGTTAGATGTGGTCGAACAAGATGATTATCAATCATTGTGTATAGCAGTCTTAACATACTTACGATGCTCTTTTTTCCAGTTCACTTAGTTTGTTTAACTGTATCAAATAAGAAAATACGCAAACAACTTCTAGTATTTAATGGTCTCTATAAACACTCATTAGACGATATGACGCATTGGAATATATTTTTTTTTAATTATTTAAGCAATAAAATTGGATTCAAGCAATCGAGTTTAAAGTGTACAGGATGTATCAAACTTCACGTTAAGTATAACAGGGATGTTCTTTATTTTTAGAGATTTCAGAGAGAGAGAGTGAAGCACAGTTACAAGCGGGGTTAGTTAATTTGATAACCTAAGTTTGTTAAAGAGGTTTTTAACCACGAGACTCAAAAGTATCGGCCCTAACATTAGAAAACAAAATTTACCCCTTTCTATACCGTTAGTAAGAAAAACTGGCAATTTAGTTTTTCGGCTGTAGTTTTAAAATCGTTTACATTAGAAACAAATTTTCTGGAAAACTTATTAGGAGGTCAAAAGAGCTATCAAACGATACTAATCTCGATATTTTATCACATCGACGCTAGGCGTCGCGACGTTCAACAACAGGTCCTCATAAGAAAATGAAAAGTTGAACGTCGCGACACCTAGCGCCGATGTGATAAAAGGTCGAGTTTAGTATCGTTTGATAGCTCTTTTGACCTTCTGAAAATTTTTCCCGAGAATGTTTTTTCTAAAGTAAACCGTTTTCAAACTATCACCGAGAAACTAAATTGCTAGTGCTTAGACCTGCAAAACCTTGAGTGCTTGTAGCGGACTTAACTGCGCAGGCAAGTTATGGCTATCATTGTGCCTCTACACAGTACTCATACAGGTTTTACTATGGCAGGCCGCTTATGCGGAACTGCGTAGGTCACCTGAACGATCTCAAGATACTTCGGTATGTCTGTGCAGACTGTACCTGCTCAGTGCTCAGTGCTCAGGCTTGCAAAATCTTGAGTGTTTGTAGCGGACTTAGCTGCGCAGGCAAGTTATGGCTATCATCCTTCACCTGAAGGATCTGAAGACACTCCGGTATGTTTGTGCAAACTGCAACTACTCAGACTCACTACTCAGTGCTCAGACCTCTATTTGTACCGGCATATCCACCAATATGCCGAAACAAGCCAAATAATGTGAAACTCAAACTTTCTTCTCATTTACTCTTCTGTACTCCAGTTCCATCTTCATGATTTTTGTTAAATGTTTCTTCGGATGTGAAAAGGTGTTAAAAGGTTAATTATGTATCTATGACTTGCGATTTTTTTAAATTTACGTATCAAATTAACGAATCTCTTTGTTTAAGTGTATGTTTTATTGTAGTGTAACCTTTCAAAGCCTGAGGAAAGAGTCGAAACGTATACATACGATACAGAACAGGCGTTTTCCTTACGTGTAGCCATTCCAAAAAACATCTTAGCCTATATTGACAAAAGTACGGAATAATCAATTCCCTTCTTCAAAATTAAGTTTTTTTATCATGACATCGAGGCGGTGGCGTTTGAAAAAAACATTTCCTTTTTTTAATGGTTATTTGATACCTTAAGTATTTAGCTATTTAGTAGAAATAAAACAGAACATTGATTAACATTTTCAGGCAATTAAACGAAAAGTGCCTTAGGAAGGAGTATACAAATGGATCCTGAATTTTATTTATGAGGGTTGGAAAATAATTTTTGAATATTTTTGTTAGGTTTTCTTGGGTAATTGAAATACTTGGCTTCTGCAAGGTAAATAAATATTAAGGAATGCAATTTTTTTGTCATAAAATAATCAACTTGTGGAAAGTTGGTTAATTATAAAAATAACGGCATGATGTTAAACATTTAAGGTGAAGTGATCAATAAATATTGGACAATTGGGTCAATACTTTTAATATTAAAAAAAAATAAAAAATTTCTCCAATAAAACGAAACAAAGTTCGGGTTTAATTTTCAACGTCTATATTTTGTGTGGGATATCAAATTTTTAATTAGCTGTCAGATAGAGCAAATTACATTTTATGGTTAATTATAATTATGAAACCGATACGGCTGAGCCATGTTACCTGCCTACAAGTTACATTCAAAAAGTAATTAATAATTAAAATTTTATATAAGAATAGATAGGGTTTGTAAAATTATGTTGGTAGAAACTCATTTAGTTTTTAATTAAGATTATACCTATTTGCTTGAACTGAGCTGAGCCACCATTTCATCTACTTTATTCAAGCTGTATCCATTAAAGTTGATGATTTTTTAAATCTCATAACTTACAAAGTTTTAGTGTATTAAACTCACTGTTGCGAATATAGCGAAAGTTTATGACAAACAATAATTGAAGGTACTTTGTTTTTAAACCAACAATTGCTTATTATTTAAAAGTTACATTCACGTTCTTTTAGAATACTTATCCACCTTTCTGAAAAAATTACGATTCATAAAATTCATTTTTTGAAATCCCACTAATTACTTTTAATAAGGAAAGTTTAGTTAATTAAATTCGTTATACAATATACGTATAAGTAGTTTAGATAAGGAAGAGAAACTTAGTTAATATTCAGTTTTAATAAATAATGTTTAAAGCAAATACTACAACGGGAGTCTATGATTAAACCGCAGCAAAGTAGTTGGCAATATCATTCGCAAGCAAGCTGAAAACAATTTAGATAAATTCAATGTCGACAATTCGTACCGAAACAACTACGGTTTTAAGATAGCAGGACAACACTTTGCCCAAATTCTCCAAGTAAATGGCTGCAGATTGTGAAATTCCTTGTGCTTATCGAAATTCCAATTGAATTCAGTAGTTATAAAGACATCATACTATAGAACAAGAGCTACTAATTAGATAACAAGTAGCAAGTTTGTTCGAATAACCGTTGGAACGTTGTCCCTAACACTATCAAAGGGTTAAGATAAGGAATGTATTCATAGGAAACGGGGAGTATGGGGATGATGGTGGCTTCCGCAGTGGACCACGTTCTCTGTTTACCGGAACTCGACGACCGTAACAAGATTACGTTGTAATAGCGGATAACCACTGGTCGGAGGCGTTTAACCGCAACTTGTCGCATCAACACCAATGTCAATTGTATTACCTTTTTATAACATTTCAAAAATATTCATTAAAACATTTTAATAATTTCCTTATAACCAACTACAAGCTTAAACTTAACACGAGCTTTGTTTTTAATTTTATAATACTCACTTTTTTCAATATTTTTGTTCTTTTGTTCATATCTTAGGCACTATTATTTATAGATTTATGAATTTAAGTGATATTTTGTGCTAATTAGAATACTCATGTCTTTCTTGTCTAATACCTATACCTATAGAACTTTCATCATTACAAATGATACATCTGAGACTGAGACTTTTCAGATCGATTCTTTACAGATCTGAAGCCCTCTGAAGGTGATGGCTGAAGAGCTGCGAAGTAATTTTTTAATCAAAATTTCAAATCAATAAAGAAACAATTTGAAACTGAGACGACATTATTGTATGCACCTGTATTCTCACTCAAGAGAATTCATTTTTTTTAATTTTTATTTATTATAATAATCTTTAACACTAGGTATTGTTAGTCATCTCTTCTACCTTAGGATAGTGATTATAACCTTTTGATTGGCTCCTATTTTGAGACATAATTTGAATCCCCAAGACTGTTTTTCTACGTACAAGCTTATTATTTCAGTAATCATCTAAAGAAGCGACAAAAACATTGCAAAGCGAACTAAACAACACATAGGAACTTCTTTAGTCAAGACTGTGGCTGTGCTGCGAATCTGATTAAAAGGACCAAAACAGGAATATTATAATAAAAAAATTAACACCGTAGCAATGGATTATTTAAGATAAGAACATTGTGACTGGAAGAAGAGAACGAAGAGCTATTGGACAGATAAGCGAGATGATAGGTTTCAAATGATTTAGACACCTTACTCGAATAGGCGATATGAGACATCACGAATGCTAAAATGGAAAGAAAGATAGGTAGACGTAGAAGATCTTGCAACGATGGGTTACAACTGCAGGGATGGACGTGAAGAGCCTAGTAGACGAAGCTATTTTGTGGGGCATTGGCACGGAAAGGCAGCGACTGACTGTGTGAATGGACGACATGAGATGGCCATCACGAATGCTAAAATGAAAAGAAAGATGGTAGACGGAGATGATCTTAGAACGATGAGTTACAGCTGATGCAAGAACGGATTTGAGAAGCCTATAGTAGACAAACATGCTTTGTAGGGTATTGGCACGGAAATACAGCAACTGACTGTGTGAATGTGCGACATGAGATGGCCATCACGAATGCTAAAATGAAAAGAAAGATAGGTAGACGGAGAAGATCTTGGAACGATGGGTTGCAGCTGCAGGATTGGATGTGAAGAGCCTAATAGACGCGTTCAGTATTGGCACGGAAAAGCAGCGACTGCATCACGAATGCTAAAATGGAAACAAAGATAGGTAGACGGAGAAGATCTTGGAATGATGAATTACAGCTGCTAGATGGATGTGTATAATGTATATGTATAAGCTCTTAGAGTAGTCCCAACGAAAGAAAAGCTCACCACGTGACCAAATCTGCCCAAGAGCCCAGTGGCGACAGTGCAAATCTACTGCGCAACTTTAACGCCGGTAATCACATGGTAAGCTTTTCTTTCGTTGGGACTACTTTCTAATTTGTAAACTGACTGCTATTGGACGGATTGCAAACGTTGTAATTTTGATGTCACGAATTTTTACTTGAAGGTGTTATATCTTCTGAACGGTCCATCACAGCGTTCCGCCGTTTGAAAATTTGTTCTTAGAATTTCCCATAGTGTAGGTCTGCCTTTAAGTTCTTCTGAATTCTGCTCCTACACGTACTCTCAAATTTACAAATGCAAATAAACTGTGCTTCTGAGGCTCAGCAGTAAAAGTACAACAATTTTTAAAGATTTTAGTATAAATAATGTACATTAAAATAGAAATGCATTTATTAAAAATTCACAACTATTTAGCGTAAGTAGTTACTAAAATATTCATAAATGATTTTACGGTCTTTGCTATTACGGCCAATCAGCTCGGTTATAGTATTTATTTTTATATTTGTTCAGAAATAGTATTTATGGAATTAAGTGTTGAGGCTTCTAAAACTCACTTTTACACTAACTTACTGTTAAAATTTTTTTTTGAGATTTATTCTAGATGATCAAATTAGAAATTTGACGGCCTTGGAAGCTCAGGTTGATAGCACAGTAGCATAGTACAGATTTTTAAATATTTATAATTACTGTTTTCATTGTTAGGGTCGTTTTACATGAACTAATTTGTTAGTACTGCATCAGCTCAAGGAGCACGGGAATCTAAGCTTTAACGTCGTTCACGGTCTTGCATCGAAATTTCTACGCACGACGTTAAAGCTTAGATTCCTGTGCTTTTGCTCCTTGAGTTGTTGATTCAAGTTACTAACACGCTATTACGATATTTAGTCCATGTAAAACGCTTGTTAGGAATACAACTCTGTTAAATGAATATTTTTATTGATACATTACATGTGTGACAATTTATTAATCTTTCAAATACTCGTATATCTGAGAGAAATTGACGTAAATACTCGTAATTAGGAGGTACATCATGCGAAACTATAAAAAATAGCAAAATGTATGATGCAGAAATGCACGTTGTTCCTCGGGGAGTTAAAGTTTGTGGAGTTGAAACCAATTGTACTATTAGTAGTAGTCTTTTAATTGGACTTGATGGTTATTGAGAATGCAACTGTGAAAACGAAAAAGGTTGTCATAATAATGAGAATAAGCAAAATTGATGGTTAAACTCGAGCAGGCCAAATAACGTAAAACGTAACCTATATAGCCAAAGGATAAATAATGGGTTTGAGGACTAGAATCGTAATGCGATAATCTTCGGATGTCTTTAAAGGTTCTAATGCTAGGATGAGAGTAATCAGAGTGATTGATAATATTGTAAAATCAAATTCAACTTAAACAAACGCTATTTGTTTTATCTGGGTTCTTTTAGTACTAGAAGAAGTTCGAAAAGCTCTCTCTAGAGCTCTACAAGGATTAAAAAGATTTACTTTATGTAGCAGTTCCACTAGAACCACTACCCTCCAGTAACTACCACGTCACTCCCCACCAACTAAAGTTTAAACGTCTTATGGTACCTACGATTAAAGCCAAAAGTCTCTGGTACGTAGCGATTCCATAACTTAACTTTATGATGAGCGGTTTTTCGACATTTATGAAGAAGATATCTATTCGTGAAGCCATAATTATCTTTCTTGAAACTCACAGTAAGGCGTTTAATTTTGGTTGATATAGTAACCGGTGATAGACCATGGTTCCAGTGTGCCAAATCGCTTAATTAGCTAAGTTTGTCTGCTTTTTGACACTCCATGCGTGTTAAATAAAATATTAGAGGTTTTGTAAGAAGGTGTCAAAATACGATTATACCATTGTGTCCGTAACGACCACTTATGAAGGTCTTCAGATACTTCTCAATAGAGTGGATGCTGTTCGTGAATAACCACAACAATCGAACTACACCAATATATGAATTTTAAGAACCGTGTAGTAGGTATCTCATCAGGTCAAAGGAATGGGATGTGATAAGAGAGAACTGAAAGAATTACTCATGAGCGAATTTGAGTGTATGATATTTGGAAACCAGAGCTGCAGTTGTTTGGCTGATGAGCTTTGTGGACTTCAAGTTATAGCTAGAGCTCAAAAAATTTCAAGCTTTCGACTCGAGCTTAGAACCAGCTTATAAACTTATTATTCCTGAATGAAACAACTTTTTTTTCCAATTATTTCAACCTTTTGTGTATTTATACATATTTGGATTTCTTATAAAGTATCAAGGCATGAAGTTATTTTCAATTTCATGATTTAAACAAAATTTATATGGTTTCGTAAAATTAGTCAAGCTCTTGTTTAGTTAACCAAGGACTATAACATCAAACTATAGAAAATGCAATTTTAATTGTTATAAACCGTTATCCAATTGATTCGATAATGTGAGATCCCTGGAGATATTTATCTTTAGAGCATGTTAAGTCTTTTAAGCGACGTGTCATTCATTTAACATTTAAGTAACATTAACAAAACATTTTGAGATAGTTTGTAACAAATTATTTTACAACTTGTGGAATCCCAATGGGATTGTTGGTAATTTTGCTGTTTTACACACCACATTCATAACCTTACCACACACGAGGGTCTTGGACACGCAAGGAACGCTTGTCACGCACACGGAATAAGACATCAGCGTATAGGTACTTCTACACTAATTAGATACACGTCGTATGAATTGTTTATTGATTCAGAACGTTACTTGCATGAACAACAGAATTTACCATAAAAATAAGATTAACTTAACCTTTATTATTTACTATAGAAATTGAAATTATAAATAAATTAACTTTTTTTCTTCAATTATAAGGCATTTCGCGCTTAATTATTAATAAAAATAATTACGGTACAGTATCTTTTTTAAATGATTAATTAATTTGGAATCTCGAAAGTTTTGACCGTCGTTTTCTATATACGTTTTAAGTGTTTTAAATGAAACTAAAACGAACTCTTATAATGCAACTCCCGAAGTCTGATTAAACTTAAACTACGAGAAAATCAATTAAGGCTGTAATTAATTCCTCGTAAACTGGCACAAAAACTAATCTTATTGCAACGAACAAAACGTAATTAAATGTTTTGTTGATTATATAATACATGCCAAGGGATTTCTAAATGTAGCTTGTAGATAACCTTTGAAAACTACCTAAAAGTATTATTAATTTTTTTATTCTTGTATTATAGGCTTTTTTAATTAGTTTTCAAACCATAATACAAATCAATTTAATCTATTAATTAAAAACAGGTAATGAGAAAATTTTAACAATGATTTAATTTTTTCCATATTAATAAATAATTAAATTGAAAATTACGCATTTCAATGACGGGTAATTGTTTCGAGTGCAATTCAATACAAGTAATAATTTTTTTAATAACAACAGGATTAAGATTAATTGGATGATACTAAATTAAATTAGAATTTTAATGAATTTTCAAGTTAAGCCAAATGAAAATTACGTCTTGCGAGAAAGGGTTTCATAGAAACTAAGAAAGTTAATTTTAATATTTATTTCGTCATTTATTTGCGATAGTTTTTTTTTTATTTTTACTCAAATTGGTAATAACATTTTAATGGAAAGGTCGCCAAAAGAACGTGACTTGAGACTTTGAGCTTTGGAATAGTAGTGGAAAATACAAGGGTTGCAATGGGCAGTTCTTGTCGGAATTAAACCACAGATCAAAACCTTGCAGTAACAGTACAGACGACCAATTACTCTAGATGTCATCAATATTAATTATGGAAGTTTGGAAAACAAGAAGAAGAAAACACATAGGAAGTGTAAATTAAGCGTTGCTTACTAGCAGGAAGTAGACAAAAATGATAAAGGAACAAGGGCATTGTGTTACCGTTCTTATCGTTGCACTTAGCCGATCTACCTATTGTGCGTCGAATTATTTTAAAGTAGGTCGGTCGATCCTCGAGATATGTCTCAAATATGATTTCTCTAAAGCTTGCGATTTAAGTGCTGCAAATGCAGGGCAGTTCCTCAAAATTTGTTTGAAAATAATTCGTCTTTACCAATCTTTTTAACGTAAAAAATGCAATCTACGATAACAGAATTTTATTCAGAAGATGTCGACCCATCCACCCATCAGTTCATTAATTGCTAATTTCTGTATTATCTTGTTCATTTTAAGCAAAGACTCGACTTTCATGAATCGAGCTTTTTAAAAATAAAAAGGTGAACCTGTGTGAGTACAACGAATGTCTCCGCTGTATCAATTATTATTTCAGCTATTTTGCTTGCACTGGCGCTGCAAAGAACAACTTTGGCAGATATAGACTGGAGAAGTCCTTTTTGGACTTCTGTCATAACCAAACCAGCTCATTATAACTTCCGTTTTCTGAATAATAAATCCAGGCACACATCTACGGTTTCTTGGGGTGACGTCTGGTGACTATGGTTCTAGCTATATATGGCTAAGAGTGTAAGGGAGGTGGAAAGGTTATCTCGAAAACTGTGGATCCTAGGTAAAAATTTATTCTTGCAAAATGAAAGATTATCAAATTTTCTACAAGATTGTTTCTAATCATTTTTTCTCTATTCCTTAAAGTTTTTGAGATATCCGTTCTCAAAAATGGTTAATGATTAAAAATAAATTTGCCCCACGTTTTTCGTCAAATTTTTGCTTCCAACACCTCAGCCATTCGTTTAACGGTAAAAGTCTTCAGAAAAGACGTACAGCATTACATTTCTTTTACTATTTTATCTTCAACTCTCAACTGGTACGGAGTTTCATTACATTAAGCATTAAATTTATTTTACTATTTTATCTTCAACTGGAAGATAAAACTTGAACTTTTATCTTCCCTAGTTTCATTACATTAATCATTTTTGAGGGCGGATATTTAAAAAACTTGAAGGAATTGAGAAAAAATGAATAGGAACAATCTTGTAGGAAATTTAATAAACTTGCATTTTGGTAAGAATAATTTTCCCCTATGACCCACCTTAGCCATATTACAGAGACTTTTAGTACTTTTACTTCCTAATTCCTGAAGAAAAAATTTGCACGCTCTTCCATGTCTACATGGACACCTCTACATCTACTTCCTTTTCATGAGAGTTTGTTGACTGGACTATCAGTCCTGAATCCATCCCAACCTTTGGATGAACCCAATGATACTAGAGAGTGAAGTATTGGTGATATTGGATATTTTATAGGCATGGAACATGGAAGCTCTGATTTAAGCTAATGCAGGGCAGTGACAGCACATGCTTCATTGTTTTGTCTACTCCACTGTATCCTCTGAATCCTCTTTGTTGCAGATCTTCTGCAACACCCATTTTGTATAGATCTTATTTAGTCAAGTGTCCAGTTACATTACGCAACGATACGTTTCAGATGGAAATAAGTCCAAAGTAGAATGCTTTCACGTTGCCGAGTTGCCCCACTCCAATGTGACAAAATTATGTCAAAATTGATGTTTTTAAATTCTTTACATTTGACAATAATCTACCTTTTTAGTGATGTGTCGTACTTGTTAGAATATGGAGTTACCATAATGGCTAATTTAACATCAACGATCGACGTGAGATTTTGACTTTGTGTCAAGATGTTGGCAACTGGAAGAGCAACACCTACAGGCCTAAGGTCCTTTAAAACGATGAACTATACTCTGTCCAGCGAACAGATGCAACTAAGCCACTCCCCTACTTTCTGTCAAATAAGGTTGACACATTTCAGTTCTTGTGTGGTCGTTATAAGCTGCTTTCTTTCGCTAAACAACTTCAAATCATGATTCTTAATAACCACCCCCATGATCAGTGAATCCGTGTAGAATATCACAATATCACAATTTTCGCGACGAAAGAAAGCAGCTATTAACCTTATTTTTAAAATTCGACCAACAGAAAATTTCTATTCGAATATTGCGCGCTTTTTTTGGGAGTGGCTTTGCTGCATCTGTTTGCTGGACAGACAGTAGCAAAGTAAACGAACTATCCCTCTCTACCTAGGCTTTTCTGATCAATCATGAAACATCTAAATTTATGGACGTCCCTCTTCAAAGTGACAACATGTCTAAACATTCCATTACGTGGAGTGGGTTTTACCACTCCAACCTCCAAGTCTCAAGCGATTCTTTATATTCAGAATCAAATATAGTGAAAAAGAGTGCCACAGGAGTGAGATTCTTGACTTTAATGCCTAGGTTAGGGTGTGACTTGTGCTAAAAGGTTCAATTAATTTGTAATTTATCATGATCAGGATGTGGGATACAGGACTTATAATATTTAAACAAAATTGAAGTTCAATGTAACCACCCCAACAGAAACGATTCTACCTTATTTGGAAACCAATTAAAAATCTAATCAAACATTTGATTAACTTACATAAAAATTTGTTAATTTTTTCTATTCTGTGATGATGATGTGTTAACTAATTTTTTTTGTATTTAATTTCATGGTTTACGAACCATACTGCAATCGTTTCTAGATGCAGAAAAAAACATCAACTTGCTGCTCTAAGTGATGGAAAAATTACAGTCATCATCAACACAAATTGGCTTTGTAAATGTCGTTAATTTTTTACTGCCGTGGCCTATTGTTCCTGCTCAATTTTCTTGGAGGACTTGTTTATTGTCAAAATTACTATCCTGTTATAACAATTAGCGTAACTGTAAAAAATATAACGCGAATTAACATAAAATTTTGTGACGGATATAATTTTTGTTGTTTTAAATAGTATTTTTTTATGTAATGCAGCTCAAAAATTGGCAAAGTAAAAAGAGTGTAGCAGCCTACATTCATCCCATTTACATAAATTTTATTCAAATACAAGACGATACAAATTTAATTCTGAATCCTTACCTTATCTTTTGACGTTCTTGCACCTTTGTGGAGTATATTTTTGTTTTATTTCTTTTTAAATTTTTTCTTATATGAAGATGTTGTGGCTGTTTTACAGAAATCTGAATTAAGGGTTGTCAGGTGTTACTTCTATGACCATTCATGCTTTAAACGAGCGAATAAGTGAGGAATAACTTTTGATAATATTAACATATTTTCTGCATTGAGGTACAGATGTTACCTTACCGCTTTTGTTACAAAAGTACTTTTCTTATTACTTGTTTAAGTGTAAATCAATAAATTTTCGCAAGTAAATTACAATAAATTTTCTTTTTAATTTTGTATACTTTTTAAAATTTTTATTTAAAGTGTTTATTTTGAAAGAAGTTTTAAAAATAGCATTCGTACCTATGTATACCTACCTCGTTACATTCTTACTTACTTTGAGAACCGCTTAGTTACTCACTGGGGTAGAATCCCCTAAGCCCTCAGAAGTACCACAATTCACAAATTGCTTTTCGATATTAGTCTACCCTTCTCAGTTCGGCAGTTAACGGTGTAATCGTTGGAATGTTTAGAAAATATAACGCCAGTGATTACATCTAATCAGATACTATCGTCAATCCGTTTTGTTCAAGTAGGTGCTGTGTTTGGTTTAATACAAGTGAACAATTGAAGTATTTGGTTATGTGTTAAGTGGTTATCTTTAATATGTGCTCAAACTATCCCTTGCGAAGACAAATAATAATTTTATATTTTTAAAAGTGGGTGAGTTATTTAATTTTAAAATCGTCAACTTCAATTTGGCAAATTTTTTCTAAATTAGATTTTTTTATAATTTAAAAATATTAATATGAAGATGGCTGTAAGTTCATAAATAAAAATTGATTACCCAAATTACCTTGCGCAAATAATTATAAATGTAATTATTTATAATTTAAAAATTTTTTAAATTAAAATTTATCAGATTTGGGTATTTCTCAATTTTTGTGAAGTAAAACTCGTTTTAAAAACCAATTAGCTTTCCCTAAACTAACATAATTATGGTTCCCTATATATTCCGAAAAAAGAACGTTTCTCCCCTACTCGATAAAATAGCCATTCCCACCCCTCGGTACAATAATTTGTACGCTTCCACCCCTTACGTAGCCGTTGAATTGTAATGCAATACGGCTTATATTGTAGTACTGTAGTGTTGCACTACAATTTATGTTATTTAATCATTGCTATATTGTATTCATATAACTTATTTATGATTCATATTCCAAGTTAAAATTAGAGTGAGGTGATACCCCTACGTAGCTAATTTATAGTGTTAAATTATAACACTCAATGTGGGTATAAATTTTTCAAATTGAATCAAGTTAATTAGAATAAAATTTTCTTATTAGTTAGATAATTTTAATGAAATATTATTTGTGTGATAAAATAATTGAACCGTGCTAATCAGAGCTAGTGGTTTATTACTTTGTTCAATTTAAATCTAAATCGTCATTAATTATAATACATAAACGAACAAATTCATTATTGAAAGTTATAAAATGGTTATAGCTCGAGTTGGGTATAATTCAAAAATTAAAAGTGCACATTAGGAAATTGGCTAAATACATTTAGGATCCAAAATGTAATTAACTTGCTCCTCCTTCGTCTGGCGTCAGTTTTCATAAAGGCCGAAATATTACAAGTGGTTGAAGTATTGGTAATAAACTAATAAATAATGAGTTTATTTTAAACCTAAAATTTGAAGGGATTTTAACGAAATTATTTTTGGGCATCAATAATAATAATTTACAACCTTCAAAAATTCGTGATTTGCAGATTAAATTGCTGTTTGTAGTGACGGACTCCTTTAGATAATTCGTACTACACGAGCGATTGCAGAATGGGACGAACACCAGACAGTTCGATTCAGTCTCAGAGATATACAGTAATGGAAATTAGTGGAATAAATTTGACCACTTCAACACTAACCTTACCCAACAATAATCTTATCAAGAGTAAGATAAGAAGTGTTTTTAACAATATTTTGCAGATTTTTCAACGAACCAAATAAAAAGTTATCCCAGCTGGCAGATGCTTTAATCTATGCAATTATCACTTTATTCATACTCTATTCATTGAAATTGGAAACAAGTGTTATTGGGATATACAGAGTGTGCAGATAAGCGATTAGTCTTCGTTAGCTCTTATACAGGGCGTATAAAGAGTGATGATCTAGAGAATGTAATGATATTTGTTATTTGAATTGCAGTTAAAAGTGTAAGAGGCCAGGGTCGTAGCCAGAGGTACGTCAGGGCAGGCTCAGCCTGCCCTGGAAAACTTTAGGCCTGTTCCAGAGTTCCAGAGAGCTTTCTAAGAATTTCGCTTTTAATATAATAAAACGATAAGTTCCTCATTGGTGCCAAAGAAGATAACATTGATTTAGAGAAAGCCAAATTTTCACTAACTTTGGGCAAAAAACTTCCATCCTCAGAATAAATTACAGTGGTCAACGGATTTATACAAACCCAGAAGAGAGCAAACCCCGACTTTAGCTTTTCATCCTCCCTTGAAATTTTTTGAGCTTGCCCTGATAGCACAGTCTGGCTACGGCCCTGTAAGGGGTTATAAGTTTGGTGGCCCATTCTGTATCTATTTTTACCTCTATAAAGTTAATTTTATAAGTTATCGAATATTATTACACATATAATTTCATTTCACACTGTATTGATTGATGTTGTGGTTGCGGTCAGAAACTATTCGTGTATACGAGCTCCCTTAAATCATTTTTACATTTGGTGGTTTTAAAAATGTTTAAAGCAGGTATTGTTATAAATAAATAGGAAAAGATACCTTTTAAGTGTTTAATGAATAGAAATCTTACTTCCACGAAATTCTATCGTGTTTTAGAACGACTTCAAAGCGACTCCATTTTTCCAGGTATTCCATTCTTTAGCTGTACATTGTATATCACAATACTCAATAGGGACTTTCGGACTTTGTGAAAAATATTTAAATTATTAAATTTTCAAGAAGCAATGACCCTAGAATTTTTTCCGTTACCTAGTGATGGTCTACTGAAGGGACACAATGACAAATTCTAAAGTATTTCACTACATATTCGGTTGGTATACACTAAAGGCGTGTCAGTCCTGTACCTACTATGTAAGATCTTTGTAATTTTTAAAAGGAAATCCAACAATTATATGGAGTTTCTTTAAAATGAAAACTATTGAAAGTCGTCTGAGACTTCCTTTTAATTAGCTATTGTGGGTTTTAAAACTAAACACTAAAACTAAAAATCAGAGAATGATAAAAAATCCCTAGGAAGGTAAAGAGAAGCTACAGGGTATATAAGTAATATGAAGGAGACAAACCGAGCAGCAGAAATTATTCAAATGGCTCAGACAATAAGAGTCAACTAAGCCAAATCCTTACAAAAATAATTGGAGAAGTCAACAGTTACTGTAACATTTCCGCAATCAGAGACAATCTGGTTGATGCTGTTGTGTAGAACCTGGCATTAGATAAATCTGAGACCAGTTGAGAAATGGCTTCTAACAATATTCGTAAGTTTTTTCTAAGTCGTTAATTTTATCTTTGTTTTGTTAAAATTCAAAAGCTTGCTCCTGTTGGAATTAAGGACACTACAATTTGTGGCAAAACGTTCCTGTTAAGATGGGTTTGGGTGCTCATCAAATGAGCAAAGGGGAGCAAATATTTGCTCACTCTCACAAACGCTTGGACGTGTTTCTTAAAAATACTCAAATTGTTTCTATATCATCAGGGCCGTACGCTATGGCAGGCTCAGCCTGCCCTCGACATATGTAAGCCTGTTCTTGCCAGAGCGTGTTAAGGATTCCGCAATAATAATAAAACGATAAATTCCTAAGTGGTTCCGAAGAAGAAAACATCAAATTTTTTTAAATTTTGGGCAAAAAATCAATCAAAATCAAAAAATCCTCAGAAGAGATTACAGTGGTCAACAGATTTATACAAACCCAGAAGAGGGAAAACCCTGATTTTAGATTTTGGGCCTGTCCTGATAACACAGTCTGGTTACGATCCTGTATACTATGCCCGCTCTTGTTCGCTTTTGATAGACCACTGATCACTCACTCACTGACCACTCTTTTTATGAATATGCAGGTTTAACTGATGAAGTTTCTTTATATGTGGGTTGTAAATCGTACCAGTGGTTTTACACGAACGATACTTGGTAACAATTAACAACCACGCTTGGGCAAACAAGTGCTCCATTTCAAGCATATTTAAGCCAAGAATTCTATCCTGGGATCTTGAGAAATAACACTGTCGAAAATTACCATGTTCTGACTTATTTCGTTCTTCATCTTAAGTATCAATAGTGTCAATAATTATGCTTCTTTATTTTAAAATGTTTGCGATCTTTGAATTTTAAGAATCTGTGTCTGTCCTGCGTTTTAGCGTTTTAAAAACTTGATGAATTTAATCAGTTTCTTTGCGGTATAATGGGCAACTTGTAAGTTGCTCATTAGGCCATATAAAAGGTAGGAACTAATAATTTTTTAATTACGAATTTTTATTAGTTTCCAAAGTATGCCGCTTTACATTACGCGACAACACAGAAGGCGAAAAATAATTAAAATTCATTACTAGTCAAAGATTCTAAATTTTATAAAATAAAATAAAGCGGCACTTATTTTTAAAATAAGTAAACTTTAAAACAGTTAAAGCTCTTTATTTAACATTAATTTTACTATTTGTTTCAACGTCGTTGGTCGTTCTATCCTTTGCAATGCAATGGTCGGAAAACAATTGGAACTAACAGACTAGCGAGAGTATTCCCCTGAAACTCTTAAATTCAGCAAAGCGACTCGCTCGATAATGTAATTAGGACAAAACCGCCAGCGAAATTAAACGCGAAAACTGAGAATATGAGCCTAATTAGAATAGGAAAGACGTAGTGTAATTCAAATCTTCCATAAAGCCTTTGTCGTAAAATGTGTTTAAACATGTTCAAGCAAGCGGACAGATTCCAAAAACATTTCCGGAAATTGTTCTTGCATTGTGTCAGAACGCCTAATTAGTCTGCAGGTGCAATTTGGAATAAAATGAGATTTGGGGGACTATTTCCATTAATAAAAATTACTCTTAAGATATATTATATTCAGATGTCTAATTAATTCGAGCTTAATTTAAATTTGAATACAAGTATAATTTACTTTGCAACACAACCTTTATAAATAATTATTTCAATAATATTTCTTTCTACTATTATTGTTCTAAAAAATGTTTTTTTTCTTTTTTAGGGAAGGCTTCGAAGCATTTTTCAAGAAATAACCAAACTGAACAAGAATTTTTAAACTGACGTGTGAGCGCTGGAGCTAGCGCTATCACCGTCAAACTGGCCGCCAGCACCCTAACCGCTATGAACCCCCATTATCATCCCTATGGAGGATCGGAGTTAACATCTCCGCACCCTCCAAGTCCGGATAACAATAATTATTCTGGTCACTCTGGACCTGGAGGTCCCCATGGACATCCCCACATGCACCCTAGTAATGGACACGGAATAGGTCCACTTGGTAAGTCAAAATAATTATTATAAAAGTTAGTTTATAATGCGATTAAAATTAACTGTTAATTACATTACGTGTTTAATCAATCAGTTAGACAAAAATCCTATTACATTAGAGTAAATTAAAATTAAACAAAAAATGCATTAGTGTTTAAATTAAAAAAAATATATTAACAACCCGTGTGCTTGTTTGTTCTCTTTAAATTTAATGAAAATGTGTTTGGATTGGATGATAAAACTAAAGAAAGATTAAAAGTTTGTTTTTAAATTAATCCGTAGATAATTATACACCTAACCCATTATAGGTTTTTTAATTAAAGGTCATCCTGGAGGACCACACGATCAACTGCCCCACCCACATCACCAACATCCAGCGTTTAGTAATGCGGGTCCACCTCCTGGAGCACCACATCATCAACATACACTTAATAATAATAACAATAATATTAAGATTTGCGGTGGATGTGGTGGTAAAATAGTGGAACGTTTTCTATTACATGCGTTAGATCGCTATTGGCACAACAGTTGTTTAAAATGTTCGTGCTGTGGTGCTATGTTAGCTGATATAGGAACATCGTGCTTTACGAAAAGTGGGATGATCCTCTGCAGACACGATTATACTAGGTGAGTTTTGAATTACTACAATACTAAATTCTGGATATAAAAAAATGTTCAAATTGTTAATTTTTGTTATAACGGTTTTCGGTTTTAAAAATATTGCGAGTATGCATGGTAAACCGAAGGTTTATGATAGGTTATGTTCATTTGGTCAGAATCCTCAAAATATTCACTAAAGAAGAAATGATTTTTGCCATATCTAAGAATTATAATAATTATACATCTAATTTTCGGATTAAAATATAATTCTCTTTTAAGCAACCAGGCATTACGGTACGAACATTCCGAAGATGCATCGGTGAACGCGTTTGCGATGGCTACATGGATGTTACCTTTACAAAGAGGTGACATTACTTGTAGCTATTGCGACGGCCATCATCGTTGCATCTTCGGCATGTTCGTACTCCAATGCCCGGTTGCACAAAAGAGAATCACATTGTAATCCGAGAATTAGATTTGTAATATTTAGATATGGTACAACGTTTACACAATAAATAAATAAACAAATAAAAATGTCAAAGTTTGACGTTTGTAACAACAAAATAATCTTAACATCAGATTTTAATATTTATGTACAAACGTCAAACTTTGACATTACATTGTGTAATGTCATATCAAAGGATTTTAAATCTATTTCTCGGATTAAAATATAATCTCTTTTATCTTATGGGCATAAGTGGCCCAAATCTTGTTGTATTAATGAAGAAGAATAACAGTTTGATTTTACAAGCAATTTTGGTTTTACAAGGTGGTTTTACAAGATGGTGGTTCACCCTGTATTAGAAATAGCGTGTAATTGGTTTTCAAAATCTTAATATATAGCACTCTATTTTTACTTCTACATTTTGTGCTCGTTATGTCGTAGATTTGTAAAGCTGTAAAATTATAATATAGGCGAGTCGTCAAAATAAGCGAGTCGCTCTAATTTAAAACACTGACATGATTTTGTTTAGGTTATGTGAAATTTATTATGACAAATATAATGAGAATGGGCGTTTTACACGTGTAGTAAAATTCTAACTGAGAATTTAAATCTTCGTCTCTTTCGACGTATATTACTACCGCCCTTATAGATTTACCTGTCAAGCAGCAAATTACAAATAAATGATTTGCAATGTTCTTCCCCATGTTTCACTTTGAAAGTAGACACACGGTATGTGAAACTCCTGTCTTTCTAGCTTAGGTTAGAACAAAATACACTTACCGAGCAATTTTTCTCAATTATAGGTTATTTAATCTCAAATCCCAATTGTAGTAGCAATGAGAAATGTATTCTCTGGTTGCTTAATCCTGAATCACACTGTATAACTATCCATCTTTTTATGAAATTGAAAGCTTATAAAACGGTTTGTATATTGTCTAATGTCTACTAGTCTACTTTTGAAAAATTGCTATTGTTGTTACTGTAAACCAAGAAAACTAAATCTCAAATTTAAGAAACTCTTCATCATTATCCAAGATTTTCTGTCCAACATTTCCTACGCCACTTTAAGTTATCTTTACAATTTTTCAATGTTAGGTTATAGCTTCCAATTGAATGTGTATGTTAATAGGACCTTAAAATTTTATCTCCCGAGCTTATTATCGTATTATTTAAAGCTTTAAGCTTATAATGTAAACTCTCTCATTTATTCCAAGATAACAAATGAGAGATACTATTTATGTCCTTACGTATACGAGATTTGCATACATATTCATACCGCTCGAGATGTAAATAAAATTTTTAACATTAAGTCGATGTAAACGGTAATTGAATAGAAAACTTTTTATACAGGGTCAGTTCGGATAGAGGGTCTTATTAAGGGTCGAAATTTAAATTGAGTTGTACAAAAATGACAAGAAAAGTGTTTAGGATAAAAGTTCCTTTTCACGGAACAGCCCAACTATTGATATCTACTATTACAGGGTGTTTTGTTTAAATGTTACCTAACGCAACTAACCTCACTTTGTGATGTTAGACTAAATACATATTTTTTTCATAAATGGGTATTTTGGTGGGGTGCTTTGATGTGGAGATTTTTTGAGGTTTAGTTGACGAGCTGTGTAATGACCGTTTTACATGGACTAAATGTCGTACTAACTTGTTAGTACCGAATCAACTCAAAGAGCAAAAGCACTAGAATCGAAGCTTTAACGTCGTGAGTAGAAATTTCGACACACGACCGTGCACGACGTTAAAGTGTAGATTGCAGTGCTTTTGCTCCTTGAGTTGATTCAGTACTAACAAGTTAGTACAACATTTAGTCCATGTAAAACGGCCCTAACATTCTTTTATAATAGAAATATTTGGAATAGGCTCTGTATCCCTGTAGTACTTTCTTTTACTGATGGAAATGTAAAGTACCATGTGATCGAATCCAACGAGTCTTAATTGTGACATATTTTGAGGTTTCGACCATCTCTGAATCCCGAAAAATGGGTTTTTATAAATTTGTGTCTCTGTGTCTGAACAAAAAAGTCATAACCATAAGCGTACGAAATAATCTCTAGGGCATTGTCTGGGGATCGGCGGTCATGTCAAATACCGTTATCTATAATAAGAAAAATAATAAGCACTATCATCAAATTGTCAACAGAAACTTTAGGGGCTTAAGAATAGAATAGGCCTAGGACCTGTTATTTACATACTGTATTATACTCAGGGATCGATTGGCTTCTCTGCATTACAGAGCTGCGGTCAGTGTTGATCTTTGGTTCATAACCCTACTCGTAGTTGCCAGCGAAGCATAGAATGTCCCGAGAAGTTGACTTTTCATCTCTTCAGGCGTCAGTTGAGCCCTTAAGTGTTTCAGCCTAAGCCGAACCAATGCATCGCAATTGCAGAGAATGTTTTCGGTGGATTCGATCTCTGATTTACAGAACCTGCATATGTCACTATTATTCAGTTCCAGTTTTTTGAGGTGGTACCTCAATGAACCTCCAGTAAACAGACCTGTGATGAGTCTCATTTCGTTCCTTGATAATAGAAGAAGACTTTTAGCATTCGTGGTCGAGTAATCAATGAATTTCTTCGACTGTCTTTGTCTTTGTGCGATATTCCAGTGAGAATTTTTGTTCCCAGTTTTCCATTTTTGGATCTCCGCCCTGCTATGTGTTCACGATAGTTCACAGAATGATTCGAGTCCTATCGGAAGGGCTTTTGAACCTGTTCTAGCTAATTCATTTCCTTCAATTCCTTAGTGACCCGGCACCCAATGAAGGGCAACTTTGTTGTCCCTTGCCAGAGTTTTGAGGGATTGTCTGCATTCCCAGGTGGATGAAGTCTCAAGCCTATATTGCAGCTTGGCTGTCAGACATGATGTAGATTTTTTTGCCCTTTAAATTCCTTCGTAGGCATTCTCGGGTACATAGGGGGCACATCTATAGCAAGAGTTTCAGCTTGCATAATTGTGGGGTGGGTTCCTAAGGCTATTTATGCTTTACATTTTGGGCCATATATGGCTATACCTGTTCCCTGTTCAATTGTAGATCTATCTGAATACCAGACGGAGGAGTTTGGTTCCAGTTGTATTGATTGACTTCTAATCGTATTGCGTATTGTATTGCTAAATGACCACCTCGAACGGTGTCTGGAAGTCAAACACTCTTGGAATGATATCAAAGGTTTTTTTATGTTATTTACGTAATCAGTGTATCAGTGGTTAGGTACCGTGAAACCATTATGGATGGGCCAGCGTGCTAGGCCAACCGAAGAACCGAAGATCTTTTTTTACGATCTGTAGGAGATCGTTAGCAATCGTTGTCGATAGCTTTATGTATACTTTGAAGCACGGATGCTGAGAGATTCAGATACGAGCACCTTCCATATTATACGCTCTACACCTGCACAACCGTGACCTACACTAACACTGTTTTATTAAACTTATTATTTTGCGGTGCCCTTAAAAGTAATGGTTTTCCTGACATTTCATTATTTTTTAATACAACTTTGATATAAAAAGTTTTCAAGTTTCGAAAACTTAAATAAAAGGTACCATTAGCTCAATTATTTACCATTATTAGTTGAGTTGAATAAAATTGTGTACTTATCGTCTAGTGCAGTGGTTCTCAACGTTTTTTAGATGACGACACCCTACTACAACATACAAAATATTGAAGACACCCCGTTCTTGTACCGTGTTTTCATTAATGTTTGGTCCCTGTAAGATTGGTTTGCATACCCGTCAGGAATTTTTAGGTTGGCCAAAAACTAAAAATCTCTAAAAGCTGCATTCAGAGATCAGCGACAGTCACAGTACAATTCAGCAGTTCTGTTGGGTAAAATATTGACGTCAGCTGATTTTTTAATTTTTAGCGCAATAGGATTTGGTGGATATCAGTGATATCAGTGTCGCACGCGACAACCGCTGATCTGTGAACGTTTAATGTTTGATGCATATACCAGCAGTGTACTCCTGTAAATTGCATTGCATAAGAACCCACACCAAGCATTAATGAACTCATAGTACAAGAATTAAAATTATTTGTTATTGGTTCACAAAAAAGCATTTCTTGCTGATGTTTTGCTGTGAGGGTTCGACAAGCAAAAGAAATTTTGTAGGTCCACTACAACACCCCTTTGATCTACTCCCGGCACCCTCTTCTCTGGTTGAGAAACACAGGTATAGTGACTTCCAATCTAATGCGTTTTTTATCTATGCTTTTTGTTTTAAAGTACCCCAAAGCAAATTGTTAAGGTCAAGGGTGTTAGCAGTTGTTTCAGACAAAGTTCAAGTTCTTCATTTTAATAAAACGCGTCCGTACTTTTACAAGCATTTTTACGAGGATTGCCTGATCTGATGGGGTAGCTTGCAGTTGATGGGTTTTCATTTCAGAAAGAGTCATAAAAACTGAAATCAATTTATAATTTTTTTTTGTGAAACAAAGTCAAAAACCGAAACGTGAATCTTATTCTTCACCCTGTACAATAAAACGTGGTTTTCTTTTAACTTCGTACTGTACAACTAACTATAAAGGAAGCAAAATATAAGTTGTGTGACTGTGACACTTCTTTATTTTTACAAGGAACACATTTTCAAGTGTTGCAATTTTCATAAGCGCCTATCTTTTATATCTGTCATAGAAATAAACAGAGATTGATGAAGTGGATTTTGAATGAAATTAACTTGAATATGATTAGTAGGTTCTTTGTAGATTATGGTTTATTATTGTTCACATCGATCTGCATTGCGGTTTGTTTAGAACGGTCTAATTTATTAGCATAAACGAATACACGCTGCGACTTCTATCGATCTGTTCGTGCTTACTCTTTCTTTATCAATAATGAATAAAATGACTAAAAAGTGTAGTTTTCACACAAGCTTTTTCTACGAAACGAAATTTTTTTTTTAGTTGGAGACAAATTATTAAATTTGAGCGTACTCGACGTGTAAGGCAGTTTTGATCTCTCGACGTAATGAAAATTAGTCTTCATTTTAAGATCACTTTACAAATTACAAAATGTAACGTTACACAAGAAGAAGACTTACTTGATTGTAAGTTTTTTTTTTATAAAAAGCGTCACTAAATTGTATAAGTTCCAATATAAGTTAATCGAGTGTGAAATTGACGAAATACTTTATATATTTTTATATGGGTAAAGAAATTTAACTAGATGTTGTTTTGGGTATTCCGTTGCCGTCACTTCGTAATCAGTGCCTTTATCTATCATGTGGCGCGTAGTGTATTGCGAAGGGCGGTACAAAACTTGATTTGACGAACGGTACGATTGACGAGTTTGTAGCAAAGTCAGCTTCAGGGTGCATCCAATCAACCCTAGTTTTTGCAAAGAGAGCATCATAGCTACCTTTTTTGCAATCAACTTCTACACATAGGTTTATATTTTGTAGCCTTCTTTTTATGGCACTAAACAGCAAATTGGCTTTTTGGACGAAACAATAATACGTCGTAAATCGTGTCCGACGATGTGTCGTAGTAGCTGATAATCTCGAACCCCTGCGATAATATTGCTTCGCTGAGGCTGTCAGGAGCCGCTTATGAACGAGTCACGCGCGCAATCAGCCCGTCTTAGAATGACAGACGTGAACATAATTTGACAGCAAATAAGAACAAGGGATGGAAATGATTGTGAGGGGAAGAAACGATTAGATAATTTAATAGAAACTGCCACGTTACAACGAGGTGGTAGAAATGCTGGAAATACTGATTGCATTTGATTGGCTGCTACGTGCTCCCCAAACCACTACGATTAACTTTCAGGATGAACGAAGTTGTTTATTATTTAAAACTCGCTAATAAAACACCATAAGTATTACTTCTTCCCTTAAAAAAAAATTAAAAAGTTTTAAATAAAAATCGCATTTTTTCGGTAATTTTATAAAAATCGTTTTTTTTTAATTCGCGCAATTTTTTTACAAAAAACTTTTATTTTAAAATTTAGTTAAAGTATCTATTGTAGTACTTAACAAATATATGTAAATGCTGTTACGAGGAAAGTGGGCATGTAATTGGTCCCCGCCGCACCGCGTCTATTGATTGAGGCCTCTGGCGTGGGCAAATCGAGTTAGGCAGTTACTCCCCAGAGCCACCCTCAACCCTGTGCAGCTGTTGGGCTCGCTTATGCACGCTGCTGTGAACAGTGCTCAATAGCTCATCTTGTAGTGTCAATATCCCAATTACGATTAATGTACCTTGTAAGTGGCTCTTAGGATGATTGTATCTACTTTTAGACAATTTCGTCAGTACTTGAGCCCGACATATTACTTAATATTACGATGATAAAAGAAGTTTTACCGACTCTTAAAGTACGACCACCCTTTTTTTGTACATTTCACTTATTTACTAAAATAACTTATAATTTTTAGCGAAACAGGTAATAAATTTTAAGCTTCATTAATTAGGTGGATGTTTAATTTTGTAGCATGTGTACATGGGTTATCTACTGCAACCAGAGCTGTCACTCAACAAAGTTAGTTAGATGACGTGACTACCACTAATCACTCACGTTATGCTAATGCGACCCAAATAGAATCCGTTCGGCGTTACCTTAGCCACCTTCGTATACAAAATAAATTGCGAATTTCTTATACCGCTACCACTCATTAGTACTTAAAAAAGGACTTAGTAAACATAAATTTTGCCTCATTAAAAGTTCTCTTCGTATCTCTTTCTCTATGCATTGACACGAGAATCTTTAAATTGCCTACAAATCTCATAAACTACGTTTTAAAAGGAGCGTCCTTGTGCTTGTTTGGCGCTTATTATATCGACAACCAATTAGTGATCGAATTCACAGTTAGTCTTTTTCCGTTTGAAAACATCTATTTGTTACCTTATAATTGCCCTAGTACGGCCCTCGTCGAGTTTCATAATAGAGTAATTTTAACAGAAATAAGATTATAAATTAAAAGACATTTTAAATTTGCATTTAAATCAGAATTTGTGTGTAATCGAGTACGGGCTGTGCACGACGCCGTCGACGTCGTCGTCGTCGTCGCGGCGAAACGTCCGCGCTATCGAGCTCTCACACTAATTAGTATCTTATATTGTGGAAAACACCGCGATTATCCGCGGGCACTTTCTGATTAACGAATCCAATTATAGTCACGTTGTGCCGAGGAAATTATTAGTTGTGCTGTTAATTAGATTGTGTGGTACAGGAAAGGCGGAAGATTGATTACAGGGTGTGCTAAAATTGTTATCATATGTCTGTCTATATTTTATGTTAATTAATAAATGATGGAACATATTTATAACATTCAATTGCCAATTATTAATTTTCTCATTCTTCGTTTCGCAGAAATTTTATTTAATTAAAACTTTTTAAAGCTATTACGGGCGTTTTAGTAAATTGTTGTCTCATGGGGGTTTAATTTAGACTGGACCTTTTGTCTGAAATTTTCATTAAATTATCTTCTTTGACCACTCCTCAAAGACACTTGTCAGTAATTTCTGGTGCACTCGATGATAAGAGCGAACTCGTATAGCTGAGTAGCTCACCCTATAGCTAAAGTTATGGTTCTGGCATTGATGTTCACAATTATCAATGGTTTTCTAACTAAATTGAAAGGTGAAGGTAAACTGTTTTACTTACAGGAAGCATTTCCTTCCATAAACAGCATTTGGAGTAGAAATGGTCTTAAGCTCCTAATTGGAATGGAAGACATCTTGTTATAAATCGGTGATCTTCCAGCAATAAATTACTGAGAAGTGAATTTAAAGGCAACCACACGAACAGGCTTGCCTTCCGGTTTGGCCTGTGTAGGTCTATCTGCACCCGAGCGACTGGATATCGTTTATGCGGCCTGGGCAGACTTTGACCCGTCCAGTTCAACTTGCGTTGGTTTAAAATTCGCCTGCACAGGCCTGACCGTAGTAAAAGCCTTTACGTGTGGACGGAAAGTAATAGGTGCAAGTTTGGCCTGCACATATCGAACCGGAAGGCAAGCCTGTGTGTGTATGTGTGTGTGGCGCAGCTTTAACATCGTAAACAGCATCTGAGATAAAAATAGGCTTAAGCTTGATAAGATAACAGGAATTTCAGCACGCCTTGGTTGGTCTTCTCCTTCAGAAGAGCTTTGTCTAGCTGCTGTAAAAGGATGGGTGTTCTCTCTGTCTTAAGCTCGATAAGATAACAGGAATTTTAGCAAACCTTTGTTGGTTCTTACCTACCACAAAGCTATGTCTATCTGATACACAGAAGGGTTGATTTTATACCAGTCGTAAGGTGGATAAGATAATACAAACTTGAGCAAACCTTGTTGGGTCTCACCTTCAGAAGATCCATGTCTATCCGATGCAGGAGGGTTGATTTTATATCAGTCTTAAGCTCGATAAGATAACAGGAATTTGAGCACGCTTTGGTTGGTCTTCTCCTCCAGAAGAGCTTTGTCTAGCTTCTGTAGAAGGATGGGTGTTATCTCTGTCTTAAGCTCAATAACATAACAGGAATTTTAGCAAACCTTTGTTGGTCCTTACCTCCAGAAGAGCTATGTCTATCTGATACACAGAAGGGTTGATTTTATACCAGTCGTAAGGTCGATAAGATAATGGAAACTTGAGCAAACCTTTGTTGGGTTTCCCCTTTAGGAATTTGAGGAAGCTTTTGTTGGTCTTCTCCTCCAGAAGAGCTTTGTCTAACTGCTGTAGAAGAGTTGGTTTTATCTCTGTCTTTACCTCGATAAGATAATAGGAATTTTAGTAAACTTTTGTTGGTCCTTACCTCCAGAAGAGCTATGTCTATCTGATACCCAGAAGGGTTGGATTTATACCAGTCGTAAGGTCGATAAGCTAATAGAAACTTGCGAAAACCTTTGTTGGATCTCACCTTCAGATTCACCTTCTATCTGATGCAGGAAGGTTGGTTTTATATCAGTCTTAAGCTCGATAAGATAACAGGAATTTGAGCAAGCATTTGTTGATATTTACCTTTAGAAGAGCTTTATCTAGCTGCTGTAAGAGGATTGGTTTTATCTCTATCTTAGGCTCAATAAGATAACAGGAATTTTAGCAAACTTTTGTTGGTCCTTACCTCCAGAACAGCTACGTCTATCTTACACACAGAAGGGTTGGTTTTATGCCAGTCGCAAGGCAAACCTTTCGTGGGCCTTACTTCCAGAAGAGCTTTATCTAGCTACTGCAGGAGGATTGCTTTTATGATCTGTCTTAAGCTCAATAAGAAAATAGAAAGTTTAGCAAACTTTTGTTGGATCTTACCTCCCACAGAACTAGGTCTATCTGTTGCAGGAGGATTGGTTTTATCATCAGTCTTAAAGCTCAAATCCTTCGAAAGCTTGCGTTAATTTACTGAACATCGTTTCTTTATACTTTAATTTATTGTTTTATAAAGTCGATTCCTGATAACATTGTTAATATTGCCACTCGAAGGACCAATATGGTGTGACCCACGATCGACTTCGGGTATCGGTGTCACGAAGAAAATAAAAAATAAAAAAAGTAAAGAAACGATGTCGAGTAAATTGTTATGACTTATTTGCCACCTTTGGCCAATGATAAAACCAACGAGGGGCTGACACCTTCTCAATGTAAGCTTTCATCTAATTTAAAATAGTACTAAAAACTATTCGATGTATGTGTGTGTTGTTTAAACGCGTCAAAGTAGGTATCCTAGATTCTTCACCTTATGTAACAGAAGGCGACATAGGTCTGAGAATGTACTGTGACATATATTTGAACATTGAACTCGAAATACATTAGAAATTTTTATTTTTAAACTGATGGGGCGTCTACGGCCTACTCATGCGTGTGCTTTAAGTTGTCAAGACTTAATTTAGGGCTTATACATGTCTACAAATTTTAAAAACTTGGTTGAAACACCCAAAACACTAACTTACAACAACAAAAAATTCAGAAGAGCGACATCTACATAGTAGGTACTAGAACGAATAGAGAAAACTTGCTGAGAGGTACTTGAGAGAGAGAGGATTGAAATTGGTTTTCATGCTGTTAATTAGGCATAACACTCAAGAATCACATTTTTTTCTATTTGACGAACTCTCTAACTCTGCAAATGAGCAAAATTCTCATGTCAGGAAGTTTTGAAACTGCTTTTATAGTGACAGGTCTAGGTTATTATAAGGTTTCTCTAGCTCAAGATGTTGCTGTTGAGAAAATTTTGAAACCGATAGCCACCGAAATTTTAAACGTTGTCAGTCTTACAAAGAACACTTTATTTTTTCAAGTACAATGTAATTAAAATTTTTTAGCGAGAACTAATACCACTCCAAATTCAATTTGAAAGCCGTCTCGATCTCTTTTGGTAATTATTTAATTAGCCTTCTCTCACTTAGATTTAATTAGATTGCGCCGGTTTAATGTTATAAAAAAAGTAATGAACTTGTTTTATGATGTATTAAAATGTATCCACAAAATAATTAGTTAATATGTCAATCATTTTGGGATCATTTCTGCTATATAGTTTTGGAAAAAAGGGTTGTACGTACAAGCAAATTTATTAAGAAAGCCATTCAACTGTGGCGTTGCATAAAATTAATTAGCTGCCGTGTACTAGCGTTTTAATAACATCGTGCAACTAACTACTCTGTCACTGCGGGCTGCACTCTGATTAATGCACCCACTTTAAATTAACAGTCAGGTAAATGCAAATTTCCCATTTGACGAATAGAAGAGTATGTAAAATGGTAAATTTATTACGTATTTGGGGATTAGCTTTTTTGGAATGACTTGTGCTCTTACATTAAGGTTTATAATAAACATTAGAATTAAATTGTCATTCTTTGGATTATCATCGAAAAGTTAAGGAAAGCCGGAAGGACAAGATTTTTAAATTATTGTATTCCAAGACTTCTCCAGTAGGTAATTTTTGACTTACTTTTCTATACATGGATTTTGAGTCACGCTGTTACGAATGTGGTAATTCTTCATTTTTGTTTGTGATGTAGTTTGTTTTTTTAGTCCATAACTTTTTTCCACACTTTTTCCACTCTTTCCTAGATTTTTGGGTTTTCGTAACTTGTATAAAATTCTATTGTTGCTTACAGTATTGAGGATCAAGTTTACTGTCTGCATTTTCTTCAAATCCTCTTAAAAGCGTTTATTTGATTTATTTGTTGGAACTTGGAACGTCCTTTTGGTGTAGTGACTAGACCGTCCTAGATTAGCATTCAGACCTCTGATAGATATACTATTGATTTTGTACAATAAGAATAAAGTTATCCATCGACAAAGAAGTAAAAACATAATTTCAGATTCATGTTACGAACAATTTGGCTGTTCTAACACATTTTAGCAGTCATTTATAACGATACATTTACGATGGCTCGTTGTTCTTGTGATCATCTGTAGGTAGTTAAAACTTATTATGATATTATATCTTCGAATTTGTAAAGCTGTATGACACGTACCTCAATTTAGTACTGAATGGACGCAGAATTTCTACGCACGACCTTAAAGCTCAGATTTCTGTTTAAATGATTTTGCGCCGATTCATTCAGTAATAAATTGAACAAGGTGTCATACGACTCTTAGGGCCGTTCTATATGGACTAAATGTCGTACTAACTTGTTAGTACTTAATCAACTCAAGGAGCAGAAGCACTGGAATCTAAGCTTTAACGTCGTGCTTAGAAATTTTAACGCTCGACCGTGCACGACGTTAAAGCATAGATTCCTGTACTTTTGCTCCTTGAGTTGATTCAGAAAACAAGTTAGTACGACATTTAGTCCATGTAAAACGGTTCTTAGTTTACGATATTGGTGTAGATCTTCTAACTATATTGAGTTGTATTATCGAACTATTAATGAGATCGATGACTTGGGTCCACCACGTCAATTGGAATTAAACTACTTTAAGTAGTGGTAGTATACAGAAACACGTCGACGAGGCTTTCTGGGAATGTCAGCTGATCTGTACGTGTACATTGTACATACTTGCCAGCTTAATATTTTTTTCTACAGTTGGGTCAATGCATTTAGGGTCAGTATTATAAACCTCAGAGGTTGAAACTCAACCCGAGGTTGAAAGTCAACCGTAGGTTGAATATATAAATAAACGTCAATTTCACTATTTTGTCCAATCAAGTCAAACTAAAATAACAGACAACCTCGGGTTGACTTTCAACCTCAGGTTGAGTTTCAACCTTATTTTATAATACTGGCTCTTAATGAACTATATGCTTTACTAATAGGAGTTTTAAGTAACTAGAGATTCGGTTAAAATAACAGAAAATGGTAGTATTATAATTAGGAAGGTTAGTTATATTAGAAAAATGTGACAGCTCGAATAAGAACGTAGTACGTCGTGTATTAACGCACTAGTGCGGTAATGAGTTCATTACCTAACCCAAATTAAATCAAGGTTCAACTGCGTTGATTTTTCGAACTTCACAGTTCTATAAAGTCTTTATAAAAATGATAACCAAATAATTTGACAATGAGCTGTGTATGTACTATTGCCTGCATATCTTTTGGCCACTCCAACAATACGCCTAGCAAGAATTGTGGGTGCAACCATCATAACACCAACACAGCTTGTTGATTTACTACTTGTTGGCAAAATAAAGTTACCCCTCAGTTTAAGTAGGGGGGTGTTATTGATGATTGAATCCAAAATTCGTGCTAGGCGTATAGCCGGGGTGGCCAAAAGATATGAATGTGTTCACACCAATTTTATTTCTACATTTGCTGCACCAATCATAACACAGAAAATACATTTTCTGACAGTGCTTTGACGTAAAAATCAAGCGAGGTTATGTTTTTGTACCAAATATTGATGATAGCGACATCTAGATTGACACCTTTTATTGCTAAAGATTTTCAGGCAAGCACAAAAATACTAAAAATGACTTGATCTGAGCAGTTGTAAAGCAAATTCGGTGTTACACAATTTTAATATAACACTTAAGTGATCATCACTTCAATTCCTTCAGGAAAAGCTCGACACGTTTAGGCAATGCTGGCCATGACTTTGACAGTTGTAACTTACTTGAGTGTATTACCATTTATCGAAGTTGACCTTTTCTTCTAAATTATAATATTCCCTTTGGGAGTTGCAACTGGTAATACTCTTTTTGTAACAAATATAAGTAAAGATTTATAGTATTTATGTAGAATTTTTGCTAATTGTCAAAGTCATGCCTAACAATATCTAATTACGACGTCTTGTTCAGTTCACAGATCTTTACTGACACGTGACCACTTTTTTAATTGGCTTTGGGACGTAGCCTCATAACATAATATAAATGTTGGCATATGAAATGATATATGGCATGACATATTACCCCCCCCCTGTCTCTCTCTCTCTCTTTGTCTCTCTCTCTTTGTCTCTCTCTCTCTCTCTTTGTCTCTCTCTCTCTCTCTCTCTTTGTCTCTCTCTTATATGAACTGAGATACCCCATACTGACAAGTAATTTGAACTACCTTGTACTTGTACTTAATAGTAAAGAACCGTTTTAAGTGCATAACCAAGTTTAATAAATAGCATCCCTAAACATTTTTTTACCTCTCATTCTCCCAAAAGATATAATTTTCTATAATATTACATGTTATAAATCCTTAGTGCAGTATGACATTGACAAATATTAAAAAGTACCAGCTAAAAACAAAGCTAGTGTAATACTTTTTCTATTTTGAAACTTCATGTTCCTAAAATAACAAGCCAATAATACACTAGAATAAACTATTGCAGAAATAATATGAACTTTTTCTTTTGTATAAGCTATCATTTTTGTAAACTTGCTAACCTATCTATACTATTTCTTAACAAAATTATGTTTTATTATTCATTTTTGCATTTTTCTATCCAATTATTTAAGCATTTCGAGAAACTACAGAAAGTTGGTAAACTTACAAAAATGGTCACATTCACCTGTCCCTGCTGTATCTCTCTCTCCATCTCCGTCTATTCGTAAAGTTTAAATAAATACGTTATACTAAAAATGTGAAAGCGCTAGCGTCAGGTGAACAAGGTATGTTTATCATTGGTGAGTGGTCTATTATCTATAGCCCGTTGAGTGCACAGGATAAATAGTAAAATATAATAGTATATAATTGATAGTAAAATACTATCTAATACTATAATCAGTGGTTTTTTGCATAAATAATATTTTCTAAATTGAGATGTGTCTCGTATTCACAAGTCTAAAATTTTATATGCCCCAATAGTTTAGTTAGTACAGGTACAGGCATGGGTCTGTCAATATATGAAGGTCATGTGGCTAGTGCTGTGCTTATGCACCAATGCTCAGTACACTGTCGAGAACGAAAGTCATCTAAAACAGTTGAGGTAGTTTATTGGATCATTTTCTTCTAAACTGCTAGAAGAGTAGTTTTGTGGCCATAATTTGCTCATTTACTCAAGATATTAATTTTCAAAATTTTTGATACATAAAATGGTCTTATTTATATATTTTTTTCACCTACTTATATCAAATAATTTCCACTGTGAAGGTAGAGAAAAAGACTACACACATAATATTTGTGATAAAAAATGATATTTTGAAGCGCCTTTCCTAGTACGCGAATACTCAATTACAATTTGAGCTTGTTGTGTTGAGCAATCTTTTGCAAGGAGGCTTAAAAGAGGCTCTTCAGCTGCTGTTTTTGAGAGATCGTATAAAGAAAAATTTATTGGGAAACATTATTTATAGTAATTTCCAGTTTTTATGTTTTGCCAAACACCAAATTGGCACTACATATTCGTATTCGCTAATTTATTAACCATTTCTGAAACTACTTAAAAGTATTATAAATAAAAACGATCTAAAAAGCACCACTTCATTAATTTCCCATCTAAACTAACTATAAAGCTTCATTAAACAAAGTTTAAGATTTATTGCGATTTACATGTGTTTTCTAAAAGCAATCGACTGCAAACATTTTCAAGAAAGACCTAAAGTTGTTCTTTGATGCATTCAATAATGTTATTTTTCCTTTTATGTACACCCCTCTAAGGATCTAATCATTTTCCCCAATAAGAGATTTTTTTTAAAGAAACATTTATTGAAAGGTAACCTAGCTCATTAAGTTTTGCGAAGCATTTAACTAATTTGAAGGAAAATAATATATTTCGTTTGTTTCAGGATGTTCGGTTCGGGCGTATGCGCGGCGTGCGGTCAAATGATTGCAGCAAACGAAATGGTTATGAGATCGGGAGGTCCTTCGCAACAACAACAACAACAACCTGGTACTCACGTATTTCACATAAAATGTTTTACATGCAGTAAATGTGGATCAAATTTGGTTCCTGGTGATCGGTATTATATGCTAGCAGGAAGTTTAGTATGCGAGCAAGACTGGCATAAGCTTATCAAGACTTCTGCGGCATCAACCCCCACTGTACGTAAAGGAAAAGTAGGAAGACCACGCAGAAGCCGAGATTGAATTATTTTAGAAAACTTTTCGGGTAAGTTTATTGTTATTTTTCTAATTTAATCATCTTTTATGCGATTGTTTTTATCAACAAATGAATTAAATTTTATGGTTTTTGTCAGAGATTTATGTACATTTTTATACATGTGTGTATAGAACTAAAACTGAATCACTGTGTATAAGTAGTTTTTAAATAACGTTTAACGATATACAATCAGTGAAAAGGGTTCTAAAAGGAAACTTCTGGGACACCTCCCAAAAGCTTTCTGTCTTTCTTGTCAGAAATTCTTATTATTTTGTGTATTTTCGAATTTGTTCTTAAAACTCTTTAGCCACTCTGTACAGGGTGTTCTAATGTATTTTTTCTCGATTTTTCAAATAAAACACCCTGTATATTTTTGCATATTTATTCTCTACTTTTTACCAGCATTCCAAATCTGATAAAATATATAGGGTGTTCCATTTAAAAAAATCGAGAAAACTTACATTTCACGTAAAGTGACCACCAGCTCAGCTCACTCACTCACTTTTTGAAAATTTTTATCACGTATTTTGCTAGTCGACTATTATCGATAGTGTAAACAGATTAGAAAAATCTTAATTACAGTCCTGTTCTAACGACTTAAAAGTTGACTCCTAATGACCCTATTTCTGCATTAAAGTGACGATATCTATAGAGCGGTAGTGATAGGTACATCCAACCTTATACATTTTTAATTATAAATTTTATCGGGAAATCTAATATATAAAAATATGTAGGATCTTCCATTAAAAATAACTACGTTAGGTTAATTATCTCTTAAATTAAACACCCTGTATATTCTAAAATATTTTTACGATGACGTCATTTCAAGATAAAACTGTTTTGTTAAGGCCTTTTTTTTTGATATCTCGTACAGAACTTTATTTAAGTTTAATGGCCCATCTATCCAGACTCATTCTGTATATGTATACCGTGTGCCTACCTTCAAAACAGAACATAGGGAAATGAAATTAGAAATCGCTTATATTTGTAGTTTGCTGCTCGCTAGATAAATCTATAAGGGCGGTAGAGTAAACCAAACGTAAGATGAACACACCACGTGATGCCGTTAAAGTTGCGCAGTAGTTTTGTACTGCTGTTGCTTAGAAACGGACGCAGACAGTGTCGGCGTATTAGACCACGCTTTTGGTCACGTTTAGTCACGTGGTATACTCACCTTACGTTGGGTTTACTCTAGTGATATCGATATTTATCGAAAGCGCATTATTTTCTGCGTAAAAGTAATTTAATTATTTCTACAATTGGAAGAATATGAGCAACCATGAGCATGTCAAGTTGTCTTTTATTTGTGTTTGCTAGGTTAATATTTTTGTCCATTAAGTACTACAACCATTGAATAAAGAAATACATACACACTATTCTACCAGGAAAGAGTCATTTAGCTAATAATATGGATCGCAATGGTTTTCTAAATATAGCGTTTTCCGGTCAATTTCTCCAATAGAAATGGTTGCTTATACTTCCACTTATAAGGAAAGCTCATGACAGCCAATGATAATGTAAACTCAACTAAATGAATGAGTCATCCATAGTTTTCCAAAATGTCGTTTTCGTCGCATTTTCTCTTATAGGCAACGGTTGCTAACTCTCCTTCCGGATCTTTATATTCTAAGATTACAACAGTAATAACAAAATGATAAAAATGTCATGTCATGGCTATTCATATTTTTCAAATTGTGCAAATATTTGTATTACTTTTTCATAATTATTTTAACAACTATTAATTAGCAACTGCTTAATGCTATCAGACAGAAAATTGTCTTTCGATAGATATCATTACAGTCATTCATTATAAATTAATCTGGCTAATAAATCATTTTCAATGTTATTTCCCTGTGTTCAGATGTGAAAGTTGGCACACTATATACATGGGGGAATGCATTGAAATGTAAGATCAGCTTTACTATTAGTATGATGAACCATTGTGGCGTTGTTAGCTAATGTATCTTTTATACCAACTATTTCTTTAGTTTTGCTAGCCTTGTCCAAATAATTAAGAGTTGAATAGATTTATACAGGGTCTTCCAGGAGCCTAGAAAAACTGAAGGGAAGATTCAACAAACTATTCTAAATCTATACGTAACTATTGCTCCTTTTATGGTCTCGTTTCGGAATAATCGTAGTGTTGCCACGAGACAAGACACCAGACTTCACGTTATAGTCTCTTCTGGTCCCGAAGTCTCAACCAGCTATGGAATTTTTTTGCTCTTGTCTCTTGAAATGTAAACGAAAAGAGACTGGAAGTTGATCTGGTAACGAAACTGGCCACGGTCTCGGCGAGATTCAGAGTTAGTATGTAAAACCTTTCTTTAAAAGTATTTCTTGGGACACCTAGGGGCAGTGGCGTAAATAACGGGCTCCTAGGGCCCGCGTTGCGGGAGGGTATCTGGATAGAAAGGGCCTCAAAACATCGTTTAGTATAAAAATTTGTTATAAAACCGATTAGTGTTAAAGTAAAATGCTTATTAACGAGGATGGGTACGGGCCCTTAATCTGGATTTTGCGCGAAGGTCTCCAATCTCTTAGTTACGCTACTGCCTTGGGGACACCCTGTTTCAAGGAAATGTGGGATAGACTTGAGCTCAAATGGATGTTGTTCTTCTGTAATTTAGTACTTCGTTATAATTACATATTATTTTTATTGCATAATTCTAAGCTTTCAAGAAACAAACTTATTTAAAGAAGATGAATTAATTGGGATTATGAGCTTTAGATATTTTGTAAATTAGGAGTAGTGAACAAATTTGTGTTATGTGTACCTATGTAAATGAATGTTGGCATAAGAGGGACGCAAAATCACACACCTTCATCAAAGCTAATGTCAAATTAGTTAACGATTTATGAAAATGAAAAATTTAAAAGTAAAGTATAAAAACATCTGACTTTTATCTGTAATAAAATCAATCACCGCTATTACATAAATTGTGTAATAATAAAAAGCCGTGTAATAATTCGATTGTAATGCGAATGTCCCGAAGTTGGAAAAATATGTTAAAAATTTTTTAATAGACTTCCCTAATTTGTTCATGTTAGGGTGTTTTCGTGGTTTTTTATTTTATTCTCGCTCGAACAAGTTTTGAATTAATTCAGTATAAACGTAAATAGCTCCATTTCCGACGATTAACAGTGTTCTGCTTGGGGCGTCTAATTCAGCAAGTTTTCCAAGTATAAATGAGTCCAAAAGCTCTCTAAAGCGCCGTTCTTCGTTTGATATTTAAATGCCTTTTAAATATTACTTTACCTAATTAATTTAATGCTATAAAATACTTAAATTTTTATTTACCGAGGATTAAGCTACACAACTTTTTTAAAGGATTAAGTAGGCAATTGCGTGTAGAAAACCTCAGTTTTTGTGTGTCAAATATATACAACAAATTGCTTAAGTTCAAACAAATTTATTGCTTTTCTTGTTTGTTATCTTGAGGGGCATTGGACTAGCCCTTAGTTAACATTGTGTATGAAATAATGCGATATTTACGTGTTTAATAGAAATCTATTCTTTGCATGTACTAATCTATTATTGACGAATTTTCAAATCAAATTAAATTTCATTATTTTCGTATAATCCAATCCACGTTTTATTTTCGACTAAAATTATATAATAAAGCACTTGTAATAAATTCTATTAGCGTGATTATTTTATGATGTAGTTACATTTTAATCCACTAACTGTTATACAATACCGCCAACAATTATCGTGAAAATTTCAATTTTTCAATAACAGTTTAGGTTTTCAATTTATTAGATTGCTTTCATCTCAAGTTAAAACGCTCTTTTTGCCATTCGTTTTACGAGAGAGGCTTTTATATTCATAGTATAACAAAAATCTAAATCTAAAAATCGCAGTTCTTCAAAACTAATTGAAAATTATGCAATGAAAAACTTGTTGATGTTTAAATTGTTGAAACTTTCTCACATTTCCACTTTGTTAATTTATCAAGATTTAAAATAAAATTGATAAATTTATTTGTTTTTGTTGTGAATTGTGGCACTAGGCCAGGGTTGGCGACAGTTTTCCTAAATTAAAAAAAAAGAGAGAAAGAAATGCGTATAAGCTCAATATTTTTTTACTATTTTATGTTAATTCAAAAGAAAATTGGCAGTTGAGTTTATTGTAAAACATAATTATGTATTACGGTTTATTTGCTTGCTTATTATATGTAATGTTACCGTTTAACAATTAAAAGAAATCGATGTCACGAGTAAAACGCAGTTATTACAGGAAATATAATCGTAGATTTTAATCGAAGTATTTATAGAAAATAGGCTACTCTTTTCCACGCATTAAATGTTGTAAAAGGAATTTTTAATTTTAACTGGAGCACTTTATACCTTACTTAACACTGGTATTATTATCAATGGAGGAGATTGTTGAAATTTGTTCGTATGGATCTTCTGAACTTTTTGTGTCCAGATACAAGTTTTCTGAAACTTGGAAGCAAATATTGGACACACATGTAATCTCATGTTGTGAGAGTTGTACAAGTCGAGAACGGTCTTGAAAAACATGTAATCATCCATCTAATAATTTTGGTTTCTAGCGTTATTCGTACGCTACAGTACATTATATTATATGACTTTGAATCGAGCATTCGGATGGGACCCATAGGAACGTTCTTCTGTTTGTTGATTAAGGTAGTCCTATTATCGGCAAATAAAACGCATTTACATTTCTAATACATAATATGTAGGCACACATCATTAATATAATGATTAAAAGCAGGATCACAGGAGAAATCCCTGGGGTACTCCATGGAGCGACTCTTCGTAGTTCGAAACCGAATTGTTAAATTTGCCAATCTGCTGTTTGTGTACGGTTCCAAAAGCTTAATTGAAACATATCTTTCTCCTCCATACAGGAGAGCTTCTGCAGCAGAATTCCATGAGCGACACAGTCAAAAACCTTCGTTAAAACTCGCACTGCATGTTCGCCCCTCTCAAAGCCTTGAACTATGTCTCTTACCACCTTTAATACCGCTTTAGTTGAAGAGTGTTTATTTCGAAATTCAAACTGAATCGAGTCGAACAAGTCAATTTCTTCGAAATACTGTACAAGTCCCTAATTCAATGAAATTTCCA